>OX421241.1:6222475-7459971 GCA_949125135.1 Alcis repandata
GCTTTATAATATTAATAGAATTAGGTACTGGCTCTTACGTTATTGGCCATTGAAATATACCATTCCATGATGTACTTGATTATAGATTTTCAACTTGATAGTGTATTCAAATAGGAAGTATGTATTACCAACATGCTATGGTATCCTTCTGACGTTATCCTAGCATCTCAAACATATTTGTTGAGGTCTAAACCCACACCAATCCTAAGGCATGCAAGTGTAATGTGTTTAATTTAACACATTGCACTTTTATTTTGTGTTTCGTGAGTTGTGTTTTAATTTTAATGTGTTGTGTTTTAATTTTAAGGTTTCTTAGCTACAAAACCTTGATCAGACCTTGACCATTGCTTGTAGGAACTAGTAGTTCTGGGAAGAGTAGACCTCGCAACTTTCTTGCGACAATCAGTGTTTTATCTCGACCTCCTCTTGCCTTAATTTACTCATATTCAAAATTCGTTTTTAGAATTAGGTAGTATTTTATACTTCTGCAAATTTTATCAAAATGGGCCGGTAAAAAGTACTGCAGCAAATTTTCCCCTTTTTAAGGGAAATACCCTCCCAATCAAAAAATCCCGGCGACAAATTAATTCTATGAAATCGTTGAACCTGTATACCAAGTTTCGTTTAGATTTGAGAAATGCGGCCTATACGCGAGTACCAACATACAAACAAACAAACATCCAGACAGATGAAAGCTTTGGCCAGTCGTTGCACAGACGCTTTGCTTGCACGGTCAACAACTGTCGAGTTCCCGACAAGTAACTATATGACTCATCGTATTACTGGTTGGGAACAGTAAAAGTAAATGAGTCACATTGCGACTCGTTGGAATTTTTCTTTTCATCAGGTTACAATGTTACTTGTTCGGATTTTATTTTTGTATCTTTTTTTTTATTTATTTCAGTATATTTTTAAACAATAATTGCCTTAACACTTTTACAGCGGCTAATAATCACATGCGCTTGCCTTATGTGCGGCTAACGGTCAAATGCGTTGTGTTTTACGGACCTGGCGTGTGCAGCCGCACTCGCGTCGCACAAAGAAAATCACAATTTATGTGTTTCCCGCAGTCAAAGTGTTAAAACCCAAAAATCATCAAAATCAAATCAAATTAAGAAATTACCTAAAAAATTCAAAATAAAATTCTAATTATTTTATAACATTGAAAGTCATGCAGTCATATAAATCATTAATACTATTTGATATCTATAGTAGTTGATAAAGGTAGTATTTTGGTAGGTGTTGCAATTGAAAAACAATGTATGCAATGTAAAACCGTAAAATCAACTCCCATAGGAATTCTTACTTTTTGTAGAAGGGCATAATCCAAACCCTTCACCAAGTGAGTGTGCTCCATGTCACCACCGAGGTATTTTGATTCCTGTAATGATATAACATGACTTTAACTGACAAAAAAAAACATTTATTAGTAGAGCTAAAGTATGGTTAATAATGTTCAGATTCCGGAAGAAGAGTATTTGGGTGGTTATCATTTAATTTGCATAGATTCTCATTATGTTTTTTTTATTCATTGACAGGCTTGCGTTTGACCACCGTCTTGCCTGGTGGTAAGCAATGATGCAGTCTACGATGGAGCATGCTTGAAAGAACCAATAATCTTATTCAAGATCAAGGCTATAGGTCCCAAGCTGAGTGTATTGTACGTTGCCCTTACCAGACGTCACCCGAGCCAACCCAGTTCCTTAAAATAATGGAGCTAGGCTTCTGGGCTACTGCTCCAGGAGCATCGATGGTGTAATTGATGACGAAGATGTTTACACAGATAATACAATATTCAGTCTAGAATTGCTAAAACCAGTAAACAAACGAATGAAACTCAAAATATACAATTAAGAAGTTTTTTTTAGTATACAGACCTGAATCATTTGCCGTCTTCGCTCTTTTGCATCCATTCCCGATTTCACATCTGGTGCTACAGCCCTGAACAAAAAAAACATTCAGGTTAGACATACGTATAGGTTGCATGAGTTTTAAGGCTACGAGTATCACCAATCATCTTAAAAACCTTGACACAATATAACACGCCAGATATCAAGAGTAACCAATCTGATCATCCGATCTGTCACCCTGCTTTGTCCTGGGTCATTGAACGACTTAAGTAGACTAACCATCCATATACATGCTAGATACCGTATTAACCTCTTCGCTTAGAGTTGCACGATTCGCAGACTAAATAGTGAACTAATTAGTCCGTAACCTGAGCGAAAGGGTTAATAAAATCTGTACATTCAAACCACAAAAACCACAAATGTGTCAATCTCAGTGGATGTTGTCATGTTAGCATGGGTTTTTAATGTGTCAATAACTCTTTTTCAAAATTTAAGGTAAAATTAGGTTTAAGATACTCAAGAATTTTGTCCTAAACCCGACATTCATAATTGTTTTAGTTAGGCCATTATTTATTCCTAACCTGTATGCACTGCTGGTATTGCTAGTGGGGTCCGTAGGCCCAATTTCATTGGAACCGTCTCGCCTCTCCCTGGCTCTATCTCTGTACTTCTCTGCTAACTCTGCTAATTTAGTGTCTTCCTGTTTCTTCAGAGCTGCATAATATGATTTTTTCTTTCTACGGAGCTCGCTTTTGTTCTCTGTAGAAGGTGGTGGCATAGAACTGAAAGATATAGTTGTAATTAGCTTAACACTTTACTGCGGAGAGTAATCACAAACACTAGCCCCAGGTGCGGCTAATAGTCAAACGCCTTGTTTTTTACATGCCTGGCGTGTGCAGCCGCACTCGCGTCGCGCAACGGAAAACACAGGGTATGTGTTTCCCGCAGCCACAGTGTTAACTCTCGGTCTACACAGCTCTAGGTAGGCATTGACTCATATTTTGAGTTGTAAATATTTGCTTGCTTTATCGACTAAGGATATGGTTGTTTATTAAAGTCCAAACTTTTACTTCCCAATAATATTATCATCCTTTTTAGTAAACACCAGCTTGTTCATGTAACTGAACCAAACAAAAATGTAGTTACAGGTTTTGATACTTTACTCATGACCTAGGAACAGTTATTCTACGCGGTTGTGAGCCAACCTTCGGTATATCAAGGTGCTGCGACGGCTTAGATAGCTACTGGAAAGTTAAAATACACCGTGAAGAGGTTGTCAGTACCTCTTTCATTTTGAGTTAGAATGAGGTTAAAACTTAAAATGTTTGTGTACCCAGCGTTAGCCATAGCCTCTCTGACTGAGCCTGCAGGGTGTGAGCCCCCCGATGGCGTAGCCCGCGGAGTCATCAGGAGTTTCCTGAAGTCATCGTTGGTCAGCCTTTGAGAAGCTGGAGTGTCTTCGACACTCCGATCATCCATCTTGCTGATTTTTTATTTTGCGACTTCAGAAGTATTCCCACAACAAGATCTCAAGAAAATTAATCACTAAAACCAAATAGATAATATAAAATTCTTAATTTTCACAAATTATTTTCACAACGCTGGATTCCTGTCACTAATCAACACAATAGTGATGTAACTGATGTAATGATGAGTAAAAAAATCGTATGATAGAATCGATTAAATCGTGTGCGTAATTTTATTTTAACGTAGACAATCGTTTTCATGAAAAATTATAAACAATACACTCATACATGGATTATAATTAAAATTATTCTTCCTATCAAAATTTAAGTTTGTTTATTTCACTGCAACGGTTTCGATGTAGTAAAGCATTCTAGTACAAACAAAAAAATAAAATCGAAAGTGTAGCAAACCCCCATTATAAGAAGCCGATTCGATTCTTTATGACAAAATCAAAACTTTAGTGTATTCAAACTCGATTTTGGAATTGACGATTTTTATCTTCTCACTATTACTATAGATTATAAATGAAAAAAATATTTGTCTACCATAGATAATATATTACATAAAGATGGAACCAATGTGTAACCGCACATGCGACAGCTATATTCTTGAAATGATGCCAGGATAGAAATGCTTCCCCCATTTCAGGGGAAAAAATTTCATAAAATATTCCTAATCTTCATATTTCACAAAATAAAACATTGTTATACAGGGTTATAAGGATTTACTAAGCCGCAAATCGCTCATTATAGGAAAATAACTACTAGTATATTAATCTACTCATCATAATTATGAACATCTTTCATTAAAAGGTCAATCTTGCGATCGCGAAAATAATATACCTAATCTTAGTTTTGGGTAAGCAGAAAATATGAAATAGTCCATTAAATACTAATTGGGTACAATCCTAGGCAAACATAATTCACAACCTGGCAGCATCAAATCGTAGAAGGCTCAGGTAGTAACTATTATTCCTAATCTGTGGTTTGCCCACCTTGGCACGGTTACAGCGACGGGGACAAAAAAATAAATGTCTGTCTCTCTTTTTCAACCGTGTTTGGCACTTGCCATCTTGCTCTTTTTTACAAAGTAGCAACTAAGGTTCCATCTGTTTAATCTGAGTTGTCTATGGATGTTTTATTTTTTTCACGGTTTTAGCTATGCACCGTTTTTTTAGGAAGCCAAACCATTTTACATAATTATTATAATTTTATTAATTTTCAAGGCAACTTTGTCAGAAACAGTGTAAGAAGGAAGATTGTAAAAGAAAGAGGAAGAAGATAATACTGTTAAGAATTTAAATAGTTAGGCTACAGACATGACAGTCATAAGCGAATTAGCACTGATTAAGCCAACCTTTATTATGAAATTATAATCCCGTTAATTTTCAGGATTAAAAAACAGCCTGTTCTAATCATAATCCAGGCTCAAATTCAAAATTCTTTATTTGTACAATAACTATCTACATTCCGTAATTACTAAACACCATCCCATCTAGTACTGAGCTTATGTCTCCTCTTCAGTGCGCCCTTTCACCGTCTCAGTTTAACCTATGACATATTCTGTGCCTATAGCTTTCCTCCTTCTCAAAGCAACTAAAAAACCAGCTTAAGCTTTTAAAAATACACTAGTTTATTATTTTGTGTCCTTACAATAATAGTTCAACATGAAAAAAATATAACAATATAATATACCTACACGCAATTAATATATTGCACACTCAGACAGTATGCAAGATCATATGCACATTATTAAATATGTATAATTATTCATGGCATAATTTGTTTATCCAAAAATAGAATGGAAAGTTGTGCCCTTAAATCCAACATTGCCTGTTGGTTCATCTTGGAACGTAATGTACATTCTGAAAAGGAAAAAAATTATAGGATGAGTAAATGAGCTATGAATACACAAGAGGCAGAACAGCAAACTCATAGCGCGAGCCTAAACTAGATCGTCCTAGCTTTCGTCTTGTTGTCTACTAATAACTAATCGGAGCTACTAGAGCGGTTGTGCCAGCGGCCCAGAGCCACACTCCGTTATTTTAAGAAGCTAAGTTGGCGCGGGTTACTGGCAAGGGCAACACACAATGCACCCCGATATAATATATCGATTTTAAACCGAATAAACCGATATTGTTAAAATTTGCAATACAAATAGCTTATGCTCATACTCTGGTTTAACACCTAAGCTACTTTTTATCAATATTATCGTTTTTCATCTGGTAATTCTTAGTTAATATTCACAATAAATAATGTTTTATTGTGTCTATGATGAGAAGTTGAGTTCAGACAGTGTTTGAAACATGAAAACAATAAGTAGGTATCTTGGTTGAGAACTTACAATAGTTAGGTCTTACTCTACATACTTGTATGTCTTACTCAAGATAACATGTGTGTACCACCCCATAACATATCAACTATAGCCAAACCGTTTATCTTCCTCCTCGCCTGCGCGGTACAGAGGCGCGGGGGTATGACGGCGCGGGGGACTGAGAGGGTGGCGCGGCCGCCGCCCGCACCTGTGTCCCGCGCAGGCGAGGACTATGATAAACAGTTTAATTGAACGTCAGAGCATTCAGTTATGAATTGTTAAGCATGTGTTTTTAAAACTGAATTTTTTGAACATTGAATTTCGAACTGCAATTATTTTTGTTATTGTGCTATAGGCCAAGCATTAAATTCTAGCGAAAAATAGGTAGCAAGTATTCAATGGATAAACCAAAAATATAAGTTAATTTTGACGATATCTTTTTTAAAAACAAGCTTTTATTTACACACATAGTATACCAAATTTCAGCTCAATCGGACATTGGGAAGTGGTACAAAATTGAATTGCAAGATTCCCCCTGAACAAGAATAGTTAAATACACATGTTGCAAGTTACATAAATAAAACCTTATGAAATGGACAGCACCTTTACAAATATCTATCTATGTATTTGTATATATTGGGTGTTTATGGAAACAATTTTTTTACATTTTTTACATACTCGCCACATATTTGTCGGCAGAATATTATGCTAGGCCTGCTGAACTTACATAGCTATTTCACTGCCCAGAAAGAGGATTGCAGTCATTCAATCAGACAGCCTTGTTATGTTAGAAGTGTTATTTTATTACCTGTCATTCTTAACTCCCAATTCCTTTTCGACAATTTCAAACAAAACTTTGGCATGCTTCTTGTTCTGCTCCACTCCAAGTGCTCCAATAGACATCAGGTTAGCAATAGCACATGGGTCTGTGGTGCCACCGAAACTCATAAGCACATCGGGGATCACAGACACCACGCAATACTGGAATTATACAACAATGTTGTAAAATTTATTTTTTAGAATCAAACTGAAATAAGATAGACAAAAATTCGCCTGATGGCCATGACTAGTTTAAATAATAGGCTGTGATGTACAGACAGCCACCGAAGTCTCGCCTAAGGGTTCTTCCGTGAAGGAGGTTCAGACCCCTACAAACTGATCTATTTTTGACCAATAACTCGACTGATGATAAATAACGAATTAAAGGATGTTAAATTCTAAATCCGTGGATTGCGCGCTGAACCCGGATAACGATATCAGTTTGTGTTATCTTAGTATGCTCTGTATTTTCATTGAGAACTTTTGCCCTCTAAACTAGAGGGCCATAAGAAGTGTGTGCACATGATTTCTTAGTGGTTACATAAATTGTTCTTTTACAGATACGATTCCAGAGGTCACACAGCTGAATATTTCACAATTTATACATTTTAAAGGTTTTATTGTCAAATAGTACGAACTTGTTCCGGCTTTCCTAAAGCTTTCGCTAACACCGGCACAACTTTAGTTACGAAATCAGCTGGAATTTGGCTTCGTGAAACGTTAGTTTCAATTCGGAAATGCGGCATTTTTATTTTTTAACAATTACAACCGGACAGAACGATTAGGTACGTACGTTAGAAATAAAATAATACTTGCGAAAAACAAGTGAAAATTAAAAAATATTCCCACTGTCAAAATTATGATAGGCTGTCCTGTCACTCACTGTCAACTAATGTTTTTGTTTTTTTTTTTGTTTCTTATTAGGCTAAGTGCTTGTCATGACACACTCATTGAAGAATTCCGTAGCAACATAAAAAAAATATTATTTGCTTACAAATCATAATCCGAGTTCTCAGTAAGCAAATTTTTTTGGCAGTTTTTTTTTCTAAATATTTTGTTTGAATCTTCATACGGGCTTTCTTCATTCTTGGTCGGCTACATCCATATTTCGTAAAGTATGAAATTCTAGAAAAAGAGCTATAGCTTTTCCGCTATTCTAGCATTGAAACATACCAGTAGAATAGATAATACCATAGACAGACCCTGTATGAAATAGATTTTTTTTCATTAAGAGGTAGATGCAACCAAAGCTATTATTCACTATCGAACTAAATGATTACAAAACTAATTTAAATCATTCTGGAATTATTTCGGTAATACGTAACATACACCATTACTACAGATAATAATGTGCTCGTTTCTCCCCGAGTGACGTTTTGAACGAACTATTTTTTTTAATGCAGACTTTCCAAGTACAAACTTACCAATATCAATTTCAGTAAATATTTTACAGCATTTCGACCACAGACAAAATTAGATATATGTAACTGTTTTGTTTTTTCGAATATGGCAGCACAGCCTACGCAGTGAAATTGTCTATTGATGGTAATTTCCGTTTTGATAAGTCTTTTCATTTGCTTTTAATAATGGAACATAGTGATGTCGAGTGTCGACTATTAGCCTATATCGATACATTTTTAACACGCTTTTATTAGTTTCACCTTTAGGTATGTAACCGACTCCTTTGAGCTCGATTTTGCCCTACTTTGAACGATCCGATTTAATTCAAACTTTGCACACCTGTTAAAGACCGATGACAATGCGTGTTTTTAAGTTTTTTAAACTATATTTTTTTATTATTTGTTGGTTAACCGTTTAATGTGAAAATAGTTACATGACTCGAGATATATATATATAACACAATTTTATTTCAGGCAACTTATGACATAAATTGATCTTACAGTGCACCCAAGTTTATACGACAAACTTAACGTGAATTCTATAGTAATTTTTGTTGTGTCAATTACTTTTTATAAGTTGTAGTTGATTTTCGTCGTGATTTCAGGATTGGTTTATGTGAAGAGTTGTTTGAAATGTTGAGCGTTTATGCGTGTTTTTGTATCGACATGAAAACAAAATTGAGTTTACATCAATGTGTTTTTGGCTAAGTCTATACCTGAAGCTTATGACTATGTAACTTATATTGTACTGTACATCCGATATTTGTACTAGCTTTGGTTCACAGGTACTTATAGATATTTTTTTTTATTGATTTTTTTTATGTAATTGAGTGACGAGACGAGCAAACCGCTCGTAATGAGATGTTTGTAATTTAATTTTATTATTTGGTGCGGGATAAATATAATCCTAATTATATCCTTAGGATGTATGCTATTTCTTTCCCATATAATTATCATCAATTTTGCTTCTTACATTTTGATTTATAAAAGCTAAAAACAGTTACAAAAAAGGTAATTTGTAATTAGGTCTGCCTGTCTTAACAGCTAGAGAAGAGGACTTAATGAGAAGATTAAGGATTTAATTCATTAAGGATTCCAACTTAATGGGAAGATAAACATATCATTAAGTTGGAATGCGTGGGTACATAATTGCCTTCCATGAAGTTTCTTTCGATATCGATGTTTTGATCTTACTACCCTAGTTATGCGATAAGGTGCCGGCCGATACCGTCGAACGACAAGCAAAGCGCCATTATTAAAAGACATTTTTGTTTGCGTTATACCAGCATTACGTATTCGTGGTCTCGTATAGACGGACGTACGGTACGGTGGGGTGCAGTGCAGTAATAAATTTTGTAGATAAATGCAAAATTAAATCTCAATTTCTTTTCAAAAGTTGAACAACCAAGTGATAAGAAAATATAGTTCTAAAGATGGGGTCGGAATCGTCTACTAGGCGTGAGAAGGACAATAGGTGAGTTTGTTTTCTATTTTTAATTGACGACTGCAGCAGTGTTTTCAAAATAACCACTTCACTGGAAACCTTTGTCCTGTGTTTTGTTGAACTTACTTTTTTAACCTCCAAGTTTTCATTTTTTGAAGGTAAGTTTAGACACACACATATCAAACATCTTTTAAATTCGTTTGTTTGCTTCCATTGTTGTAACTGCCATAACCGTGTCGATTCTCTTGTACTTCTAAACTTTTTTTAAACTAATCTTCATAGGTTTATAATTGTTTTTCTTACACATTAAAAAAAAGGGACGAATAGTTTAGTCCTGTGAGTTTAAGCTTAGACTAAAATGAATGAACTTTACTAAACGCATGTCATCCCTCTCGCGCTAATAGTAGGTACCTACATTAAGTATTTACCTAAACCTACGTACTTTTATAAACAATTGAGTGACGTGACGAGCAAATCGCTCGCCTGATGTTAAACGCCATGTTTGCCCATAACAGTATGGCTAGCACAAATTTTCACGTAAAATACATAGCGAGTAATTTGATAAGAAAATGTAGGAATACGATCTGCGCTACCCAGAATTCTTAGTTAGTTAGTCCTAGCACCAAAATACATCTAACCGCCTGTCCGCGCACCGACCTCATTGAGGTCGATAAAAAAAGACCGCATCTGCGGAGCGACCTCGAAAAGGTCGATTCGTCGCATGCTAAAGATTTGCTATTTTTATTACATAGACAAAATACTGCCAGTGTATCAGTCTCGTAGTAACTTGGGCGTTAGCTTGATAAAACGACAAAGAACTAAACAACGAAGTGCCAGTGTCGGTCCCATGCTTTGTTTCTGAGAATTTTGAAGTGGATCCTGAGCGACCGTGGAACGAAAGTGAAGTGGGTGTTTGTTTTTTTAATATGCTAATAAACTATGGGAAGGTGTGATATTTTGGATGCATAACGTCTATTATCGTTTAGTTAGGTAAATAAAGCAATACACTTTTTAAAAAACAGTTTTATACTTGAATTATACCGATTTATTTGCTGTGAGGTGAAAAAAAAAACCCTTTTTTTTTTTTGAAGCCTAAACTGACAATACTTGTAGGAAAAAAATTACACGAATCGATTTATGATTCGATAGCTTTGTTCTTAACGATTCGATTGAGGTATGTTTCATAAATATTCGTCATATACATTCGATACAAAAACTTGACGAAATCTTGACTTTAGTACAAAGCGCTGACATTTTGAAAATTTGCGGGGGGAGGGAGTCAGTTGCGCCATTTTGCGAAAATGACAGAGCAGCAGATATCCTGCAGAGCAGTTTGTTGTCGTTTGTATCGATACAGACGCGCCGGTGCCGCGCGTTTGAATCGCTACAAACGCGCGTCAACGGCGCGTTTAAAAAACGCGGTGTGCATAGGCTCTAAGTAGTAGCACATAGTAGGCCGCCAGTTGTTGCACTAGTTTCAACACTTTAACTGCTGCTAATAATCACATGCGTTGTTCTACGCGCCTGGCGTGTAGCCGTATTCGCGTTTGCACAAAGGAAAACAAGGTATGTTTCCAGCAGTTAAAGTGTGTTATTTATTATCCTTTTGTTTGGAATTTCTTGTGAACAATACAGAGTTTATATACATACATAGGTTATTAGGTTCAATACGGTTCGTTGGTTTCGCAGAGAATCCGCAGCTACTCCTCGAGATGTCGAGAGAGCGCTGGAACAGCAGAGGAAGATGTACGAGGAGAAACTGCAACAGATGCTTACGTCGCAAAACTCCGGTACCGCGGCGGCGGCGCCAGTCAACAGCGTCCGCGCCACCGTCGCCCATCAGCAGCGAGCTGCTCCTACTGAACTGTAAGTCTTGTCTATTTCTACATTTACGAGTATATGCCAATAATACATAGGTACATACATGCCAAAGAGTTAGGAATCATCCAGAGATTAAGTACTAGGGTTTAGACTTTAGAGGGATCGTCCATTTGTCACGTGAGGCTTAATAGTGAGGGAGGGAAGGAAAACATCACGAAATATCACGAGGAGGGAGGGGGATGTAGTGAGATATCACGTGTATTTATTTTTTCGTTAAATTCTGAATGTTTTTAAGACAATTTCCAAAATATTCACCTCACCACTCACTATGTATCACCAGGAGGGAGGGGGATGAGAAACTTGCTAAAAAGCATCACATGATAATTTTTAAATCAAATTTTTCTAAAAGTGTCATTGATCAGAATCTGATAAAAACTAAGTTGAAAAATACTAGGTATTTAGATATGTAGGTACCTAAAATAATATTAATTTGTTATCTACAAATCTTGATTACAATCTGTCTAGCTAGAATAATCAATTTATCGTTTTTTTTTATCAAAAAACGAAACGACGTGACCTCATCGGGGATTTCCCGCTTCGGCGGCGGTTAGTACCTATAGTAGGGTAAGTACCCCGTGGATACGCTTAGACGGGGACTCCCATTATTTTATTGTTTACGCGACTGTTAAAAAGGGGAGGTATGATTGATTTCGAATTGCGAGGTGTACCTACAAATATCTATACTAATACTAGCTGACTCGACAGACGTTGTCCTGTCAAAAGCCATTGCGTAACTATAGCAACCGTAGTATGTTGATGCTAACTTGTCAATTTATAGTAAAAATTATCAGTATATATATATAATTTGCAATAAAATAATATTGCTGCTATAAATTGAGATTTAAACTATCCTATCTCTCAAGTTGGATCGAACTGCACATGGTGTGCGAATTTTATTATAATCGGTTAAGTGGTTTAGGAGTCCATTGAGGACAAACATTGTGACACGAGATTTATATATATTAAGATTATAAAGAGGAAAGATTTGTATTTTTGTATGTTTGTGTGGAATAAACTCAAAAACTACTGCACCGATTTCAAAAATTCTTTCACCATTCGAATGCTACATTATCCCAAAGTGACATAGGCTATATTTATTACCTGAAAAAATTAGGGATCCTTACTAAAACTTCAATAGTGTCCACCTGTGCGAAGCTGGGACGAGCCGCTAGTATCGAATACAAGAACATTATTTTACAAAACAAAAAACAAAAACCGACTTCAAAAGACCGACTATTGAGTTATTCTCTATTTGTCGCGCACGTACTTAATGCAATTTTAAGACTTATATGGTTTTCTCATGGATGCCATTATCAGAACTGGACTAAATTGAAATGGGACCAAATGGGAAGCGTCAGCTTTCTAATAAAAAAAGAATTATCAAAATCGCTTCACCCAGTCAAAAGTTATGAGGTAACAAACATAAAAAAAAAAAATAAAAAAAAACATACAGACGAATTGATAACCTCCTCCTTTTTTGAAGTCGGTTAAACATACGAATTAACTATGAGCCGTTTTCGGCTTTCCTTAAAACAATAGGTAATTTTTACATTCGGGTTTGTCTATCTTATACCTAAGGATAAGGACACTAGTGTGAACAGAGGTTTTGTTTGATACCCTTGGTATACTACATACTACTACTTGGCATACCTTGGCATACCTTGGTTTAACGTTGGTGGTTACGCATAATTTTAGTACTTACTACAAACTTACGAAATTATTTTATTAATCTTCAATTTCGCGTTGTACTCAAGAAGCAATAAATACGAGAATAATTATTTCTACAAAAAACAAAAACCGACTTCAAAAGACCGACTATAGTTATTCATCTATCTATTTATCGCGCACGTACTTAATGCAAATTTAAGACTTATATGGTTTTCTCATGGATACCATTATCAGAACTGGACTAAATTGAAATGGGACCAAATGGGAAGCGTCAGCTTTCTAATAAAAAAAGAATCATCAAAATCGATTCACCCAGTCAAAAGTTATGAGGTAACAAACATAAAAAAGAAAATAAAGAAAAACAATAAATAAAAAAACATACAGTCGAATTGATAACCTCCTCCTTTTTTGAAGTCGGTTAAAAAGTAAAAACTCTGTAACTTGCATCGTACGCAAGTTATATGTATTGTTTGAAATAAATGAATTTATTTATCAATTTAAAAAGTGTCAAAAAACAGCCAGTATGTGAATAATTGAATATCGTCGGGTTAAAAGAAGTCATTACCTGCAAAATAAATACCAGTCTGGACGCGCCTTCCAGCGCATCAAGCTTGTAAAATTACTCTTCGAGAAACATCACCGAATGTTATCGAAACTAGTCGGAGAATCAGACTCAATAAAACGTTAGTATTCTCGTGTTAATTATGAACATAAAAGTGTTAACTACGTTAGTTTTTATCGCGAAACAGTTAGTGACTTTTTCAAGTTAATGACTTCTTGCACTAAGTCAACGATATACCTAGACCAAATTCACAAACTGTGTACCTACTCGAAAGTATGTATACATACTTTGCAGTTAAACTAACATAGTTATACTTACAGGACATAAACATAAAAAAAAGTTGAGCAGTGTAATATAATATTATAGGTTTTTTTTATGTCATTGAGTGACGAGACGAGCAAATCGCTCGCCTGATGTTAAACGTCACGTTTGCCCATAACAGGTAGGCACCAGAAATTTTGAATTTTTAGAATGCAAAACCCTGCGCGACACAACACTGCGCTCGTCACCCTGAGATATAAAATGTTTAATCTCCTATTTGCCCTGAAATTTCACTTGTAGGTACATAGAATACACAGAATAACGTATGTAAGTAGGATGCTTTAGTTATCTACTTACAGTAAGGCGAACCCACGTATCGTGTTATATTGTTCGTAAAAGCTATTGGACTTTAGACGTTAAGGTGGTTGGTTGCGGTTAGCTAGGCACATCAGTGCCAATAGATGGCGCTGATGTTTTAATTTGACGTATTTTATTTTTTTATAAATGAAAATGTGCATATTATTTCATGGTAATATATTTGTCGACAATAATAAATTATTTGCTATTTTCTCAGCTATATTTCAGTAGTGTTTTCGTTTTTTAAAGAACTGAATTTGTACCGGGCAATATTGCGGGCCGCGGCAGACTACTCACTCACACAGAGACAAGGCTCTTGTTGTGTTCGAACGTGGTTCCAACTATGCGCTAATTTCGACATACTATCCATTACATAGTTTGGACCAGTGGTTAGAAGGCCCGGTATTAGATACCGCGATATCGAGTTCAAATCGCACCTAGCATGTTTTTTTTGCGATGTTTTTTGTCTTCTAAATAAAAATCAATTACTGTTACTTAGTAAGCGCATAATTTGATAATGACAGGACACTTGTAATTTTTTTTTAAATGTTTTCTTATTCAGAATTATGGTATAATTAGAAAAGTTAAAATAACCTTATTCTGTACATATTATGACTGTAAAGAGAAAGTGTGTTCGTATTCCTTATATCAGGTAAAATAAAAAACAATTAGGTAGTTGATATAATTATGTATGTATTTCTTATTGTTTATATTTCCGTACTTAACTATTTACAATGTTTTTTTTTTATCTTTCACGACCAACTTTCTTGCCTTCCTCTGGCTGCACAATCGCATCTACCGCAATGCAATGTGTAAACATTTTTGATTATTGCGCACTCTTTGTAGGACAACTTCGGGCAATACCTACACAATTTTTATAAAATTTCTCCGGCTTTGGTAACATATTGCTGATGAAAACTTCATCGCGCTCGATTTCCAATACGGTGATGTCTTGAGTAGGAGAAATAAATCCGACAAAATAACATTTTTCCAATCCGGAAACCCGCAGTTGTCCCTGGATCTGAAAAAAAAATAACCCATTTATTCACACATTACATTTATTCAATTTTATTTTATTTTGCTAAATATAATTAATCACTACCAACCTGATAGTAGAAGTTGTGTTTTTTATTCATTTGCAAGCTTCCATCGCATCGCTTCTGCTTCTATAACCCCTGAAATTAATTGAATAATAATTTGGATTATGCTTTATATAAAAAATACAGTATAAAACAATTATAATATAAAATGAGACAATACACATTTCAGCTAAATAAGTATTTATAATGTCATAGTTGGATGAATGCTTGTTTTCCAAGAAGAAAGGAGTTCAGTACCCACCCCTGGTCTTTCACATATAAGTCTTTTCCCACAGTCCATAACCCAAAAGTATTCTAATCAAGACCCTTAGAAATCATTTCAACATACATTTATATGTTTGAAAATTGTAGTTTCACTTACACAGAATTTGATGAAACACACACTGGAATCGTCTGTTTTCATCTTTTTGCACCACACATCATTTCGACTGCAACAAGCAATAATGTTATTAGCGACAAGTAAATTAGAAACTTTAGAGAGGTTATGTTTTAGAAAGTTAGCCGAAAATAATCAACTGCGATAACTTTGTGTGTAATTCTAATAGAGTAACAAGTAGGTACGTATTTGTACTAAAAGTACTAACCTTTTGATTTCTCCATGATATCGTTTCATTTGCGCACGAATCCGTTTGCGACTTTTCCTGGGACCAGAGTATTGGTGGCTTTTGAAAGCTTTTTGCGATGTACGTGGTTCCATGGTTTATTTTGGTAAAACATCGATAAAGTCTTTATAGAATGGCCCTCTGATATAGGTATCATATAAACAAAACACTGAAAACAAGAATTCAAGAAAAATCGAATCGTAAACGCGCGTATACTTACGCAATCAGTGTTGCCAACGCCATGAGTTGAAATTATCCATGAAAATTATCGTATTTTAAAATAATGTTTTCCTACTATTTTTTATAACCATGCGAGTAAATAAATATAATTTATGTAATTTTTTGGAACTCATAATGATTTGTTTTAGAGGTAACACTTTCTTGTAAATACTCTGGAACAACTAAAACTCCACACTCCTCTCACGTATATATTATTTACCGACGTAATTAAAAAAAGAACATACAAATTTTCTGGACAACTTTTGTGGACAACTTTTCTGGAAATTTTATGGAATGAAAGCTTGGAGCTTTCATTCCATAAAATTTAAGTAGGAGTATATAACTAAATTTAAAAAAATTACCAAATCAGTCCAGATGTTCCCAAATGATGCACTTACCAACGAACATCACTTGACGATTGACGTTTGTAAAGAAAAAAAAAATTATAAATTGTATGTTGTAGGTATATTTTAATAGTATTTACATCATAGTATTATAATTATTTATTGTTTGTATTGTAATATAATTTCCCTATAATTTATCCAAATTCAAATACTGGCAATACATTGTCCAATATTTCAATAATTGATTTTTGAGCTGAGCGAATTTCGAAGACCGAAAACAGAGAAGAGCGGCAACAGCGCGTGACTCGCGTATGCCACGAGCTGGCAACGTCGCGCGTCATCGCCGACACACGGTGCCTACACAGAATACTATTATGTATTCTGTGTAGGCACCGTACGACACTATCTGTGTTCACTCACACATTGACAAAAATTAACTAAAATTCGATGTTATTTCTACTATTAAATTTACTGTTTTCTTCAACTAAAGATAAAATGCCACCAATAAAGACAATTTAAAAGCCCAACTATAGTCATTTCAGTGTAAAATTATACACTCGTCGCCCATGAACGTACAAATAGATTAGTATGAAAATCGAACAACCTTAATTCTACGGAGCTATGAGGAATGTAACAGCGTGTACTATTGCAACGTCTCATCGCCGGATAACTTTGTTTATACCACGGAATGAGTCATAGTACAAATATACAGGATTACAAGCAAAGGATATGCTAAACTGGAAAAGGCTCATAGAAAATCATTATCATGCACATCTTTTACTATGGGACCAACTCAGAAATTACGAAAAAACAGCTCCAAGTTCCATAGACAAAAATGCAAATGACACTCGACAAAATGAATGCAATGTGTGTGTGTGTTTTTTATGTAGGTATGTAATTTTTTTTTTATGTTGGCCCCATAGTAAAAGTTGTTCTTACTGATGAATACTATGAGCCTTTTTCGGCTTACCATACCCTTTCCTTATAACCCTGTATTCAGGTGGTACATGCTTCCATGAAACCAGTCATGGATATTGGAGTAAGGCAATCAAATCAGGCCGGAAACAGTAAGCTGACGCGACGCCGACGGTCGACGTCGGCTAATCCAAATAGTGACGTAGAATTTTTTCAGCCCTTTTTACTACCGATCAAACTAATTGCAAAAGCAAAAACATACCTATAATTTTATTTATTATCTAAGTTTAGCGCGTGGACTACACGTATACAGTTTTATGGGGCACACACATGTGTAATCAACTCAACCTTTGATCATCCAACTGTTGAGATACCAGGTCTACCCTCGAAGGGTGAAAGGGTGAAGGGGTTCAGGTTCACCCTTCGAGTACGAGACATTTCGAGACATTTCTATACCTACAATAATACTTGTTCCTATGATCCTAATGAACACGCCGCGCCGCCACCAGGCTTTGTTTTGCTACAACCAGACGTTTTAGGCAATAATATCTTATAGGAATATTTTTATAGTAAAATCTCATTGGTTTTAGGTCTTAAAAATTTA
This sequence comes from Alcis repandata, assembly GCA_949125135.1. Classification (NCBI taxonomy): domain Eukaryota; kingdom Metazoa; phylum Arthropoda; class Insecta; order Lepidoptera; family Geometridae; genus Alcis; species Alcis repandata. The sequence goes on from OX421241.1 coordinate 6,240,282, forward strand.
GCGGCTCATTCGCAAGATGGTAATCGGCCCAAGTTTGAAGGATTTATTTGACAGATCTGATCCAAACTAAGTAAAACTAAATCCGTCCTTGTCATTGCAACCTATTAGACAAGGACATCAAAATTTATGACAAAAATGATCTGTCAACTTGGGCCCATTATTAATCTTCTGTGCAGTGACAAATGTCAATACTGGCGATACAGTTTTATAATCTTCGCGTGTTTACCCAAATCACTTGATTTTTACAAAACAACCATGCACTGTTCCCGTACGAAATAATCTTGTAATTTCGATTATTTGCCTCAATATTTGATTACATTATAATCTTTCTACAAAAATAGATTCCTTCCGTATAGCAAAATGAGGTTTCTGACGCTGTTCTGACGTCGAATTATATGGCATCTCTCTTTGTTACAGTGTGAATCAACAGGTCCACCCGAACAACGCGTTCGACTACAACCAAAAGGACGTTCATAGTCCAACGAGTTTGAGGTCTCTGTACCCGCACTTACCCAATGCTTATTCTAATTTCCCTCAAGGAATGAATAATGCGGCTGGTCCTATGCACCCCAGTCCGCCGGCAGCTAATTATGGCAGTGCCATGTATTTTGACAGCTCTTATCAGAACCGCCAGCAACCACAACACCCAGCTCAAAGGTAATTCAACGTCACATAATACTATAAATTTACTTTGTATCTAGACTCAAACGATGATAAAATTAGAAGAAATAACAATTAAATTATAATTAAGAAACCCCCCGACATTTTCATCATACATACCTACATAGTTGTACACTCCCGACTAATTCAACTTTCAACAAAAAAAAAATCAAAATCGGTTCATCCGTTCGGGAGCTACGATGCCACATACAGACACACACACACAGAGACACGTCAAACTTATAACACCCCGTCGTTTTTGCGTAGGGGGTTAATATAATATACATCCCAAAATATATTCAGACATCGTTAGTTACTGTGATTGCAAAATTAATGAGAATAAGCCAATAAACATTTTTAATATTTGCAGAAATGCGCTGGTACAACCATCGGCGCCTCCTAATGAAACCTCGAGGACTAAGTAAGTAACTCCAATAACAATACGTACTCACTAATACACACTACTGAGTAGAATTAATACAAACCTACCTAAGCATAAATCATGATTTTGGTACATACGTTACGTACTAAAATTGGACTTATCATAGAAGAAAAAGATTTTCAAGAAAGCATTTATTTTTATAAATTACTAGCTGACCCTTGCCCACTTCGTTGGGCATAATGTTAATTAAACCCGAAGCCATCGCGCGCCGTCCGGACCGTTTTTTCTCCGATTCACTTTGCAAAACGGACTACCACGTAAAAGCCTTTTTATTTTTCGGTTTTTTATATAACCTATGACACTCAGCAATAATGTGGCTTTCTATTGGTGAAAAAATTTTTAAAATCGGTTCAGTAGATCCCGAGATTACCCCTTACAATTTAACAAATATACAAACACACAAACTTTACTTCTTTATAATATTAGTATAGACTAACGACTTGCCCCGGCTTCGCATTGGTATGAATAGTCTTTGTTACTCGCAGATGTACAATAGCTTTACATATGTTAGGTGAAAGAATTTTTAAAATAGGTCCAGTAGTTTTTGTGTTTATACGTGACAAACATCTTAAAACACAAATCTTTCCTCTTTATAATATTAGTGTAGAAAAGGGGGCACACTTACGTAATAGTTATTACATTGCTACTCGACCAGTTTCAAACCACATTAGTTTTGATAGCAAAAGTATTCATTTGTTATTACTATTATTTACAGATAAACCTTGCTCTTACTATGTATGTTTGTATGTGCTTTAACTGCAGTTTCGATTACCCGGTAGTTAATTATGATAAACAATGAGAGCTCGCTATCGGCTTACCGACATTGACATGTTATTAGCTTGTGCTTGTGTGACTCATGCTTGAGTATTGATGTTCTGATCGTTCTAGTTGTGCAAATCAAATATTTACTTAACTAGCCAAACGGTGGGCAAACGCGGACTTATTTAAATAAATATATAAAAAAATTATTGTCTGTAAAGTTGGTTTACAGACGATAGTTTAACGAGACCACGTCACAAAACATTGATGAAATGATTGCATACTTTTCTCGCTCCGATCGTGACGTTACAATGAGCGTAACGGGACACTTTTTCGTGCGTGCAGCCGGCGTTCATCGATTTATTAGACGTTGTCACTTGTCACGTCAAAAATAAAAAAACTAATATTATAAAGAGGTAAAGTTTGTATGTAGGTATGTATGTTTATACAGGGGGGGGGGGTAGTCTTCGTAACCAATGGTTGCATTTTAAAAACAATTTACCTATAGAAAGCTACATCATCCGTAAGTGCTATAATAGGCCGTATTATACCTATATAGACCCAAAACTGCAAGGCCAAAGGCCGAGCAGCTTGTAAGTTGTAATATTGTAAAACGAGGCAAAGTTTGTATTTTTGTAGAGAATAACCTCCATTTTACTTTAGTTCGATTTTCAAAATCATCTCGTCTTTGGAAAGCTACACCGTCCCTGCAGGCCAAGCACGGGCCGTAGAGGGATTGTCTTTCCTCCATTTTTATCCCGTCGATGTGACAAAGCTAGAATATGGCTATGTTTGTCTCTTTCGCGCGGTATTAAAAAGGACTATTTTTCTTCGCCGCGTGCTTGCCCTGCAGAGTAGTACCTATAGGCCATATTTTGTAGTACCAAACCTGCAAGTCCGAGAGCACCGGGTACGGAGTGCCGAGCATCAGCCAGTTAAGAATATTTCACCAATGAGTTTTTCTACAGTTCTAGGTCGAGGTCCCAATCCCGCCAAAGAGGTGGTGACAACGGCAACGATGTTAGTTGCGTGACCTGCGGGAAAATGTACGAGGAAAGGATATATCAGTGCAACCAAGGCCATAGTTCTTGCGATCTGTGCAGAACTCGGCAGGTGCCGTGTGGGCAGTGCAGGCAGCAAATTACCACCAGAAGGAACTTTACTTTGGAGCAATATGTCTCTGAGGTAAATACATACTAAACCCATTAATATTACATATTACAATATCCATATGTACCACCGAAGTCGGATTATACTTACATACTAGATCGATGATATGTACTTAACTCAATTCGGGCCAAAACTGGAGTTATTGCACTTTTCGTAAGGACGGCAGAATTGCATAGCACGTACCTTCTGTCGTGTTTATTTGTTACTTTTCATGACTAACAGCTGGTCTGATTTTGATGTAATTTGGTAAAGAAATAATGTGCATTATTACGACGTACATAGGCGGATTGTACACAAAGGTACCTACTAGTACATAGATACAAATTAGAAACTAGTAGGTAATTAAAAGTAAAAAGCAAATAACCTTTCAAATACAAATAATCTCTATTCTTCTTGGTTATTAAAATATTTAAAAAAACAAGCTTTTCTACATTGTCATCGGAGTTAAACACGCATACCAAATTTCAGCTCAGTCGGACATCGGGAAGTGGTTCAAAATTGAGTACCAAGATTCCACCCGAACAAACATAGTTACATAATATATGTACATATTACAGTACACAAGTTAAAAGCTTTTAATCAAGTGATCTCATTAGTTTTATCATCGTTTTACAGAAAAGGGTGAAATGTCCAAACCATATGGATGGCTGTCGCCTTTTCATCAAAACGGGTGACATGGCTATTCATGAGAAGGAGTGTCCTTTCAAAGCACTGCAGTGTCCAAGCCTGGGGTCTCATTGCAACTGGACAGGTAAGTTTACAATCATCTATCATTATTTTGTTATAAACAGGAATATCCACGTAAAAATTAAGTCGTTTACTACGACTAGTTTCGATCACATTCGGTGATCTTCATCAGAAGATTACAAGCGTGACGTGTTTGTGGTTGCGTCTCGCCTTTCATTTATCATCATCATTAATCTTTTAAAAGTTAACTGAGATGACTCGACAAAATTAGGATCCAGAAAAATGTTTTTTTCTGAATCTGGAGAATAATTAGCTAACCAACACATTGTGTATGTTTCAGGCAAGCTGTCCCAACTAGCAGACCATTTCGGCGAGATGCATCCGTTCCACAACCAAGGCGGTGTCGACAAAGAAATGTTTCTAAGCAACATCACTAGCGCAAGTCACTTGATGCACTACTTCCGAATCGGAAACTTTAACTTCCTATTCCATATTAAAGTCTCCGGGCCCGATGCCAGGGTCTACATGGCGGCACAGCTGATAGGGACCAAACACAGCGCCGCCAAATGGGACTACGAAGTTCATATTTACAAAAAGAACGAACCCCGTAGGAAATACCAGTACACTGACAGATGTTCCTCGGCTAACGAGCCGTTGCAAGAAATAATCAGCAGCACGAAATGCGCTGTGATTCCGCAAGAATACCTGAATACGTTCATATGTGGAGGAAGTGTGGCCTACAAGTTCTATGTAAAAAGAGACGATTTCAAAACAAACGACTCTGAAACCAGTAACACAACCGGTGATAAGGAGAACGGTCCGCGTACACGACGCAACTATAAAAAGTTTGTAAAAAAGAACTAGATTGGTAAGTTAATTCTTACAGTTTGATTTTGCATGAAAAACAATGTCCCCAAAAATTTTGAAAATGGGCCAGACTAGAAATAAGTAATTATAAAAACTGACGAATAGGTAGAGTGTTCGTAAACCTACTTCATTTTCTTACTATGAAATACCAAATGCTCGAAGTATGTAGGCACTTCTATATAATACTCTGTTCTTCTTTAATACTATTTGATTTTAGCTATTTTTTTATACTAATAAGTACCTATTAGCTTTTAAAATGCTTCATTAGATAGGTACTATCTTAAACTATCTGTATTACTATTAAATTCTTAATACTAAACTTCTTGAGATTTCGAGCATTTTTTAAAGTTATAAGTATGTCTAAGGAAGTAATTACGAACATACTTAGTTACCAATTTTATTTTAATACTAGTGTTAGCACGAGTGTTACTAATACGATGGTACTAAGACTCTACCTATAAAAATGTTTGTATTAATATAATGTTTAGTTACAAAAACTTAAGTTAGAAATAAGAAAACAAAAAAATGTACCACCTGAATTTGGTAATGTATCTACCATATTTATATTCAGTAGGTTGATACTATTTTTCAAGACGTAGCAACTTATCCAAGCTAAAACTAAGACGCTTTTCATATATGTAGGAATGTGTAGCAGACACGTTTTGTTAATCCTACGCGCGTCGACGGTCATACGAGTTGATTACAGTAGTCACAGATTAGATGTACAGTGGCGGGACAGTCACTAGAACCATCATTTGTATGCTCGGCCGAGTATGCTCATTTACTGTCTGGCCACTGTACTTGTTCCGTGTAATCAACGACGTCAACGTTGACCTGACCGTCCGCCGAAGTAACGTTGCATGTTGGTTACGCGCTGTATAAAGCCTAACGTAAACATAGCGTAAAAGTACGTTCGTTTAACACTAACTGCTGAAAACACATACCTTGTGTTTTTCCTTGTCCAACGCCAATGCGGCTACACACGCCAGTCGCATAAATCCCACTTTCAATACAACTGCGGTAAAACACAAACGCATGTGATTATTACCAGCAGGTAAAGTGTTAAACAAGTAAATCTAGCATAACTTCTATCGAATGATACATAGTATGTATTAGATAAAATAATGTATGGAAAATGGGAGAAATAGGATCAGGCGTAAATAAAACTGCATTTCAGTTTCTCCCGTGTCAATATATTTTTGCATACCTACATGGGTGTATCACGGTGATAAATACGAGGCGATATATGATTGTGAAGGAGCATTATAAAGATAAACAAAGCTGTGATTGAAGCTTTTTATAGATAAATGAAAAGCATTTGTGGACTGCAAATGTAGCCAGCTTTTAGGGTTTACCACTGGCTATAAAAAGTACCAAGTAATTGTTTTTGAAATATTAATTTTATTATTGCTAGATGCTAGGATAAGATGGTGGCTATGACTTTAGGAAACTTTCAAAAACTTATATTAATTTCTTAAAATTTAGTTATATGAAGATTGTGCATGAACATTTTATTCAAGTTGTGTGAGTAACTTGGTCAAGTAATTAGATGTCTCGTTATAATAGCTTAGGTACTATTAGTTATGTAACTTTGTATCTTGTGTAGGTACACATAACTGCGACTATTGGACCGATCTATGAATGAAGGTAGCCGAATCGGTTCAGGGCCAAACAGTTTATGGCCGATCATTTACTATTGATCGCGTTGAGAATTACCCTGTATTAAAAGACCAAAGCTTTTTGATTTGGACGTTCAATATTTTAATTATGGTGTGGTGTTTGTACTGGATTTTCAATGTTTTGGTCATTGTTTGGTGATTTATTTTTACGCCCCTCCAAGGTTTGCCTCCTATGAAGGCCACCACTGGCCCTAGTTATGGCACTGTGGCACACTAAATGGTAAGAGAAATGACCTCAATTATGCCTAACTTAGCTCTTGGCTCTAGAATAAGTAAGGCACTTATGCGTCCTATGAATATTTCATCCATTAATTCATTTAGTATGTAAGAGCATTGCTCGACAAATATTTAGCACATCAATGTTCCTACTTCATATCAAAATTTCAAAACGGCCATATTTTAGTTAGTAAGATTTATTTTGATTCATTCTTTAATTGAATATTTTATGAAAGTACTTAGTGTTGATTCATTAATGGCATGTATTCTATTATGAGAAAATAAATGATATTTGAAATAAAACGAATTGTTTTCATTATAATTTTATTTCGACAAACTAGTGTACAGTAGTGATCAGTGAGTGTTTTAGGTAAAGTAGATACACACAATAAAAAATAACTGTAGATTAGTTATGTTGTAGACATCTAATAGGTAGTATTTAAATAGGTTTATTTAGACATTTAGAATGGTACCTACCTACATATTCTAATATAGTCCGAAAGCCGAATGCAGGTTCATTTTTTTTGTTATCTAACTTATGCTGTTCCACTGCTGGGCAAAGGTCTCCCCCAATTTTTCCCAGTTCTGGCGGTCTTGGGCCAGCGCCGTTCATTTATTATTTTCATTTACTAGGTTTATTTAATTTATTTATTTCGATTAGAACCGCATAAACGAGTTACTCTAATGATAAATTAGTCAAATTGCTTAAAATTCAAATTCAGGATAATTACAACACAAATAATAATTAAAAACAAGTCAAAATAGAATTAAATAAAATGTCAAATTTAATAATAATAAAAATGTCAAAAATAAAAAAAAATATCAAAATCATTTTAAAATACCTGACAGTAAGAAGGTAAATCTACATTCGGCTTCCGGACTAATGAGTACGAGTACATGAACCAAAAAATAATCCTGCTCAATGGCAACATTTTTACTAATTTAGTAGCAACTTTCTATGAGATCAAATCAGTCTAACTAACAATTCACTAAAAAGCCCGACTGCAAAAACTAAAATACTCTGGATACAAAAACGCATCTTACAACATCTCGTAATCGGAATTATTACACCTGATAGAAACTGACAATGGAAATATCCGAAAAACATTACCATCCTTGTTGGGCAGTCGGGTAAAAAATAAGAAAATACCGATTACTGACCTATTTGTAACATTTTGACGTAAGTACTATACAAGACGGATTCAGACTACACTATTTTACAGCTTGTCAACGCTTTCTCACAATGCAAAGTGATACAGTACTCATCATTAACAACTTTTACTATGGAACCAATCCGGAACTGGCGGAAAAACAAATCAGCTGTTCCATAAAAATGTCAATGACACACGACAAAAAATGTATGGAACAGCCGATTTTCGCTTATCCGAGTTGGTCCCATAGTAAAAGTTGTTCATAATGATGAGTACTATGAGCCCTTTTCCTACCCATTCCTTATAACTGTACAATGCTCTCTTTATAAAGGCATTCAAACCGGGACAAGCAGGAGACAATGCAGCTGATGTTATAAATTAAATATATTATAGTACTTATAGCGTAGTCTGAAAAAGGCTTACAATTCTTGAAAACTAAATAAGCAATTACCTACCTAGCCCAGCCGAATTGTTATTTTACCCAGGAAAAATTATAAGTAGAATTTTTCCTTCGGAATTCGTTAGAGGGGGTCACTGGGAGTCTACATTTCGTTTTTCGTATTCCCAGTGGTATTGCATTTTCCGCCATCTTGATTTTAAGGGTTGTTTTTTGTTTTCTAAATAACTCGTTTATTTTCAATTTTACACGAAAAATGGTTATAACCAAAGTTGTTTGAAATTGAATTTCCTACAATTTCTGTCCTAATCAATTTTTTGTAGGATCGATATTTTTTCATTTAACACCCGGAAAAGAGGTGAGGAATGCATCGAAATATTTTTTTTTTTTTTACAACTTACATTCCAATTTTGAATGCTCTAATGTCCCTACCCTACGACCACTGTCGAAAAAACAATTTATTTTAAAATATTGCAACAATGATAATGCAAGTGATAATGCGCTAATACAATTCCACCCCCTCGATCGAAAAATATCGATCCTACGAAAAAATTGATTAGGACAGAAATTGTAGGAAATTCAATTTCAAACAACTTTGGTTTTAACCATTTTTCGTGTAAAATTGAAAATAAACGAGTTATTTAAAAAACCACCCTTATAATCAAGATGGCGGAAAATGCAAGACCACTGGGAATTCGAAAAACGAAATGTAGACTCCCAGTGACCCTCTCTAACGAATTCCGAAGGAAAAATTCTACTTATAATTTTTCCTGGGTTTGGTTCGGTTCTCGTCTAATTCGGCTGGGCTAACCTACATTATTCTAAATTGCGTAAACTGGTACAAGTATACGATAAAGCACTAGGCGACATTCAAATATTTGCGTACTAGTTAACGTATTGCATTCAATACATATTTTGAATTTCTAAATTGAGTATAAAATTATATACATTACAACGTACGCAAATGTTCGTACTTCGCCCAGTTTCACGTTACAACCGTAATTACGTACAGTAAATGTTATTATACCTAATATAATCTATGCAATAGAGAATTCTGTGGTGACAATCCATACACTTTTAATACGTGACATCTAGTAACATTAATATCCATACATAAGACTAACACACAAAGCATAGTGACCACCTGTGTTCAAAACACAGCTGTCACCAAGGACGAAAGAAAAAGATGGACACCGCCCAAGAACACGTAAACTGAGGAACCCAAAGTATAACTTGTAGCCAATCGTAACGTAGTACAGCTACTAAGCTAGACTATCACAGCTTGTAACCTGGATTTATAGCCAATCACAACATAGTAAGCTAGACTTACAGCCAATCACAGCTTAGTAAGCCTAACTTACAGCCAGTCACAGCATAGTAAGCTAGACTTATAGCCAATCACAGCTTAGTAAGCCTAACTTACAGTTACAGCCAATCACAGCATAATAAACTAAACTTACAGGTACAGGTAATCACAATAAGCCAATCAACCGCCAAAACCTGATGCTCTGCTCACGCTGCCGCCATTTTGGTGCCTCAGTTTAGTCAGAGTAAGCCTTACTTATAAAGTTTTCGTAAAGCGACATTGTTTAATAGTACGCACAAATCAAATGGCATTAGTCAATCTTAGCAACTGCTAAGCATCGTTTTTATGTAAGACCCTTTGTATTTAAGCGAGGCACCTTCCTTTTCTCCGCCGTTCAAGGATGTCACTAAATCATTCAATAATGAACACATGTCTGAACATTAAATTTAACATTACATATTAGGGCACTTTATAAAGAAATATCTTTGGACGGCTCACGAGAATCTAAGTCCACCGAAATGGTAGTAAATTTATTATTGTAGTTCACAGCGACTTATCTTGGATGACGTAGTCTTTGTTATTACTAGGAAACGGATAATATGCTTTTGCTTGCGTTGGATATTTACTTTTCTATTTTTAATGTTGCATATTTCACAAATTTTAATGCATATTTTACGCATTTTTCATGCAGGTATATTCTTTTATGATGCATATAATCCGGTCCTTTGTTACTACTTACACTCTAAAAAGGACTATGTGCGAATAATTACGTACATATTAAAGGCCACCAATGTACAGACTTTTTTACATACGTAAATATTGGTACTTCACCCAAAGTGTTAACTCAAGTTTTTCACAATTACGTGCGTAGTTCAGACCACCCAAGATAATTTTCGCGTTGTACCCTAATTTGCCGCCATATAAGATTTTTAAATTTCTTATATTAAATTAAAATAAACAATATTACCATTCTAATTTAAAGCTGGTTTAACTCGGTAAGTCGATAAGCTCGTGTCTATTAAAGTCTGCGCAGACGAGATCTTAGTTCGTTTGTGACATTCAATTTTCCACCTTTCACTACTTCGCCGAATGCCTTTACTCGGATGATATTTAACCAAAGCGGAATAAAGCGGAAGATTTGTTTGATGCTGACCAATAGAAGCGCTCAAAATAGCCAGCTGTGACTTGTGACGTCATGGCGCTGCAATTATTTTAGCTGCCCACTCATTGGATCGATATGCCTCACTAGCTATTTTATATGTTTCTCTTTGTCTCAGACGACTGTTTCTTGAGTTATAAATAACTGGTAGCTTTCCATCTGGCGGAGGAAAACTATTACGAACACCCGAGTCAATTATTATTTATCATTTTATTTCGAAAAATTAAATTCAATATTGCATGTCAAACTATTATCTAATCAATGACCGCACACTCAAGTGTCTCATGTGCGCAGGCTCTAATTCACAAACAGGGCAATTGATTAATTTGTCAACAATTGCATTACGCACAATTCATAGAAAATCTCTTCCCTGTAATCATTTTTGAACCAATACAAGCTGTTTCAACCTTTCCAATATTTGTGTATAAACAGCCTAGAAGCAGACACTAGTTTTCTCTTATTTTCTCTGGAATTGATAATCCATTTATAAACTCAATGACTAGATACATATCAGATCAATAGAATATGTAATATATTACTAACAGATAAATAGAATTAGGTCCACCGCAGATGTTGGATTTTTAGTCCGGGTAAAATCTCTCTCAATCAGTCTCCAGTAAACAGTTCGCTTCACTCTTGCGAGGTTTCATGCGTCAAGCTAAAGCTAAAAATCCATCGTCTGTGATGACTTTTAAACACACAAAGTGGAACACTATAAAGCTGTTTGTTCTTAAGTGTTGCACACTGTAACCCACACATTACACTAACAAAATAAATTATGTTCTAAGGAATTTAAGAAATTCAAACTTTTATGCCTAAAATTTTTGTAAGTAATAAGAGAAGCCTTACAAACAAGTGTAGGTACTGTGTTCATTAAAATAAGTGTCAAATGGTGAATAATAGTGTCAAATAATCACATGCAATATCTAAAGTGCCGAAAAGTAGTTGCGTAGAGTCAACCAACTAGTCAAAAGAAAGTAGAGAAGGCCAAATGTAGGAACATTTTTATCTAAGGCTATTTGTTTTGTTCAAAAATGCGATGGTGGCTCCATCAACTAACTCTAAAGCAGTGTTGCCAGAGCCCAAAGTCTGCACTATCTATTAGTTTTAAAAAAACTAACATTGGCCCACTAAAAAACGGCCCGTTACGACCATGCTACTTTTTAAAAAGTTTTGAGAGAAGAATACGACTTCGTAGAAAAGAATGAAAAACGTTCTTGCAACACTGCTTTATAAATAAGTTGAACACACTACATATTATTATAATAATATATGTGTGTTCGTATCTGACATATTATGAAATAAATACAATATACAATATATTTGAGTATATGATACATAAGTATAGATAGATGTATGACATGATTCAAACTTTATCGTTGCTGTGAAGTTGGACACAGCACTAGGAAATACTAGGCTCAAAACATTGAGTGAGCAGTAGTTAGCGCATAGTAAGCGTCTAGTAGTAGTTCATCTGTCTTCTGTATGTGTGCGTTGCTCGAACAAGCTTATTTATGAAGCTTAACTTCTGTACTTTCTATATTCTGTGTATTAGGTGTGTTCTGGCGTTAGAGGTGCTGCTGCTGTTTGAAGTGCTTCACGCCGCACTTTCAGAGCACTTCACAGCTGCCATTAAGTTTGAATCGTATTATACCAATGAACACCGGTTTTATTACACAGCTCGTTTCAGGACAAAATACGAGTTTATACATAATCATATTCATAGAAGTTAACAACCTTTTGGAATGTTTTTTAGAAATCTCTAAATATTGTCACAAGCCCCTTGCCTGGATTTTTCAGTTTTTGTTCTGTCAAATCAGTTAAGGCGTCGATTCTGTAATACCATTTTCTTACGAAACTTATTGCTTTCTTTTTTCACAATATGAAATTGACAAGAGACCAAGATAATTTCGGTCCTGAGTTTTTAGAAGTGGTACTACAGAATAGTCACCATGTAGTACAATGAAATTGTCAATAGTCACAACCCAAACTAACAACAATATGGTCCGACCCTTAACCAGCTCTAACATTCATGTGTTAATTCCGAAACCATTAAGTGCCAATTATAGAATTAATATCAAAAGGAATTAATAAGCACAATTTTACCGGCAGCAACTGCAGACTGCAAACTGCAGAGACCATTGTTGTCATACTATTTATATTGCGTAAGAAATTACTGTTTAATTTAATGGAATGTTTCAAAGATCACGTTAGAGATTCTCGTTATTTTTCAATGCAAATAAAGGTCTAATTCTATTGTCTATGGTTTGCAATTTGCAGTTTATAACTGCTGCAGAAAAGAAGAGGTTTCAATTGTTTATACCCCCATTATAAGCGTAATCTGCCTTGTTGTGCATCACAAGATGGTTGTCCACAAAGTAGAAGCTGTCTGAACAAGTCTCGAACGGCGCCGCGATCATGTCTTCCACTGAAACAGAGATACTTTACATAGTCACAAGATGTTAGTAACAATATAATAATTTGTTTTTTGAGGAACATACAACAAAGAATTAAACAATAAAAAATTGTTGACACTGCATAAGTATAAAACTGTGTCGCAGGTGTCAACAAACTACTTCGGAAAGCCATCATAATCATCTTCATACCCTTGTCCCATCTACGTGGGGTTGGTAGAGTATGTATAGCCCGGTCACATTATCTCGAGACCTCGCTGGAATGCGAACCTCCGCCCCGTTCTCCTTTCACCTCCCCGCGCACGCCACGGCGCGTCAGTACGGTTAGCACTTTCGTTGCCGATACGCGTCGACTTATTTTCGTGGTATATTTTTAAACATTTCATTGTTTGGACTTTTACGACGACGCCAGGTCTCGAGATAATATGACCGGGTTATATTCCGCTCTGCCCAAGAGTGGGCAGAGCGGAATTTGATGATTTCCCACCCCCCCAAAAAAAAAAAAAAGGGTGATAGCTATCTCTATTCTGTAATACTTATCATTTCATTAACCTTAGGAAAAGAAGAGAAAATTAATAAAAAGCTGCAGTTTTTATTTGTTCTCTTTTTTCTAAAAATTTTGGTTACATTAATTTCTTTTACCTTAATTTATTGTTGTACTTCTTTTGTTCCAAATAAACATCTATCTTTCTGTCTATGGTTCTTTCAGACAAAGTTTTAGGGTGTTCGTAGGTATAGTAAAAGAAAGACTTACCAAGGTCTGGTGGTAGTGTTGGAAACTCATAAATATGCTCACAAGTGTTCCTTGAAAACGGTATGCAGAATCCAAACTCAAAGTCAAAAGTCTTCAGGAGAGTATCTCTAAAGAAATGCTTCTCTATCATCCTGAAGTGGTTTACTGGCCGCGGTCCAACAGTAAACTCCACACTGTAAAACAAATCACTATTATTGTAAATCCTATAGCAACTCTGCCGTTTCCATAGCGAAGGAGTTTGCAACAATGAATAAAACCTTGAGGCACAGCTTGTGCTCATAGAATGTAATTATATAGAGTTTACTGCAATTCACATTCATCAAATATTCATCAGACCGGTTATGGGCAAACATCACGTTTAACATGAGGCATACGATTTGCTTGTCTCGGCACTCAAAAACATAAAACAAATAAAAATTTGTTGTGTCAGAGCTGCAGAAAGTCGGCAACTGCCTATTATTGATTGTGGTAATTGTTAATATGATTGATGAGTATTATGATCTTTAGGAAGTTTAAGTAACTTACGTAGCTCCCACAGTTTTTAATTTTAAAAACTGCGGAGTAAACTGGTAGCGCACAAATCTCCCAGCATTTGGATCCAAGGGTTCTTCGGGGGCGTCTTCATTCCCTTCATTATCCACGCCAAAATCTGTAGGAGGCTTTGCAATCTCGAATAAAACGGTTCCAGTCTCCAGGTCACGAATCTTGAATCTTGTAAAATCTATATCGTATACATTCGCTTCGGGACTGCATAAATATGTATCGGTTATTCTGTCTAGCCTTAACACTTCTTCGGGAGTTATATCACAAGAAATTACGTTGTCTTTATTACTTTCATGAAGAGATATTGATTCGCACTTTTTCCCGACCAAACTCATTTTCTTATCGAGGGCAGTGCTGTTTACTTAGGAGTAAAAGTTGTTAATCTCAAAAATATAGGCACAATAGTAAGTTATATGTTTGAAGTACGTATCAAATCATCTTTATTTGGTTTTTATTATGGTTTTCGAATAAAAAATACATTCGCAAAATTTCACGAAGAAAACTCAACCAAGAACATTGACATGACAAGCCAGAAATTAAAATTAATGACAGACAGAACAGAACTTTGGAAACGGAATTCAGATTACCGAATACAGACTGAGTGTATCCGAACTAAAATTAAACTATGTATGCGGTCTTAAATAAGTCAGCAGCGTCAATTTCATAGATTGTGCAAATGAGAAACCAACACGCCCAAAAATGTTTTGAGTCGATGGGTGTTGATTTGACATTATAGTCGTTGACGCTATTTGTTTGTTTCGGACAGCGCCTTACCTCAGCTGTCAAATTCAAAGACGTTCCTATGTACGAAGTAATACCAAGCATAATTTATAACTAGTATAAACATCTCCATTTAATATCGTTAAAAAATTATTTCTCCTATTATATACGACAAATCTAATGCTAAAACGCCATTTTAATGGGTCAGGGTCATTATTAGGATGGTTTATTCTATTTATTCTACAAATGAATGAAATTATTTGTAAAAGACCTTGTAACGGAACGGTGAAATGTTGACGTAATTTCCGTTGCGTCACAGCAGCGAAGCATGCGCATTGTCATTTTCATTAGTTGGTCATAGATTAAAATTACAATACTAATAATCGGGCCATCGCTCAAGTCTTTTTCTGTGTTAAGTCTATTTTACAGTGGTAGTGGGACTGTCTGATGTGCATATAAGTGAATTAAAATAATAAAACAACATGCTCATCAAAGAATAGTAAGTAACAACGTTATGGTTATGTATCAGCTCGCAAAAATAAATCGATTTTTGACAAATTCACTTCAAATTGCCACGGGTCTGTAATTTCGTGTTATCAGCAGATATTAGTCATAATTTAGTGTTAAGCTTTATCAATTTGCTGTATCTTCATACTGCCGATTGTGAACATATATATTGACACTGACAGTGCCTTCAGCAGGTCAAGGTTTGGTCAGTAAAGTGGTTCTATTAATTTCCGCGAACAGATGTTCAAGCTCAAGAGTAGTCATCAATAATTCCAATGTTCCTTTAATGTTAGGATGTTACTCCAATTAGGATTTATTTCTAATACGATGTTTTCTTTCTTTTCAGTCGTGTAACACTACCTTTAACAGTAGAAGAGGTAAGAATTATGAAATAAGCTGCCAAGGACACATTACTTGTAAGAGACAGTATAAGAAAAGCTATAGCAGATTACAAACAAGAACTGAACTATGTGCTAAACTTTAAAAGCCACCTTGACCACACTAATTGAAAAGTACTGAATCTGTATTTTGGCTACTTAGCCAAAACTTAATTATTTTATGTTGTGTTTATTAGTCAAACAAGAGATCTATGATTTATCTACAAGAACAGCTGTGTTACACTGCCTGTGTCAAACATTTTGAAAAAGTACAATCTGGTATTGTTGAAAATATGTGCTACCTAGGCAAGCATGCTTTGTGTTCAACCACATTGCATTCCGTTAAGCAAGACTGGTCAAATGCAAGCCCACTGTTGTAAATTATAATACTATTACAATAATAATATAGCCTTTATTTCCCGAAATGTTTTATAGTTTTGTCAAACTAACAATTATAAAAGTAAAAATAAAAAATCAACTAAAATGGTACAGTTTACACTTTCTCCTGTTACAAAATGTCCCTTATTTTGTTGTGCCATACGGCAAAGGCCTCCTCTAATTATAGTGCTAATCAATACTCGAATCAGAAATCAAAAATATAATTGACTTTAAATAACATTAAATGTTACAAGTAGGTTGAACTGTTCATTTCAATACTCTTCCTGGCAGGCTACTTAAGATGTGGAATCATAGTTTATTACAACTGCTTTCTAGCTTTTTTTAAATTGCCTAGCCTAGTTTTGGTTATTTCAACTTAATGTAAATTGTAAATATGGTAAATACTTGTTTCATACAGTTGTTATTTGAACCCGATTCAACTGTAATTTCCAAACATCTTCTCTTATATATAAAAATGAATCGCTGTTCGTTAGTCACGCTAAAACTCGAGAACGGCTGGACTGATTTCGCTTTTGATCTTGATATATTTGTAAAAGTTCAGGGAAGGTTTAAACGGTGAGAAACATGAATAATAAGTAAAGAAAAATACTAAAATCGACAATTTAATTTTCCAATACAAACTGTTCCTACCTGTGAAACATTTGCAGTTCGTCCTCTTGGTACGGTAAACTCGGGATGTCCGATCTCTTTTGTCTTTTTAGAAATAAAAAATAGTGTCACTTGGTTGCCAAATATTTATAGGTGTGTTCAGAAATTGGTCTGATCCTTTTGGTCTGCTTTGTTGGATTTTTTTTTGTTTTCTTTGCTCTAATACAGATAAGGTTAAAAAGTAAAAAAAAAAGCGGGTGAAACCGCCGGGAGTCAGTTAGTAATTAAATAAACATATCACAAGAGCCTCAGTAAAATTCTTATTCATTTGTGTAATAAAAACTTAACTTATTCAAATGTTAAATAAATTAAACTTGTAAGATGACCTTGTCAGTTGTGTTATGAAAAAAAAACTAGATGTTCTCTTGGCTAAGTTTCCTCATACTGCAAAATGATTATTATCTTAGTATATAAAATTCTCATGTCACAATGTTAGTTACAATACTCCTCCGAAACAGCTTGACCGATTTTTATGAAATCTTATATGCATATTCAGTAGGTCTGAGAATCGGCTACTATCCAAATTCCTTCCCCTTAAGTGATAAGGGGTGTCCACCCCTAACATTTTATTTTTATTTTTTTGGACAAATTTTTAATTTTTTTATGTGGTAGTAAAAAATATATACAACCCTAAATTTTCACCCTTCTATCACCAACCCCTAGTTTTTAATAGTTCAGATGAATGATGATGCAGATGATGCTTTTGAAAACCCTTTTAAACCAACTTCCAAAAAGGGGACGGTTCTCAATTCAACAGTTTTTTTTAGATATCAACTACTGCTACAAACACTATTGCAACTGCAAAATACGATTTTTTTCATTCTACCTATTATACTCGTACTAATGTTAAATATACTTTTAGAAAACAAATACTTATGTAGTTAAAAGAAAAAAATAATTTTTTAAATCAAATAATATTGATGTTACACATTTAAACTTATTAATTTACATCAAATGTTGACTTTAACCCTAGAAGACCTAGAAGACCCCCTTCTAGGGTAGACTTGTATCCCAGCAGTGGGAGGATTAAAGGTTGCTGATGTTGACTTTAAATTGCTTTCCTGTAAAAAATGCCAGTTGCAGTTTTGATAGTGTTTGTTGGGGTAGTCGATATAAGCCATAATAATCATAATATGCAATAATATAAATATAATAATGAAAATTTACTGTTAGACAGACTAACGGACATCTAATCTAAAGTCGTTAGTCTAAACGGACTAACGGAATTAAGTGATCGTACATCAGTTTCTTTTTCCCTATAAGGGATGGAACCTCAAAAATTGGCATTCTTATAGTCAAATAACAAAATTGTATGAAAATGTATGACTTAAAAAATTACTAGTTTTTTTTATCAATTAATAAATGCAAGCTTATAAAAACTAGCAACTTGTTAGCTTGTTAGTTTCCTTGTCCATCAGTTAAATTGTGAGTCTGTTCAAAGGATGAGTTACATTGCCACTATATTAGTCCCAGGTATCGAAATGTAAGTCCTATGCTGTAAAAATTACAGTGCAATTTCCAAAGTCATGAAAATGAATCCTTATCATTGGTGTGACTAGCGCAGGCCATGCAGTGATTTCTTATTGGAAAATCGACTATAAAATCTAAAACATAGGTCTCACATTTCAATGCCAAACTTCAAGCCAAGTTCAGAACCTTGTGAAGTCGTAAAACAATATTGAATGCTACTTTTTTCTCCCAACAGTACCAAGTTGCTCAACTATACTGTGTCGCCGAAGTCTCAAAAAATGAAACAGGCGGAGGTGAAGGAATAGAAGTCCTAAAGAATGAACCCTTCAAAGACTACCCTTTGCTTGGTAAGTAACAGTATTTATAGTTAATTTTACTTCTGAAAATTGTAGCTACGTCAGATCACTTTGTTACATAATGCATGGTATTTGTTTGTAATTACTGTTATTAGTACTTATAAGTGTTTTAGACATCCATAAAGACATTACATATGCTGCATAATTTTCACTTATTTGTACAAACCTATAATTACAATAATAATGTACTCACTTTATAGAGTGGTCAACATTCTCACTGATGCAACCTCTTTGGTAAACTGCCAAACTTCATAGTTTTTTGAACCAAAGAGTTTGTGTCCAACCTCTTTAGTTCACGCTCTGGGCAAAGGTCTCTTCATGTCCCTATCAGTCCCTATCGGCTATAGTTCGGGTCATCAGCCTGTAAGGCGTAAAGAACGCCTCTTTCGCCTGTCTTTATCACCTATAATGGTTATACAAGTATACACGTAAAAAAAAAAAGAACCGCCACCAAAATACAAACCCAAAGAAAGACCTTGGTCTTAATTATTCGTAAAAATCATCGTACCCTTTACCATGACCCAATTGTTAAATTCTAAAAATGTATAACACCCTTTAACCCCGTTACTTTGAGAACTGGCCTTTCGAACTTATTTCGTTGCGTGAGGGCATTTATGACCTTTAAAACCACATAATAATAGCAAAAACTGGAACCATGTTTTTAAAGAGTCAATCAAAAAAGGACCCAATATTTCGGCGCTAATTGGAATTAGTTTCATTTCCATTCATTAATCAAATCGAACCGTTTAATCGAATTCTTCCCACGACTATCAATGGCAGTGTTGCCAGGGAATTAACTCGATGACCCCCAGACAACCACCAATATGCTCCTAATAAATACAATTACAGCAATGTCAAAAAGTGACGGGTGGGACATGAATAAATATTGCTTTGGAATAGGGTCAGAAACTGACACATATTCGAGTAATTTAGCAAAACATGCCTACTTGGCGATAACAGAGTATTCTTGGCATATGGATGGTACCTAATGGCATCGATTCTTCTATACCACTTTCTAAACTAAATCAATCTGGCAGCGTTAAGAGATTTGAACTTCTTTTCATTTCCATTATGTAAGAGAAAAGCGGTAATAATTTTAGATCTGCCAATTTAGTTTCTTTGAATCGATGTCACTATTTCATAGTTGTCGTCTTGAAATCGAAATTTGTTAAGTCCAACCCTAAAATGTTATCTACCAAATTCTATCAACCAGCTCGCAATGACAATTTTAACATTGCAAAAACTTCGAAGGTCATTTCAACACATCTGGGCACAAAGCAGTTCGCTTTTTGTCGCTTGCTTACTCGGTTAGCAGAGATATCTATGGTGGAGTACGCTAGGTTAGAAAGAGCTGAGTCTTTTGCGACTTGAAGCCATACACTATTTACTAGAAAACCACACTGCCGGCTTTCTTGTTTCCTGAGAGATACAAACTTGGGCTTTCCAAGGTCTGAGTGAAAAAGTATCTTCTAAGTCTGCGCAATTCATCTTCGGCCACATCGTCGCTGACGAACAGTTCAAAAGCGGACATATTCGGGATAAAACAAACTGCGACAGTGCATCCCGCAGTCCAGTCCACACTCGATTACCGAATACAGCTGTTCTTGAAGCATCAGTGCTACAGTCATTAGTCATTTGTATAGAGGCTCAAATACAAAATTTGATTCGTCGCCATCATCGACAGCGTGAATCGACCCACTGCTGAGTTTAGCCATCTCTTTCATGCCATTGTTCTCCGCCTTAGGCCCATCTCAACCACGTGTAACCCGTGATCTGTCATATCGTCGACCCATCGAGCTGGTTTACCGACTTTGTCATCTGCTATCGGTAGCTAGTTTTTCAGGGTTCTACTTCATCACCATGCCTAGCCAAGTGTTCAACCCTGCGCCACTAGAGTCGCGTAGGATGATACGATGTTCATTTAATTCATGATACTCTATAATAATCTCCATTAGCTCACTTCGCTCGGAACCTGTATCAGTTCCAGTGTCGCATTTCATCGTCCATAAAAAGTGTTCGTAATGTAGCGTAAATTGTACCTATTTGTCACGTCTAGTTAACTATTAGCGCTGTTATGTGAATGTAGTCTGCATTTTAAACGGTGAAAAGTGAATCGGTTGCTATGTACTCGTATGTATAGGATGATATAGATGCGGAGACCTTATTCTTAGGCGCTCGAGATTATCTGCTCTTACTGTCATGACATTTATAATGAGAGTAACAGTAACCGAGATTATAAAACTCACACGCCAGAATAGGGTTGTTGTCTGATTTGGTTCAACGAATTTACGAAGTATCTCCCAACTTGAAATAATGAGTACTTGCTGTAATTATATAAAGTTTGTCGTGATCGAGATTGTGATAGTGATCGCATGCTATCTCGTTCGCGCTAACCTATTTGCAGCTTGTACGCTCCCGTTCGCACTCGATCACAATCACATCACGATCAGAATCACTAACAGATACCTATAACTAGGCGCTGAATTTTCAATGTCATTTATTATATCTGTGGTTGGATATATCAAATAAAAACCCAGTTTTGGCCTATTTAGATCGATTCACTTTTCACCAGACCCTTCCCAGCTTCGAACTGAGTCTGTTCAATCAGAACGAGGCCTAGTAGACCGTGAGTCATTCTTTAGTCAACAAAAATGTGATAAGATTTCAATAGGTTATTTTTAGCGCGTTTTCATAGCAACTATATTTTCAATTGTTACCTATAGGTAACATTTTTTGCATTTTCTAGAGTCATTTTCCGTCTTTCTAGTCAGTGCAGTCAGTAAAAAAAATGTCTGCCATTTTTGTTTTAACTTTTTTATTGATAAGATTTTTTTGCAGTTTCATTTTATAGATTTATTTTTTTCTTTCTAGTCAGTGCCAAATAAAAGTAAAAAAAAGTTGTCAATGCCATTTTTGTTTTAATTTTTGGTTTGTTTTATTATTTTGTAATCGAAAGCTAATTCTAGAGGGTGGATTACCGTCCAGCTCTAAGGATGGTACATGTGAGACGTGCGTCGCGTGTTTGGAATCCGGTATTATCTTTCTATCAGCTTGTTGTAGATTATGGCTAACTTGGCGATTTTAGTTGCCACCCTTGTGAATGCCCTTTACGAGGGCGACTAAAATTGCGATTTTAGTTGCCACTACTAAAGGTCGGGGTGGCTAAAATTTCCGAGCAGTGTAACTGGAATTAAGTTTCCGATTGAGTAGTTATTGATATGTGGAGAGATTGTCACGTACGTTATTTTGGTTTTGATTATTGAAACGAATACAGTTATTTTTAATACATCAATAACCTCTCGCAGGAGCGGCTCTAAGTCATGCCTAACAATGTATTATAATTCCATTTTGAACGCGTCTTTTCAAAAACTTTTATTCCTTTAAAAATTGAATTCGGAGTCTAAATGACAATAATTTTATGCAGTTTCAACGTTTTAGGAACGCTGGGCTTCTAAGTTTGCATAAACTTAGAAGCGGAATCTTCCACCATAAAATAGGGCAAATATTTATTTTTAAGTTTACTCTAGTTTTTTATAGTTGAGAGATTCATGATGTATTAAAAATGACCCTATATTATAATGTACCAGTAGTGTGAGTTATCTTCACAAAGTAAAGAGTTATCTTTGAATGTGTTGTACCTAGTTACTGTGTAGATTGCGGCCTTTGGCCTTGATATTGACAATGATTGCTGTAGAATCGCCTTCCCTTGTCTAGTTATAAGAAATTACTGTCTATAAATAGAGGCCAATTATTCTTGCCCTGTTCGGCTAATCTGTTATAGATCAAGAAACAAAAAGAATATAAAAAACAAGCTGTTATTGCATTGTCATCGGAGTTACACAGGTATGCTGAGTTTTAGCTCAATCGGACATCGGGAAGTGGTTAATTGACCTAATCAAAATAACACACATTGCAAGTTAAATTAAACCTTGTAAAAGTTTTAAAACCTCAAACCCGAGGAACGAAACAACATTACCAGAGACTCCCCTTTTTTAATGCAACATTCGCCAAATTGATTTTGTTCGTATAAAATCGTATGTCACTAGGCTCAGAATAACGAATCGATAGCCACGTCCTTCAGTAAAATCGGATGAGTATAGGCGCTACGGTGGAAGTTGAAACATACGAGTACAACCCGGTCACAATATCTGTGCACCTGACCTCGTGACGTCATATGTCTAAACTTAACAATAAATATTAAAAAACAAAACAACAACAAAGCGAAAATATCTCAAAATTATCGGGACGTGTATCGGCAACGAAGATGCTAACCGTACTGTCGCACCGGGGAGTGCGCGGAGAGGTGACAGGGGAAGCGGGAGAGGCGCCGCATTCCAGCGAGGTGCACAGATATTGTGACCGGGTTGTACAAAAATACAAACATACATAGACTGCTAACAACATAACCCTTCATTTTGGGTTGTCGTAGTCAGGAAATACGAGTATGTCTTCGTGACAAGTTTCCTAGCAAGATGTTGACCCTAATTCTATAGAGTAGAACAGAGAACGAGCGTTTTTAGGATAAAGGGTAAGTATTATATAGAGGTTAGCATATAAAGAGACCCTATTTTTGGGCTATAGATTATCTCCGTCACTCTCACTCCTATTAGATTTCTAATAAGAGCGACAGTGACCGAGATAATATCTCACTTGCCAGAATAGGCCACCAGCCTTCAAAAACGCAGACGCCCTGACTAACAATTCCACTCAAGACAATCAAAATACCTCTGCCAAAGACAATTTTAAATCACACAAGTATTTTTAAGTTTTGTATAGACTATAGAACAATACCGTGACTAAATCGGCAACATTTAACAATGTCACACGAGTTGTATTTGTTCAGTTTGCAAAAACCGGAGCGGTTCAACTGGTCCGTTGCAACGAGTTCATCTTACTGACGTAATTCACTCGCGTCTATAAAAAATGCATGTGGGTCAATGTCTGATTTAAAGATTGCTCTTGTGTTGTCATGAGAACGGACGACTAGGATACTTTTACTGCTTGGAGGATTCGTTTTGAGGTGAGCGTGTTGTGAAAGATTAGAAGGTTTCTACTGGTCGTCTTTTGTTTGGGGCCTTCGTCTAAAAACTAATTGCAAAAGCAGGTTCATATGAGAGTAGTCTGTTTTTGAAAGGAGAAGGATTAGGAGAGGCCAACCCCATCGTGCCATTGGACGTAACGTCACGGAAGTGCAGTAAAGCAAAAGCAAAGCATTGAAATATAGAGCACAGAACCAAAGAATTTTATCGAATTAAATTGTTCTCCTTGACGTTTCGGTCAATAGCGAATCTGGCTGATTAAGGTTATGAACGGATGTGGCTCATAAACCCGAACTTGATTTTTAAAAGTCTTGTTGCATGCCGCCCAATGCGACAGACCTGTCAAACTACAGTACCGGACACAAAACACATGTCAATGCTTTGCTTTTAGCCGGGTTAACGGGCTAACTCTAATGAGCCGATAGCTTATAAACTATCGAAGGCACTTAAAATAGGCTTTTGTCTTGACACATTAACTTGCAAATTATCAAATCATCGACCATCGCCAAGTTTGTTCAGTCAATTATTGTGTGAACAAAGTCTTGGACAGTTAGCAACATAATCGTAACATATATGTGCCATAGGTATAACATGTATGTTCCATATAGACGTAAGCACGTTTAACATAACGTCTCACGTAGCACCTATTATTTTAATCTGTGACTGCGGTTAGAACGACCTTACAGTAACTAAGTAGCACAAAGTTCAAGTTCAAAAACTCGTTTTGTGTGCTCATGCTCATATGTTTACCAACGAAAGGGTAAGCGGTCGGATGATGGTTAGGTGTGACCGCAACCTCGTTTTAAAAATAAAAGGAGTTAATTAAAAAAAAGTTCTAATTACTAGATAGCTGCCCTTGTACCCTAAGCTGCACTACGATACACTTAGTTACTTTTGAAAAAACTCCACAACCGCAATACATATATTCGTGTCACAGATCCATAGGCGGCGGTGATCGCTTATTATCTTCCTGTCTGTTTTATAGCTGCGCCCCGCAGTTTTAACTGCTATAGAAACCTACAGAAACCGTTATTTTTCCGGGATAAAAAGTATCCTATATGTTGATCCATGATATAAATAACTACATACCAAGTTCCAATAAAATCCGTTCAGTAGTTTTAGCGTGATGAGGTAACAAAAGGCCAGACAGATTTTCCTCGTCTAGTTTCATTAAATGTATGTACTATATTATTATAGAAGAAGCTATAGCCTCCTTTGTTTCTCAGACAATTAGGACCTCACTTATAAAGCCCGCTTAAACTTAATCACTGCTTAAAATAATGTCTTGTTTTCACACGTGACTTTTTATATCAGCGAGAAGTCGACAGAGCATTTTAAACAGTAACTAACTTTAAACAGGCTTTATAAGTAAGACCTCTATTACTTTAAATCAATTCAACATCAATACAGTTATTTAATAACCTACGATAACACCTAGTAACATGAAAGGAAATGTTGAACGCCACTGTTTTTAACTATGACGTGTATCGCTGTTGACGCAGATGTGTGAGAGTTTGTTCAGCTG
Source organism: Alcis repandata (assembly GCA_949125135.1). Classification (NCBI taxonomy): domain Eukaryota; kingdom Metazoa; phylum Arthropoda; class Insecta; order Lepidoptera; family Geometridae; genus Alcis; species Alcis repandata. Next base: position 6,265,527 of record OX421241.1, read on the forward strand.
TGGTTCCTAGACTTCAAATGCATTCTGTTCTTGTAGTTCTACTCACTTCGTCGTTAGTCGTTCTATACATTTTTGTACATCTATGAAAGAGATCGCTTTTTGCGATTAAGACCCAGTCGTTGCACCAGTTTTGAAGCAAGTATTACAAATTAAATTGCAAATTGCTTCAAGAGCGGACTTATATATTTTTGGGATAGTCAAAATTTTGTCCACTTTAATAGTGTTTTAACTCTGAGCTTTTTGATCCAATTAAGTAACGAGATGAGCAAATCGCTCGCCGTTCGTTTATTACATGTTAAACGTCACAGTTATTAGTGCATTGAAAAAGTTACATTTGGGGTTGCGTTTGTCAGAGGACGCAATTTTATTATTTACTCGTAGATATCAAGGAGGGATAAGTGTAAAGTTAAATCCAAGTTTGTGGGGTTGCAAGTGTTGCAACCCTTGGCTAACGGCTGCCATCTTGGAAAAAGGGTACAGAATACAGATGGTTTTTTTATGGTTTGAATTTAAATTCACCATTCAAACCTCTGCCCGGCCGGAAATCTAACTCGGGACCTCTGGCTTGTAGGGCAGATACACTACCGCTGAGCCATACAGGTCGTCAACATATTATTATGTTAGTAGTGTAGTTATTTAACATCGATCTTGATTTGCGAATTTGTCACATTATTTTGTTGCTATCTCAAGTGTGGATTATTGTTTTTGTGATAATAGAATAATGAACCGTGAATGATTGAGCATGTACAAGTATGATTTTAATAGCCCTCGATATCTATATGCAGTACAATAGTATACTAAATACATATATAGACACACTAGTAACCTTGTAACCAAGACACTAACTTCCTACCAAAATTATAAATGCGAAAATTTGTGTGTGAATGTTTGTTACCACGTGTCTCCGGGACTACTAAACTGATTTTGATAAAATTTGTAAAAATTATAGATCATGCCCTGGATTAACACAGGCTACTTTTTATTTCCGAAAATTTACCGGTTCCTGTAGTACAGCGGGTGAAACTAGGGGGAAACAGGTAAAAAAAATTAAAGATTGCGTCTTGTTCTATCCTTTTTTCTATTTTTTTTTAATTAACCTATGCTGTCCCACTGCTGGGCAAAGGTCTCCCCCAATTTCTCTTCTATCCTGTTAGTGCCTTTTCACACGTACCGGTTGCCGGGTAGCCGGCGCCGGTTACCCGGTGGTGAAGTGTATGGGCATGGTACATAGCTTTCACATGTACCGGCGTAATTTATCCGGCAGGCCCATACACTTCACCGCCGGGTAACCGGCGCCGGCTACCCGGCAACCGGTACGTGTGAAAAGGCACTTATCCTGTAAAATTGGTCAATGTATTTCCTCTCTATCCCAAGGTTGTAACAGATCGATTTTTGGCGTTATTTTCCGTTTCATCAAATTGTTTTCAAAATCGAATCAATAAAGACAATAAATTAAGAGTTATCTATCTATCTGTTTATGCATAACATTTTACGTACACTCATGTCATCTCTCACAAGCTCAGAACATCGTTATTCGTCCGACCCTCGCAACTTTTCCCAAGGTCTGAAACTCCTCGGACGCCTACTAGGTATCTAAAAATATCCCCTTTGTGCCATCCCGAGTTCGCGATAAAACTTGAAACATTTTCTAGTCTGAATTTCAAGCGATGCAATAGTGGCGATTCTGTTCCACTATTTTCTGAACTAAACTTTTGTCACCCTTATCTTTTAAGTCGAAATGAAAGGAGAGAGATGCAGATCCTTTTGTCCTGTCGGATTAGTTTAGTTGAAGTAATACAACAGAATTAACGTCAATATCTATTATTTTATCGGTATTTAGATTCTTGAGATATCACCTGGATCGGGTTAGGTATATAGACAAGACCTATGAATCCTATTTAATACTTTAACACGCAGTCTAACCCATTGCTTGCCATCAGACTAGATGGCGGTCATGATGATTTCTACTTTGTTCAATGACTTACCCAGTGTAACAATTTGTTATAAGGCCAATATATTACTCTTTTACTCAAACGCGAGCCTATCACAGAATAAATAAATTTGATTTTAAACAACTTTAAAAAAGCCTTAACTTAATCATTATGTTATGTTATTTAACCACCTACTATGATATCGAGGAAAATAAATTGACGTGTCAGTCATTTATTCTACAGTTCTTGAAACTATTCCAGACTTTCAAGTTATAACCTCAAGTAAAATATCTAGACGATTCCGTGATTCAGCTAAATTCTAGCGAATCACATCAACCTTTGACCTATAAAAAGTGATGGGCAAGTTTGGGAACATAGCAATAAATATTCGAATATTTTCCTCTGAGACTTTCATTCACAGACCTCGGAGGAATATAAAGTTTTGTTGGCAGCGATAAAGCTGCGTCTCCTGCCTTTTTAACCGACTTCAAAAAAGGAGGAGGTTATCAATTCGACTGTATGTTTTTTTTTTTTTTTTTTATGTTTGTTACCTCATAACTTTTGACTGGGTGAATCGATTTTGATGATTCTTTTTTTATTAGAAAGCTGACGCTTCCCATTTAGTCCAGTTCTGATAATGGTATCCATGAGAAAACCATATAAGTCTTAAATTTGCATAAGTACGTGCGCGACAAATAGATGAATAACTCAATAGTCGGTCTCTTGAAGTCGGTTTTTGTTTTTTGTTTTGTAAAATAATGTTCTTGTTTTCGAAACATTGTTTCGCTCCACGTTGTTAACCGCCGACGCAAAAAGAGGAGTGTTATAAGTCTGACTGCTATGTCGATCTGTGGCATCGTAGCTCTTAAACAGGTGCACCAATTAGGATGCGTTTTTTTGTATGTATGAAAGCAGGTTTTTTAGCGGTTCTTAGACATGTTTTTACTAAAATCGGTAAAAATTCAAAATTCAAAATAATTTATTCAAATATGGGTACATCAATGTACACTTATGAATGTCAAATACAATTTTTACGAATAAATTAATACACAATAAATTAAATGTCAAAGAAAATAATATTATTAGAATGTCAAAAATTATATAAAATAATTGCAATGTCAAAATATCAATGTATAAAATAACTACAATAGTAGGTATAATCAGTCAAGTATTAAGAGACGGTTCTGAGACTGGAGATGTAGCTTAAGTTAATATTTACAGAAGACGTTTCCAATAGCTTATTCGCTTATTACATGCTTTAATTTAACTTGCAATGATTTGTATGTAATTTTTGTATTCAGGTCAAATCTTGAAACTGAATTTTAAACCAATTCCCGATGTCCGATTGAGCTGAAATTTTGGTATGCCTGTGTTACTCCGATATCCGATCCGATAACAATAAGCTGGTTTTTTAAAACATTTTTACAAGCTTAATCTAAACATAAATATCTTCGGTCAATGTTACCAGATCTCGAGTTTAATTCTTGTATGGTATCTTGATGCCGTCATTGGCATTATGTGACGTCATAAAGTGTTCATATTAGTTATTGGCTGAGCAATAGGGCAGTCATACTTATCTCTAATTTACACTTAGTAAGAAGTTCAAGGTTGGAAGTAGAGTACTATAGGTTTATAGGTTTTATGTTACCTCTTTAAATTGAAAAGGCATTTTGTAGGCTTTTCAGTGGCTTTCAACTTTGACATGCAACCTTTTTGAACTTTTCAAGCACCTAAAAGTCAATAAGGCCTGTATTTTTGTACGTTCGACACCTTAATAAACAATTTTTTAATTGTTATTAATTTTTTTCTTTACTGTACTGAAAGTGGTTTTTATTTCATCATCCTAAAGCCGGAGCTCGACCGCTTAATGTGCGAGGCCATTAATGAGCCCGCTTAACTCGCAACGATAGTTTTCATAGTTGAGGCTCGACCGCGAGGCTAGCGGAGTGGTTTATGAAAATTATCGTTGCAAGTTAAGAGGGCTCATTGATGGCCTCGCTCATTTCGAGGTCGAGCTCCGGCATAAAACTAGCCTTCGAGAAACAGTTTGAAGTACAGTGCGGGCAGCGCCTTGACCGATACGATTAGTAACCGTACTATGCTGTTTTCTTTTCTCCTCAAACCCTATCTGTCAATTCCACCAGTCTATTGGCTCTATGTCGGCTTGTTGATGCTGTTTTCTTGTTTCGTCAAGCTTCATCTATCGATGCTGCTTGTTGTCTCTAGGATTTCGTTAAAACGCGTCGATTGCCAAACGTGTCACTAAGGTTTATGTTTTTATTTATATGTTAGTCTGTGAAGTATACATTTTCTACGGGCCTCTGTAACTTGCACTGTAATACTTTACTTGCCTGAAATAAATGTATTATTCTAAATCCTAAGTTGTAAATAGTAGATCAAATCCATAGGTTTCAAAGATAAGCTTTACCTTGACAACGACCTTACTCGTCCGTCGCCTCGTCAATAAAGGCGACTGAAGTTGGTTGTTATAAATAGTCTAAATAGTTCTAATACCCTTGTAATCGGATTATGGTCTGGTAACTTACGTATTTGGGACGTTCGGACACAGATAAACTTAGCGAGAAAGATAGAGCACTGCGTTAGATTTGGGTGACGCCAAAAACTATACGTTTGCGCGTACGGACTCAAGACACACGTTGATAAATCAATACTCGCCTACTCGCGGCACGGTAGTGCTTGTGTATGCACGCGCAAAAGTATAATAAATATAAACTCTTTATTCTTCACACCAGAAATTACAAACGAAAGGATAATAAAACTTAAAACTAGTGCAACGACTGGCGGCCTTATCGCTAAAAGCGATCTCTTCCAGGCAACCTTAGAGAGGATACATAATATGAATAGAAAAACGGGGTGTGCCATATTGGAGAAAACTGTGTCATATAAACCTACATAAAACTTATATACTTAGAAAAGTAGTCGATTTCTTGGCTTCAAACAAATCTAACGCAGTGCTCCATCTTCCTTTCTAGGTTTATCTGAACGTTTGAAAGGCTGGCGATTAATCAATCACAGTCGAGCTGGTTTTTGTCCTTTCTCTCAGTAACCGTCGCTCATTGTGAGTTTTTAGCGACGGACTCGTGGTCACACCGTTTTGCTACACCAGTGTAACCACGAGGAATATAAATTACTCGTAGTCACACTGGTGTAGCAAAACGGTGTGACCACGAGTCCGTCGTCGAGTTTTTGGTGCCGTCCTTGGCGATGCTTGCAAAATGTGTTGCCAATGCTGTTTTCTGTATACTGAAGATTGTGTTTCGTTTTCAGAAAGAAAAACGAAATAATAAACTTTCGAGAGTCATGAATACAGGGTTATTCATGAAGGGTATGCTAAGCCGAAAATGGCTCATAGTACTCATCATTATGAACAACTTTTACTATGGGACCAACCCAGAATTCGCGAAACAAAAATCAGCTGTTCCATACATTTTGTCGAGTGTCATTGACAGTTTTCTATGGAACAGCTGATTTTTTTTTCGCGAATTTCGGGTTGGTCCCATAGTAAAAGTTGTTCATAATGATGAGTACTATGAGCCTCTTTCGGCTTAGCATACTATTTATGAATAACCCTACGTAATGAGACTTATACGATTGTTTTTTTTTTTTGTTTAACTGTTTTTAACAGACTTCAAAAAAAAGAGTAATCGAGATGTTTCCGTACCTACCTATTTTTAACTCATGACGCAAAAAGAGGGGTGTTATAAGTATGACCGCTATGTGTGTGTGTGTTTGTCGGTCTGTCTGTGGCACCGTAGCTTTTTTTGTTTTTAAAGGTGACTCGATCGAGACTGTTTTTGCCTATGCCTGAACTCAAGAAAAAAGCTAAATTATCAGCTTTATTCTAGTCGGGGCTTTTGATTCTTTTTATTTGTGTGTATAAAAACATTATTTGAAAATGTAGAGTCAATTTATTTTTGATGTCAATATTTGTTTTTAATTACTTATTTTTTCGGCACCGTTTTGATTGTGATATATCAAAGCGTACTGCTTGACGCTTCCACTAGCCACCAGAAACTTTTTGCAACTTTTCTCTACGTTCACTGATACTTTGTCTTACTCTATAACTGGTTTATACCAATAGTAGTCGGTTCTTCTAGACTTATCCAACCCATTGCCACTTTAGCTTGCTAATCCTTTTAGCTACGACGGCTACTTCTTTGTTGGATGGTCTCATTTCTAATCTATACTAATATTATAAAGAGGAAAGATTTGTATTTTTGGATGTTTGTGTGGAATAAACTCAAAAACTACGGGACCGATTTCAAAAATTCTTTCACCATTCGAATGCTACATTATCCCAAAGTGACATAGGCTATTTTTTTTTTTTTTTTTTTTTTATCCACAGCAAAGCGTGGCAGGGAACAGCTAGTTTTAAATAAACAAATACATAGCTCGCTCCACACATACATAACTCACACCCCATTAGGTGTAAATGGGTTGTAAATCTTCATCATTTTCATTTAGGGATCGTCCATTAATCACGAGAGGCTCGAGGAGGGGGGTTTGGAAAACATCTCGAAATATCACTAGGGGAAGGGGGATGTAGTGAGATATGTATTGTGTGTATTTATTTTTCCGTGAAATTTTAAAAGTTTATGTGATATTGGCGGAAAGAGAGGGGGTTAATTTATAACCTCACCATATATAACTAAGGGGCTATGAAAAAGTTGCAAAAAACATCACGTGATTAATGGACGCCCCTTATATATTTTGGAATGCTCATAAAGCAGCCAAACGGTTTTGCACCGACATTAATGCTAACTGATTGTGTTGCCAGGCGGCAAATTCTCGTCGGGTCAGTACACCTACAAGATCTACCACTTGGCGTCGAAAGTGCCCGCGTTCATCAGACTGCTGGCGCCGAAAGGGTCCCTTGAAGTCCACGAAGAGGCGTGGAATGCTTACCCTTACTGCAGGACTGTGCTCTCGGTATGTGATAGTATATATCCTACTAATATTATAAACGCGAAAGTAGTAACGGGTAGTGAAACGGGTAAACAGCGGGTGGGTGGATATGTTTGTCATCATGTCACACCGATTTTGATGGAATTTGGAATACAGATAGCTTGTGGCCTGGATGAGACCCAATCGGATTAACACATAGGCTACTTTTCCATCACTGCCCGGGTGAAGCCGCGGGGCGCAACTAGTCTTCTTAAGCCCGTCACACACGTAGCTATAATATGTATTTATATAAATATAGCGAGGTATATTACGATATATTTTCAATACAAATATTGAAGTGACCGCACACGGAGCTATAATTATATATTTCTATGACACCAACATATACCGTTATTTATATTATCGCATATTAATATATATTACTGTATACTGCCGACCATCAATTAAATGAAGGCAAAATATATATTATAGCATCGTCTCCGTGTGTGGTAGCTTGCTATAATATATAAGCAAGGCAAATTAATTTATATTATAGCTACGTGTGTGACGCGCTTTATATATAAAAATGAATCGCTGTTTTTTTGTCTCGTTAAAACTCGAGAACGGCTGGAACGATTTGTATGTTACTTTTTTTGTTTTGTTCGCTCTAATACTGGAAAGGTTTAAAAGTAAAAAAAACAGCGGGTGAAACCGCAGGATGCAACTAGTAAAAAATAAAATAATTTTGAATTACATAGCAGCTTTGATTTTTTTTCGTGAAATCTTAGTTTGAAGTAACAGTTCTCTAATTCGGTTTTTTGTACATGTTTTCAGAACCCTGGTTACATGAAGGAAAACTTCGTTATTTGCATAGAGTCCTTGCACGTCCCTGATGCTGGCGACCAATACAATGTAAGTCTCATACCGTATAATAAACCTTATACATTTCAGGTTTAGGTCCAGTTTTGCTTGAACCATGCTAAATTGCCAATTTTACTGCAATCAAAAACTGCAATTCTTTAGTCTCAATAAAACGGTTAAACAAAAAGTTTGTAATTAAATGAAATATAATATGTAAACTTATTCTTATTCTTATAAATTCGGAAATATCTCGGTCAGTTTAACTTATGCATATTTTTTTTCATAATGAAACGCCTAGAAGATCTTGATGAAATTTTGTAAGGAATAATATGCATTGTAGGATACGATACGAAGATACAAAGGATACGAATTGACCCGTCATTACATCGTCGCTTACTAACAGGCAAGTTAGTGGTCAAATTCGGATTTATTCATTAAAAAAAACTCGAAAAATAATGGAAATTAAAAACTATTACATACCAAGTAAAACGGCGCAGTTAAGCTAGTTTCTATAAATCCTGATATTCCGGATACTAGACCCGGCATTAATCAAATTATCACCTGAACTGTAAACAATGTAGGTACTACACTGTTTACTCACACGTAAACAAATTAAAACTAGAATCAACGGTGACGTCATACGACCGGTCATCGAATAAATAATAGTTTGGCCTCAGTCGTAAACCCGTATTTTTAGTTACAAGTTCGTTTTTACGTGTTTACGATGAACAACTTGATATGCGTAAAAACAGTGCTTGCTTTATCTATTACTAGCTGTTCCCTGCCACGCTTCGCTGTGGATAAAAAAAAATAAAATTAAAAAATTAAAAAAAAGGCTGTTACTTTGGGATAATGTAGCATTCGAATGGTGAAAGAATTTTTGAAATCGGTCCAGTAGTTTTTGAGTTTATTCCACACAAACATACAAAAATACAAATCTTTCCTCTTTATAATATTAGTATAGATTGGCTCGATTGCACTGTTGTCAAGAGCATTAAAGACATGGACATAGAATACCTATGTTTAAACAAGCTGATGTCCGGAACTTCGTATCCGTTTCTGATCAGCCTTTGGCCTCGCAGGTTTTGGGTCGCAAATATAAAAAAAAATACTGGCCAATTGCAAGTCGGATTCGCGCACGAAGAGTTCCGTACCATTATATGAAAACGATGAAAATCACATTTGTTGTATGGGAGCCCCCTTGAATATTTATTTTATTCTGTTTTTTAGTATTAGTTGCTATAGCGGCAACAGAAATACATCATCTGTGAAAGTTTTAACTGTCTAACTAACATATCACGGTTCATGAGATACAGCCTCGTGACATACGGACGGACGGACAGCGGAGTCTTAATAATAGGGTCCCGTTTTACCCTTTAGGTACGGAACCCTAAAAACAAGCTTTTATTGCATTGTCATCGGAGTTACATAGGTAGGTACATCAAATTTCAGCTCAATCGGACGGGAAGTGGTTCAAAGTTCAGTTGCAAGATTTGACCCAAAGAAATACAAGCCGAGCAAGCTGAATAAAAGCTATCAAAAACATAGCACATAGCTCATAGCATTCAGTGATAGTGCAGCATATCTTTCTTATGATCATGTTGAAAGTAACACTAAAATCGGTCCAAATTTGGAGGAGGAAACAGGGGACTACGAAACCTCGATTTCGCGCATTTAATTTCTGAAAAATTAGTCTTGCGTGCGTCGCGATAGAATTAACTTTGAGAAACACCTAATTCCCAATGTCTCAGCGAATGTTTTTCCTCTTAAGTGGATTACAAAACTTGTCCTTCGTAACGCATTTATCAGTAATTCGCGGTATGCGATATATTGATTGTTTTTTCTATTGTATGTTATGTTACGCCGCGTCGGAAATACTTTAGATAAAGAGCGTACGTAGTAAGGTACCTTTACGTGTTATCAGCGATGAAAATACCTAATAATAATGCTGGCCTTGCGTCTGGTATAAGTATTATTAGTAGATAATAGTGAGTAGATAATTATATATTAAATAACTTCTAGTAGTGAAAATAGTGTTGTTTTTTCTCATTAACCGATTTTTAAAAGGAGAGTCTTTATTGTATGTTTGTGTATCCGGTAATCTACTTTTTACTAATATTGTAAACGTGAATGAAGAAACTTGGATGTTTGTGACTCAGTAAACGGCTGAACGGATTTGGATGAAATTTGGTTTGGATATAGCTTGTATTCCAGATGAACACATAAGACTACTTTTTATCCTAGTAAATGAACCTGTAGGGTAACGGGTCAAGCCAAGGGCGCAGCTAGTATTATAAATAAATACATGTACAAATCCTCTGTACCAAACAATTCTTTCTACAAATATGTAACCAAAGTAGTCACTATCAGTAATCTAAATCAAATTTAAAATTCAAGACAATCATGTTCATTTACTAATAAGCATAGTACATACGACAGAATTATTTATTTCAAAGAACGACTTCTGTGAATGACGTTTAATTCCGTATAATTACACATTATTATAATTATCTATGATTACCTGATTGCCACTCATGCGACGTGACATCAGTTCCGCGTTATAACTTAGCAAAGACGGTAACTGATATAAGTTACTTTACCGAAGAAAGAATTACCTCTGTACCACAAAAACATCTCATAGAAAAATAAATAAACTTTTCACACTCATAGCTCCCTACTAGGATACCCTGTGTCGGGAATGCCATGGAACACACACATAGACTAGGACAACTAACACCCAGACCCAGAGCAGATTAACAAAATGATACGATAAATTATGGTTATTATAATTCGACTGCTGGTGTTCGTACGAGATCGAATCTGCAAAATCAGAGCAAATTTCTTTCATTGTACCAATTATACGAATATTAAATATACTTTTAGGAAAACAAATAAAACATAAAATTGTCATTTTTCAAATCGAACAAGATTGATATTACACATTTTAATGATAGAGATAAGATAAAGTTTATTTCCAAAAAGATATTACTAACAGTAAAAACTTAAAAATTAAAAAATAACAACAAAAAAAGTGTGAAAAGAAAACAGTAAATTAAAACTTTCATATTTTGCTGCTTCATATTTTATCATTAATATATTAACTTAGGTCAAATTTGGCCTTAAAATTGCTCTCCTGTTAAAAATGGCATTCGCAATTTCGATAGTGTTCGTAGGGGCGGTCGAATTTAAGAATGCCTATGCCCAAAATATCCTATGCGACACCGAAGGCCGAGCTGCGGTTTTGAGGCCGAAAACCGAGCAGCACCGCACTTGATACTAAATTTCGGGCATCAGCTTTATATAAATAATTTGGCTTTCGTAGAACGTTTTTTTTTTAATTCAAATTATTTTTCCATCGCACGCTCTACGGCTTTTCATCAACAAGCGTTATTCTATACTTACACGTTGTTGTCAAGGTTGAAATAAGGCCTGTCGCACACTATACTTATCAGTGTAATCTACGGGTTGCGTAAAGATAAGTATGGTGAGGTAATAAGGGTCGCGGCCACGATGTGTGTGTAGTGTACCTTAGTATTGTGGTGGTCACGCGCCCTACACATTTTAATTAAACGTTATCTTCATAAAATAAACATCAGGTCAGATTAGAGCTGCCGCCGTTTACTTATTAATTATTCCGAAGTATCGTCTTCATCACAATACTGACAGTTAAAATGTGAAGTAATAAATGATTTTACTTTAAAAAATGAAGCACATATTTGCTCTTAAAAATAAAATGAAAATGTAAGGCAATTGCAAACATGTTAAATTCTATTTTATAAAAATCAATCGCCGTGCGTCAATCTCGGAAAAACTCGAAAATACCTCGACCGATATGATATATTTTGTTTTGCCTCAATAAAGGGTTGATTAACAAAATAAAAGTGAGTGAAGCCGGAGGGCGCAGCTAGTAATAAATTAATAACAGTTTGCCGTTCTCATCGTTTTTACCGCAATATAGGTATTTTGATAAACTACTGCTATTTATTAATGAGATTAGTTTTCGTACACGAGGCACTTGGGCTTTATCAGATAAAGTGCAAATAAAGTTTTGCGAATTCGTGTAGGTAATGCTGTAAATATTTCGATAGATACTGATTGAAACAGATAAACGTGGCGTTTATTTAAAAACCTGATAAAAAGAAAAAGTAAAAATAAAATACATTTTCTTAAAACGGGTATTTTATTTTACTACATTTATATTTATGAATTCAGATTATCTCCTCTATTATTTGACCCACTCGATACGATGGCAAAAAAAAACAGAGACCACTTTTTGGAATATCCGTTATAATCCAACAAAAACCCTAACAACCTTAACCTAACATAGGCAAAAAAAAGAAAAAAAAAAAAAACCTAACATAGGCTGCAGCCGTTGATTGTATAAAAAAAAATGTACGAAATATTGTCCGCAGAACACTGCTCTACATTACATCGTTACTAAGTGACTAAACTTTACAATGAACACAATCTATAAATCATAATTATATGCATTATATAATCATAGACTAACCGTGACTCTATAATTATACGTTTTTTTACTTATTCAAGTTTTTATGACAAATCATTCCAAGTTGCATGCAACTTGCAGAAAATAAAGTTTTTATTTAAAATTTAATAGTGTTTTGTCGTTACAGGCGTGGTAATAAAAATGTGTCTTTGTGATTTTACATTGAAAAAAAAATAACTTGTCCAATCTTAACTTTGGATTTTTAAACCAAGTTGGAATTGTTCTTGAATAGCTTTTCTAATTTTTTTTTAATTTTGCTTTTTTTTTGTCTTATTGTTGCGTATTAGGTAATAATTCATAGATCTTGGATCTGAAATAAATATTGTATTACAATTATAATATAATTACTACGTCTAAGCTTTTTTTTTAATTGAGTGACGAGACCAAGAACAATTTACCAGAAAAACAATTTACATTAAAATTAATGTACCAGCTTATCTATATATATAAAAGTGAAGGTCGTGACTGACTGACAGATCAACGCACAGCCTAAACCGCTTAAGCTACAAACGTCAAATTTGGACAAAAGTTTTATATCAAAAAGCGGACGCACACTAAGAAAGGAATTTGCCCAATTCAACCCCTAAGAGGGTGAAAAGGGGTGTTTAAGTTTGTATGAAAAAAATATTTTTCTTAATGCTACGATTATCAAACTTTGCGAATATACTAATGTTAAAAAAATAATCGACACCTATTTCATCATTTTTCAAAAATCAACCCTTAAGAGGGTGAAACGGAGCAATGAAGTTTGTATGAAGATTTTTTTTTTAATGCTGTGGTTATGAAACTTTGCAAATATACTAAGCTAAAGAAAATATTAGACACTTATTTTTTTATTTTTTGAAAATCAACCCCTAAAGGGGTGAAACGGAGTATTGAAGTTTGTATGAAGAATTTTTTTTTGATGCTGTGGTTACGAATCTTTGCAAATATACTAAGCCTAAACAAATAATAGACACTTATTTTTTTGTTTTTTGAAAATCAACCCCTAAAGGGGTTAAACGGAGTGTTGAAGTTTTCATGAAAAATGTTTTTTCCTAATACTACGATTTTTTAACATTGCAATTGTACGAAGCTAAAAAAAATATTAGATACCTGTTTCATTATTTTTTGAAAATCAACCCCTAAAAGGGTTAAACAGATAAAAGTGAATGTCAAGACTGACTGACAGATCAACGCACAGCTTAAACCGCTTAAGCTACGAACGTCAAATTTGGACAAAAGTTTTATACTAAAAAGCAGACGCACACTTAGAAAGAAATTTGCCCAATTCAACCCCTATAGGGGTGAAAAGGGGTGTTTAAGTTTGTATGAAAAAAATATTTTTCTTAATGCTACGATTATCAAACTTTGTGAATATACTAAAATAAAAAAAATAATTGACACCTATTTCATCGTTTTTGAAAAATCAACCCCTAAAGGGGTGAAACGGAGTATTGAAGTTTGCATGAAGATTTTTTTTTGATGCTTTAGTTACGAAACTTTGCCAATAGGTATACTTAACGTAAAGAAATAATAGACAATAATTATTTTGGTTTTTGAAAATCAACCCCCAAAGGGGTGCAACGGGGTATTAAAGTTTGTAAAATATTTTTTTCTTAATGGTACGGTTATTTAACTTTGCAAATTTACTAAGCTACAGAAAATAATAGACACCTATATTTTCGTTTTTGAAAATCAACCCCTAAAGGGCTGAAACGGAGTATTGAAGTTTGGATAAAAATATTCTTTTCCCAATGCTATGCAAATGTACTAAGCTAAAAAAATAATAGATATCTGTTTCATTATTTTTGGAAAATCAACCCCTGTGGGGGTGAAATGGCGTGATAAATATAGTACGGAGAGAGAATTGTAATGACTCACTGACAGACAAGGAACATCCTACGCCGCTGGTCGTAGAAATTTAAAATATGGAAGGTGTGTTTGTCTTGACGAGTAAACGTGTACCAAGAAAGATTTTTTTGAAATTCAACCTCTAAAGGGGTGAAATAGGGTGTTAAAGTTTGTATGGGGAAGCATTGTTTTTGACGCCACGGTATTGAAACTTTACAAATATACTAAGCTTAAAAAAATGACGAACATCATTTTTCACCAATTTCACCACTTTTGGAAAATCAACCCCTGTGGGGGTGAAATGGCGTGGTAATGTAGTACGGAGAAAGAATTTGTTTTGATGCTAACTCAATGAAACTTTACAGATGTACTAAACATAAGGCGTGTAAACAACATCCGGAAAAAATCCAAAACCTTCGAAAAGTCACATCCTCGAGGTGGAACTGCTAATTATCTCGAAAACTAAAAACATTTTTACCAAAGCGCTGAGACTAAAAAGTCACTAAAACCTCGGATCTTTTCGGAGCCAATAAAAATAACATAGTCGCCTCAAAAACATGGCCGCCATACAAACTTTGAGGGTCTATATCTCCGAAACGGTTGAAGATGGATGGGTGTTTTACTACAATGACATGTCATAGGAGTTAGCAAGGGCTACTTGATGGTGGTGGCGAAAATTCAAATGATTCCAAATGGCTGCCATTTTTCAAAATTATTCGAGGGTGCTGACTTATTGCATCCGGGCGTTTTTGGGGTCCCTGCTTCCATTGTAAGACGCTTTTTACATACTCTCAAAAAAGAGGGATAAATTAATTTCATCCCGGAAAAAAAATCGGTTCCCGAGGTATAGTCCACGCGGGCGAAGCCGTGGGCGGAAGCTAGTTATACATATATTTATCACATAATAAATATATGTATAATAATAGAATATCACATAGTAAACTATCCATTTTGCACAAATATGGTATCTTTTATGAAGATTAAAATGGCGGCTCAAGCTTGACTGGACTTTTATCGCGTTACACCCAGAAAACCTAAAAAAATACAAATGTTTGCAGTTAATAAAAATATCCTTCGCTAAACAATGCCTACTTTAATATCAGTGTAAATTGTAAAGAAGCAATAACTGGTAGTTTTTACGTTGAACGATTAAGTTACGATTAGACAATGCATTTGAAAGGCTGAAAAACGTATATTTTATGTATGACTTATTTCTTACCACTATCTTATATGTTATCGTAGGCTTTCTTCTATCTGTGCATTGCGGTAGATAACAGTAATGTTGGCCTGGCTAGATGTTCTGGCTCCACCCAATTTTTCGACGACGTCAGCACTGAATCAGAGAATCAATGCTGGGACCGTAGGGTCACATACAAATGCATAGATATTGACTGACACTTTCTGTCTCGTTTCGCCTTGCATCTCGAGTTTCGGCAAGCAGTCTCTTTCACACCGTTCTAAGTTTTTTGGCCAAATTAAAACCTTTCGTATAACTGCGCTACGCGGTTACATTCCTTTTTTTTCGGGATAAAAGTAGTTCATATGTAAATCAAGGATATAAGCTACCTTCAGCTACCTTCACCTTTGAGGTAATATTCATACAAATCCGTTCAACCATTTTTGCCATGATATTAAGAGTAATCAAAGCTTTATCTTGTTTCTAGGTGCACGAGCTGTCACCGGAGAAGCTCAAGAACCGCGAGGTGGTACACATCGACATCGCAAACGACCCCCTCACGGCGGCCGACTACAAGCCGGAGACGGACCCGACCAAGTTCAAGTCGGTGAAGACCGGCCGCGGCCCGCTCACCGGGCCTACGTGGAAGAAAGACGTCAAACCAGTGATGACGTGCTACAAGCTGGTCACTGCGGAGTTCAAGTGGTTCGGGCTACAGGTCAGTTGATATGAGGTAGTGACGACAGAATTCGGGTGGTTCAGACTACAGGTCAGTTGATACAAGTTCAAGTCGGTGAAGACCAGCCGCGGTCCGCTCACCGGGCCTGCGTAGAAGAAAGACGTCAAACCGGTGATGACGTGCTACAAGCTGGTCACTGCCGAGTTCAAGTGGTTCGGGCTCCAGGTCAGTTGATACAAGGTGGGCACAACCAAGTTCACAGGCTGGTCACTGCCGAGTTCAAGTGGTTCGGGCTACAGGTTAGTTGATTCATATCAACGGTTCGGTATCAGGTTCCTAACCATGAGGTTTGGTCCACCCTACCAAGTTCGGGTCCGCTTAGGCTGCAGTTGACGACCTTGAAACTTTCTTACTGCCGCGGATACCGTTCAGCTACCGGTCTCACGCGTATACAAATGTAAATTATATTTCCTGAGCAACAACGTTTAAATTTCTACAACTAATGTATCCGCGCGGACTGCAGTTTACACTGGGTTCAAATGTCATTTCGCACTCGGTGTACGATCCTCGCGGCCGTTTCTTTGCTTTTAAGTTAAAAACAACTACGTTTTATGCCCAATAAATTAAAGCGTATTTTGCATAGCAGCGTAGTATTGAAGATACTCGCATGTGCACGCGGTCGCTGCGTGGACTCCGCGTGAACACCGCGCGGCCGAAGCATTGCGTCAGCTTAAACAAATTTGCGTTATACCAGTGACTTAAAAAAAATGTGTGTGCATTCCCTATTAAGCACAACAAGTCTATTATTTTGTAACAGGATTTTTGCGTTCAGATGACTATCAAGTAATGGGGATCAGCTGACTAAGAGTTGGCTTGATTCCGTAAAATATTAACTGAATAAGACTGTTCCATCATATTTTCTTCGTATGATCTTATACTATTATTTGTTCTGTGATATGATCGATTAATGTCAAATTTTCTTGTTGCAGAGCAAAGTAGAAAATGTCATCCAAAAATCAGAACGGCGGTTGTTCACCATATTCCATAGGTATGTGTTTCTTATTTTATACTGATACTTTTGGTTAATACTTTTATTTAGTAACGCTCTAGGTAGACAAAGTTTTTCAAAGGTTTTTTTGACAGAGAAAGCGGGTAGGGTTAGTAATTTAAGAAGAAAAATACAACTTAATAATACTTATAGAACTTGAAATGTTATAGCTTCCATTCGCCACATCCATAACCCAGTTATCCTACTAGTATTATAAATGTGAAAGTTTGTATGTTTGTTACTCAATCACGATAAACGGATTCGGATGTGGTACGAAAAAGCTTGCACCCTGGATTAACATAAATACTACTTTTTTATCCCGGAAAACGCGTTTTTATGCCGTGAAACCGTG
Source organism: Alcis repandata (assembly GCA_949125135.1). Classification (NCBI taxonomy): domain Eukaryota; kingdom Metazoa; phylum Arthropoda; class Insecta; order Lepidoptera; family Geometridae; genus Alcis; species Alcis repandata. The sequence continues at coordinate 6,282,820 of OX421241.1, forward strand.
GGGCACAGTAAAACATAATACTTGCAGAACTTATAATCGGGGCAAATTAGACCAAAAAATAGGAGTAAGCTTACATTAATTCCCACCCAGCTGAAAATTGGTAGGATTGTTCAGAACACCATCATAAATGAAACCTAAAAAGTCCTCATCGATCCGATACGTGCAAAAATTTTTACTCCGGGTAGAAGGTCACCAAAACGGGTATTTCGTGATTTTCTCAAAAACGGTACAAGCTACGAGGATACTGTTCAAGACAAGTATGTTCACTATAACATTTTCTACAGTATTGCTCTTAAACGCATGTTGATAGAACTTATGGTTTTCGAGATATGTCGATATTCATTTCAGACCAGACCAAAAAATTGACAATTTCTCTTAAAATGCCTCAGTCAGCAGTAGATCATATAACAAGTTTGTAAATGAGTTTTCCCGAAGTTTTAAACATTGTTGAATCCGACAATCTCAAGAAACACTTTGAAAAATGACTCCTTGTATCTCAAATCGGATAAATGATGATGATGGTTGACGGAAAATTGAACCCCTCGTATCTCGGAAACGGAAAGAGATAGAGGGGTACACCTGACTTTTAAAATTTAGATCAAGTATGAACCTTTCTAGGGAAATGATAAAAAAAGGTAGCCGCCATACAAAAAAGTTTGACAGTCATACAAATAAACAAAAAAAAACGAAATGCTCATAGCTGTGGAACCGCTGTAGATGGATGGAGTGTGCTCAAAGAAATATCATAGAGATTCATAACGACAATCGAGATTCAGCAACAAAAATCCAAGATGTCGGATTTCATATTTCCGTCAAATTTCAATGGATCTTCTAAATTTTAAAGTGATCCTAGGCAGGTGTTATTTTGGATCTGGAGGCTCTTAAGGTCCTTAAATCCATTCCTGAAATGATTTTTTTGGTTTGGCCATTTTTCAAAATGGCTGCCATACAAAAGAAAAGGAGTGAAGTTACAATACTTCGCACCCAGCTGAAAATCAGTAGGATTGTTCAAAACATCATCACAAATGAAATCTAAAAAGTCCTCATTGATCCGATACGTGCAAAAAAAATCACGCCGGGTAATAGGTCACAAAAACTGGTTTTTCACAATTTTCAGAAAAACAGTAAATTTTATCATACAATTAGCCATACCAAATTTTTTTTCCTAAGAGCCACCATTTTTGAAATATAACGATTCAAAAAGTTGAAAGAGTTGTAATCGGATTTTTTTTGCACGTATCGGATCAATGAGGACTTTTTAGATTTCATTTGTGATGATGTTTTGAACAATCCTACTAATTTTCAGCTGGGTGCGAAGTATTTTACCTTCACTCCTTTTCTTTTGTATGGCAGCCATTTTGAAAAATGGCCGAACCAAAAAAATCATTTCAGCAATGGATTTAAGGACCTTAAGAGCCTCCAGATCCAAAATAACACCTGCCTAGGATCACTTTGAAATTTAGAAGATCCATTGAAATTTGACGGAAATATGAAATCCAACATCTTGGATTTTTGTTGCTGAATCTCGATTGTCGTTATGAATCTCTATGATATTTCTTCGAGCACACTCCATCCATCTACAGCGGTTCCACAGCTATGAGCATTTCGTTTTTTTTTGTTTATTTGTATGACTGTCAAACTTTTTTGTATGGTGGCTACCTTTTTTTATCATTTCCCTAGAAAGGTCCATACTTGATCTAAATTTTAAAAGTCAGGTGTACCCCTCTATCTCTTTCCGTTTCCGAGATACGAGGGGTTCAATTTTCCGTCAACCATCATCATCATTTATCCGATTTGAGATACAAGAAGTCATTTTTCAAAGTGTTTCTTGAGATTGTCGTATTCAACAATGTTTAAAACTTCGGGAAAACTCATTTACAAACTTGTTATATGATCTACTGCTGACTGAGGCATCTTATGAGAAATTGTCAATTTTTTGGTCTGGTCTGAAATGAATATCGATATATCTCGAAAACCATAAGTTCTATCAACATACGTTTAAGAGCAATACTGTAGAAAATGTTATAGTGAACATACTTGTCTTGAACAGTATCCTCGTAGCTTGTACCGTTTTTGAGAAAATCACGAAATACCCGTTTTGGTGACCTTCTACCCGGAGTAAAAATTTTTGCACGTATCGGATCGATGAGGACTTTTTAGGTTTCATTTATGATGGTGTTCTGAACAATCCTACCAATTTTCAGCTGGGTGGGAATTAATGTAAGCTCAGATGTCTAAATTGCCCCGGTTATTATATTGAAAGGTTCAAGCTTTCATTCGTCACATCCATAACTCATTACATTATTTTTAAAATATTTTCCTCACACCCCTAACCTAGTTTCAAATCAACATTCCTCTCCATCCTAAGGTTGCCTAGAAGAGATCGCTCTTAGCGATAAAGCTGCCAGCTGTCGCACTAGTTTTAGGCGTTATACTTAATCCTATTGTTTGTAATTTATGGTGTGAACAATAAAGAGTTTATCTATACATAGACAAGTAACGTAGTCTAACTGAGTTGAATTATCTCTATCTATCATTTTCCTATGGATTTTTTACGCCTGAAATAAATGATTTTTATTATTTATTTATTTATTATTTATTTTCCTCTTCCAGACAAGTGTTCTGCTCAATAGACGACTGGTACGGCATGACCATGGCCGACATCCGCGCCATCGAGGACCGCACCAAGCAGGAGCTGGAGAAACTGCGCCGCGAGGGCGAAGTCCGGGGCATGCGCGCCGAGAACGAATAGAGAATATAGGGCTCCACCGCTATCGAAGTTCTGCTAACCAATCACGGGATACAGTGGGTAGACTATTTCAAGTTCGTGTAGGCCGAGTGGATAGATTATCTGTTTCAAAGTTCTGTAGGCCGAGTGGCTTTCACAGAGCATACTTTCCAATGGATAGACTTTCATGTCAAAGTTTCAAAGGCTCTTTGAGACTTTCTATGTCATAGTCTCAAAGGCCAATGTTGCAAGACCTGGTGTGTTGCTTGTGGCCTAAGGCCTCAGAGGTTTTAAATCATAGAAAACGTTCCAGTGGATAGAATTTCTATTCCAAAGTTTGTATTGGCCGCGTGGCTAGCCCGTATGTCGTTTTTAGGCCGCCTAAGGCCTCAGGTTTAAAATCATAGAATACCCAGTGTATAGACTTTCTATTTCAAAGTCTCAAAGGCCCTGGTGTCGTTTTAGGCCACCTAAGAGGTTTTAAGACCTCATGGCTAGGTGATTGGTTAGTTGATGTGATTTCAAAGTGATTGGTTAGTTGAATTGGCCCCAGTATCGATGTACAATTAGAATATTAGGGCGATAATCTAGAGAAGCTACGTGGAGCTTAGCTGGGTTAAAGTGTGGGGTTGGACCGGAATTTCCAACGTTCTATGGGTTGATTTGCATATTACTACCATTCTGAATGTACAACGATGCTGTCGTTTCTCCATCAATTGTAGGAATATAAGATAGTAACTGGCGTTACCGCAACGTTTTCAAAGATACTTGAAAATAACTGTTGAAGCGGTCTAGAAGTTTCGCCTGTTCAGTATTGATGTAGACCTAAATAGCATTTTTTGAATCTGAGCTGCCCTGTCATCTTTTCTTGGGAATTATCTCATTGGCCATAGTATTGTGCATTTTACCTTCCCAGCTCAGGTTTTATTCCCTAGAGCGTCATGCCGCGCTCGGTTCAATCTCGCGCTCACTTTACGCCCAAATACCCCTGAGATTACATTATGTTTGAACGTTTTTGGATTTCGTCAGCTGTACGCCGAAGTGGCGTAATAATAATAAAAATTGTTTATTTATTACGGTTGAAATTTGTGTCATTGTGCAGTGTTGAACTAGATGCTTGGATATCTTGTGCGTGACTTTTCTTCTGAGCTATAGGCGTTGGCGGGGGTGAGGTACTATAAAAGTTAGCGGGGGCGGGTGTTGTATTGTGGGGGGAAAGAAAACGTGATAATTGCGCATTATCGACAATCATTGTGCTGTCTCGCTTCCACCAATGCTTTTCGTCAGCCTAAGAAGAGTCGCACACGAGGTTGCTAATAAGTTGTAATATATATAATATCTATAGAAACCGTAGTGTTATTACGAGACAGCTGCTGGCAGTTGTTTCACTCTTTCGAAGCTATAATTTAAGGCTGATGAAAATTGATGGTGTTTCTATTCAGTAGTAGAATCTAGTGACGGTTGGACCAATGAGAGCTGCTCTCTCAATCCACTGGATACTGGATTGAAGTGTTTACTTTGATCCAGTAACTATCCAGCATAGTCCAGTAACAAAGATTCTAACGCTAGACTGTGAAACTCTATCAATGTGAATCATCCTTTATGCTTATTATAAACCATATAAATAAGATATTGTAGTAACAGAAAAGCAATGCATAATGTGATCTCAGCTTTTGCGGGGGGCATCGATATACCATTAGAAAAAAAGTAATATAGATAATATTTAATTGAAATAACTATTAAGTCGATGTAGTCAGTGGCTAACAGGTAGTGTTGTTGTTACCCAATTGAATTATTCGATACAAAATTTTGACGATTATCAATAAATAAATAATTGAATAGCAACGAGTTAGAGGCGTTATAAAGGCCCGTGGTTTAAACATTTCACTGTTTTGAATGTAATATTCTAATTTAGTTGAGACTGCATTAGTGCAGGTGTTTTGGCTGTTGTGTATTTATATGATAAATAAACACACATAATTTTACTCGGCAAGCGCAGCGTAATAACAGTAGAGATTCTTTACACTGATATAACTAAAGTGTTAAAAGAGAAATGCAAAACGAAAGATATATTGTTGAAGATGTATTTGAGTGAAGTCGTAGATGTAGTGTCTCTACTGTTTTTAACTGTGGCAATAGTTACATTACTTAGCTCTGGCACGAATGTTACTAGATGAAAAAAAATATCAGTGCAATAATATTTTTTATCAATGGCAACCGGGAAATTTGGAAAACGGTAGTAGTTTTAAAAGGGTGTTGCAAGGTGAATGATACCTACTAACTTATTTATGCTATGTCGGTCGTCGGTGATATTTGGGATATTATTATGGTTCATTAATTTATTTGTGGAAATGGGTTCAAGTTGCAACACCTTTAATAATATATAGTGATTGCATGTATGTATGTACATAATAAGTTTTGTTGATTAACAGATCAGTATTTTTAATGATTGTGTGACATTCCAGGCGGCCAATTGCCTTTTGATAGTGTCAGAACGATATCGAGACATCTAAAGTTGTGAAAGCAAAGTAAAGTTGTTATAATAATCTTCTGACATTTTCCAGAATTAGGCCCCAGATTCTATACCGACGGTAACATTATGAACATTTTAGTTTGGTTTGCTACTTTTGTTTCACGTGTTTTATAGCTCTCTCGTTTCTTCTACATTAGTAACCGTACACGGGCGTTACTAATAAACACTGCTTGTGCACTGCTTTAAATGCTCTGTCAACTTCGCTCTGACGAGAAATGTCGCATGCGAAAACGAGACGGAGAATTTTAAACAGTGATTAAGTAAGCAGGGTTTATAAGTAAGATCTTACATATTCAAATACGGTTAATCAGTACAATGAATGATATTTATTTGTAGTGTTATATACAGGCTGTTTAGGGTTTCCCGGATTCTAATGGAATAAATGTATACATGAAGTATATCAAGAATAAATATTGGATTTCGGCAAACATCGGAAACAATCATATTATGACATTACAAAATATGTAGTTGACTAAATTAATTTGATCCGAAGACTAGTGTATACGTGTTTTTGGGACCAAATTACTTTTGACAATCGTTTTTGTAATGCACAAAACGATTGATTTGGATGTTTAACGATTATTCGATGAATCGAATGAATCTATTTTCGATGATCGATTTTCGTCTACTTGGGTTACCGATGAATAATATTGTCGAAAACGAGTTGCGCGCTAATAAAACCTGTATTTGAACACTATCAAGAAAATTCTTAGGTTCCTCATTACAAGCACTTTAAACGCTGTAGCTGTTCTAATGTTTTAATTACGTTGATGAGAGCGCTCGATATAAATTGACATAATATCTGACTTGAAGGAAAGACGTGACTCGTTCTGTCTTGCTCGCACGAGTAATCTGGCCAACTCGAATGACGAAGGAAAGACGTGACTCGTTCTGTCTTTCTCGCACGAGTAATCTGGCCAACTCGAATGACAAGGATAGATACTTGTAGTCCAAGCAAAGCCGTGCGAAGTCGAGGTCAAAAAGCATGCCATGTTTTGTGGTGGATGGCTAGAAGGTTCGTATTCCTTCGTCGTTCTTCCTGATTTTAACTGTCATTGCTTATTAGGTACAATTTTATTTTTAAATCCATACGTTTAATTTTATTCGAGAGCTCGTAATCTTGTTCTAGCTTATATTTTTAATATGTATTCGCTTCTTATTTGCACTTTTGTTTATAAGGTTTTTTTACGTGTTGTAATAAGTTTACATCAAATACAGCGTGTTTATATTTTCAGTCTTTTTTTATTGCCATATTCGTTTGTTCGCAACCCGCTTTTAGCGTCGTTTAGTGCGTATCTGTTTTTTTTATAAATTTTCCATAAAAGGAACATAGTACTTAATTATGTTTGAAGTTCGGAAAAGTGAGCACAATTTTCCAAAAATGAACATCTTACTGATCTACTTAAGTTATTTTGGTTCCTAGATCTTATAAGTCCGGTTGTAAAAACTGTTTTAAATAGGAGCTTTTGCTTTGATGTTGTTAATGCTTATTTGTTGCAGTTACCAAATAAAATTAAGTACACACTTGAAATGTTATTTATTTGACCACCTTTAGATGTGAGGAGCGATTACTGCATGTTTTTGAATAGGTGTAAGCATATTTTTTGGTTGCGCTTTGTAAAAAAAACGTTTAATAATGTTGCCATAGAAACTATTCGGTCAAGTATTCAGTACAGTGTCGAGCTAAAGGTTACTACGTACACAGCATTCTCTGCTGTACATAGTTAAAAATGTTGAGCCCGTCACTGTACTTAAAAGCTAAAATTGTCAATTTCTAAATGTTTAACAAATTAAAATGTTCAAAATTCTTTGCATTACAAGTAAGTCTAATGTATTTAATAATATTTGTTGTAAAATATTTTATTGATATTTTAAGGCCAATATAAATTAATAAAATTAAAACTTGTGTGATTTTTCACAATTCCAACTCATACGAGGAAACCTTTACAAATAAAAATACTAAAAAAAATCTGCGAAATATTTATATTTCAAAATTGTCAGAAAAAAAGCTGTAGCAGCATTTATTATTGGTTAAAACTAACTTACATAACGACTAGGAATAATTAAGAGTCGATTCGACTAAACATAACTTTCGTATTGATTTCTTTTGTACAACCATTTTTGTAAGGATGTTGCAAGACCTCTAGGCAAGTTAGTTATTGAAAGAGCGCAAATCTCAGTCATTTCACATTTCCATTTTTATTAAACATGTAACAATTAAGACATAACAGGCATATTATCAGGCTTTTGTGGCAATATTTCTCTTTGTAGCATATGACTAAATAAAATATATTGAATAGCATTGCACCAAGGATTGCTCCCTGAGTAACTCCAAAGTTACCCTTTGTATGTTAAAATGGCAATAAGAATAAAATATACTTCAAGTCTACTACAAAACAGCTGCTGAATTCAATTAAAATGTATCAGCAGTTTAAAATGGCTAAAATATTTTTTATCCATCCATTGATCGACCAACACTGTCAAAGGCTTGACTAAAATCTGTTTCACATAATGACATTTTTGTAAAGAAACCAGGTTGGAATTAGTCATCTACTTCTAACTCCAGCTCAATATCAGCTAAGTTTATCTGCCGCAGCGTGTTGATGACAATGTAACGTGAGAAGGCGACGTACAAGTGCCGGAACCAAACCATCTGAGACTTGTGCCGCTTCATTGCTCTCACTACGCGACGACTCTCGGTCCAGCGGAGGAAGTATCTGAAAACAAGACATTCAAGGCTTTTATAAAACCTGCTTAAAGTTAATCATTGCTTAAAATTCTGTCCTGTTCTCGCACATGATATTACGTCAAAAGACGTCAGAGCATTTTAAGCAGTGACTAACTTTAAGCAGGCTTTATAAGTAAGACCCAACATCATTAATGATAAACTACAAAGAGTCCTAGTTTCTTTAACATCATGACCAAATGGCAAGGGTTTTCAAGGCTGTCAAAATTAGAACAATAGTGCAAAATGCGGAAGAGGGAAAGTTCGGTTTGGCTAGCTATATTTTATCAAAATTGATTGAAACATTATTTAAAGTTTATGAACAGAGTTACTTTTAAATTTTAAAAGCTGAGTATTTGTGGTCAACTCGACTCTTGTTTGTGGCTATTGTGAAGGTTCATTTGTGGTCAGAGTTTTAATGCCTCTTTACATGTAGTCCCTGACATAGACTTATATTTTCTGAAGCTCAATGACTCACCTCTTGGAAGATAATACGAAACTAAGTGGAAGGTCCAGGAATCCCAAGTATTTTCTTAATATATTTACAGAGTCTAGTGTGTACACTTTACACCCTGGAAAAAAAATTGTTACATGTTGAGTGTTACTTCTTTTTCTTCTTTGACAACCCTAAATACTTTTTTTGCATAAAATGAAAAGAGAAGCAAAAATTTTTGTTACAAAGGGTTATAAGGAAAGGGTATGCTAAGCTGAAAAGGGCTCGTAGTACTGATCATTGTAAACAACTTTTGATATGGGACCAAACTGGAATTTGCGAAAAAAATATCTGCTGTTCCATTGAAAAATGTCAATGACACTCAATCAACATAATGTATGAAATAGCTGATTTTGTTCAGCGAATTCTGGGTTGGTCCTACAGTAAGAGTTGTTCATAATGATGAGTACTAAGAGCTTTTCAGTTTAGCAAACCCTTTCCTTTAAACGCTGAAATTAGTTTAGATAGTGACAAGTTACAACTTTCAACACTATTATCATATTAAATGTGGAGACATTACAGTACCTTAAGTCTGAGTTTTGATAGTTTTCGACACAATCAAACGTTTCGTAAGGCTCCATCTATACATTACAGTAAAGCGCCCGTGGCGAAACATGAAGGAACTATTTTAATACATGGAGCTTTACGAAACGTTTGATCATTTTCGAAAACTATCTAAACTCGTACTAAACCCCCTGGTAGACAAAAACAATACAAAAATTATTAGAACTAGAATAAATACAATACTTACTTTTAGGCATAATTTTCTCAACAAAAATATATGCTACAGCATAAAAAACTGCCGAATGATTGGCATGTGCAGACACTCCTCCTTTATCAAAAGTGACTAGCGTGTCTATGTCCAGGGCTTCAAGTCGTTGATGTATTAGTTTTGCAACTACAGGGATGGGCCACTGGGTCTTAGGATTGTCAGGTAATCTTGTGTCTGTGATAAGACATATGTTCTGGTCCGGTATCCCAAGTTCCTGACATGCCCCCCATAGTTCTTTCCGTCTTATGTCACCTTTGCCTTCAAAGTTTCCTGCAAACAAGAGTAAGGTTCTACTTCGGGATTTAATCACACATATAAAAGCTATAAGTATGACAAGTTTCGTGCTTTCTGCCAGATGGGACCGAATTGCTAACTAGCCATACTATACAATGTTATGTTAATTGGTAAAGTTGCTTAAATAATAGTAAATTTGTTCACTATCTAGTGATCTTTTAATAAAATAAGACAAGCAGCCACTACTGATGCTATATGCGTAACAGGTTTGGAACAAGCTACTTCCAGTTTTTTCAGGTTTGGAACAAGCTACTTCCAGTTTTTTTCGGCGAATACAGAGTTTACAGAGTTAAAAAAATGCCAAGGTTGAAAGCATATTCAAGGTTCTAATTTTAAAATATTTACAGAACTTACCATTTGAAAGACAAAGTAAGTGAACATCTGTTCCTTGCTCACACAATCTGAATATTGTGGGGCCAAAAAACATGCATTCGTCATCTGGGTGGGCCACAACCACTAACGCTCTCATGGCTCTCAGCGCCCCACGAGTCCGCGTCGGTAACCGCCGAGCGTACCGCCGGTACACTACGCAGCAAACTACTAAATATCCTACAATCCATAGGCTAATATACAATGCGAAATTTCTTATGTACACCAAAGTATCAGCCAGAAATTTTACGTAAAAGATAGAGAAACTCTCAGAGGTGTATGTAGATTCATTTAATAACATTTCTGACTAAAACGTTCGTTTATTTTAAGTTAGATAATTAATAGTAGTTATTTTTATATTTAGAATGACTTTTTACTCTATTATAAAGACTGCAAGTATTTAAAATTTGTAAAATAGATTTGTACTTTTGTTTGTAGGATTTACATTTCATTGTGTGAATTTGACTGTTACAAATTGACTTGATTGACATTGACGGGACGGATGGAGGACTAACATTTTTTTTTCTTCGCATTTTTGACTGCAGTCTTGTCTTGGAACTGATTTTTTTTAGGCTGAGTCTATTCGTACGGGTACTGTACGAATAATTTATGATTATTAATACGGGTACTGTACGAACAATTTATAATTAACGGGTACTGGACAAATAGTCACTTCCTTTTTTTTATGCCGGATCATGAAAGTCTAACTTTCTGAAACTTACCGTAATAATTATTCATAGAGAATAGAGAGCGATGATTAAAAAAAAAATAGATTAGCCATTGTATTGTCAATTTGTGTATGCCATTGCCACTGTCATATTTCGATCGATCTTCGATTGTGTGTGACTGTGAATTGATGTTTTCATTATTATTTTCATTGTTCGTTTCCTGAAATTAAAAACATTTTCTGCATTTAAACAAAACTCAACAATGATCCAACCTGACTATCCATCGGCGCTGGGCTTGCTTTCCCATTTAAATGTCGACGAGCTAAAGGAAATGCTCAATGATGACACCAAATTCGACGAAACTGTTCTAAAGGATGTTAAACAGGTAATTAGACGGTTATTTCGTTGTAATACTCGTTACTTACATACCAGTAACCAAATACACACGTAAACCTGATATAATATAACATAACTAATACTAGTGTTAAACGTATATAATCTGCCTTCTAAGAATGACTCATAGGAAGTAGTAGCAATAGTTATAGCTTGTTGTTCTGTTTTATTACATTATAAACTGAAAATATCAGATGTCTAAATATCGTTTTGATAACCAGAACTATATCCCAAGCACTTAATTTTCTCAATAATTTAAACAAACAGGCCCAAGTTTGAAGGCATTTTAAGACAGATCTAAACTAACTAAAAATATATCTGTCTTTATCATTGCGAGCCATTAGACAAGGATGCCAATAGTTTTAGGAAATTTAGATCTGTCAAGCCTTCAAACTTGGGCCTTGAACCTTGAATACAATTTTCTATCTTCATTTAATTGTAATTTCTAGGTGAAAGACTGGGAGACAGAAAAAGAGATGATAATAGCGAGTAACAGGTCCCTTGCTGAGTTCAATTTAAGTAGAGAACCTGAGCTTGAAGAACTGAAGTCAGAAGTACAGAGGAAGTCCGATGTCGGGGAGCAGCTGTGCACACATATTCAGGAATTATTGGGAGATTATAGTAAGTTCCCGTACAACATATTGTTATAATTAAAACGGGAATACTCTTTATACAACAAAACTAAACCCTGCTAGTTTCCATAGTAACTTTCTATTAACACTTTGGCTGCGGGAAACAAATACCCTGTTATCCTTTGCGCGACGCGAGTGCGGCTGCACACGCGCGTAAAAAACAAGGCGTTTGACTTTTAGCTGCGCCTGGGGCTATCGCATGTGCTTACTCGCCGCAGCCAGTGTTAATTGAGATTTTCACTGTTAGATTAGAACCCAAGATCTTATCAACTCTTCGTCCAAACTATATAAATTAATAAACAAAAATTAGTTCTCCATTTCATTTCAATTATACAATTTTAATAACAGATCATAATAAAAAACTTATCTATGATTTCAGAAACCAAGTCAGCCGGAATCTCACCGGATACAACACAAGCATTACTGGAAACAGCTGCAGCAGAAGCAGAAGAGCAATCGGAACAGACCGCCCAAGACTTCACATCGGGAAGTATTGGTGTTGAGAAATTCCTGGAAGATTTTGAATCGATACGTAAAAAGATGCACTTACGTAAATACAAAGCTGAAAAAATGACCGAATTGCTCCGATCAGGCAGCCAAAGCTATGGCAATGGTGTCGCCCAACCATATCTACCATACCCAAATTATAGAAACCCACAAGCCCCTAGTGTGCCATATCCCATGGGCCCTTTGAATATGCCCATGCCAAACATGTATGGGAACCATTTTTAAGTTACTAAATGTTGCCATGTTTTCATACGACGATTTTTTTACCAATGGATAATGAATTGATTGTTTTGTATGTTTATCTTTGTTGGGTACGAATTAAATTTTAAGCTGAAATTTATAGAAATGGTAAAATTATGTGAATTAAAAAATGTGTGACATCTGATATCTCACACATTTTTTTTTGCTATAACTTAAGTTATTAATGTTTTTTTTGATAATATAATTCTTTTAGGGTCAATCAAATAACAGATCTGCCATAAGAATCGTTGATAAATAGTATCAGGTACCAAATCTATCAAAATCTTTATTTAACACAGAGAAATGATTTGTTAATGTCAATTTTATTAAATTAGATTTTATACAAGTTAAAAATTGAAATAGCCACATTTTAAAACTATCTGCTATTCCTTGGTGCTTTGTAGATAAATATTATGTGATAAAAGTATAAGTATAATAATAAGACGCAACAAAGATTAGAGTTGTAGATCACATGTAAAAAAGTTTATAAAATACTACCTGAGCCCTGCAGTGTCCCCGATATTCTACAGGAACTAAAAAAGGTTAAATTCTAGGTTAAAAAGTAGCCTATACCTCTCCTAGATCTCCTTTCTGAATTTCTCTCAAATCAGTCATTTCTGCATTAATTAGTAACCTACATACATACCGAAACTTTCGCATTTATGGTATAAGTGCGATTGCTTTTTCATCATACACCATCATAAGAAATAAGGGATATAAACTGAAATATATACACTAAACCTTACCTCTGAAGCTGTGATCTAAGATCCAAGATCTGCAGAAATACAAAAAACCATACATATTATATAGGGTTATTCATAAAGGGTATGGAACGCCGAAAAGGGCTCATAGCACTCATCATTATGAACAACTTTTACTATGAGGCCAACCCGAAATTCACGAAAAAAAGTATCAGCTGTTCCATAGAAAAATGTCATTGACACTCGAAAAAAGGTATGGAACAGCTGTTTTTTTTTCGCGAATTCTGGTTTGGTCCCTTGGTAAAAGTAGTTCATAATGATGAGTACTATGAGCCCTTTTGGGTTAGCATACCCTTTATGAATAACCCTGTAGAGGAGATTATTTGAAAATTTTTTTGGTTAATTGTACAAAATCTAGGATCTACAAATGTATTTAGTTGGAAGTACACAATTGTAAACAAACCTACATTTATCCAGCAATGTCATCGTAATTCCACTAGAAATACTTCAAACCGTTTTGTAAAGAACAACAATATTTTGATCAACAATGCACTTTATTACATTATCACAATGTCTAAAATAATGAGGTATAACATCTATGTACAATAGAAAGCATATGAAAATAAATAACAACTATAATGACTAAATTTAGAGTATTTTTAGCACATTTTGAATGTGCTGCACCAAACAATGTAATATTAAGAAACAATGATTTTCTCTATGATTTGCTGTCACTACTATCTTGTGCATCTTTTATATTTTTAGTACTAACGGTATCATAATCGGTTGTGCCGTTTATAATGCAGAAGACAAATAAGCTACCAAGTGCAAACATCATGTATAAGAGTACTTCTTGTCGATTACTTTGCATAATTTCTTGTTTACTAGCATGTTGCTTTCTTAGAAATTCTTTGTTATACTGATTTTTTTTCAATAAATCGCCATAGTGTTGTTTTGACCTGAAAAAATTACGAAGGCTGGTCAGTTTTTTTTACTTTGAAATATGTATGGTGGTGGAGGAAAACAAACATGAATAAGTAAAAGTATGTGAAGTTACATTTTCTGGTTATCACAATGTGTACATTCAGCTGAACCAATCTCAATGAAATTTAACAAGGAAGTAGTACTGTACACATTCTAAAATAATCAAAAAAGCTTTCAAAAAAGGCTTTGTTCTCCTTTTTTTAAAAGCTATTGCATTCCAAATTTCATGTAAATCCGTTCAGCCCTTTTTGCGTGAAAGAGCAACATACTCACAAACTTTCGCGTTTATACTATTAGTAGGATATATTTTTTAAGTGTTAAAAAAATTATTACCAAGCGTCAAAGTTGTAAATTGGTGTCCTACCATCCATGGTAGGTGTCACACTTCGGTTCTGGCGTGATTTGTAAAACCTAAGGCTGGGGTCGGTAGGTTCAGGGTCTGGTCGATAGTCCATTCCAGAGGAATTTTCTGGGCCCACTAGTAAACCTGAAATATTATTTTATGAGTACACATTTGTATGCAAGCCAAGATTAGGGTTTTAGGAATCCACCAAAAAAAGTCCATGTTCTCGTAGTACATGGATTTTTTCGTGTACACATAGTTATCACACATTACTAAAATGTGACCAAACTTTACATTCATTTTTGGAATCGGTGGCAAAAATAACAGTTCAAAATGTCAGTTGTTTGTTCGTGTACATTTCGTTTGTCACACATGCAAACAATTGTGAGCAAAAGTGGCGTTTTAAATTAATTCATTCCCAAAACTAACATGAAGAAATACTAAATAAAATTTGTGTTGGTTTGTTACATATTCACTACTGAATGGCTGAATCAATCTTTGTAGAATTTGGTAGGGAAATAGTGTGTATAGTGGAGACAGTAAAGCTGCATAAATTAAAGCACAGCTTGTAAGATTCCACACTACAGAATACGGGCACATCAGCTTATGCTGCTCGCCTATCATCAAACAAATAAACTATAAAGAAATGTACCTTTGTCATACATTTTTTTCAAATTGACATTTCCTAGCACTTCATACGCTTCCTTAATGGCTCTGAATTTCTTAGCTGCCTCAGCACTCTGAAAGAATATTTTTACAATTTGTAGTGTGGAGGTTATTTTACATTTATGTATTACCATATTTTTTTTAATTTCTGAAATTTACATAACAATCAAGGTCAATCTATGGAGGTTATGTATATTACATACAAAATATAATGGAAATAAAGTATTCGCTTACGTCAGATAAATCAGGATGAAATTTTTTAGAAAGGCTATAGTACGCAGATTTGATATCATGTTGTGTTGCCTTCGGTGTTAAACCCAAGACATCGTAGTGGCTTGCGGACGCTAGACAAGATGTTCTGAAGTGACGAACCGCTCCACACAGCCTCGATTTACACGGGCTGAGCATCTGAAAACATTAAACGTGAGAGTCAACTGAAACTCTTTCAACACAGCACCAAAAAAATGTATATATCAAAAATTGTTTGCTTACAGTTAAATCTATTTTATCTAAAACAAATGGACTATCATTACACCCTAGCTATTTAATTTTATAACATAATAGTAGTCCTTGATTGAAACTACGTTTTCGGAATCCACAATATTGACATACTTGTGAGTATTGGAACTTGGAACTAAAAATTTTCAATTTCTACACAAGAAAATGCAAAACATGACAGACAGATCAGCTGCTAGTGAAATCGAGAAAAGCGCCATCTAGCGATTTTTAAAAAGAAAAGTCTGACATCAGGCTGAAAAGACTGATGGTGTGCAAAAGCCTTAAGATTTTTCTCTTCAGTGTTTTTAATTTTATTATCTTTATTGTATCAGACAGTTCTTAACTTCTGACATTGACATTTAACACCGTTTCGTGACTTCATTTTCTCCAGTTATTCTCGTTGCTTTTTTTTTGTTCGTAAAATTAGTCATTTCATATTATTTTTGTGAAAAAGAGTTCTAGTGTTTGGTTATTTTCGGTTTTAAATCGATATTTTCGTCTTACAGTGTATTAATCTGCATGTAAGTAAATCTACATTTGCCAATACTTTTAGCAGGAGCTGTAGTTCCACCAGGTGTTTGGATGTCGAAAAATTGTTACCATAAAAGGAAAACTCTGTTGGTGACAACGCCTGCCCCAGTTTAACTTTAGTAACGTTAAAAAGGTGTTTTGGCAATGACTCATTCTCGTTAGCAGACGCGAGTGACGATTAGTTGAAAGACGTGGTTCGTTAACTTTATAAATAAACTTGTGTTGGGAGTAATAGCGTTAGACGGTTAGTATTTATCCACAACCAAATTCAGTGCTGGAACGCAACAATCTAAAAATTCCCATAGATTTTCCTCTTCAGCTAGGTATGTGAAATGAATTCATGAGAGATTACTTACGTTTTCACACCTGTATAGATAAATGCCTAACATGACTATCTTACAGCTCTAATATATACCCAACTAATTAGAATTTTAGAAGCATACTCGTCCATACTGCCTGGTACCTACATTCTTTATCTTATTTGTATTTCCTTTAAATTGTACTTGTTTTGTGTGTTGTTGGAGTTTTGTTTTAATTCAAATTGAAATATAATGTAAATGTTTTGAGATGTATGAAAGTTTCTATATGAACTCATGTAACACCTGTTTTATAGCTTACCCTTAATCAATAAGTGAGCTGTAGGTAGATTTATCTCAAATTTGGACATGAATATTATGTAAAACAACTTTAATTTAACAATGCAATGTTTTTCCGCTTTTCAGAACTTTATAGTAGCTATCAGATCTCATAGCGCAGCTGTGTGCTTTTTATACTCTGGTGTAAGTTGTAAATTGATAAACATTAATCATTTATTTGTTTGTTGGTGCCAGATCAGCACAATGTCGTCCCGCAAGACCGCCGGCCGCCGTGGCACAAACAAGAAGCGCGCCCAGCGTGCCACCTCCAATGTCTTCGCCATGTTCGACCAGGCTCAGATTGCCGAGTTTAAGGAGGCTTTCAACATGATCGACCAGAATAGGGACGGCTTCGTTGACAAGGATGATCTTCATGATATGCTTGCTTCATTGGGTGAGATAAAAAATGTATAGACACAAATAAAACCAGGGTCATGTTGGATGCGGTGAATGTATTATTTTCTTTATTTGATGATAGGCAAACAGCATCAGCAAATGTCTACCTCGCGGTGTGGAAATTTATATTTATTTATGTACCAACTGTACCAAACCTAGATAGTGGTAGTAGTGAGGAGAAACAAACATTTAATTTTCGTTTTTAACCGACTTCAAAAAAGGAGGAGGTTATCAATTAGACTGTATGTTTTTTTTTTTTTTTATGTTTGTTACCTCATAACTTTTGACTGGGTGAATCGATTTTGATGATTCTTTTTTTATTAGAAAGCTGACGCTTCCCATTTGGTCCCATTTCAATTTAGTCCAGTTCTGATAATGGTATCCATGAGAAAACTGAAGTGAAAGAAGTCTTAAATTTGCATTAAGTATGTGCGCGACAAATAGATGAATAACTCAATAATCGGTCTTTTGAAGTCGGTTTTTGTTTTTTGTTTTGTAAAAATAATGTTCTTGTCTATATTACTAGTTTCATATAGTTGAGAGTATGCTGTTGGGTGAAGGTCCAAACAAATGACATCCCTAAAACAAACTACCCATGAGGGCGATCAAAAGTGACTCCAAATGGTTTGTGTAATACACACAGTGCTGCTCGCCAGTTCTCTTAGCTTAAACTTGATTTTACACGCTACCACATCACCTATCTGCATTCAGATCTACCTATTCTGCATTCAGATCTTCTGCATTCAGATCTAGATCAGAAGGTGCCACGACAAGCTGGACTCAGCTAGTCAAACCCACCAAAGCTGAAGACCTAGTAGTCAAGAAAGATGGAAGATAGGCCTTGGTCCAGCAGTTGACCAATAGCAGCAGTGGAGTTGGTCCGAGGTCAAAATAAATTATCTAGTAAAATATATTTTACAGGCAAGAACCCGACAGAAGATTACCTGGAAGGCATGATGAACGAAGCCCCTGGCCCCATCAACTTCACCATGTTCCTGACTCTGTTCGGAGAGCGTCTGCAAGGCACAGACCCTGAGGACGTCATCAAGAATGCTTTTGGGTAAGTAGATTTAGTCAGAGCCTACATAGAGGTAATTATGGATGGTATAATTACTATAGTAACAGAAGATTCCGCTATTTCTGATATTTTATGTTTCCTTACACATTTCATGCAGATTCCCAAAGTGTGTCTTAGATTCCGATACCAGGGTTCACCATTGATCTGGGTCTTCGCTGTATCTCCAGCCTCCATCTCACCATCTATCCATCCTCTACATTCACAAAATGCTTGATCAAGAACGATCACTGATCCTTCACAAACAAAGGTTGCATATTTAACAAGAAAAAAACATTTGACCAGAAAATATATTTTTCTCCAAAAATGTTTTCCATATCACAACCAACGAAGTTTCGTCGTAAAAACAATTCTAATTCCTTTCGAAAATCTAAATGAGTAACCGTTATGTGTATGTGTGAAGCTCATTCAACTCTGCGAAATGATGCGTCATATGTCATTAATTTAGCGCGTACAGGTCGATGCCGACAGCGGCTCGCAAATATTTATAAGAATGTGACGAACGTACTCTGACCTCTACAGTCTACACATGTTGAGAAACCTTGTTCCACAAAAAACAATTAGCTTTCACTAGATGCCGCAAAATACAAGAAAAACACGTAGGTCTTACTAGCGGCGCCTCGTGGCAGCACTCGGCTTTTTCCTGTTTCGGATTTGAATATAGCCTATTTATTTTTCCGGTTTATTATTTATCCGGTTTCTGTCTTCATGATTCTTAATAATTTCATACGAAAATCAGATCTTTTTATTGTTAAGGGGCAGACTGACGCGCCACTATCTCGCTTCCTCATTTGAACATTATTGAAGTTGTAAAATCGCTGAATATAATTACGAAAAATCGCAATCGGTTAAATTGCTGGGAACAATATCTCACAGCTACAACAAAAAAAAAAACATTTTTTTGGAATATAACGACTATACAGCGTAAGTAGGTTAATTTCTAACCCGATTACGCCGATTCTCATCACCACTCAATAATTCCAGATGCTTCGACGAAGAGAATATGGGCGTTATAAACGAGGAGCGTCTGCGCGAGCTGCTCACTACCATGGGAGACCGGTTTACCGACGACGACGTCGACGAGATGCTGAGAGAGGCTCCCATTCGGGACGGGCTCTTCGACTATGTCGAGTTCACGCGTATTCTCAAGCATGGAGCCAAGGATAAGGATGAGCAGTAAGGGATTTGGGGAAACTCAGACCAGAGTGCCTCGTGCGAGTTTTTCACTATTCGATCGCGTTAACGTAAACTACAATAAAATAATAATCTAGGTGTCTTCAAGTCGCGAGTGAATCGGTTTCTTCTAGGCAAGCGTGCTCCATCGTAGAC
Organism: Alcis repandata; assembly: GCA_949125135.1. NCBI lineage: Eukaryota > Metazoa > Arthropoda > Insecta > Lepidoptera > Geometridae > Alcis > Alcis repandata. The sequence continues at coordinate 6,302,332 of OX421241.1, forward strand.
CGCGTCGTTGCTTACCATCAGGCGAGGTGGCGGTCAAACGCAAGCCTATTATTAATAAAAAAAATACAACAATTTGTATGGAACACACAAACGCATTGTACACACATGACACATTATACATTAGACATGTAACATTTTTGTTATTAATAAAAACTATGAACTATGAATAAAAACCGCGCCACCTAGTGTTCATAATATGAACTACAACTAGTTACATACAAGTTGTAGTTTACGTTCGCGATCGAATAGTGAAAAAAACTCGCACTCTGGGGCTCTATTCTGGCGAATGAGATAGTATCTCGGTCACTATCATCTTATATCTCAGGGTGACGAGCGCAGTGCTGTGCCGCGCAGGGTCTCACATTCTAAGAATTCAAAATTCTGTGTGCTTTGCTTTGCTTTTAAATTATCGCTGACAGTTGCAGTTAATCATGTCCAATAATGATATAAATATATGTATTATGAAGAAGTAAAAGGGGGTAATCAAGCTACTGGTCCAATTATTAAAATTCTGGCACTATGTAATAGGATTTTATTAATTAAAATTAGATGAAATATATTTCGTCACTTCCTTTGCCTGGTTAATTTTTCTAACATATAGAAACAAGTTTCAGGCAAAATACTAAAGGTTATCACAGTAGCTGTCAGTGACGATTTGCTAGCATTTAGGTTGAGATTCATAGTGGTACAAGGAAGCTTCAAAGAAAAGAAACAAATCCGCTTTCGCATTGTCTGACGTTAGCCGAGCGTGCAAGCGAGAAACATAATATCGATTGTGACATGTCCAAGTGTAAACACTGTTACTGTTATAATACAATAGCTGCGCCCCGCGGTTTTACCCGCGTTTTCGGGGATAAAAAGTGGCCTATGTGTTAATCCAGACTATGAACAACCTTCGTTCCAAATTTCATGTAAATCTTTCAGCCGTTTTTGCGTGAAAGAGTAACAAACACCCATAAATGCTAACAAACTTTCGCGTTTATAATATTTAGTAGGATAACATAGTATTCTTGTATCTTTACTTCCGACTGCTGTGAATTTCCACCTTAAAAACTTGCAGTGTATGATCAACAAACCAAGCAATGGACTATTTGTTTATAGGATACAAACAGGATATATCTGGTCAGGCAGTCAGGACATTTCAAGTTTAATATGTATTTGTAAAGCTTACACCAGCAAGCCATATTTCTGACTCGAGTCTGTTTCCAACTAAAAATGGCAGGTTCGAAACAAGTCATGATATTTTAAATAAAAAAATACCGGATTTAAATCAAGTGCAAAAAAACTAAGCTAATTTAAATGAAGCGCAAACTTTAGTAACCTGCCATACACCTTCGCCATTTTTTGTATTGCCAAACGAAATAAATTGGTATAAGATAATCTTATTTATAAACCCTGCTAAAAAAAACTGCTTAAAATTTTCCGTCTTGTTTTTGCGCGTGACATTTCAGTCAGTGAGAACTTGTCAGAGCAGTGGTTAAATGTAAGCAAGGTTTATGAGTAGGACTAGGGGCTCAAGTTTGGAGCCCTTAGTTGACAGATTTATGTTTTGTAAAAGTATTGATGTCCTTGTCTAACAGGTTGCAATGACAAAGACAGATATATTTTTGGTTAATTTAAATCTGTCCAATCTTCAAATTTGGGTCTTATATCTTCTTAGTTTAGTAAGTTAGATTGGTATGGATTATCGTAAACTCTAGGATAGTCGAGGTGCTCTCATCTTCAATACCATTTTCACATAGCATTTCAAAAAGGAGGTTATTCAGTTTTTGCATCCTGAATGCGTCCCGACAAGGAGCTGATATTCTGAATACGTTAAAAGTTACAACTACTGCTGTTTCATTTTCTCTTTGGTGTTTAACAGAGACAGATGTAACAGCTCGGGGGGCTTTGCATAGATAATGATCGATATTTAACGATGAGGCCGCCAGTTTTCGCACCAGTTTTTAGAGGGATCTTTTTGCTTATAATTTCTGGTGTGAACAAAAGAGTTTTTTTATCTAAAGTTTATTAGAATCCTTGTCAACTTTTGCATTTTTCTAACGATTCCATTTTGATTGGACCACAGTATTTTTAAGTTTGGCTTGATTTTATTCTTCCAAATTATAGGACTCTAATTGTAATCTTTATGAAACCTACTTTGTTTTTGCGTTAAATCTATTTGTTTAAAAATGTTTATTATAATCTATGGTTAATAATAATTAGAACGAATTTAAGATTAGTTTGAACAAAAAACTGTTCTTTTTTTTTTAAATCTAATGTCTTAGTTAAAAACGCTGCTTAAATTTAAATGACAATAGTTATTACTGCATCTTACATTTTTGTATTACGCAACAGTAAAATGACTTTTGTCAATCGTAAGTTCAAAGCAACGTTCGTAAGTAATGGATTTATTACACGTAACGAGTACAGTGGCGAGACAGTGCCCTCGGCCGAGTACTCGGTTTGTATAAACAGTTTGACGAGGCGAGACAGTCACTTGAACCACGATTTGTTTGCTCGCTCGAGTGAGTTCATTTACTGTCTCGCCACTGTACTCGTAACGAGTAATCAACCTAGGCTATCAATCATAGACAAAAACTACTTGATAAAACGCATTTTCTCGTAAAATTGTTATTTTACCGAGGTATAATAAATTGGCATAGTATTATCACATCATTCCTCAACTTTTATCTACTATCTCGGGTGTATTCAAAATGAATTTTATTTTAAGTACTGACACCACTTTATTTTGAATTATGAATTATTTAACATAGGATTTAACTGAAATAACTATAGATGTAGATTTGTGTGTATTGTGTAATCATGTATGTATTTTTCAATTATGTACTTACTTATTATAAATAAATTATAAAAATGCATATTGTTTTTGGTTACTTACCTATTTTTGTCTAACTTTAGGATAAGTCCCCCTTTATTTTTAAGTTTATGGCTTAAAAATAAAGGGACACACGGACAGCACAGGCTTAGTAATAGGGGTTCAGTTGGGACCCTTTAAGAATGGAACCCTAAAAACTAAATAAAAAACACGAATAATGTTCGGCTTCCTGCCATTAAAATATATTAAAACTCTTCAAAACAATATCACATACTTTGTCGATAACTTAATTATAATCGAAAATTTGCAGTCTATAAAATAGGAATTAGCCCCATATTAAAATAATTGTACAATTTGTGATATCACTAACATTGTTCTATATCTGCATTATAGCAGTTATTTTTTTATAATTTTATTCTAGAAATATAAACTAATATAAATTGAGTAGGTGCATAAAACAAGAAAGTGCTGGGGCATAGAAATATTTAACATTTTAGCTTAAAATATGTCATGTTTGTAAGTATAATAATAATATAAATGTAAGAATAAAAATAGTTTAAATTTAAGATGTGAATATATTTTATGTATTCAAATTATCAGATAATAAAATTAAAAGATTTACAGAATAAAAATATGTTGTGACATACAAAATGCTGTCGCATTAGGTGATATACAAAAAAAAATCTCTACATTTTGTATGATCTGATTAGACCTTGCCCTGATGCCCCTTAGCACATGCTCTGGGATAAATGTCCATAATTTTTTAATCTACGCAAAAAAAGTTTTGTTTGACGTGCGTATATATATAATTAATTGCATATGTGTCTGTCTGTGGCATTCTAATTTAGTTTTTTTGTTTGTTAGGTGACTCGATCGAGAGTTTCTCTATGATTAAAGATAAATCGGTTAGATATAAATCATGGACATATTACCGCGGCGCGTGTGCTAGGGAAGGCTTGTACAAATGGATAAAAACGATCTTATAGTCCGATACAAATGCCCTGGTTTCAAAATTATCCTAATGATTGATATGAATGCTCACGGTGAAAAACGATCCTACAGTCTAGCACTATACGATTCAAACTTAATGACAGGTGTGAAGTGCGCCGCAAGTGCGGTTAACCTCCCTAACCCCTACGCACACCTTAGAATTATTGCTACAGCGCAACGTCTCGCGCCTAACTTCACAGCCGCCATAAAGTTTGAATCGACTTGTACTGAGTACTGGTCTAATTTTCAACAAATATCATGCGGTCTAATTCTTAGGCAAGCGGCTTTTGTTTCGGTCACACTAATGTCCATATCAAACTTCGATAATTTATAACCGAATTATCATTACACATTTATTGTCAGTTCCTGTCACACTCGTGTGCTTGTCAGCAAGAACGAAAGAGACGAAAACCGACGATTATTATTATAGTTTACTAGCTGACCCGTGCCCACTTCGTTGGGCATAATGTTAATTAAACCCGAAGCCATCGCGCGCCGTCCGGACCGTTTTTTCACCGATTCACTTTGCAAAACGGACTACCACGTAAAAGCCTTTTCATTTTTCGGTTTTTTATATAACCTATGACACTCAGCAATAATGTGGCTTTCTATTGGTGAAAGAATTTTTAAAATCGGTTCAGTAGATCCCGAGATTACCCCTTACAATTTAACAAATATACAAACTCACAAACTTTACTTCTTTATAATATTAGTATAGATTAAATTTCAGTCTGGTCACATAGGCCGAGAATAAGTCCGCATAACAAAAATATATTTTTGACTGGTACGAAAGGAAAACTTTGGTATAAAAAAATATCCTAAATGAAACAAATGCCCTGGTATCCATTATCTAGCTATAAAATAGGTCCGTGTCCGTTATCGGTGCTCCTCGAGAATGTTGTGGGCTCCTCTTTCGGCGACCATCATGATGGCGGCCTGAGGGTTGCCCGTCGGCTGCGTCGGCATTGACGAGGCGTCTATGACTCGTAGACCTGACGAGATAAGTTTGGATTAGACTACAATTTAAAGGAACCTAAAAATATGTACTTTAAAATACATAAGTACTTGTCCATATTTTAAAAGTATTTTAAAATATGGCAAAAGTAGCCCGGTACCGGGCCAGAAGTATAAAAGTGTTTTCTTTACGTTCCGGCAGCCCCGCCGCCGATGAAGTCGATCAATTATCAGTTGAGCGACTAACAACCGTTTCTACGGCTCAGTTTAACGCCTGTATAAATCATAAGAACACTGGCAGATGGCTGAAATTTGGTAAGGCAGCTGTGTGCTTTATGATATTTTTTTATCCCGGAAATATTCAGGAAGACGGAAGCTGCAGGGCAAAGGCCTCCCCACCTCCTCCACTTTTTACGATCTTGAGCTGCTGTAATCCAGTCTTTCGGGTGTGTGTCGATCTATAAAATACTAGCGACCTGCCCTGGCTTCGCACGAATATGAAATATAGTCTATGTTACTCGGTAATATAAATATATAGCTACACTAGCTGACTCGACAGACGTTGTCCTGTCAAAAGCCATTGCGTCAATTCTATGTCAAATGTCAAAAATTATGCTATTGCGTAACTATAGCAACCGTAGTATGTTGATGCTAGTAAAAATTATCAGTATATATATAATTTGCAATAAATTAAAATTGCGACTATAATTTGAGATTTAAACTATCCTATCTCTCAAGTTGGATCGAACTGCACATGGTGTGCGAATTTTATTATAATCGGTTAAGTGGTTTAGGAGTCCATTGAGGACAAACATTGTGACACGAGATTTATATATATTATTTTTATTTATTATCTAGTGCGACAACTGGCGGCCTTATCGCTAAGAGCGATCTCTTCCAGGCAACCTTAGGATGGAAAGGATAGACAAAAAACAGAAAAACGGGGTGTGCAATATTGAGAAAAAAAACTGTCATAAGTATAAACCTACATAAAAAAATAAAAAAAAGTAAAAAATACTTAAAATACATTCAAATAAAATACAAGTTGAAGTTCAATGATAGTTGTATAATACTCTACGACTGTTGACAATAACTCATAGTTATTATTGATGGAGCTACAATTATTATTTAAAAAAAAAAACAATATATAATACAGGGTTATTCATAAAAGGTACATACGCTAAGCCAATAAAAATCGCAAAAATAAAATCAGCTGTTCCATAGAAAAATGTCAATGACACTCGACAAAATGTATGGAACAGCAGATTTTTTTTTTCGCGAATTTCGGGTTGGTCCCATAGTAAAAGTTGTTCATAATGATGAGTACTATGAGCCCCTTTCGGCTTAGCATACCCTTTATATAATTCTACTAGCTGACTCGACAGACGTTGTCCTGTCAAAAGCCATTGCGTAACTATAGCAACCGTAGTATGTTGATGCTAACTTGTCAATTTATAGTAAAAATTATCAGTATATATATAATTTGCAATAAAATAATATTGCGGCTATAAATTGAGATTTAAACTATCCTATCTCTCAAGTTGGATCGAACTGCACATGGTGTGCGAATTTTATTATAATCGGTTGAGTGGTTTAGGAGTCCATTGAGGACAAACATTGTGACACGAGATTTATATATATTAAGATTAGCTTTATATTAATGAAAGAATTTTTAAAATCAGTCCAGTAGTTTTTGAGTTTATTCATTACAAACAAAAATACAAATCATTCTTTATATTATTACTTATTGTAGGAAAGTTACGATCTGAAAAGTGTGACTCACCTTTAACGCCGTACACCCTCAACCGGGTATCAATGACGGCCCCGATGGCCGCGGTCCCGAGCTGGTGGTTCTGCGGGTCGGTGCTGAGCCGGATCATGCAGTCCAGCCAGGCGTCGGTCCAGCGGTCGGCCGCGTCGTCGCACCGGCTCGTCGTCTCCGAGTCCAGCTTGATGCCGTACTTGTCTTGCAAGATCTGGGGCAAGTGATTTATAATGAGACACAGTGTCGTCGCTTCTACAGGGTTATAAGGAAAGGGTATGCTAAGCTGAAAATGGCTCATAGTACTCACCATATGAACAACTTTTACTATGAGAGCTACCCCGAATTCGCGAAATAAAAAAACAGGCGTTACATAGAAAAATGTCAATGACACTATAGCTGATTTTTTTTCCGCGAATTCCGGGTTGGTCTCTTAGTAAAAGTTGTTCATAATGATGAGTACAATGAGCCCTTTTTGCCTTAGCACACACTTCCTTAGAACCCTATATTGTGGTGTTTTCTAAGCTGAAATAGATTTGACAGTTCAAAAATTGTTGGCATCCTTTTCTGACCTCTTTCTTTTCTGATCCTTTTCTGTTGATATTGAAAAGAGATGCGGATATTTTTTGTTTTTTGAAGTAGTAGGTACCTACAGTTTAGTGAGTGGTACTACAAAATATCTATTCCGTGGTATAGACCGGGCGCTAGAAGTAAGTGAGTATGCATAATGTGAGTACCGAATTTCGCTAACGGATTTAAGTGAAGAAAAGGTCAAAGAATAATAATGTGGATCTTGCCGGTCAATTTTTTGGTCCATTTTTTTTTTACCCCCTCTTCTCTTATTCGTAAAGGGAATGTATTGAGTACATGATATAAAATCATTTTAATGATTATTTTCGTAATGATTTATAGTTTTTTCTAATGGTAAAAGTCAGGATGGATTCTTAAATAATAAGAAAAAAACAAAAATGAAAGTAATATTTTTTTTTATTAATAAAAAAATTAAAGTTACTTATGAAAAACTAGCGAATTCAAGTATAAAAATGTATTTAAAGTAGGTAAAAAATTACTCATTTTTATTTTGACATTTGTTATTGATGCATTTACATAATGAAATACAAAACAATTCTGATTTTTTGCAATTACAAGACATTGTGCGACAATTTGCAGTACATTTACATGGTGGAATTAATAACTCTGGTAAAGACGGCTTCGTCATTTGTCGTGGATGGACGTAAGTCACCGTTGAGCTTTTCGTAACCAAATGCACAATAATCAATAATCAAACTTTACCATTAGAAAAAACTATAAATCATTACGAAAATAATCATTAAAATGATTTAATATCATGTACTCAATACATTCCCTTTACGAATAAGAGAAGAGGGGGTAAAAAAAAAATGGACCAAAAAATTGACCGGCAAGATCCACATTATTATTCTTTGACCTTTTCTTCACTTAAATCCGTTGGCGAAATTCGGTACTCACATTATGCATACTCAACTACCTCTAGCGCCTGGACTAGTACAGCAATTTTTTTTTCAAGTTTTCGTTTATGGGTGCTATAATGGCGTCTATTGATTTAGTATGTTTCATATTTTCATCTCCACAATCGCAACCAAGGCTTTGCTTCTGACATGTTTTGAGAATCTTAGTACCTGGCTATCAAAAATCCTCTTCAAAATCCTAGCACCGTCCTTAACCATGATCATATCGTCGGGATGCCCGAAGAAATTAGGTTCGAATATCGGCGGGTCGAGCGGGTCCGCGGAGTTCAGGGTCAGGTAGCCTGCTGACCGAGGCAGCAGCGCCACTGCATTGGCACTGGGAATAAGAACATTTTTGTCAATAACTTGGATATTCTGATTGGGAAGTATGCAAAAAATTAAGTGAATGTTCTTGAGGTGGCGACTTCTAGAGCGGGTTTTGCCTTGACGGTTAGGTAACTAATTGGTTGTAGACCAATCATTCAGCTATTTTCTTCTATCTAGGTTCATAATAGGAGTTCTTGGCGCGACCCTAAATTGGATTGCCCGGGCTTTCGTCTTGCTTTGTCAGATAAAGATAAAACGAAACAAAAACCAACGTGATCTAATTCAGACTCACGCAAAGAGGTCATAATAAGGACCCTGAGCAGTAACTATTGTCTAATCTGTGCCTGAGCTGTAACATTAACGAATGAAGCGACTTTGTTGCTATCGAATGAGGTGTTGTTGTTCAATTGTGGACCTTGGTAATCTAAATTCCAAAAAGAAAGTAGTAAGGCAACTCACGAAACATTGACCCCCTGTGGGCAAGGTCCCGGTTCTCCGATCTCGCCTGTTCTGGAGCACTCGGCGTAAAACCCGTTGAAAAAGAATTGCAGGTCGGGCTGTTCGCGCTCGCGGTCCGCCAGGCTCGAGTACAAGAGGCCTGTTAACTGGAGACAAAGGGAGTCATTAGGTAAATGAGTTAACTTTGGGGCTGGTTGGAAAATGGTTAACTGCAGAGAAAGTGAGGAAGTCATTAAGTGAGGTTACCTACCTAACTTACGAGTAAGTCGTTGTGGCTGGATTGAAAATAGACAACCGAGGACAAAGCGAGGGAGTCATAAGGTAGGTAAGGTCAGTGGTCACCTACCTAACTAAAGCCATTGGGGCTGGATTGAAAATTGTCAAATGGGGACAAAGCGAGGGATTCGGTTATTACTCATTAGTAAGTAGGTGACCTCACCTAAGTCTTAGTAACTAAGTCGTCGGACCTGGTTTGTAAATTGTAAACTAAGGAACAAGTGAAGAATTCATTAGGTCTTTGGAGCCGATTTGAAAATTGTAAACTGGGCATAAAGCGAGAAGTCATTGGGTCTCTTACTCAAACTGAAGTCGTCAGGGAGTGGGTATGGTTTGACAATTCAAATGGCTCCAAGATCATGAGCGTGTGTCCTAAAATGATAAACCAACATGACCTCATCCACTTGTATTTAATCTAAGTACTTCAGAAGATGATTGTCAATTCGTTTTAGCAGTCATTTCCCATATCAATGTACAATGTGATCTTTGATAATGCAGTGGTATTTCATAATTTGATCTATGATAATCATGCGTGACGAGACGGTAACTTGTTGAAACTGCTTTACAAATATTACAATGTGTATTATGTATTATATCACTAACATTCAAGTTCTGTCTGTGCAGTACCTACAGGATGATTTTCGGATCACTGCAAAACCTAAACGCCGTCATTTTAGCCATGGGACATGGGGTTTGGAAAATTACGAACAAAAACCATATAATGTTTCATTGAAAATTTCCGCTAGACAAATTGACTAAATACGAGTACTTATACTCGTAATTTTTTACAGATTGTCTACAAAAAACAACCTGTCCAAATACTCCAAACAACACTTTTTGTGTTGTAGGACTTATTTGTCCATTTAATATAAGTACTATATTTATAATAAAATGCGAATTTTTCACTAGTATCCTGACTCTTCATCGTAACTTTTTTCATTAATCGATGCTTTCATTTGCTAAATACTTGCCTCTTTTATTTTGTGTTGCAAATTGCGATGAAAACTTGCAAACAAGTTCCTGTGTATTCACTTCTATAAATGACTTGTCTGTATTTAGATGTCAGATTCTAATAATCATTTACCTCTTGACTTTATCAGTGATGTGTTAGTCATAGGTACGTCTCTAGACTTATGTTATCTCAGCTTCAGTGACCTATTTGTATGTTGTATTTTGTTTGTCTCCTTTATCTTGGAATGACGTTAAATCTTCACAATCATTATGATTATGATCCAGTCATTTATTCTTATCTAAATCTACTTGAGAAGCTGGATACGATAGATTTTTACTATCACGCATAACACACTCTCATACACCCTAATCTCCATTCACACATTGGCCCATAGACTAATAAGGGCACGTTATTTGCATGTGCACTGACGCAGATTTTGTTCTGTATCTCTGCGTCCGTTGACTAAAAGTTGCACCTCGACTTTGTGAAATGTCTGATGATTCTTTCTATAGATCTATTTGATACGACCCGATTTTTTTTTACCTAAAAATGGCTTAAGAAGGTACCTGAGTAATTCCGGTACTGCTCATAGGTCCCTTCCTTGTGAGCAAGTACTCCGTAGCTGCAGCCCAGTCCAACGTTTGCGTGTCGTTCAAGTCAGTCAGGAAGAAGTTGAAGGTAGCTCCCACGTGGTTCCTCAAGTTTTTCCCGACTGCAGGCAGGTCGGCTACTACGGGGATATCGAACTTTTCGAGCGTCTCGCGAGGCCCGATGCCTGAGAGTAGTAGTATGTGGGGCGTGTTCAGTGCGCCTGCACTTAATATCACCTGGGGAAAATGTTACATTTGAAGAATGTTGGAAACTCAGGTAGGTCAGTCTCAGGCCGTATGGCTAGATAAATTTAGTGTCTAGAGTCTAGAGTCTTTAGGCTGCCTAAAAGGCTTCTGACATGGCTTGTTTTAAAATTGTCTTGAAAGTCGAAAATAATGAGGGTAGGCAGAAAACATACGAGAAAAATTTTCAGCTTTTTACGTTTATCTTTCCAAGATTTTTTTTCCAAGAAAAAATGCAAAAACAAATAATTTGTATACTTAAATATCTTGTTCTAGTTGAACAAAGGTCTTGCGGGCTCTTGCGTGGCACTCTTTTGATCTTTCACAGGACGTTATACTTGAGCATATTGGCGCCACTTAGATGCACTCACTCATACACTCACTCTTTCTCTCACCTCTTTAGAAGCAGCCACGACTTTAGTCTCCCCATTCGCGATGTACTCGACGCCCACGGCCCGCTGTCCCTCGAAGAGCACCCTGGACACGTGCGCGTTCATCTTCACGTGCAGGTTGGGCCGCTCGGACTCAGGCTTCAGGTACGCTCGGGCGACTGTGTATCGCTGCCCGTCTCTGTAGGACATTTTTATTAATTTACTCGTACTTCTATGATAGGCTTGCGCTTGCGTTTAACCTCCATATCACCCTGAGCAATGATGCGGTCTAAAGCCAACCAAGCGCTCATGCAGGATTCGAGGAGAAAAGTCGTCTGTGTATATGTTTTCACTTATATAGGGTTATAAAAAAGGCTATGCTAAACCGAAAAGGGCTCAAAGTACTTATCATTATGAGAAACTGTTACTTTTAACCCAGCCCTAGAATTGCGAAAAAAAAACCAGCTCTTTCATAGAAAAATGTCAATGACACTTAAAAATGTATAGAACAGCTGTAGGCCTAGCACAACTACGACGTAATGTGACTCGTTTTGGTGTGACTGGTTGGGAACCCCCCAACTTACGTAGCGAGTATTTGATAGAAAAGTGTATGCCATTTACGCCTGTTAAGAGCGCCCCTGACGGGCGTAAATGGCGTATACTTTTCTGTCGAATACTCGCTACGTAAGTTTACGTCAAAGTTGTGCTAGATACATTGATTTTTCTTTCGCGAATTCTGGGTTAGTCCCTTAGTAAAAGTTGTTCAAAATGATGAGTACTATGAGCCCTTTTCGGCATAGCATACCTTTTATGAATGAGCCTGCATAGATATTCGAGTACTTCTGCCATTTATCTACCGTATAAAATGTATTGGATCTACTTACGCGTTAAACGCTTGTGCGAGGCAGAATCCTTCAGGGGTGTTGGGGTCATTCATGTCCGCGATCACCGGGAAGCCGGTGTCGTTGATGGCGTTGAGGAGCTGGTACACCGCCGCGGGCTGGTAGTTGAACTGTGGATAGAACGAAAAAGATTTTATGTTTTAAAAAGGTTTTATGTTTTTATGATTCTCTATTATAGACGCGTATCTAGTAGTCTTGGACCTCTTTTTGAGTCTTGGACAACTCTTTAGAGTAATTTGTCACTTTATGTTTTTTTAATTTTGATCTCTAGCGAAAAAGACAAAAGGTGGATGGGAGTATTTTGTGAATTTGAGTAGAAGGTTACTTACGTAATTTAAATGTAGGTATTAAAAAAGTAAATATTTTAATCTGGGGCTCTTTTCTAGAGAGTGAGATATTAGAACTAGTTGAAAGGACATACCTGCTGAACAGGGAGCGGTCCTTTATCAGAGTGGTATTTCCCGCTAACAAGGGATCCGATCTGCTTGTTTCCTTCCGTCATGTCGAAGTACGGCAGGTTGTCTTCCCAGGACCACCCGTCAGCGCCCGCCTCCACCCAGTCTTCGTAGTCGGCTGCGTGCCCGCGGTGGTACATCATGCCGTTGAGGAGGGTACTTCCGCCTGCGAATTAAGAATTTCGAATAAGTATGGGCGTTCTATGTGAAAACTTGCAAAACTAACGAGGTTTTGAGAACTTCGTTTTTTTTTTTTCGTTTTGTAGTTTTTATTTCTTAGTCGAATTATCTAATTTAATAATACGTTTTTTTTTTTTTTTTTTTTTTTTATGTAATTGAGTGACGAGACGAGCAAATCGCTCGCCTGATGTTAAACGTCACGTTTGCCCATAACAGGTCTGCGCCACTCAGAATTTTGAACTCGCAGAATTCAAGACCCTGCGTGGCACAGCACTGCGCTCGTCACCCTGAGATATAAGTTGTTTAATCTCCCATTTGCCCTGTAATTTCACTGGAAACAATGCCCTTCCAACCGGAACACAGTAATGTTTGCACATTACTGCTTGGCGGTGGAATAACTGGCAAAGGTGTGGTACTTCCCCAGGCGGGCTCTGCAAAAGAGCCCTACCACTACAATAAACGTGAGTCCATGTCCTTCCCGTCATGTCTACTCCCATGTCAGCTGTACAGGATTATGACCAAAAGTTATGCTAGCCGAAAAGGGGTCGTCGAAAAGTATTTATTATTATGAACAAGGTGGCACGTGATAACTTGACCAATCCTGAAATCGAGAAAAATGTAAAAAAGCTGTTCCTTAGAAAAATATCAATGACAGTCGACAAAATGTGTGGAACAGCTGAAATTTGATATAGCTATTTCATGGTTGGTCCATAGTGAAAGTGGTTTTTCATAATAATGGTTTACCATAAGCCCTTTTCGGCTTAGATAGATAGATAAACTCTTTATTGTTCACACCATAAATTACAAACAAAAGGATTATAGCACCTAAAACTAGTGCGACAACTGGCGGTCTTATCGCTAAGAGCGATCTCTTCCAGGCAACCTTAGGATGGAGAGGATAGATAAAACATATAAAAACGGGGTGCTTGGCGTACTCTTTCCTCATTGCCCAGTGTACGATACAGTACTCACACTTCAACAACGCTCTTGAAAATCTTACCCTCCTTTGGACAGTCGGATAACCAGAACAAGATAACACTTATCTTATTGGTAATTATGATAGAAACCATTTAAAACTAAAGAAGCTTATTGATATATTTTGTAGATTAGGCTACTTATCTTGTTATTATCATCAATTAGTACACGGTAAATATGGTCCGATCAAAATAATCTTTAGATAATCCACTTTGATAACATGCTATTTGCAGACGAACTACTGTCGGTTTTGCACACGGAGATTTTTATCTAATTTCCCTAATTATATTTTAGTAATTTACCCTATACCTATACGAATATACTATTCCTCATGTATTACTAAATTTACAAAATTGGATATGGTTCTAATAAATACATAATCGAGGCCCTAAAAAAATCTCGATTTCATGGTAGGTCATGGGATCTAGATTTTTTTTTAATTTGAGTAGGTACTATGAGTCCTTTTCGGCTTAGGATACCCTTGCCTTAGAACCCTGTACTAATCAATTATTATTTGCATAATTAACACTCCTTCATTCAATTTGTACCTACAATATTATAATACTTAAACATGAAATTTCTTTGTCGTACATCAAATATATAAAAGCAAAATAACATTCGGTACAACAAAGGCGGCCGTATTGCCCAAAGCGCCGATTATAGACTTTTGTAGAAACAGTTGCAAAAGTTTTAATCTATGTGTACGTACACTATGTTTCTACCTACAAATCCACCAAACTGCATACGAGTTTCTAGGCAGATGGCATTGTTTGTTTGTTTAGTAACTACTCAATTGTAAACCATCACATCTGGCTGATAAATTGTAAACAATGAAACAGTTTGGCGGAATTGTAGTTAGAAACTGCTATGTACATGGTTCAATCTTTAGAAAGATCAAGCGACCAAAAGGCTGGTGCTTTCGGCCAGAGAATTAACATTGCTATTCAACGAGGTAATGTTATCAGCCGTTTGGGTACTTTACCCGCGGACAGTTTCTATCTTGAGCTCTGTTTTTACCAGTAACATTCTATTTTTTTAGGCTATTGAGTGACGAGACGAGCAAATCGCTCGTCTAATGTTAAACGTCACGTTTGCCCATAACAGGTCTACGCCACCCAGAATTTAGAATTATTAGATTCAAGATCCTGCGCGGCACAGCACTGCGCTCGTCACCCTGAGATATAAGATGTTTAATCTCCTATATGCCCTGCAATTTCACTGGAAACAATTCCCTTCTTGCAGGGACACAGATTCACATACATGTTTATGTATTTATCTGTAGAATATAACCTAACTTACGCACCTATGTACTTGTAATTTGAATACTCACCAACCACCTTCCCTCTGGGCCAGTTGCACCCCTGGTCGCCTTGGTCGAGGCAGTAATCTCCTGTCTCGGTTCGGTATCGCCAGTCCACCGCCTCATTAGACCAGAAGGTTCTGTAGAAGGATGGGACGTGGGAACCGAGCGGCGCCTCGGGCCCTGCTTCTAATAGCAGTACCTATGGGGATGAAAAAATGTTGTGATCGTACTTATACAATTTGACACTTACAGCTCCCTACTAGGATTCCCTGTGTCAGGGAAGGCCACGGAACACACACAAAGATAAAGACAACTAACAACCAGACCCAGAACAGATATTTAAATTCATCATTCCAACATCTGCCTGGCCGGGAATTGAACCCGAGAACTCTTGCTCATGCATAAGGCGGATGTACTACCGCTGAGCCAAGCAGGTCGTCAAATTATATATTGTTGTGGTAGGTATATATTTTTGTGGTGCGTTTCCGGTGCGGTATTGGGGGTGTGGTTTTGTTGTGTGTCTTCGGCCACATCGTCGTTTACCAACAGGCGAGATGGTCAACGGTCTGCGTTGACTTTTTCGCTTTAGTTCGCTTTGAAAAACAAGTATTTATTGGTGTCCCGCTTCCAATTGCTCAGGAAAATACAATCGTAGTAAATTACCTACCTATAGGTATAGTTGAGGTTTAAAGGTACCTTGATTACGTAGTATTTTTATGCTCGAATTTTAAATATAGTGTTAAGAAAACTGCATCACATGATGACTGATGACTACTATTTTTATAGCTGCAAGACCGTAAAGCCATCGTATACTGGTGTTAATATTACCTACATCAGCATCATACATTTTATGATGCTTGCGATTTCAATAATTGCTGTCTAGATTAGATTCGTGATCGATCCGTTCAGCGAAGGGCAGGAACAAATGGAAAAAATTAGAGGAGGCTTTTGTCGGGAGCTGCGACGGAATAACCGTTTACCGATGTATAAAATAGTTAATTTTAGGCATTTTCAAAATGAATTGTATTATAAAAAATAATAGTAACAGCAATAAAGGCTTTTTATTTTATTTTTATTTTCAAGATTAGTCTCGCGGCGCTTGCCGATTCTGAAGACTGCAGTTGAAAGATCTAAACTTACTAAAAAAACTGTCTTTGTCCTTACGGTCTATTAGATGTCTAATCAACAATTTACGTTAAATTTGATCTATTTACTGTCTTCAGAATTAGCTTGTATGAAAGTAGGTACCAGCGCTGGTTGTACACAGTTAGCAAATGCTAAGTTGGGATCAGATTTTGACTCAAAAGTCCAGAAAACATTCTGGTCCTATCTTTTGTTTTGCTATGTTGTTTTCTTATGTTTTATGCAACTGTTTTTGTTATCAACATAAATTTTATCTGTATTTCCGGAAATGTTCTAAAGACTCACTTTATACGAAGTGTCTTCAGTCAGCCTCCCCGCCACGATAGGTCCCGCCGCACCAGCCCCCACCACTATGAAGTCGTACTCCTCCGCCAGCTCCTTCCTGGAGGTGACTCTCTGACAAGGGGTGGATATGTCGCACCGGCCACGGAGGAAGCCCTCGAGAACTACCATGAAGAGAACCGCCCCGCTGCATATTGGGGAGTTAGTTATTGAGAGACCTTCTGCAGAGATTGGGCAGCCGCAATCCTGTGGAAACAAGTGAGGTTCTTGTGAAAAACTGAGAAAAATATCCTAACGGCTCTATTAGAAGCCTAAGGTCTAAAATGGTTAAAAATGGTTTTTGAAAGTGGTTTGGAACTGATAAACAATGGGATAGAAGAGTTACAATAGCCAGATATACAATCTGAGTGGCTGTTCCACAAATCACGTGTGATTTATTTTTCCTACGCAAGAGTGCTCTATCCAAAGCTAGAAAGCCCTATATAATAGGGGAAAATTCTGTGACTTACACAGCTGTGCGCCTGTTTAGCTACTATTAAGTAGGTATCTACTATTACCTACTACATATAAAGTTAGAAAGGCAATTCGAAAATTCGGCGGTCGATAGGATTTGAACCCTCACATCGCCCTTCTACCCACCTAAGCTATGGTTTCTTTTCCTGAAAGTCGACCCCACGTTTTTATTTATCTATGGTGGCACCACTGAATTACAGAGAGTAAACTCATGGGTTGATTAGGTACACGTAACGAGTACAGTAGCGAGACAGTGCCCTCGGCCGAGTACTCGGTTTGCATAAAAATTTTGATGAGGCGAGACAGTCACTAGAACCATTATTTGTTTGCTCGGCCAATTGTGCCCATTTACTGTCTCGCCACTGGTACCTACTCGTACTCGTTACGTGTTAATCAACCCATGAGTCCTTACTTTTACTGTAAAAAGGTACCTAAAGTTATTTTTACGTGCGTAGGTACTTACCTCGGCTGATAATATCATTTTGTCGGCTCGCTATCCGAAAAGTTCACCAAACTCCCTAAAAATAAATAATTATGATAAATGAACGGTGAATGTTCCGATAAAAAATACTTTCGAACATTAACGGGATTGTTATTTAAGAACTTGCGGTGTTCTGCCGTTTTCTTTTTAATTTATTGGGGTGAAAAGTAAAACTAATCCTTCGTCGTTCCTTCGTTCCTTTTATGAGGATTTCTTTCAATCATTTTACGGCCAGGTTAATAAAAATTATAAATTAAAAAATATAACTACATCCAAAATTGCTTTTAAATGTAATATGCAAGGAACATAATACTCTCTACCGGTAATATGGTAGGATATGGCAGGAAAGAAAAGCAAAAATGAAAGTACCTACTCGAAAATACTAATTAAGTACAGAATTTTAAAAAATTGTTAGAGGAAGTCGGTGGTTTAAAAAAAAAATATAACAAAAGTAAATAGGGATAGGGAGGTATGATTTAAAAATCAGAGTAAAATTTATTTTATTACTTTTAATTAAAATAAATTAGACGTTTTATTTATTTTGCAAGCTTACAAGTCGCGGGTAGGTAAATTGGCAAGCACCATTTTAATAAATAATGGAAATGCTCCTTTAATTTTTATTTTCTATTTGAATATTTTTATTATTCAAATACATATTTGTATTCTATTTTACCAACAACATTTAGAAAGTCTAACCTGCCGGTCACTTTTCCTCGAAGAAAAAAATCAACTGTCCAATATCTCGACTCGCGTACTTTTATATGAACTTTTATTTCGAACAATTGATAAGAAAAAGATAATATCTAACATGATTTTTGCTAGTCATAATTGACTGGTATCTATGCTAGTAATTGAAATCATGATAACAGTTTTATTTTGTACTGGCTGTGCCTCGCAGTTTTACCCGGGTGATCATGAAAATTGATGAATTGAGCTTACGCTATCTCTTTTCCAATTTTTATCAAAATCGGTTTGTAGTTACGAAACACAATATTTATTCTTTTATGCCATTGAGTGACGAGACGAGCAAATCGCTCGCCTGATGTTAAACGTCACGTTTGTCTATAACAGGTCTGCACCACCCAGAATTTTGAATTCTAACAGTTCAAACCCTGCGCGGCACAGCACTGCGCTAGTCACCCTGAGATATATGATATGTTAGATAGATATCGATAAACTCATTATTGTTCACAGCAGAAATTAAAGACAAAAAGGATCATGGAAACTGGCGGCCTTATCGCTAAGAGCGATCTCTTACAGACAACCTTAGGACCTCCACTTATGGGGTCATATTTGGTCATACCCCTACTCAGTAGAAACAAGTAACAACCACTTAATCACAAGCTTTCGTATTTGAAGCAAACATGACCCTACTGGGTCTTTCCAACATCTGGGACCCTATTCCTGGGTGTTCGAGATTATTTCCGTTACTGTCATGACATTTCTAATGAGACAATATCTCACTTGCCAGAATAGAGTCTTTGTGCTTTGTGCCTGGGCCGAGGCACTGGCACCACTTTAGTTAGTAACAGCATTGCGTGTGTCAGCGACTCTACACTACAACTCGACTCCGAATGTGAGGAGCTTTGATCAGAATGTATGAAAACTAGCTGCACCCCGCGGTTCCAGCCGCGCTTTGATGAAAAATGGTGATGCTAATGATGACAACAAGTACCTAGCCTATATGTTAATCCATGTCATGCTATCTTCATTCCCAATTTCTTTTAAATCGGTTATACGTGGTAAAAAATATTCAACACACAAACTTTCGATTTAATAATGTTAGTAGGATTGTCGGCCGTCAGTCATCAGTCTGTCGTTACGTCTAATCGCCGAGTCGTTTCAGTAGTATGCACCATATCTAAACTGTACACAACTGTAGCTTATTTTAGTGTAAATTGCTGGTACACACTAATTAGAGTTCCGTACCCATAGAGCTCCAACAACGGGACCCTACTAAGCGTATGATGTCCGACTGTCTGTCTTTCAGCAGTATATTCTTTGGAATAACCCATGAACCGTAAGGTAATATGTAGATAGTCGCAGTTAAAATATTCAGTGTGTATTTTTTTTGCTGCTATAAACAAGAAATGTAAAAAAATGATTAACGGGGCATACAATAACCTTGTCACTTCTCCTGCTCGTAAAGTCCTACTTTACGCCCTGTGTAGGCGGACTAAAGCGACGTTTTAGGCTCTTGTGTTTAAAAGGAACCTCTCTGAATGAAAACAATTTACTTTTTTGCCCTTGTGCGTAAAAGTGGACTTTAGAAAAGAAAGAAAAGAGAAGAGATTTGAGAGGTTGAAAAAAAGAGGTTCTATTTTTTTTATTCTTCTTTCATGTAAGAAGTTTACTTGTGTTTTTTTAAATGTAAAACCTATAGAGGATTTGGATCGTAGATAGTATTTTTTTTTTGTTCAGAGGGGTTGAAAATAGGTTCTTGTTATTATGTGTGATTTTCTATTCTGTATATGGGTAGGTATTATGTTATTTTGTTTTTTTTTTTATTTAATAAAAATAATTAAAATAATTTAAATTAAATTAATAGATTAAATAGTAAATTAAATCATTTTTTTTAGATTAAAATTAAAAAAAAATATTAAAAAAAATATTCATATTAGGATGAAAAAAAAATTAATATGAATTTTAATAAAAAAAAATGATTTTTTTTAATAATTTCAAAAATATTAATATGTTTTTTGATATTTTTACTAAAAATATTTTTTTCAATTAATTGGTCAAGTGTATTTTTTTAAATTTATATTTAAGTAATTATTATTTAATTAATTAATTTATTATTTTTATAAATATATTTTTTATTATATTTTAATTTATTTCCTCACAATCGATGTGAAAAGTCGAGTGTAAAACTCGGGCATAAAACCCATTTTATCCTCGGGCTCGGGCTAGCTAAACGTCTCGTATAAAATGGCTTGTTTTATGCCCTCGTTGTACAATCTACTATTTGTTTTTTCTAAATTTCTAAGTTTTATAAAAACGAGAATCAAAAAAAATATACGAAGATACAAAAACCTAGTAACTCTTCGGGTGCGTGTACGACTTGCACTTGGCAATAATTGCACTCGGGTTGTTTAAAAAAATTGGTTGTCTGTAAAGTCGGTTTACGGACGATAGTTTAACGTGGCAACGTCATAACAGACATTGATGAAATGATTGCATACTTTTCTCGCTCCGATCGTAACGTCACAATGAGAGTTACGGGACACTTTTTCTTGCGTGCAGCCGGCGTTCTTCGATTTACTAGACGTTGTCACGTCAAAGATATTGTCATCAAAACATCGAAAATTACTTAGTCAGGTTATCAGGTAAGTTTCGTATCAAGGTAGGAAGAATTATTGACAGTGAGTGACTGTTCGTAAAAATATGATTAGTAATTAGGTATTTACTTATCGTTGATACCAATCATGTGATGTGTTATCATTTATTGTATTATGATTTCTCATCCAATTATTATTGTATTTTTTACGATGTTATGCTCTTTGTTGGTTATTTTAAAACGGTTACGTACCTATCCTTATCTTGGATATCTTTAGTTTTCCTTGTAATTATTTACACATCACTACCAAATTTTTGGGGTCCTATTGACGTGACAATCGATCGAATCCAATCGACGCACGAAAAAGTGCCCCGTTACGTGTCCCGTTACGCTCATTGTGACGCGAGAAAAGTATGCAATAATTTCATCAATGTTTTGTTATGACGTTGTCACGTTAAACTATCGTCCGTAAACCGACTTTACGACAACCAATTTTTTTGAAGTGTGAAATATTATCTCGGTCACTGTCGCTCTTATTAGAAATGTCATGACAGTGAGAGTGACGGAGATAATCACGAGGGCCTAAGAATAGGGTCCTTAGGCATCAAGCGGTTTTTAGGGTTGGTCAGTTCTGGTCGATTTTTGTCGTTAGCTACAATTGACTAAGAGAGCTCCAAAATCGCGCATAAAAAAATTATAGGGAGGTACCTAATTCAAAAACATCTGAAAAATCATTTTAATCAATAAAAATAATTATTATAGGAATTATTAATAATAATTATTGTATCAATAATTTTACTTTCTTATCATATACAATTTTGTAATATTTTAAGCTATTTATATTTTAACCTATATTTTATATCCGTGCGAAGCTGGGGCAGGTCGCAGTTGTGCAATATAAACATTATAAATTGTAGGTATACAAATACTTCAAAAACTATTTCCTAGACTTTCACTTGAATAGATAAGCTTATGATACCCTGTGATATTACATGTCACAACCTATCTACCATATAGGAAAACCCAGGTTTTAGGTAGTTACAAAATATATTTCGCAATCAATATTAGAGTTATGCAACGAAGAGTTGCGAATTGAAAATCTTGAATTTATGATGAAATAACTTTTGTACCTAACTGTACACAAGTACATAGTATATGTATACCTACATGTACAATCAGCGTCGCAATGTTTACTGTTTCTAAACTCTATACATACGGGGTACTATTATTTATTCTGTGATACATGGCTTAAAAGAAAGGGTATGCTTAATCGAAAAGGGCTCATAGTGCTCATTATTATGAGCAATTTTTACTATGGGACCAACCCTGATATCGTAAAAAAAATTGCTACTTCATAGAAAAATTTCAATCTACACTCGACACAACTCACACAACGTATGGAACCACTGTTTTTAACACGCTTATGATATTAGCTTCACCTGTATGTTTGTAACCGACTCCTTTGGGCGCGATTTTGACCCACTTTAAACGGCCGGATTTCGTTCAAACTTTGTAGATATATCGAGGATCGATGACAATAAATTATTATACAAAAAATTAAAAAAAATATACAAACTTATAAATAAATTAAAATAATTATTATGAAGCTAATAAATTGTGTTTTTGCTCCGAACGCGATTTCTACGATTACTGTTAGCTAAGCTGTGACTCGGTACGCGAATTCTGTGACTACTGCTGGCTAAGCTGTGGTTCCCCACGGCGGCTACTGGTACATATTCTGCTACGTGCCGCATTTGTCAAAGAGCGATGACAATGCGTGTTTTTTAGTTTTTTAAACTATTCTATATTATTTTTATTAACAAAACTTAAGTTAGTATGGTCATGGTCAGTAATGGTGATTCGGCTATGCCTTGAAGATATAGATATCCCGTTGACATTTCAATGACAAGGTATGTTGGCCCAATCATCATTTATCACTCGTCACAACTTAGATAGCGCATGCCTAATCATGGTAATTCTGCATTTTAATATTTTTTTTAAGTTTTAAATTTAGAGGTAGAGTCCGCGCTACAAAAGAAACCTCGTGAACGCGTCGAAAGTTTTTCTAGGCGCTAGTTTTGCTTGAAAAATAGCTGATGTTCATAACTTAGTACCTGGTTAAATTGTTAGGTATATGTTAACTTCGTAATTAGGTGTCTCTCAAAAATGAACCAGTATAATAAATAGTAATCAAAAAATTTTACTTACTTTTTTTTTAAATTAGAAACTGCGCCCTTCGATTTTACCCGCTATTCTATAGAAACCGTTTTTTATTCCAGGATAAAACTATTTTATATTCGTATGTATGATTGACACAATACTAGGTTCAATTAGTAGTTATAGTTTGATGTGGTAAAAAAGGGACAGACAGATTATCCTTAAAGGGGCTGACAAATTTTCCTTGTCTACAATTTATAATTATTATAGATATGTAGTACCTAGCGTAAATCTATCTTCAACTACCTTATATGTAGTTGAAGATAGATTTAGATTTTGGTGGTGGTTTGGTGCTTATAATCTTTCGTGATAATCATCTTCGCCCCGTCTTAAAAAATAGATTGCTGTTTTTAAATTATTTATTTCTTCCAACATCATTCCCCACGGAAAGTTAAAGAAAAAATAAAAAAAAATTGATTAAGGAAACTTTACTCCTTGATATTGACTATCATTGGTTAGTATGCAAAAGTTATTAGCATTATAATACACAGGTAAAGTTTTTTGTTATCTAAGCATTATCTGATAGGTTTTTAGTTTTTGTTATTTGCGGTCAAACGGGTCAAAGCGACCGCTAGCTCGAGTAATTTGCGTAAAAACTGACTTACATTGGTGTGAATTCCGCGACGGCAGCTCGACTTGGAAATGATTTTAGCGAGAACGCAGCGGGACAATCGAGTTTGGGAAAGAGGTTTTTAGGATATCGACCTCTGTACGAGATACCCACTCCCGAGCTGAGTGCAGCTGAAATGCACAAAGGCGATAAAGGAACGAGTTTAGCGTATTTTGAGCGTACAGCGTTTTTTTACCTATTTTGTACACGCACTTTTCTGTTATGTCACTAATTAGTAGATTACAATTACATGCAGAAAAGGTACGTTTTCCGACTAGGTAGGTTGTTTGACTAGATCAGCGGTCGGCAACCTTTTAGTAGGCAAGGGCCACATAGTGACAATATGAAATTAATTAATAGAGAAATATGAAGTGCGGCTTCACTTCATGAAATTAAGTCGGGCTGTATCAATTCCCGATTGTCCCCACTGGGGATGTCAAAGGGGGTGACAGCTGGAAATGGCCCTTCATATTTCTCTCATTAAGAACCGAATGAGACCATGCTTCCTACGATAAACCGATGAATTCAGTTTTGGGGAGCTTCATGTATTATACAATACATGAAGCTCCTTAATGAAGCTGAATTATACCTTTATGCTACAATTTGATATCAAGAGGCCTTTAGCTATTTTACGTAGCCAGTCTAAAAGTATAAAAACTTTATCAATGCGTGAAATTTTGAGTCACACACCTTGCATAACAAAAAATACTAATACTGATGAACTCTTGGCTATTCATGACATTATTTTCCCGACTTCTGTTGAGAAACAACAACAACTACTCCACTACGGTTCAGTCGCGGGCCCCAAGGAGAAGGCTCGCGGGCCGCACACCGCCCGCGGACCACGGGTTGCCGACCGCTGGACTAGATGTTTGAGGATGTCGATAACTCGATAGTGAGATGTACCTAATTGAGGATGTGTTTTTTTGTCGGCAGACGCGGCAGTGCATTACAACTTGTTGGTGGGTTTACCTTGTACCTACTGAGAACGGTAGAGTTAATTGATTACAGGTAAAGAGTACAGTCGCTAGACAGTGCCCTCGGCCGAGTACTCTGTATGAACATTTTGACAGGGCGGCGCAGTCACTAGAACCACGATTTGTTGGCTCGCTCGAGTGAGTTCATTTACTGTCTCGCCACTGGCCACTGGCTGTACTCGTTACATATAAAATCGACCCATTATTCCACATACGTTTTGAAGTAGTAGCTTTGAAATATGCATAATTAGCTGCGTCCCGCGGTTTCACCCGCGCGATGATGATAAAAAGTAGCTTAGGTATGTGTTAATCCAGAGCCCCATTTTTTGTGAATTTTTGAATATCATAGACCTATTGTTGTTTGGTTCAATTCTCTCAGGCTGCCTGTGGAGGGCCTTGGGTTTTTACAGTCACGAATAAATCAGC
Organism: Alcis repandata; assembly: GCA_949125135.1. Classification (NCBI taxonomy): domain Eukaryota; kingdom Metazoa; phylum Arthropoda; class Insecta; order Lepidoptera; family Geometridae; genus Alcis; species Alcis repandata. The sequence continues at coordinate 6,327,302 of OX421241.1, forward strand.
TGTTCCATATAAAAATATCAATCACTCTCGACAAAATGTATGAAACAGCATTTTTTGCGGTTTTGGGGTTGGTCCCATAGTAGGTAAATGTTGCACATAATGAGTTTTTTTTGTATATTTTAAGTGTTCCTCTAACTTCCGTTATATGTCAACACGGTTACATTGCATTGTACTGTTCCACTGTACCTACATAATTATGAAAATTAACTCCGAAGATGTTTTAGCACATTATGATAATTTGTCGTGTGCTCACAAGACTTGTCTGTCTTTCGTTAACCGAAATACCTAAATTCAATAACTACTAAGAAAAGTTAGAACTACTACTACTTGGTTACTAGTCATTCAGAAGAAGTCAAAAAGGCGCTTGCTGCCAACGCAGTAAAAAAATATGAAAAAAAAATTAAATGAAAAATGTATGTTCTATAGAAACTAAAACAAGAACATTGTTTTTACAAAACAAAAAACAAAAACCGACTTCAAAAGACCGACTATTGAGTTATTCATCTATTTGTCGCGCACGTACTTAATACAAATTTAAGACTTATATGGTTTTCTCATGGATACCATTATTAGAACTGGACTAAATTGAAATGGAACCAAATGGGAAGCGCCAGCTTTCTAATAAAAAAAGAATCATCAAAATCGATTCACCCAGTCATAAGTTATGAGGTAACAAACATAAAAAAAAAAAAAAAAAAAAACATACAGTCGAATTGATAACCTCCTCCTTTTTTGAAGTCGGTTAATAAATAAAAATCAAGGGTTGGTGCTCGTAACCGTAGTCAGGTTCGCCATTGACGGATACGTCAAGGAGGACGATATAAAGAAATATTCTTAAACCAAGATAGTAACTAATCTTTCTAGTCTATCAATTATATCATCATCATCATCAACCTTTTTCCACTAACTGCTGAGTGTAGGTCTCTTCTTCAGCGCGCCATCCTTTCGAGTCCTGTGCCAGTCTCATCCATTGCTTTCCTGCCGTCTTCACAATGTCATCCGACCAGCGGGAGCGGCCCTTATTATTATTTACCTACTAGGCTTTAATAATTACGATGGGGACTTACCACTTGTACAATTCTTCTGTAGGTAAGTAAGTAGAAAAGAACACTAAGGATGTCCTATAATCTCGCTCAAAACAGTGTTTCGACAAAAACCAGTAACGTTTACTACACACTTCATTTTTCAAAAATCTATTTTTGACAACTATTTTCCAGTACGACTCCGATGCCTTGAATAAATATTAAATAAATAATTCTCCATCTAGAAAAGTCTATTGCCACTTTGTTCACCTTAAAAATACGTAAAAAACGTAAAATACGTTAAAAATACGTACGTAAATGCACATAAACCATTTATTTTTCAAAACACATTTTCACAAAACCAATTTTCTCAACGTACACGTGTCAGCCATTCGCGATTCACGTAGAATACTTATATAGCATCCATTAAATTTTTCAACAAAGTAATTATTTTTTTACAAACACCAAACCTTCCGACGAGAATAGTTACGACTAATTAACCACAAAAGGTGCTGTAAATAACTGCTTTATACTGACTAAAGTTTGCAAATAAGTATTTGCGAAGAAAATTGGTTAAATAAGGTAAAATTTGGAAAGGAATTTCCTGTAATAAAGTGATTATTATACTCAAAAAAAAGTATACAAGGTAAACCTCGAAAACAAAAAGTTTAAATATCGAAAAAATGAAATTGTATAACTGCAAATTAAACCACCGTATAAAACTGAAAATCAAAACTTGCAGACCTAAAAGAGGTTTTTTGGTAGGTTAGTTAGAAAAGTGATATGTTTTAGAAATATGTACATACTCATAGGTATTGATATTAGCAATAGTCACTGTTAGTTGCCGCAAATGTTCTTTCCATCATCGAGAAGAACGGCCCATTCGATAATATTATAAATCCGCATATGAGGGTTTTCATTTTTCACTGAAACAAGAAAAAACATTATCAGAAAACGTATCTATGCAAGCTATTCTTTCTTTATAAGGTGCAGTTAAACAGCCCGGCCCGTGATAGCGTGAGCCACGCCAGGTCGCCTGGTCGCCTGCGTCCGTATCGGCGCAGCGATTCCTTAAGCCGGCGCGGCGACTGACCTGAGCATTTTGCCGTAACGTAGCATTCGAAGCGAGCGTGGTGGAGTGGAGCACGCAGCGCTCGCAGCGAGCGGATCGGCTCGCTGTACTGACCTGCAACATTTCGTCGTAACGTAACGTTACGTTACGACGAAATGTTACAGGTCAGTCGCCGGCTTTATATTGCACAAATTTGTTTTTGGGCTATACATACTTGGCCGTAAAAAACGGGCTGTGTGATAATTATGATCGTGCATTATCGTTTTGCGACGCAGCTCGCGTTATCACGGACGCGAGCCTATTCGTCAACAAGACGCGTGGCGCGTGCGTGCATTTGACCTTTGCAAAAAAATCGACAAGCGATGGACCGTGCAAACTTTACCGAGCCGCGACGAATCTGCGTACCCGGTGCACAGCGCATGGCTGGCAAGGCTGGCATTATCTGTGCTATCGCGAGCCGTTTATTCGCACTTACGTAACCTATTCAAAATTCAAAAACATTTTCTCGGAGATTACAAAATTAAGGTAGAGGTTAGATTAGTTTCGTAAAACTGGGCCTAGATATTATCATGGTAATAAGGCCTGAAACTGCGTTAAGCGGGCACCCGTGATGGGCAACCGTCGCGTGTCTACGCGCGTGGAGACGCGGGTGGGCTCCGTGGGAACGCGACGGTCCCCGTTGCGGAGACCGGATTATTTTATTTACGCAGTGTCGCTAGTTCAATTTTAACGGTGTGCATGTATAGTCGTGTCGATGGAGAACTTAATATATTATTACGTAGCAACCGACCCGTATCACCTAGCGTTATTGACTGATTAAGCCCGTGCGTGTTACCGCTGGCGGGCACCGCGCGTGCCCCCGCGACGGGTTCCGTCGCACGGAGGCGGGCCCCGTTGCCTGGGTGCGGGGCGCGCCTCCCCGTGACGGACGCCCGCGCAGGTCCCCGCGACGGAGCACTTTTGTATGAAACCGCGCGGGTGCCCGCTTAACGCAGTTTCAGGCCTAACAGTTTTATTTTATTTTATTATACGTTTGACCGCCATGCGCCATCTTGCCTGATAGTAAGGCAATGATGGAGCACGCTTTGCCTAAAAGAAACTGTTTCATATGTAATTTAGTCTAAAATTTGGTTTTGATTTATTTGAAGTGGGTTTAAAATGAAATTGAAAAACAACGATACCTTGGCTTCTCACGTATTGTTTAGTAGGCCGGTCTAAAATCTTCCACACAGGTCTGCCGTACTGCAAGTGGTTCGTTGACGGTATGCCTCTGCGGAGCTCCTGAATCAAAATAAATATAATCATCATCATCATCAGCCTGTATCGACCCACTGCTGTATGTAGACCTCCTCTTCCTAATGCCATTTTTCCCGAAATAAAGTAAATATGTGCGTACTTACTCATACACGTACCAATTTTTATTGGGATTTGTGGGGTCAATCTATATCTATCTCATTCTCAGTTCTGCGAGTTCAAAATTTTGGGTGGCACTGGCACAGACCTGTTGTGGGCAAACGTGACGTTTAACATCAGGCGAGCGATTTGCTCGTCTCGTCACTCAATTACATAAAAAAAAACCTAATCAGTTGTAATACATGATTCTGTACAAACCTGATTCCAAATATTTCTCCTAATGATCTGAATCTCTTGGCGATCAGACCTCGGCGACTTAGGGTTGTAATCTGGGGGATGATAGAGCATATCATACGGGCACAGGGGTTTATCTTTCGGTACCCATTTGGTATTGAAATAAGTCTGTTTAGAAACTGGAATGACCATTGAAGTTCTCTCTCTGTCAGGCGGTGGTGAGTTATGCATTGTGGGAAACCGGTATAAATTTAGATGATAAAAATATGAACTTTAATTTATCATTTCATTTAAATTTTGGGTAATGTTATGAATTCCCAGATGAAGGACAAAGTAATTTACTCGTAATCATAAATCTATGCTCGTAATTCACATTGACAAGATGGGTGTTATTTTGTCACTGTTTGTCAAATCAAAATTGACAGACTCCCATTTCCACAGATCGACTAATGAACGCAGATTAAAATATTTGTACTTTGGATCTACTTTTACCTCAGAGTAAAACGTTTAGGTACTTACAGTCCGATAAAGGCAGAGTTGCCTCTAAACTTAAGGCAGTAGCCAATATAAAAAAATTAAACAAAAATATGTATAAACGTGGCCAATTTTCTTATTTGATAGTCTTTTTTGTATGTTAACTTTGTCGACGTAGATATTGGTTTATACAGAAATGTAATAAAAATAAAAACTATGTAACTAAATGATTTCTTCGTGTTCCAAATGATATTGTTAATAGCATAAATAAACGTTGTTTTACAAAGTAAGTACATACATACCTACTTCAAGTCGAGAAAATCAAGTTTACCAAAATTCTTTGCTGCTTGATTTTGTACCCTCCCCCGAAATCCTGCGCCGCCTCAGGCAAACGCCCCTGGAATAAAACGTTAAAAATAATAGTTATTTGTTATACAAGAGTGCAAAGTTGCTTTTTAACCGCGTGTTCAATTTTGATGACCGAGCAAGCGAAGGATTCTAAAATTGAATCACGAGCGCAGCGAGTGATTCAAAATTAGAATCCTGAGCGTTAGCGAGGGAATCAAAAGAGCACGAGGTGAAAAATCTTTGCACTCGAGTGCAACACGTAACTTTTCATTCCACCTCAGCGAGGAAAGAGTATTTTTAATCTTCAATATCTGAGTGGAAAAGCTCATTTGCGCATTATTAACAGTTTCAGTCAATTCTGTTGGCGTCAAACAAACTTCCTCGTCGCTAGAATCACTCATTTTAGTTTTTTCACTTGTTTTCAAGTTTCTTGTTTTTAATACAAACAAGGTGTATCAATGACGTGAAAAAATGCCGCGTAAAGAACCGCGTACAAAGCAAATTGAAAAAAGAACACCAAGAAGGTTCCGAGTCTGAGTTTTTAACAAATTGAAAAAAAGTTGTATGATATATTCGGCACCATAGAGGTAGCAGTAAATAGGTTTAATGTTTTTTTTAATTCACAAACTTAGTGCACACGATGTTCTAAATTCAATTTACTTTATCCTCTAGAGAATAAAAACGGCTTTTCCACTCAGATATTGAAGATTAAAAATACTCTTTCCGAGATGGTGGGATGAAAAAATTTTTATTGTTCTCCAGGATATATGTAGGTACCTACAACATGGGATTCGGATTCTACAAAAGGGACGTTAAACAGATTCTTAAAAGGTCGGCCACATATCTGTTATGCCTCCAGAGTTACAAGTATCCATAAGCGATGGTGAACGCTTACCATCAGGCAGCTCGTCTGATTGTTTGCCAGTTATGGCACAAAAAAGGGAAAAAAACTGTACATAACTATTTAAGTAAATGCCTTCATACACGCAAATTGTAAAAAAAAATATATGTAAAATTGTTTAGGTTTTCATACCGCCTTCACGCCTGAAATATTTCGAATTCAGACAACGATGAAGGTGAATCTGTTACGTAATTAGAGAGATGTTATCTGTAGTATCATTGAGATACTCGTATGTTACCACGAGGTTACTACCAAAGGATCTTGTATCCTACTTGATTGGAGGTTACCACCTACCTCAACCCAATGTCTTCTTCTGGACGAAGGTCGCATCTGTTTAATTAAAAGTTGTCCAACCAAAAGTATTTTTACAAAAGCTAGATAAAACATAAGATTTCCCTACTACTATTTTATTTATTACTAAAAAGCTGTGCCCCGAGGTTTCCCTCGCATTATTCCTAAACCACTCTTTTAAATGGCAAAGAAATCCAATTTTGATCCGTCGAGCTATCTTCGAGTTTTTGCGAGACTAACACACGGCGACTGATTTTTAATGTACAAGTATATCATTACATTAATTTACGGATCGAAAATAATTAATCGGCATATTGCGTTTGGGAAGTACCTATTTCAAAAGCCGTTAATTATAAAACAGATAAGTTCACAATACAATTGTTTTCTTGCCTTCAAATTTTTGACAGCAAAGCCACCGGAGGTTTTTTGATATTGCTTTGTAAATATCGTAGGTGTAGGTCTATCTTCAACAAAATCTGTGAAGAAATAACCACAACGGGTATTATTTTATAAGCTTCTTTGAATTTATTAACACACATACTCAATTAACATCTAATCTTGTACAATATAAATGAGCTTCTGCCCATCACACTATTTCACTGCAAAAGTTTGTCTGTATGTTTGTTACTCAGTCACTCCGAAACGGCTGGACGGAATTGGATGAAATCTGGAATAGAGATAGCATAAACTCTGGATTAATACATAGACTACTTTTCATCATCATCAACACCGCTTTTCATCACCACGCGAATCAAACCGAGAGACTCAATTAGTGGTATTCGTCTACACGTCAAAGTGAACAACTTTTTTGTTTACTAAATTCGAACAAAAAAATATCGAGTCCCCATACAAAATATGTATTTTTATTTTTATTTTTTTACATCGGACTAGGCATGCGTTTGACCGCAATCTCCCTGATGGGAAGCGACGATGTGGTCGAAGATGTAGCACGCTTGCCTAGGAAAAACCTATTCACTCTATTTCTGAACATCCCCGGGTTGTACTTTCTAGGAAAAACAGACGCAGATATTTAGTCACGAGATCAATTTTCTAAGGAGATTCGATATTTTCTTTCTCGAATTTAGCAAACTTGTGTTCTAGAAGATGTTCACTTGACGTGTAGAAGAACAGCCTTAAGTATTACACCATACAGAAACATCCTGTGTACTGCGCTTTCTTTTTACCCACAACGGAAAGGAGAAGATAGGTTTGCGTTTAGCTAAGCTGCCTGAGTGGGTGTTTCCGGATAGATAATATAATCTGGGTGTCTTCACGTCGTCGTGAGTCAATCGGTATCTTCTAGGCAAGCGTGCTCCATCGTGGACCGCATCGCTGCTTACCATCAGGCGAGATGGCGGTCAAACAAAGTCTATTACTGAAAAAAAAATCATCAAAATCGATTGACCCAGTCAAAAGTTATGAGGTAACAAACATTAAAAAAAAACATACAGTCGAATTGAGAACCTCCTCCTTTTTTGAAGTCGGTTAATAATAAGAAACCGGCTTTCCGCACCATTATCTATAAAAACAGCAAAAAAATCACGTTTGTTGTATGGGAGCCCCCTTAAACATTTATTTTATTCTGATTTTTAGTATTTTTTGTTATAGCGTCTATACATCTGGGAAAATTTCAACTGTCTAACTACGAGTATCACGGTTCATGAGATACAGCCTGGTTCAGACGGACAGACAGACAGGCGGAGTCTTAGTAATAGGATCCTTTTACTCTTTGGGTACGGAAAACAAAAAAAAGATTGTTTGGTTGTGTAAGATCATGCCAACGTGAGTAATAATAAATTGTTAGTTGTAGACGAAAGATACAGTTGTCAACCATTTATAAATCATGCTATTTATACTGGCTCACTCGGCTGATTGCACGTCGTGTAATGGGTTGATTACACGTAACGAGTGCAGTGAGACAGTGACCTCATCCGAGTACTCGGTTTGTATATTATAAACATTTTGAGGAAGCGAGACAGTCACTAGAACCATGATTCGTTTGCTCGGCCGAGTGTGCAAGTTTACTGTCTCGCCACTGTACTCGATCTATAAGATCGAATACGCAAATGACCGATGAACAGATTAGATAAGTAGGTAATTGTAATTAATGATAACATTAGACTTATGACACACTGATAAAAAATGGCTATCAAAATTCACACACACACACAGAATTCACCTAAAGTTGGTACGGAGCATACTGATATCACCAAAAAGTATGATGATTAGCACGTTTTTACGCTGACAACCATCATAATAGATATATGATTGTCACCCTAAAAACTGGTGCTAGTAGATACTAGTAAAAACGTGCTAATCATCGTACTTTTGATATATAGGTAAACAAGGAATTTAAGCAATTGAATGTTACCTAATTTTTATGTTTATTTTTATTTTAAACTGTTGACTTTATACTTTTATTTTTAAATGTTTTGTTTTAAAACATACAATTTTTTTAACTGTAATTTGACGTATACTATTAGTACGAATAAAGGAATATGAATATCATCATATTATAGTTGTCACCGTAAAAACGTGCTTATCATCGTACTTTTTGGTGATATCGGTATGCTCCGTACTTTAGGTGAATTCATCGGAATTTTGATGAATTGTGTGAAGTGAAGTGAATTCATCATTCTTTTAGCGGAATTTAGATGGATATTTGTCTCAGTGCAAATTATAAGGGTTCCATAGTCCACTACTAGGACCAGCAGGCAGGCAGGTATCAAATTCTGGCGAGGTGCATAGAAGTTTTAAACAGAGTATTAATAGGTAATAAATATGTTTATTTGATCTTAAAAGATTGCAATGTCTTTCAGGTTACAAACAAAAACATATACTTATCTAATATACTTACTAATATGTATAATAATATTGGCATGACAATGCATCTTAATCCAGTTTTAGATCTACTTAGCTCGTTTTCTAACCAAAACTCCGGATAGAATACAAATTACTGTAATTATACTCACTTACGTTGTTGTGACATAAAAAGCAAACGATCTAAAAAACTTGTCATAAAAAAGCTCAGTAAGTAAACGACCCAAAAAACTTAATTTTAATATAATTTGTGTACAGAACCTTGTAAGATGAGCTAATAAATAATGACTGAACAATCAGCGATCACGAGCCGCGTAATAGTGAGTATGCAGAAGCATCTTCTAGGCTTATATATATACAGGATGCTCTAAAAATATCAAGTACGAAAAAAAAAACAGTAACGACTGTTAAGTAGTATCAATCAGTTCTCAATTCGACTGTTTTTTTGAAGTCGGTTAAACATAAGTAATAAAAATATACAATACTGCAGTCTTGATCTTGAGGAAACTGAGATATGATGGTTGCAATGTGGACGTTAGGAATACTCGTATATCAAGTAAATAGCGTTGCTTAATATTAAAGGTAAACTTTTGGAATGTATAGACGACTATCACCACTTTTTCCTTGTATTAACATAATAAACTTTATTTTCAAAAAAAAACAAACAAAAAAAAACTATCAACCATCTACCAACCAACCACCACCAACCAACCAACCAACCATCCTACCTACCTACCAACCATCTATCTATCTATCTATCTTGTTAGCTATAAATAAATAACAATTGTTAGCACCATGGCAACCCTCACTTCTTGATAGTGGCACTACTGAGGCTGGCTTGCGGATGGTGTGTCACCCTCACGACTAGGGAGTCGTGAGGGTATCGGCAAGATGGTGGTGCCGGTTATAATACGGAGGCGATATAAAAGATGGAAGATTCGAAAGGCTAAGCCGCCTGTCCTCTGATTGTGATTGTGAATAGTGAAGTGCTGTGGTATTATTAAAATTGTGAGTAGCTTCCATAAAACCGATTGAGTATGTGATTCTAGTGTATAATTCCCCGAAACTCCATAGTAGTATAGCCATAGGTAACGTAAGTCGGAGGTAATGCTCTGACAATATGTTATCATTCTAAATATATTACATTGACAAATTGACAAATAAAATAAAAATACTTTCCTTTTTCAAATACATTATTGGATTGGATATAGGTACCTACCTAATTAGCGTTTCATATCGTGACATCATTCTTTTTTATAATTTATTCAGGGATAAATGTGTGTTAAAACAAATTTATTCGTTTATCCATTCTCCTAATCAAATTTTCCATCCTTAACCATTAATTCGGAAAACATCACGAAATATCACCAGCGGGAAAGGGGTGTAGAAATTTCACGGGTATTTAATTATTCGTTAAACAATAAATTATTCGTTAAACATAGTGGCAGGGGGAGTGGAGGATGAAAAAGTTGCTAAAAAACATCACGTGATTAATGGACGACCCCTTGTCGGCATTCACCATCATCTTCAAGTCAATAGATAAGTCTATCCAATTTACCATCCATTAGATACAATTCACTCGCTTTAGCATTTAATAACAATATAAAACACCCTGTATGAACATCAATGACATTGTTGATAACGAATTCAATGACATTGTTGATAACGAATGTTCAAGGATTTCCTTATAATAATGAAGACCATAACTGAAAGTCATAGTATTAGAGGCAGTAGACCTGTGCGCACGAATTTAACATGAGTCTAATTTACAATATTTTAACTTTAGTCGCGGTTAGTAGCGTCTGTGATGCTGCGAGGATTTTAGCAGTATTTCCCACCCCGTCTATAAGTCACCAAGTTGTGTTCCGACCCCTCACAAGGGAGCTAGCGAAGCGAGGCCATGATATTGTCATCATCACGCCAGACCCCGCTTACCCTAAAGGAGAAACTCCAGAACATATCACCGAAATAGATGTTCATGACATATCGTACAAGCTCTGGCGGGATGAAATTGTCTCCAGTACGACCACATCGGGGAAGAGTGACGATGTCATCACCCAAGCGCATGTGATGGTGCCTCTGCATTCAAAGATCTTCGAAGTTCAAATGCTGTCAGACCAGGTGCAGCAAGTGATTAGCAATACGACAAACCACTTCGACTTGATCTTGGCAGAGGCGTGTAATAGACCAGCGGTCTCCGTGTCTCACGTTTTCAAAGCACCTGTAATTTATGTAAGCTCTTTTGTCGGAGTTATGAGGAATTACGATGTTTTGGGAGCACCGATGCGTCCTCCGCTTCTTTATCCGACTGTCCTAAGGCAGAAAATTTATAACCTGTCACTTTGGGACAAAATAGTAGAACTCTATCATCACTACTTGTTCGAACATATATTTTCGGCTGGTGAAGATAGTGATAATAAATTGGTGAAGAGGCTTTTTGGTCCCGACACGCCGACTATAAGTGAGCTAGAGAACAACGTGCATATGATGCTGTTGAATTCTCATCCTATTTGGGATTCCAATCGTCCAGTGCCCCCTGGTATCGTCTATATGGGAGGGCTGCACCAAAAACCGTCGAAGGAACTTCCTAAGGTAAGAGTATAAAGTCTAATAATTATAATGTGGTCAAACAATACATATTAAGTACAATGTATCTTTTCTTGCCGTGGTAGCTCAGTGGGAGAACAGCCGCTTCGCATTCTTGAGGTGGCGCGTTCAAACCCCGACTCGTACCAATGTGTTCTTTGGGACATATGTACGAATTTACATACCACTGGCTTTTCGGTGAAGGAAAACATCGTGAGGAAACCTGCATATGTCCGGAGAAAAAATTCAATGGCTGTGAATCCACCAACCCGCACATGCCAGCGTGGTGGAATACGGCCTAATCACCCTTCGAGGGTAGACCTGTATCCCAGCAGTGGGAGGATTAAAGGTTGCATATGATCTTTTCTTGCAGCTTAATTGTTTATATTTTATTATTTAATCTTTAATAGTCATAGCATGGACGACTGTTGTTCGTTTATGGTTATAGTATTTTTAATTACACATTATACCACTTTTTTAACTTTGTAGAATTTCGTAGCAGTTATGGCTCATAAGATTTAAAGGTATCAACGCAATCATAACTTTGTCATAAAAAAGATAATTTATAATCGTTACATAACTTTACTTTTTGAGCTTTGAGGGAGAATTATATGAATTATTATAAAACTAGTTGCGTCCTGCAGATTCACCCGAGTTTTCCGGGTTTAGCAGAAGCCAGGGTATAAGCTAGTGTCATACCAATTTTCATTCAAATCCTTTCAGCTGTTTTTGCGTGATTCAGCAACAAACATCAAAACATCCGAACTCACAAACATCCAATCTTTTAATTTATACTTAATATCAGTAAAAATTTGAAACAAGTGAATCTCTATTAGTGAATACTAACCCTTTTCAACTACGTTTCAGGAACTAAAGTCTTACTTAGACTCATCAAAGCATGGCGTTATCTACATCAGCTTCGGCACGAACGTCGACCCCGGTAGTTTGCCGCCAGAAAGGATCCAAATGCTCATCAATGTCCTCTCCAAGCTTCCTTACGATGTACTGTGGAAGTGGAACCAAGACGAGCTGCCTGGCAAGTCGAAGAACATTAGGATATCCAAGTGGCTGCCTCAGTCAGATTTGCTCAGTGAGTACCTACTTTGCTTTTTTAAACCCCAGAGGCAAACAGGAATTTCAGATTTTTATTGTCTTTACGATTATACTAGCTTCTGCCCACGGCTTCACCCGTGTGGACTATCCCTCAAAACCGTTTATTTTCCGGTATACAATTATTTGAATAACAACAAATCTTTTTTCGTTCTGAAATCATTTACTGTTTAAAGTGCTCGCTTGAGAGAGAACTCAGATCTCTACGTAAAGTATAAATTTATTGCATAAAACTGTGTATAATGGTGGAATATCTAAACAGTATATCCTAGTAGACAAACAATGAATTAATTGTTCTCAAACATCGATCCCAAGCCGCTCTTTTAGCCAAGAATGTCAAACAGTGGACAGTAAAGTCCCTTGAAAACCCCATTCAAAGCAAATACACTAAGTGCAGGTGCAAATAAGTACCTATTTAACTTAGGTACTTTTGGGTACTCTGCATTAAAATAACCATGTGAAGTTGAAGACATCCCATTTTTAATACTTTTAAACCTATAAATATATTATATTCTTTGCCTAATAGTTTAATCTACTTATGTTACCTACCTATAGCCACCTATTTTTAGTGCTGTAATTGGTTCAAAATCAGGATGTCATTGATAACAGTCTTCGAGTATAATGTATCAATTGAATCTTGAGATCAATAGACTCGTTTCATACAGTAGTAACAATAAAATTCGTTTACAAACAATCGATAAAAATTATAAAAGAAATTCTCACAACACATTTTATGATAATGATTCCACAATGGGTCATTCTTAAGATATTACTAGAATACTCTAGAAAGAATTGCACTTAGCTCTGAGCTATAAACAGCTGATTTTTTTTCGGTAGCTCCGGGTTGGTCCCATGGTAAAAGTTGTTGATATTGATGAGTACTTTGAGCCCTTTTCGGCTTAGCATACCCTTTCTTTTTAAACCTGTATGTCCGATTAAAATTAACTTAAATCAGCTAAAATCAATCAAATAAATTAGCTTAAATCTGGTATGCCTATGTAATTATTGTTCAGCACACGTCAAATCGTCTGTCACGGTGTCTGTCTGGGATTAACAAAAATAACTTATCAGTAGATAAGTGCAAACCTCGGAAGTATACGTGCATATTTATTTCTTAAGACTATCACTTTGTAGGTGAGTGATAGATCGCGATCTATCATTGAATGACACAGTGATTGAAGCGTAAAGTACTTCGGAAGACTTGATTTTAATCCAGGGTAAATACTGTCTCCATTCTAAGTTTCAAACCCTTATAGCGCGAAGGAGTAACAATCCGCCACAAACATTTGCGTTTATATTATTAGATTAATGTAAAGTAGATACTTATTTAACAATTTCGTTTAAACGTGGTTGACCTTTGAGTGCCTGTTTTAATTTAATATCTGGGACCCTATTCTTGGGCGCTCGAGATTATCTCCGTCAGTCTCACTCTCATGACATTTTGTGATGAGAGCGACAGTGACCGAGATAATATCTCACTTGCAGAATAGGGCCCCGGCCGGCTCCATATTTTATGAGTCTTTAAGCTATTTAAAATAGCTATTTTGGGTAGTCTTTTAGTTTTTTTTCTTGTCTGTCTGAGCTCACTAGAGCAAAAAGTAGTCATTTATATGTCTACTGGTCCGGAGCAAAAAAGTAGTGACTCACGAGTATGTCTGTCGGTCCGAGGTCCATGCGTGTCTTTTGGCGACAAAGCCGGATTTATCCAGAAAAAGATTAACTCGGAAAAAGATAAAATTATACTCTCGTTTTATTCTTAATTTTATTTTTAAACGATCCAGAGTTGCTATCTCGTTAGTAGTAGTTTAAAAAGGGTAAACTTAAATTGGAGAGATGTGGCAATGACTAGAATTTGTTCCGGATATCCCATAACAATTAAAACAATACAGCATCAAGACGTCGCATCACGTGCGGATAGCATGTGTCCAAAACGAGGTTCAGACAAGATTTTGTTGACTTATTGTATGACAATTTTTATGTGTGTAATGTATGTTTGTAACATTATTTTGGCTTCTCTAGCTTTTGACGCCAAAATCTTAATAGTAAAATAAGAGTTTTTATAAATCAGGTGTAGATAAACAAATGCGCTAAAGCCCTATCCACACTCGCGCGCGGATCGCGCGCGAAGCCGCGAACTTCCCGCGAACCGTGAGTGTAGATTGGATTCGCATATTCTTCGCGGGTTCGCGCCTCGTTCCCCGAAAATGTGAAAATGTGAAAATGTTCCCCTAGCGTGAATGTGTAGCCGACGTCGTACGCGCGAGATTTCGCGCACGATTCACGGCGCGACTTCACGCCGTGAATCTCGCGGGAGTCTGGAGACCGCATAAGACATTAGCGCATTTGTTATGGGAGTGGCCTTGGACGAAACATAGAATACAAGATTCTCTGGGGGTGGCAGTCATGAAAAAAAATACTATAATAATTTGGTGGCATTACCACTCTCTAATAAAACCTCTTTAAACTAAACATAAAACCACCGTAAATTAAACCTTTTTTTTTCAGAGCATCCTAAGATAAAGCTGTTCATTACGCAAGGAGGTCTCCAGTCCACCGACGAAGCTGTCACCGCCGGCGTGCCTCTCATCGGCATGCCCATGCTGGGCGACCAGTGGTTCAACGTCGAGAAGTACGTCTACCACAAGATCGGAATCAGGCTGGACCTGGAGACGCTCACGGAAGATGCCTTCCTGGACGGCATCAATACCATTGTTAAAGATGATAGGTTAGTGTCTGTTTTGTTTTATGTTAACTAGCTACGCCTGCCCGGTGATGAATGATGGTGAAAATGATGAATGAAAGTACCTTCTGTCTTAATCTAGGATATTAGCTATCTATCTCTATTCGAAATTTTACTAAAACCGGTTTTGTAGTTACAGCGTGAAAGAGTAACAAACATACAGACAAACTCTCGCACTTATAACTATAATCCGGGCAAATTAGACCAAAAACTAGGAGTAACCTTACATTAATTCCCACCCAGCTGAAAATTGGTAGGATTGTTCATAACACCATCATAAATGAAACCTAAAAAGTCCTCATCGATCCGAAACGTGCAAAAATTTTTACTCCGGGTCGAAGGTCACCAAAACGGGTTTTTCGCGATTTTCTCAGAAACGGTTCGAGCTACGAGGAAACTGTTCAAGACATGTATGTTCTCTATAACATTTTCTATAGTATTGCTTTAAAATGCATGTCGATAGGACTTATGGTTTTCGAGATATGCTAATATTCATTTCAGACCAAGCCAAAAATATGACATTTTTTCTTAAGAGGCCTCGGTGAGCAATCACAAGTTTGTAAATGAGCTTTCCCGAAGTTGTAAACATCGCTAAATCCGACAAACTCACGAAACACTTTAAAAATGACTCCTTGTGGCTCAAATCGGTGAAATGATGATGATGGCTGACGGAAAATGTAACCTCTCGTATCTCGGAAACAGTAAGAGATAGAGGGGTACACCTGACTTTTTAAATGTAGATCAAGTATGGACCTTTTTGGAGAAATGATAAAAAAGATAGCCGCCATACAAAAAAGTTTGACAGTCATACAAATCATAGTTTGTATCGAAGCAAAATTGATCAGTACCGTTAATGTTACCACTGACACACCCTTACGTCGCTAGTAGCATTACTGGTATTCTCTTTAGCAGTTCTTGCTAAGGTAATCTCAACATTTATAAGTAGTCTAATCATATGAACCTTTCACAGTTTCCGCAAAAACATTTTGAAGTTCCGCAACATTGTGAAAGACCAGCCCGAAGAGCCCTTGCACCGAGCTGCGTGGTGGATCGAGCACGTGATCCGGCACGGCGGCGCGCCGCACCTCCGCGCCAGGGTCGCCAACATGTCCTGGGCAGAGTACTTCGACGTACAGCTCATAGCAGCTTTGGCAATAGCCTTTATAACTGCCTTAGCAGCGCTAAGCGTTGCTTTGTATGTAGCAGCAGGTGTAGTTAGAAAATATGTATTCTCTGGTGCTAAATTAAAGAGTAGCTAAATTGTGTTTTTAGTTTTATTTTGCGATAGGTATAGCGCTAAATATCTACAAACTTTTCAGGCTATCAATACTCCTGAATAGATTGCAATTTTACATAGGCTTACAAACTTGCAGTTTGTGTTGTTGTTTGTAGACTATGTTGGGCTTCACATACCTCACAAAAGTTCCCATTTTTCGTTACAATGGTTTCTCATCATCAGCATGCACACTGCACAGCCTTCTTTGTTCTCAACTGCTGGGTAGGTATAGGCTCTCTCTTACCGTGCTTTGAGCTTCGGTCAAGCACAGTAAGCACAGAGCCAATCGAATCGAGGTTCGAGTTTCGCATAAAAATACGCTCTGTTTAAAAAATAATAAGTATTGTGTTTAATGTATAGTCTAACTAGTTGCCTGACTTTTTATTTTATTTTTTACAAACAAAAATAAAATAAAAAGTCAGTCAATAAAATAAATTAAATTGTGTGGAATATTAGGAATATTTTTTGATTGAAATCACTTACTCGGTTTTTGTATCAGATATGAGATAATTTACAAAAATATTAAATTACTAGAATATTAACACTAACACGTGAAGCTACACATTTTCTCTTCATTTATTTGTTGTAAATTGTTGTTTCCTTTTTATTTTTCAGTATTTTACAGCACATAATGCCTTGTTTTTCATGAAAATTGTGATTTTCTTCACTAACTTTGACAGTTCGGCGACATCAATAACTGCCAAAACACAACTGATTGACTTTTGTGCCGTCACGGTATCATAATAGCATTTTGCTAGTATAACCCGGTCACAATATCTGTGCACCTCGCTGGAATGCGTATAGCCTTATATAGTCGCACTGTCGCACCGGGGAGTGCGTCTATATAAGGCTATACGCATTCCAGCGAGGTGCACAGATATTGTGACCGGGTTGTATAGACGGTTGCCCTACGTAGCTACTATAGGCCGATCTACTTACATACTAGATCGATTCGAAGGTTACCTACCACCTACCTCAGCCCAATGTCTTCTTCTGGACGAAGGTCGCATCTGTTTAATTAAAAGTTGTCCAACCAAAAATATTTTTACAAAAGCTAGACAAAACATAAGATTTCCCCCTACTACTATTTTATTTATTACTAAAAAGCTGTGCCCCGAGGTTTCACTCGCATTATTCCTAAACCACTCTTTTAAATGGCAAAGAAATCCAATTTTGAATCGGTCGAGCTATCTTCGAGTTTTTGCGAGACTAACACACGGCGACAAATTTTTTATGTACAAGTATATCATTACATTAATTTACGGATCGAAAATAATTAATCGGCATATTGCGTTTGGGAAGTATTTCAAAAGCCGTTAATTATAATTATAAAACAGATTAGTTCACAATACAATTTTTTTCTTGCCTTCAGATTATTTGACAGCAAAGCCACCGGAGGTTTTTTGATATTGCTTTGTAAATATTGTAAGTGTAGGTCTATCTTCAACAAAATCTGTGAAGAAATAACCACAACGTGTATTATTTTATAAGCTTCTTTGAATTTATTAACACACATACTCAATTAACATCTAATCTTGTACAACATAAATGAGCTTCTGCCCATCACACTATTTCACTGCAAAAGTTTGTCTGTATGTTTGTTATTCAGTCACTCCGAAACGGCTGGACGGAATTGGATGAAATCTGGAATAGAGATAGCATAAACTCTGGATTAATACATAGGCTACTTTTCATCATCATCAACACCGCTTTTCATCACCACGCGAATGAAACCGAGAGGCCCAAGTAGTGGTGTAATAATATACGGCGCCTTCTTTTTACCCCCACGACGGAAAGGAGAAGATAGGTTTGCGTTTAGCTAAGCTGCCTGAGTGTGTGTTTCCAGATAGATAATATAATCTGGGTGTCTTCACGTCGTGAGTCAATCGGTATCTTCTAGGCAAGCGTGCTCCATCGTGGACCGCATCGCTGCTTACCATCAGGCGAGATGGCGGTCAAACAAAGACTATTACTGAAAAAAAAAAATTCATCAAAATCGATTGACCCAGTCAAAAGTTATGAGGTAACTAACAAATAAAAAAAAACATACAGTCGAATTGAGAACTTCCTCCTTTTTTGAAGTCGGTTAATAATAAAAAACCGGCCATGTGCGAATCGGACCAGAGTTCGAAGGGTTCCGTACCATTATCTATAAAATTTTATTCTGATTTTTAGTATTTTTTGTTATAGCGTGAACAGAAATACATCTGTGAAAATTTCAACTGTCTAACTACGAGTATCACGGTTCATGAGATACAGCCTGGTACAGACGGACAGACAGACAGGCGGAGTCTTAGTAATAGGATCCTTTTACCTAAAACTAAAAAAAGATTGTTTGGTTGTGTAAGATCATGCAAACGTGAATTTAGAAGGATATTTGTCTCAGTGCAAATTATAAGGGTTCCATAGTCCACTACTAGGACCAGCAGGCAGGCAGGTATCAAATTCTGGCGAGGTGCATAGAAGTTTTTAAACAGAGTATTTATAGGTAATAAATATGTTTATTTGATCTTAAAAGATTGCAATGTCTTTCAGGTTACAAACAAAAACATATACTTATCTAATATACTTACTAATATGTATAATAATATTGGCATGACAATGCATCTTAATCCAGTTTTAGATCTACTTAGCTCGTTTTCTAACCAAAACTCCGGATAGAATACAAATTACTGTAATTATACTCACTTACGTTGTTGTGACATAAAAAGCAAACGATCTAAAAAACTTGTCATAAAAAAGCTCAGTAAGTAACGGCCCAAAAAACTTAATTTTAATATAATTTGTGTACAGAACCTTGTAAGATGAGCTAATAAATAATGACTGAACAATCAGCGATCACGAGCCGCGTAATAGTGAGTATGCAGAAGCATCTTCTAGGCTTGTATACAGGATGCTCTAAAAATATCAAGTACGAAAAAAAACAGTCGATTTGAAATCCTTTTTGAAGTCGGTTAAACATAAGTAATATAGACATATAATATACCTAATACTGCAGCAAGACTGCAGTATTATATTATAAGTATTATCTTGACAAAAGTAAGATAAGACGGTTACAATGGACGTTAGGAATATATCATGTAAATAGCGTTCTTTGACGTATACAAGGTGCCCGTTTTACCCCCAACAATATTTAGACAGCCGATGCCAACACTGATGTGGACTTCATCTCCGAAGGTTTGATTCACCTCAGCATGTTAGATTACCAGATAATACGAGTCAAAGTTTGATGTAAAATTGACCAGCTGCAACCCTAACATACGAACAGCTGACACGACGGGAGCGGGGGGTGAGGCATCACACGCGCCGCCGTGCGCGCGTGCGTTTGTTGTGGCGCGCTCGTCAGGGTTGTCAAATAAAAAACCAAATAATGAATTTTTAACTTTGTATGGAAAAAAAATGTCATGGTTTCACGTTTAATGTTTGCTTGTTTGATTCGAAATTTAATGCAGATTAACTACTATAAATATTGTTGGACCTTTCTGCAGCACCTTGTATATCAAGTAAATAGCGTTGCTTGATATTAAAGGTAAACTTTTGGAATTTTTAGACGACTATCACCACTTTTTCCTTGTATTAACATAATAAACTTTATTTTTAAATAACTAAGTAACTTAGATCTATAAATAAACTAGCGGCCCGTCCCGGCTTCGCACGGGTAGACACTATAAATTGAGATGTGAGCTATCCTATCTGTTAAGTTAGATCGAACTGCACACGGTGTGCAAATTTGATTGAAATCGGTTAAGTAGTTTAGGAGTCTATAGCGGACAAACAACGTGACACTTAATTTATATATATTAAGATAACAATGTTATCATTCTAAATATTTATCACATTGACAAATAAAATAAAAATACTTTCCTCTTTCAAATACACTATTGGATTTGATATAGGTATACCTACCTAATTAGCTACCTATTTTATAATTTATTCAGGGATAAATGTGTGTTAAAACCAATTTATTCGTTTATCCATTCTCCTAATCAAATTTTCCATCCTTAATGAATAATTCGGAAAACATCACGAAATATCACCGTCGGGAAAGGGGGTGTAGAAATTTCACGTGTATTTAATTATTCGTTAAATAATAAATTATTCGTTAAACATATTGGCGGGTGGAGTGGAGGAAAAAGTTGCTAAAAAAACATCACCTGATTAATGGACGGCCCCTTGTCGGCATTCACCATCATCTTCAAGTCAGTAGATAAGTCTATCCAATTTACCATCCATTACATACAATTCACTCGCTTTAGCATTTCATAACAATATAAAACACCCTGTACCTATGACATCAATGACATTGTTGATAACGAAGAACGTTCAAGGATTTCCTTATATAAAGAAGACTCAAAACTAAAAGTCATAGTATTAGAGGCAGTAGACCTGTGCGCACGAATTTAACATGAGTCTAATTTATAATATTTTAACTTTAGTCGCGGTTTGTAGCGTCTGTGATGCTGCGAGGATTTTAGCAGTATTTCCCACCCCGTCTATAAGTCACCAAGTTGTGTTCCGACCCCTCACAAGGGAGCTAGCGAAGCGAGGCCATGATATTGTCATCATCACGACAGACCCCGCTTACCCTAAAGGAGAAACTCCAGAAAATATCACCGAAATAGATGTTCATGACATATCGTACAAGCTCTGGCGGGATGAAGTGTTCTCTAGTACGACCACATCGGGGAAGAGTGACGATATCATCACCCAAATGCATGTGATGTTGCCTCTGCTTTCAAAGATCTTCGAAGTTCAAATGCTGACAGACCAGGTGCAGCAAGTGATTAGCAATACGACAAACCACTTCGACTTAATCTTGGCAGAGGCGTGTGTTAGACCAGCGGTCTCCGTGTCTCACGTTTTCAAAGTACCTGTAATTTATGTAAGCTCTTTTCTCGGAGTTATGAGGAATTACGATGTTTTGGGAGCACCGATGCGTCCTCCGCTTCTTTATCCGACTGTCCTAAGGCAGAAAATTAATAACCTGTCACTTTGGGACAAAATAGTGGAACTCTACCATCACTACTTGTTCGAACATATGTTTTCGGCTTTTGAAGATAGTGATAATAAATTGGTGAAGAGGCTTTTTGGTCCCGACACGCCGACTATAAGTGAGCTAGAGAACAACGTGCATATGATGCTGTTGAATTCTCATCCTATTTGGGATTCCAATCGTCCAGTGCCCCCTGGTATCGTCTATATGGGAGGGATGCACCAAAAACCGTCCAAAGAACTTCCTAAGGTAAGAGTATAAAGTCTAATATAGGTAATTATAATGTGGTCAAACAACACTTACATATTAAGTACAATGTATCTTTTCTTGCAGCTTAATTGTTTATATTGTATTATTTAATCTTTAATAGTCATAGCATAGACGACTGTTGTTCGTTTATGGTTATGTTATTTTTAATTACACAATAAACCACTTTTTTAACTTTGTAGAATTTCGTAGCAGTTATGGCTCATAAGATTTAAAGGTATCAACAACGCAATCAAAACTTTGTCATAAAAAAGATAATCGTAATAATAATAATAAGTAATAATCGTTACATAACTTTACTTTTTGAGCTTTGAGGGAGAATTATATGAATTATTATAAAACTAGTTGCGTCCTGCAGATTCACCCGAGTTTTCCGGGTTTAGCAGAAGCCAGGGTATAAGCTAGTGTCATACCAGTTTTCATTCAAATCCTTTCAGCTGTTTTTGCGTGATTCAGCAACAAACATCAAAATATCCGAACTCACAAACATCCAATCTTTTAATTTATAATATCAGTAAAAAAATTGAAACAAGTGAATCTCTATTAGTGAATATCTAACACTTTTCAACTACGTTTCAGGAACTAAAGTCTTACTTAGACTCATCAAAGCATGGCGTTATCTACATCAGCTTCGGCACGAACGTCGACCCCGGTAGTTTGCCGCCAGAAAGGATCCAAATGCTCATCAATGTCCTCTCCAAGCTTCCTTACGATGTACTGTGGAAGTGGAACCAAGACGAGCTGCCTGGCAAGTCGAAGAACATTAGGATATCCAAGTGGCTGCCTCAGTCAGATTTGCTCAGTGAGTACCTACTTTGCTTTTTTAAACCCCAGAGGCAAACAGGAATTTCAGATTTTTATTGTCTTTACGATTATACTAGCTTCTGCCCACGGCTTCACCCGTGTGGACTATCCCTCAAAACCGTTTATTTTCCGGTATACAATTATTTGAATAACAACAAATCATTTTTTGTTCTGAAATCATTTAAAGTTTAAAGTGCTCGCTTGAGAGAATGGTGGAATATCTTAACAGTATATCCTAGTAGACAAACAATGTATTAATTGTTCTCAAACAGCGATCCCAAGCCGCTCTTTTAGCCAAGATTGTTAAACAGGTTGTTGGTAAAGTCACTCGAAAACCCCATTCAAAGCAAATACACTAAGTGCAGGTGCAAATAAGTACCTATTTAACTTAGGTAGGCACTTTTGGGTACTCTTCATTAAAATAACCATGTGAAGGTGAAGACATCCCATTTTTAATGCTTTAAAACCTAATAAATATATTTATTCTTTGCCTAATAGTTGCTATTTAAAAATATCTATTTTAGCTTTTTTTATCTTGTCTATCTGATCTCACGACAGCAAAAAGTATCTAGTCATTCACATGTCTGTCGGTCCAAGGTCCATGCGTGTCTTTTGGCGACAAAGCCGGATTTATCCAGAACGTAAACGTTTCACACTCATAGCTCCCCACTAGGAATAAATCCTGTTTCGGGGATGCCAACCCACAACACCCAGACAACTAACACCCAGACCCAGAACAGTTATTGAAATTCATCAAAAAAAAAAGAAAAAAAAAACAAAAAAAAAAGAAACAGAAAAAAAATAAGAAAAAAAAGAAACAGAAAAGATCAGAACAAGATTAACTCGGAAAAAGATAAAATTAGACTCTCGTTTTATTCTTAATTTTATTTTTAAACGATCCAGAGTTGCTACCTCGTTAGTACTCGTAACTGTAGTAGTTTAAAGGGTAAACTTAAATTGGAGAGATGTGGCAATGACTAGAATTTGTTCCGGATATCCCATATAACAATTAAAACAATACAGCATTACAAGACGTCCGTCGCATCACGTGCGGATAGCATGTGTCCAAAACGAGGCTCAGACAAGATTTTGTTGACTTATTGTATGACAATTTTTATGTGTGTAATGTATGTTTGTAACATTATTTTGGCTTCTCTAGCTTTTGATGCCAAAATCTTATAGTAAAATAAGAGTTTTTATAAATCAGGTGTAGATAAACAAATGCGCTAAGACATTAGCGCGTTTGTTACGGGAGTGGCCTTGGACGAAACATAGAATACAAGATTCTCTGGGGGTGGCAGTCATGAAAAAAAATACTAAAATAATTTGGTGGCATTACCACTCTCTAATAAAACCTCTTTAAACTAAACATAAAACCACCGTAAATTAAACCTTTTTTTTTTCAGAGCATCCAAAGATAAAGCTGTTCATTACGCAAGGAGGTCTCCAGTCCACCGACGAGGCCATCACCGCCGGTGTGCCTCTCATCGGCATGCCCATGCTGGGCGACCAGTGGTTCAACGTCGAGAAGTACGTCTACCACAAGATCGGAATCAGGCTGGACCTGGAGACGCTCACGGCAGATGCCTTCCTAGACGGCGTCAATACCATTGTTAAAGACGATAGGTTAGTGTCTGGCTTTTTTTACTAATAGCTGCGCCTGCCCGGTGATGAACGGTGGTGATAATAATCAATAAAAGTAGCTTCCGTCTTAATCTAGGGTATTAGGTATCTATCTCTATTCGAAATTTTACTAAAACCGGTTTTGTAGTTACAGCGTGAAAGAGTAACATATACAGATAAACTCTCGCACTTATAACGTTAGTGTGAGGTGTGATTTGATGATAAGAGTTCGATCGCAATCCAGCCTGATGGTGAGCAATAATGCGATCTATGATAGAGCACGATTGCCGAGGCGAAACCGAAGAAAACCATATTAATTTTTTTTTAATAAAATTCTTAATTGGATCATTTAATAGGTTGACATAATTGTTGGTAACATTTAGAACAGAGATAAGCGGAAGATAATTAAATTACTTGTTAACTCATTATTTTTAACACTACTTATTCACGAGGACAGTAACTGCTCCATCATCATCGTGATTCATCAGTATTGTCTGAGAGCGTTTTCTAGACAAATACCTACGTACATATGTTTTATCAGAGTAAATACTAATAAAGATAGGTAATTTAAAATTAATACCATAACTATTAGAGATAGGTAAATCAAAAAGTACCTACTCTACTTGTTATATTGGAAGAACAATTAGAACAGATGGTAACCAGTAACCACCCATTAATCTAACATTTATAAGTAGTATAATCATATAAACCTTTCACAGTTTCCGCAAAAACATTTTGAAGTTCCGCAACATTGTGAAAGACCAGCCCGAAGAGCCCTTGCACCGAGCTGCGTGGTGGATCGAGCACGTGATCCGGCACGGCGGCGCGCCGCACCTCCGCGCCAGGGTCGCCAACATGTCCTGGGCAGAGTACTTCGACGTACAGCTCATAGCAGCTTTGGCAATAGCCTTTATTACTGCCTTAGCAGCGCTAAGCGTTGCTTTGTATGTAGCAGCAGGTGTAGTTAGAAAATATGTATTCTCTGGTGCTAAATTAAAGAGTAGCTAAATTGTGTTTTTAGTTTTATTTTGCGATAGGTATAGCGCTAAATATCTACAAACTTTTCAGGCTATTAATACTCCTGAATAGATTGCAATTTTACATAGGCTTACAAACTTGCAGTTTGTGTTGTTGTTTGTAGACTATGTTGGGCTTCACATACTCACAAAAGTTCACATTTTTCGTTACAATGGTTTCTCATCATCAGCATGCACACTGCACAGCCTTCTTTGTTCTCAACTGCTGGGTAGGTATAGGCCCTCTCTTACCGTGCTTTGAGCTTCGGTCAAGCACAGTTAGCATAGAGGCTCACAGAGCACAGAGCCAATCGAATCGAGGTTTGAGTTTCAACCAATAACGGTTCGATTTACGGTTCATAGTTTACTGTTGCTATGCCACAAATTGTTAAAAAGACGATGTTTATTTGATTATTGATTAATGATTTTCGACGTTTCGAACTTCAAGGATGTGGTCATAGCACGTCAACAAAAAGGTAGTTTTACTTTAAATATCAAAACATTTAAAGGTTACGTGGATGATAACGTTTCCGCGATATATGACCGCGCTGGCGTCACTAGGTCACTTGGTTAAGATATATGTATTTTGTATAGAAAACCTACAAACATTGCAGTTTTCAAGCGTTTTTTGCAATAAACCGTTCGTTTATGATGTAGCTATAATGCCCTTGATAAATAGAGGGTTAATGATCTGTATATAACGGACATTAGAATTACGAGATATGCATCAAATACGGACATTGTTATCATATTGTTGTGATAACCGTAGCGCGGAAATCTATACCACCTATTTGCCTTTTGTTACACACTCTCGAACTCTACAGAACTCTCGTATAAGTAGCTCTATTATTATGCTATTCATATCAGACGATACTTGATCATGATTATAGTCAGGTCTACGTACTTCATACAGGTACATAAACATACTCGTACCTACATAAACTAAACGTAAACTATAAACCACTACATTTTACTCCATTGATTTGACATTAAGATCTTTGATGAGTTATCAAACCTACTTATTTATAAAAACTCCGACACCAAGTCTAACCACTGTGCAAATAATGTTCTGTATATTTTGTCGTGCTTTAATTAATAGACAGCACAGCTGTTCCATAATACTCTATGAAATAGATTTTTATTTTCAAGATCTAGGATTAGTTAGTAAATCGTGGGATAGGCTACCGTACCGTAGATTATAATCACCCGACTGTTATTAATCCATTCTCAATATACTTTACATCCTGTACATGAGATGAATAAATCAATAGGAATGGTGTGTGTAAACAGAAATATACTCGTAAATATAAATGGACGACACAGATCCAAACAAATGAAGATAAATTACGCCTCGTTAAAGTCATTGGTGAAGTTCAAGAGGGAATACGTAAGAGAGCACGTGCACATTACAAGCACGTGTTTATACCTACTGTAAAAACACTAGTCATGTGCTTTAACGATCACCACTTACGTGACTTCGTATGTTATCAAGTGGACAATAGCACAATGTACATAGGCTATCCATATCCAGTTGTTACCTAGCTGTTTTTAAATCTGTGATAATTAGCAATTCAAATCACAACAATACAAAGCTTTTTTCGAAACAATTTGGCTATGATGATTACGGCATAATAATTCAATGGATACAGCAGTAACTGCCAAAGCAAAAAACGGCAGGATCTGTTGTATACAAAAATTGCCGTATCAGGAATGACAGTGCACCAAAACTAAGATGAAAAACATAAACGCTTTAATTAAAGCATAACAAACTCACAGAAAAGGTAAATACAAAATTGTAAACATGGGTTAACATTATAAACATTGTACAAAAGAAAATGGCCTCACTGTGCATTTAGTAGATTAGTTGTTCCGTCCGGTATATACAATCTCGTTAGCTCTTCCGCGCGGAACTGTGAGGCCCTTTATTGATTTGTCGGTACAGATCCGGCATGCGCTTAGTGAGGGCCTAGTTTAGCGCTTCCTGGACTGGATTCTGGATCACCCTGATTTTTATCTCGTTCTATCCGCTAAAGAAAAAGAAAGACAAAAGCCAACGCAATTCAGTTAAGGCCGTTCAGTTTGTGGTACCTACGGCCCCTAATTGACGCGGCATCACGTGCCCAAGTATGCTGCATCAATCAAGAAGAGCTTATTGAAATATTGTTCAGTAAGTGTTCAGAATCACGTGTCGCTGCTGCACCAACAAATCAGCTAAGGTCAGAATAACCGGGTCAGTTCTGTTTAAATATGTCAGTATTTACGATAAACTCAGTTACCTACGTCAGTTTTTTCACACGGCATGCCCAACTCGTCAGTTTTTCCGCGCGGAATACCGCGCGGAAAAAAAAGAAAAAAGAAAAATTGACGTCATTGTGAATACACAATGACGTCAATTTTTCTTTGCGGAGAGGAACTCTCGGACCGAGCTGAAGAAGCCTCTCTTGGTCTTGTTATTAACGACTCCGATCGTGTGGTTGCTGTAGAATGATGCTGACGTGTCGTATATCGACGAACTCATGTCCATTGCCTGTGAAAAATAGGTAAGTAGGTAAGTTTGTACAGGAGGCTCCCCCTTGTTTTAGAGTTTTTAGGCAGCCCCTGGCTTCTGACATGGCTTAGCTGTGATAGTTATACAAAAAACGACTGGGGCTTGAAATTTAACGTGTCACGGTAGCGCTCTATTGTAATTGGTACTCGCGAAGATCTGATACATCGTAGCGCCAAAAGGCAGAACCGATTTGGATTGAGTTTTTTTGTCTTGATAGAAAATGTTTTTAGCTATGATTCAGTTTACCTTTAAGAGGATTTTTAGTTGGGGTATTTGGTAAACTTTAAATTAACACTTGACTCGATACGTCGCCCCAGACCAAGTCATACCTAAGCAGAGACGTGAGAATAGTCTAACTAATATTATTACAAAAGTTAAAGTCTATGAGTGTGTGTATAGGTATGTGCTGGTTGGTTACCAGCTTACCACGTATCACCGCAACTACCAGACCAATTTTGATGAGGAATAGATATAAGAATAGCTTATATCCTGGACTAAAACCCCGGGGTGCAGCCAGTAGACCATACAAAACATCGATGTTGATCATAAGTGTCATTACTCACCACAAGCGACGTGCCAATATGATAGGAGTCAACAGAACTGTTTCTTGTCTGTGAAAGTTTCAGCTTCGCCACCGGCAGCCTCATCGTGGTAGTCTCCGACCTCATCACCAGGCACGACATCAGCCGTCTGAGGAACGGCTTGCGAGGCTTTTCGGCGGGCAAGGACTCTGCAGTCGACTTCACTTCCTCAGAGAGTAAGGAGAGAGATGATGTGCCGAGGTTCGGTGTGAAGGTTTTCTTGTGGCCTAAAATCATAGACAACTGTACAGCTCAAGGATCCAGGGGATCAAGCTCCGCCCAAAAGCACCCCAAATACCAGTAAACCCTACCCTTACCTTTTTTTATCCTCAGCCCTCAGCTGGAAAATAATCCTGGATTCGCCTCTTCAATTATATTGTAAAGAGGTAAAGGTTGCATGTATGTTTGTAGAGGGTAAACTCCGAACGAATATTCACATTTAAAAAATTATTTTACTGATGGATAGCTACACCACGAACTACACTGTTCAGTGCTCTAATCAGCGACGCCAAAGCCCGAACAGCAGGAGATACAAAGTCCCGAGCGAGAATCAGCTAGTAAAAGATAAAATTGTCGTTGCCTAAAATAATTAATGGTAAAGTTATTAGTTACTGCATGCAGATACAAAGGCCGACCTCGGTAGTGTATATTTCATTTGGAAGCTTATACCTACGTCCACTCGTCCAGTGGGCAAACAGGATAAGGCTTATCAAATAGGTATAAACAGGTATATTAGAAGTAATTTAAAGCAAGCATTTATGGTGTGAGTAGGCAAGGAAATAGCCTTAGTAAGTCATAGAAAATAACTATGTCATGCATATCAAATCATCATGCATATTCATTATTGTTATAGATAATGCATAAACATAACTGCAATTAATGCATAATGCATTATCTATAGGTACAACTAATATTATGAAGAAGTGAAGATTGTATTTTTGTAAAAGGTTATCTCCGGAACTACAGGTGTGATTTAATCAATACTTTTACTGATGAAAAGCTACACTATTCCTGAGTATATAGGCTAGTATAGGCTCTGTTCTGTAGCCCCAAATAAGTGTAGCTTAAGGCCGAGAAACGAGAGCACGAAGTCCCAGGCATCAGCTAGTGAATAAATAAGTGTAGGTACCTAAATAGAGTAATAAGCAATATCTTCTAGACAACTTTTAGATGAGTAAGCACATTAACGTATTAAACTAATGGAGCATGGACAGAGGCGATAAATAAAATCACTTCAAAGCTTCGATCAAACTTCAAAGTACCTAAACAGCTAATCATAAAACTAAATCAATTAAAAAATATAATACTACTAGCTGACTCGACAGACGTTGTCCTGTCAAAAGCCATTGCGTCTATTGCGTAACTATAGCAACCGTAGTATGTTGATGCTAACTTGTCAATCTATAGTAAAAATTATCAGTATATATATAATTTGCAATAAATTAAAATTGCGACTATAATTTGAGATTTAAACTATCCTATCTCTCAAGTTGGATCGAACTGCACATGGTGTGCGAATTTGATTATAATCGGTTAAGTGGTTTAGGAGTCCATTGAGGACAAACATTGTGACACGAGACATAAATATATTAAGATTTTTATCACGGAAAATGGCGGCCTGATGGGTCACCAATGGAATAGAATGGCAATTGGCGAGTTGATAGATAGTATTCTATTTAAATATTACTTAATTGAAATTTAATTTTAATGAAAATGGTAATGTTATCATTGTGTATCCAAGTACCTTTAAAAATTGTTTCGATAGAATCACGGTTTTTCCATACTAGATTTGATTCATGGTTGATGTCCTTGCTAGGAGTATACCGGCGCGCTGCGGAATTTTTCCCCATTTCACTATACGCAATACTTGTGTATCTGATCTCAATAGATGAAGGCACTTTCCTTACTTCATTTGTATCGTTTATTTTGTCTGTATGTCCTTTGCGAAATAATACTACTGTAGATTTATCTTTTCCGCCTTTGTCTATATTAACCTTTGGTTTTGATTTCACTAGATTTTTAGGAAATGACTCAGTTTGCACGTCTTTATTGAAATGTATTGGATATTGATTCCTACGTTTGTATTTCACGTTTTGAATAGACACAATACTTCTGTTCCACACGTGACTTATTTTTTTACCGTCTGCGGTTGCTCTATGTAACAGTTTTTTAACTTTCCTGTATTGTTTGTTAGAGAGCAGAATGACCTTTTGTTTTTGGAGTGCTTGTGGGTTTAAGTGTCTCTGAAAATGTACCATTTCTTGAGCTACGCATTGCGTTGATTGCTGTTTGGTGATCATTGCAGCTTTGTCTCTATTTTGTCGGTTCGCCGTTTTTTTTACTTTTGCACCTGTGCCAAGTTTTATTAGGTTGTACTTTTCATCGTCCGTTATACTTTTTTCTTCATCTTTTCTTGGCATGTAAATGCTGTTGGCATTCAGGTTTTCGGCCAATGATGGTGCCAATGGCCAATTAAGTATCGGCTTTTTTGTTGAAGATTTACTAGAATGTAATAAGATTTGATAAATTTATTTCATAGAAAGACTAAATTCAAAGAAAAACACACAAAGTCTTGACGACCATTGTCCCGAATAGTCCCGATGGACCTATCTGTGAACGGCGTAGTAAATCTAGAAAGAGACAAGATGTTCTCTAGGTAGTTGAGTCAAAAGCCAGAGCCAAAATGATTTTATTCAGAAGGTTCTTCACTCTGCAGTCTCGTTCTTTTCTCTAGTAGCTTGGACCTTGCCGTCCCATCATTTTAAAACATAGTATCGGTCAAAAACTTTAAAATAAAGAAACCTAAATTTAAAAATATGAAACAAAAGAGAACGTACCACATCTTATTACGGAATATGTAGCGATGTGAAATGGCATTATTTCTGTAAGAGTTGTGCTAAAAAAATAAAACAAAAAATGTATGTATAAGTAAGGCAGTGCATGTGGCAGTGGACTATCTACAGGACCGAAAAAATGGCGCGCTAAAGAGGAGACCCATATTCAGCAGTGGGTTCAGCAGCAAAACAAACCAAAACAAGCTTAGTAAAACTTTATATACAGGGTTAGTAAGCAGTGGTTTGCTAAGCCGAAAGGGACTCATCTCCTTTGTTCGAGAGAATAATCGGACATCTTCTCTGCAAAAACTTGACCATAGCAGCCACAAACGCTTCGCCGTGATCTCTGATTTTGTCTGTGAGCCATGTGTCAAGCTTGAGATACTCTCTACGAGAAGCAAGGCACGCAAGATCTATCACGAACGGAAAGGATTGCATGTTCACAGCCCCGGATCTAGGGGGGGGGCGAGCCGGGGCCCATGCCCCGGGCGTCAAGCTTAGGGGGGCGCCAAATTCATACTTTACAGACGAATAGACAACTCATCATTTACTAAACTTTGACCACGGAATAAATAATAGTACAAGTACAGTCATGACCATATCAACTCGACCGATACCCAGAGCGCGGAGTAAGACGTGCTGTACGAACATTTATTATTCGCAAGGCGCGTAGGGCATAGTCAATATACGCGCCCGCTCGCCCGCAGGAATCGCAGATCGCGGCAGCACGCGTCTGGTTACCGTACGTGCGAAAGGGATGATATTCAAAAACTCCCTCGTTGATCTCTCTCCACGACAGTGTTTAATTATGAACATGTGTGTTGTTTGTCAGGAAAGAAAATACTTGTTTTTTATCAAGTTACCGTTTGAATAAAAACTGAAGGTCTAGGATATAGACGCCAAAACAAACGCGCTCGCTGCGCTCGCATATTTTTGATTAATTATAATCATTACACACACGCCGTAATTAAACGTAAACGTAAAAAACGTAAACGTTTCACACTCATAGCTCTCCACTAGGAATAAATCCTGTGTCGGGGATGCCATGGAACACACACAAAGACAAGGACAACTAGCACCCAGACCCAGAACAGATATTTAAATTCATCATTCAAACATCTGCCCGGCCGGGAATCGAACCCGGGACCTCTGGCTTATAAGGCGGATACACTACCGCTGAGCTAAACAGGCCGACAAAAGCCTAAAATTAATAAAAAAAAAATAGCCTGGCCTTAAATAGCCTGTGTTTAATTTAATAACAACCAAATCAAAATCATTACGCTCGCTACTAGCGTCTTGTTTTTCTTTTCGGTAAGTAGATGCTCACTGTTTTGGAATTGACCGAAAAAATCTTCAATCTATTCGTGTTGGTTGAAATCAAAAGTTTTCAACCAACACGAATAGTGGGTAGTTTCCTTTGTACAGCCTGTCCTAAATTTCTGAAAAACGTCTCACTTTTTTGCGCTCGCTGCGCTTGCGTTTTCTTGATATTTAATTTCCGTTGTGCATAGTTTGTCAAATAAGATCGATCTGTTCTGAATTGATCAAAAATGCCTAAACATTTCTTATTATGATTATTTTGTGCTTTTAGACTTGCTGCGTACAACATACTAAAGGCTTTTTGTTGTTTCCGCTTATTAATCGAGCACTGTTTGTAGGCAGAGCAAATTTATGCAAAAACATTTTTTATTTATCAATTTTTATATCGAAACCTAATACACAAAGCTACCCAAAACGGAGTTAATTGATTTGTCAAATAAAAACGGTTTTATTTGAATAAATAAGCTTATTACAGAAAGAACAGCGATAGATGCATTATTTCCGCTCTGTTTACGCATTTTTGAGTGCAATTTCGTTTGGAAACAGGCTCTCGTAAAATAAATATGCAAATCCTAAATTGCTAAAAATACGTCTCAAAAATTACCACATCGTTATTATTTAGTGTTTTGTGTGACGCGCGTGAATTTTATTTTCAAAATGACAGAATATAACTCAAAATTTCGCGCTCGCTGCGCTCGCGTATTCTTGTTTTCTGATATTTATTAAATACACTCCGTTACGTAATAGCCCGTCCTAAAAACAAAAGATCTCCAAATCTCTGCGCTCGCTTCGTTCGCGCATTACTATTTATTTTATAAAGGACACAATTATTTTTGAATTGATTGAAAATATTACAAGTTTTGTACCCGACGCGACGCGAGTGTTGTGTAATTTTCGTTGTAAATAGCCTGACGCGTAAAAATCTATCGTTGATCAAAAATATATCTCAAATTTTCGCGCTCACTGCGCTCGCGTATTCATGGTGCTTGATTTCCGTTATACGTTTAATTCGTAAAAATTCTATGTTTTGAATTAATGAACAATGTCGAAAAATTTCGCGCTCGCTGCGCTCGCGATTTTTTAAAATTTATTTGTGCTGTTAAACTTGACGCGTATAACATCCAAATGCCGGTTGATAAAAACTACTACGAGATTGAAAAAAAAACACGGTTATGTTTAATTATTTTGAACAAGTGCGGCCCGCCACTATTTCAAATTGTCACTATGCGGCCCGCGTCTGCCATATGGTTGCCGACCCCTGATATAGATGATACAGGTAAAAATAAATATAAGTGGGGGGGGGGCGGCATTTTTCAGTTTTTGCCCCGCCTAAAAAAATTTGTAGATCCGGGGCTGCATGTTCAACAATAGAGACAGGGCTTTCAGATCCTGTGCGACGTCTAGGATTCTAGACAGCTTTGATTGGTCGCATTCACCGCGGAGATACCATTCGGCCATGGCGTGCATGATGATCGACTTCACGTTGAGATTCTGTGTATGCCAAGCCTGATGTAAAATTATCCCAGAGTTGGGATGGTTGCCCAAGAATATTGGTATGAGCGTTGTCATTAGCTCTTGCCTCATGGGCGTCAGCGGAGGATTGATCTGTAGCAGCATGAGCATTAAAACGTCCGGACAAAGCTGCATAGGTACTTTAAACAAATCTGTTACTTGGACTAACTACTGTTTAAACACCTTTTACTGTGAAGTGTGAACCATACAATTTGTAGAGTGTCATTGACATTTTTCTATGGAACAGCTGATTATTTTTTTCGAAAATTCAGGGTTGGTCCCATAGTAAAATAAGTAGTACTCATAATGTTGAGTACTATGATACCGTTTTCGGCTTCACACACCCTTTTCTAATAATCCTGTATAAACCAGTGCTTTACTTTATACTCTACTTCGCTTTAGCTCTACCTCAAAACTGTCTTTAGTGTTTCTTGTCCGTTCATTATCTGTTCTTTTTTTGTCGATCCCAAGAAGCTCTCTTATCTCCTTGTCTCTCTCGATGGGATCAATCAAGCAGTTATCGCCTGGGAAATGCTTTTCTGGAGCTGAAATAAATATTACAAATATTTTATCAACAAAAAGGCAAGCCGGTTATCAGGCACCTACAAAATTTGGAAGCACATGCTTAGTATCCAAGTAAAACTAAAACTTTTTAAGTGTTTGTGTTTTCACCCATTTTCATTTCATTTCATTTGTAACGATTGTTGAATAAAAAAAATATTCCTTGGCAGATTTTCTTTGTCCTCGAATGGTTTGGGAAACATTTTAAAATAAATAAATATAAATAAATATAAATAAATCATAATGATATCAATTACAATTATGTCAAAGTATAGTTTGTGTAGGTACGTGGTTACTAGAATTTAAATTGTTTTATTATTATTCCTAGGAAAGGTTTACACATCGTTAAGAGCATTATATCTGCTCTACTTAGCTTTTATTAACATAATACTTAATTTTTTTTATTTTTTATTTATAATATTTGCCCTCTCTCATAAAATTGATCTGCTGGGTACACATTTCAACTTGTTTGTTGTTAACCTGTATGTAACATCTGTATATCTTCTGTATTTACCAGTATTATTTATTATTTACCGTAAAAGTCTTCGACAGTCTCAAGCCGGGCCTTACTTATGTGATCTCTTCTGAAAAATGCATAGTTGCAAATATTTTAGGTTAAACGGTTTGGACTTAAATGTAAATCAAATATCTAATTCTAGAGACCAGACTGATTAAATAAAAAAAATATATATATATATTTAATAAATAACAGGATGTAACAAAAATCGGCCGCCCGATGTAATAAAATTGTGGCTTGAACGTAGACAAGATTGGCACAGAACCGGGATGAGTAGCGACAAAAAGAAAGGCCCATGCTCAACAGTGGGAAATTACAGACTGATAATGATGAGGATGATGAACAAAAATCTATAATAACATCAAAAACAAGAAATCTACCTGTGGCCAATTTCTAAGCTATCCCGGACATTTAGTCTTGACATATGCGTTGTCAAAAGATCAGTGTGCACATTCTGAAAATTAAGTAAACTTGTCAAGAAGCTTCTAAAAATTAAGGTCGCATCAGTTTCAGGGGCTTACGTTAAAAGCTTGCGAAGCAGAACGTCTGTGATAACCCGTTCCTGCCACCGGAAAGAAGTTCTCCAGCGAATCAGAGTGATTTTCGGCGTCAATTCCGTAATTCTTGTAATTCTGTTTAAACGATTCTTCAAAATATTTCTGCGAATATTTCTCTTTATCTTTCGCAGTTCTCTTGACTACCAGATCAGCGCTAGTGCTTCCCTTTTCGAATACAACGTCGTAGTGTTCTCTATCGCTGTCGATGTTAATTGATACTTTGGAAATTCCAGTTTCAGGAAGAAACTTTTTCAGTACAGGACCACGTGGTTTATCGTCGTTTTTAGTTTGTGCTTGTTTTCGGTTACCTTTACTCTTACTATCGATTACCTTCTTCGGTAATCTAGCGGATTGTTCTATAACAGTGTTAACACTTTTATCGCGAGCTTCGAGTTTAGATTTCCGACTTTCATTTTGCTTTTTTATATCAACACGTTTCGTTATTTTAGTATGCATAGTTGAATTCGCGTCTCTCTGATTAATTTTCTTATTCATGTTAAACCTTTCAGGGCTTGGACTCCGTGTTTTAATGATAGCAGTATTGGTATCTATAAAATCTTTTTTACGTTCGCGTACAGGTTTAGGTGATCTTTTTGCTGGAGAAAGTGAACGGCTTGCTCTATTTGCTCTTGCTATGTTCTTTTCAGCTTTAATGTCATTTTCTTTCATGTCATTCTTTTTAACAGTTTCGCAAGGACAACAGCGCAGAAAGCTCGATTTATTCAGAGATATGTCTCGTACGTTGTATAAATCAGTGGTCCCTTCAAAATTACTATCTGTAGTTCTAACTTTGTTTAGTTGATTGGATGCATAAGTTTGATCGAATCTATTCGCAGACGTTGTATCTATATGACTTACTCCATACTTCAATTCTGATTTTGGATACACCGATATGATTAGCAAAGGGCTTTTGGTTCTATTTAGGCTTGTAGCTTTAAACTCGTCGTCGAAATTATTGTTTTCTGTATTGTTACATAGCTCGCAAAGATTGCATTGAGTATTTCGATCGATGGTCGAGTAGAATCTTTTTATTTGCATATTTGTATCAACTTGTGTAGCTTGGGATGTTCTAGATCCACTTCTAAAATAAAATTAACAAAATTAATTAATTCAGTTAATTAATTAACTGTTTATATAGCTGCATCCAGCGGATTCGCCCGCGCGATTATTACGATATTGATGATGCGCAAAAGAGTTGTTACCAAAAGAGAAACTTTATAATTCACATTTATAATATTAGCGTTTTAGCTTTATTAGTTTAACATTGCTCATGCTAGGAGAAATTTAATAAGTAAGTTGGAACAAAATACTTATTTTTGTGTGGGAATTTATTTCTAAGAGATAGACGAGGTGCTTACGTGAGTCCTAGACGATCATCAAAGAAACGGGTGAATGGTATATTACCGGTTACTTTATCTGGTTCTTGATTGGTTACTCGGTCAGACATTACTGGATTCGGTTGAACCGGCACATAATTTGTTTTGACTGTAAACATATTTTGGCTGAATAAGGCTGTACGCCTAATTTTATTGCTAGCAAGTACACAGAGTTGTAAGCAAAGGGATATGCTAAGCCGAAAATTATACGCAGTAACACATCATCGTATACAATTTAATGAATATGGGACCAACCCTGAAATCAAGATAAAAGCTTTTCAGGCAACAGGAAGATACTACATTTTAGACTCAATATGGCAAAGGAGAAGCACGCTTTTCTGTCTAGAGCTTCATAAGTTAGTCTTTTATACCTGGCTGGCCATTTACGGTAGCTGAGCATTTCATGACATATTTGTCTTCTTCATTAAGTCCTATCCGACCAACTATCCTAACTCTGCTTGATCCGGGAGGATACTCATCTTCTAAAGAGAGATTGAAATCATCTTTCGGACGAAAATAGCATTTATCGTCAAAGCACTTCCGTTCTTCTCGTTTTCCTTCGAAATTAAATGTTTTTTTCTTTTTCTCCATCTTAGACGGGAATCTTTTGGTTTCCATCCTTACATCTTCGGTGTCTCTTACTGTATTGTTGCTCGCTTTAATTTTATATATTTTGTCCTTTTTCCCCGCTACTACGAGATATATATTTTCAGTTGCAATGGTGTTTTCTTCACATGTGCTATCCTTTTTGTTCCTTTTAGTAGCTTGATTTTTTGTCTCAAGAAATTGGTATAGGCAATCGGGATCTCTCTTTGGGATTACTGTGATTTGTATTGTTGGTTTGTTTGGGTTTGCTTCGTCAGTTTGATTTTGTAGCAGCAAGTTGCTTTTGAATGTAATGTCTTCATAGATCTGATGATAAACATATTATTTCGATCTAGAAAGGTTCTATGAGTTTCGATCTTTTTATTTGCTACCGTATTGTAATTACATCATACCATGCACAACAGGCGACTACTTTACTGTGTCATTCTCATGATGAGGCAAAAAGATCAAAACCTTTTGGAGATAGTGTAGAAAAGCTGCCGGAGGTTCTTGATTAATTAAATATGCTATTATGCTTATCATTTTGAAACACAATATAATATTTTACCTGTTTCTTACAAATTTTCTGTAAAACCAAAGACAATGAAGATCTCACTGCTCTTTGTGATTTCTTTTTGCTAGATTTATTTTGAGCAAATTCTATTTTATTGCTATTCTCGGAGTCGTGGAGAACGTAGTCAATTTGGTCCACATATGGTCTACAGTTTCTTTTTACTGGTGGCCTCAGGTTATCAAGAGTTTCTAAAAAATCATAAATAAAATAAGCAATTAAACAAAAAATTTTTAGAAAAATAATGGAAAATAAATGTGACCTCTGTTTTGATAATCTTCGATATAGTAATCGACGTCCATAGTTATTTATTTGTAAAAAATACTAAAATAACATTATTTTGCTACGGCTTGGCATTTTCCTAACGACATTGCCAAATGATTGAACGAATTTTGACATTGATTGCAAAGTAAAGATAGCACACGCTGCACGTTGCAAGTCGTACTTGTAAGGTTTTATTCAATTATACCTATTACATAGTTTCTTCGCCCATAGCATTTTGAAATTTTGTAAAAATAAAATATTTTTTCCGTTTAAATATACTTACTCGTAGCAGTCGTAGCTTGCTTGAGTCTTGCCCTGTCGCCGGGGCGGTACCTTAGTCTCTAAGCCCCTTGAGCACGACACGGCACAATTAGGCGCAGCATGGCAATTAGTCGCAATGTTACTGCAAATGTGAAGCCAGCTTTACATTACACAACATGTGTGATGCGTGACTTGAGTTTACAAACTTATTTTACCGAAAAAAGCTTTTTTTTAAACCGTAGCACGGAAACGGAAGTGAGATGTTAGCGGATAAAGGAACCATAGACATGTTTATAAGCCAAGACCAAAGGTTTGCTACACACCGTCAGTCTAATGCTCGCGCCACACTATGCTCCTCGTCATGGTCCTCGCGCTGCCGCATCGCTGCCGCGATGTTGCCCTGTCTGTCCACACACTGCTCTACTCGCGCGATTAATCGCGCGATTAATCGCGCGATTAATCGCGCAATTAATCGCTACGCGGCGCACTTGTTTAGTCGTCGTTGCTACACAATCAAAGAGTATAATAAGTATTACACAATGGACGTTGAAACTGTGGTGGCAGCGAGTGCGTGTATTTTGTAGTATAGCTAATTATATCTATGTTATGCTACAAAGCAATATACATCGTCGGCGTCGACGTCTAGATATGTAGCAGTTAGCGCAATTTTTCTTTTATGGAGATTTTAACGAATATCTATAATTATATATTTTTTTGTAGTAAGCATGTCTTCAATTTAAACAAGAAAACTTGGATGGAGTTAAATAAAAATTTGAATTCAACTTAATTTTGTTAGGGTAGACTGGGTACGGTAGTGACAATTTTGAATTAACGACCAAAGATTTTTTTTAGTGCCTTTAATTTTTACGAAACTTTTTTTTTTACAGTAAAGTAATAATTTATCTACAAATAGATCTACAATTTTAAAGGGAACATAAATTAATGTTTTTTCTTCCGACCATTCTCCGTTGCGCGGCGACGACATGACGAAAACAAAGACGTGCGTCTCGCGTGAGCGCTCGGCACGAACTGCGGCGGCCGCGCGAGTATGTGGACAGTCACTCGCGCTCGTATTGCCGGTCGTACTCGCGGTGTGGCGGGCGAGGACGAGGAGCATGACGAGTGGCATGACGAGTAACGTGGCCACACTACGTCTCTGCCTACTTTCCTCGCTACTTCCCACGCCACTCGTCGAGTGTGTGGCGGGCGCATAAGAAGTATCTCTCAGTCATAATTATTTGATACCCCATTTACACTCGCGTACGAGTCGCGAGGCGAAGGACGAAGCGCGGGGCGAGGTGCGAGTGTGAACAGACGCTCGTGGCTCGCCGCGTCATTCGCCTCGTCACTCGCGGCGCTCGCGTCCGGAGCGGTTTTTGGGGCACGAGTCAAAGGACCTCGCGTCGCACGCGAGTGGATGTTTACATTCGCCCTCCCGCTTCATTCTGGCTTCTACATCGTGCCGCGCAGGTTGTGTTTAGTTTTAACAAATACGCAAAAATTTAACACTTTGACAGCCGAAGGTTTTAAAACGCGCCTTCCCTGGTTCGCCGGCGATTTTCGCCGATATTGCAACATGTATAAAATGAGAACTATCAATGATGGATCTATAATTCTTTTTTTATTTACACTATTGATTTGTTTATTTTTAGGATAAAAATAAAAAACATATGTAAATTGGTTTTTTTTATTTAAAAACGTAATACAAAAAAGGGGGTTTATGAAAAAAATAAAAAGTCGAACATGAGCTCTCGAGATAGCGGTGCGGTAGCACTGGCGGAGCGCGCCACTCGATCGCTTGTTCCACTCACACCTAGCGCCCCGTCCGGTAAATCATACATGTGTGCGTAACTAAAGCATCATACTGCTATACCAATACACGCTAAACACGCACCACGGACGTCGTTTTCAATAAACCCTAGGAAAGTCAATGCCGTACTGAGTGATCAGCGTCCTGAGGCAATCAACCTGACACGTACTCGGTACGTGACCGGCAAAAAGAAGGAATAATTTGGGACCCTAAACATAAATGCCACAAGAATTAATAATATTTAAATTCATTTTTAATTAATTATTATTATTTAATATTTAAATTAGTGACGTAGCAGTATAAGCCCAGTGTGCACAAACTTGTTGCTGCTAAGACTTCGACGTCCTCCATTGTTGCTAGCTCAAAGACGACTGAACTCGGCACGCGAGTGTAAACAGGCAACTCATTTACCATCGATCAACACGAGCCTCGCACGAATGACGCGGCGAGCCACGAGGCGCGGGACGAAGCGCGAGTGTAAATGGGGTATTATAACTTTGGCAACCTAAAGACATAAACCCATAGACCATAGAGGCATAGATAGACTGCAAAAAAAAAGAATCATAACCTCAAATAATTTGTTTTTATTCCTAATTTTCAATGTTTTGATTTGAAAAGGAATCTAAATCTTAAATTAATAAGGATTGGCAATTTTTTCAACGAAATGGCATTATTTCGGCGCTGCGTACCCCTCTTTACCCGGACTTTCAAAGTAGTACCAATATCAACTCAAAGTGAGTTGAAAATCACCTAACCAATTTATTATTATTTTCAGGCTTTAAGTAATCCCTCGCAGCCGAGCATAGGCTTCTCTTGTATACAAACAAGCTTAAATACAATTCATACTAACCCTGTGCTAATGTAATTAAGTACATATTTAAATCCTAGATACCTAGGTACATGTCTTGGGGCCTGAAAACTCAGTCTAAGAGAGGCTTAATAGATCTTTAATAAAGCTTTTTAGATCATCTAGGCTCTCTGCAAATAATACCCATACATTTATAATACAGAAAAGATCTAAAAATACCGTTTGTATTCGACATCGAAGTTAAGTTACAAAGTTCATAAAATAGGTATAAATATAGCTTCCTGTACAATTTATTCGTAAATATTTATAGGTCAGAAAATTCATCGATGGGTGGCCCCGACGTTGATGGAGCTCAAGCGTCGCGAAGACAAACTCGGAGGAAAGAAAGTCAACCCCCGAAACACTCATTTAGAATGGAATTTAGAAGCTGAACTATTTGCATTTGGAAAGCGTTTAAATGAAGAATTCGATTCAGATTTGCTACTACAAGCCTTCACAGACAGGTCTTATGTAATAAAAGAAGAAATGAAGCAGAAAGAGATGGAATTTGAAGTCAAAATGAAAGATAATAGAGAATTGGCCGAGGAAGGTTAGTTTATGAAGTAATTTGATGCTGGTATTACACAAGACAACATTAAACACCCTAATCATACTCCATGCTAATATATAAATGCAAAAGTTTGTTAGTAAGTTACTTCTTAACTCTTAAACAGTTCAAGTGAATTACATAAAATTTGGCATGGAGGTAACTTATTACTCTGGCTAGGACAAAAACAAACACTTCTTATTCTAGTTCTTGTTATAGTAGGTGAAACTGCGAGGTGTAGCTCGTAAAATTTTACATATATGATAGCCTACAATACAAAAATTAATTATAATTCATAAGTAAACTTACAAGCGTTATTTGTGTGTTTACCGTCTTCAACCACATTGGCTTAACATCAGTTAAGCCATAGTAAAACACCAAGCCTATCTGCTATTAAAAATTATCACATGATTTCAGGTGAAAAGTTCATAACCGAGTACATACAAGCATACTTAGAGAAAGCATTGCCGAAGTTCCCCATAGAAGGAGTGAAGGGAATCAGAGAGCACTTGACAAGTTTAGCCACTCTAGCAAACATCTCCAGTCATCTCGGTACTAAGGACATCATACTTGCTGTGGTAAGTTACTTGTTATTCTTTAGTTATTATATAATAACAAATTTTGTTTTTTCTCACAGAAGATATTGTAAAAAATGGTTACTACTTTAGTTTAAGGGGCAGAATATCACTCACCACTATCTCGCTCGCTCATTAAAGATTAAAGTCATTTAACTTCAATAATGTTGAACTTCAATATTATTGAAGTTATAAAATCAATGAATTTTATGAAAAATCGGATTTGGTCAAGTTGCTCAGAATAATAGCACAAAGCTTCAATGAAAAAATCACTCTGATTCAAACAAGTTTCGATACCTAAACATTCAACTTTTATATTTTTAGTGGTGCATCATATTCTGCCCCTTACAAAGTGGTCCTAGAAAATTGAAACCATTATTTTATTTACCTTCCAACTCTATGAAAATGTGCTCTAAAATGTGCATTGATGTTTTTATAGCAATACCCAGTAGATGACTATATCCTGGCAACAGCGTTTAAAGCTATAGTGGGTGCACTTCTCGAGTCATCGGGCCCAGAAAGGACTGCTCACTTTGTACGAGATTTCGTCATCACACAATTACAAGGCAAGTCTAACAATAGTATTAAAATCATTGGGTAAATCCAACAAAATCAAATTCAATATTGACAAAATTCAAAATAAATTCCTTCAATCTCATCATATCTCATTATCAACAATAATGGAAAACAAAACTAGTTTTCATCATGGTACAGTCACATCAAGTATTGTATAAGGCATTATTATTTCATGGCATGTTAACATAGTCTGATTTCTACATAAAAATGAATTGCTATTCGTGTCTGGCAACTCGAGTGGTTGGACCGATTTCGCTAATAATTTTGAAATATTTGTGGAAGTTCCGGGTAGGTTTGAAAGTAAAAAAAAACACAGCCATTGAAATCGCCGGGTGGCAACTAGTACAATAATACCTAATTATTTTTACAAAAAACAAAAACCCACTATGAGTTATTCATCTATTTGTCGCGCACATACTTAATGCAAATTTAAGACTTATATGGTTTTCTCATGGATACCATTATCAGAACTGGACTAAGTTGAAATGGGACCAAATGGGAAGCGTCAGCTTTCTAATAAAAAAAGAATCATCAAAATCGATTCACCCAGTCAAAAGTTATGAATCAGTCGAATTGATAACCACCTCCTTTTTTGAAGTCTGTTAAAAACGAACCATTAAAATCATTTCACCTTCTGATAGGCTCACTAATGACAGTCTAGTCTACAGACTTATTAATTGAAATGTTAATGATTTTCCAGGGCAAGATGTAAATGAGTACTATCGGATAGAAGACCCGTGGGCAATACTGACGAGTATTGTGGAGAAGGATGGGGCAAAGATTGAGCCGAGGCTGATAGGTGAAGCCGGAAAGAACACACTGCTCGCTTGTTACAGAGTTGGCTTATATGTTAATAAAGAGTTGATCTCCTCAGGTAAATATAAACAGTATTTTTTTGTAAGATATACTGCGAGAGAATCGAACAACTTGAAATCTTTACAATAAGATTGGATCTATCATGAGAGATGCTAGTCAATCAAGCCTATATAGTTAAGTAGTTGCCTAGCAAGTATACATGTAGTTTATAAATGGTGCAAAACACAGACTAGCCGCGTCTTGGCGTACTCACTCAAGTCGACCGAAGTCTGGCAGACCCGCAATCTGACTTTTGCAGATTTTAGCAGTTCAAAATTTCACTTAACTTCGCTCGGGTTGCGAACTAATTGGTCCACTATTTAGTCCGCGAAACGAGCGAGTCCGAGTGAAGAGGTTGAATTTTTTCATGTTATTTTGAAATTTGTTTTAGGTTTTGGAGAATCAGTGGCTATCGCCAAGGAGATGGCAGCAAGAGAAGCACTCAAGAAAGTATTTGGTACAGAAGAGAACATGAAGCCTATCAATTTTAAGATCGAAGGCATCCCTAAACCAAGCTCGCAAACTAGGTTCCAAATTAATGCCAGTTAAATTATGTACTGTTTAAGCTGCGTATCGATTATGCGCTCCAAGAGATCGAACATTGGCGCGCGCTCCAGCCGCGCGAAATGGATACCACTTTGGAACGCGCGCCAATGTGTTCGTTGGAGCGCCCGAACGCGGAGCGGTCCGTTCCGTCGGCTGTCGGTTTTTTACCACGCATCAATCGCGGCGCGCGCGCCAATTGAGACGGACACGTTGTATTTTTTTGTGTTTGTGCGCTCCCATTATGGATAACCAAAGTTGCCGTAAGTTAATACAACTGTATGGTACAAAAGAACTGCTGTGGAATAGCAAAAGTTCTTCATATCACAACAAATCGCTGAGAGAAGATGCTTGGAGAGAAATCAGTAGTGTCTTCTACCACTTCGAACTGCATTTCTCTGATAAGTGTCACTCCATACTGCATTCTTTTTCGGTACAGCTCTTTCATCCACCAACGCACTTTTTGTTTCTCCTTTTTCTTCTTTATAATACTG
The DNA here is from genome assembly GCA_949125135.1 of Alcis repandata. Classification (NCBI taxonomy): domain Eukaryota; kingdom Metazoa; phylum Arthropoda; class Insecta; order Lepidoptera; family Geometridae; genus Alcis; species Alcis repandata. Next base: position 6,371,966 of record OX421241.1, read on the forward strand.
TGAATAATTATAAAAGCTGCTGCTGCTCGTACACGACTGGCTTCCATGATGAACGGGTCAAACACTGGAACGGTTGCCACGCGCGCCAGGCGCGCTTAGTTGATATACTTCAAAAGTTTGGCACGCGTTCCGCGGAACGCACTCTCGGCGCGGTCATTCATGGCACGCGCGCCAGGAGCGCGTAGTCGATACGCGGCTTAATTCTGTAATGTAGTATAGATTAAGGAATAAAATTGTGTGGTTGTTAGTTTATTTTTTATTTTCTTTAAAAAGGGCTAGCGTGATGTCCTGACGTCCGCGATTCGACTTGTTTCCATTCTGATTAAAACTGTTTTTTTTTAGACACTGGTTTTAGATTTACTTGACTAATGTCTAAAATAGTATTCAAGCGAAGTTTGGGAGCTCACGTAGAATCGCGCTAAGCGTCTCGTAGCCCAGTTAAATTATAGTCAAAAAAATTTATTTAATAATTTAATTCATTAATTTCCTACTAAACTCTATTCTTACAAAATTTAAATACTAACTATAAAATATACAAATTACAACTTACATAAAATTCATTACAAACAACATTGGCACAAGTATTCGGTATCTACGAAAATAAACATTTACACATGAAAAAACCTTTTTTCAGTCTAAACTTTTGAATTTGGTCTTGCTTGTTCAAAACACTAAAAATAAAAACCAACAACAAAAAACATTGAACCCTGTTGGTTGGCCTTTAATAGCATCGTTGACGCTGTTTGCTCATTTTCTTGGCTAAAACCGACACTGTTATTTCGCTGGCTATATGGCTCAACAGCTGGCTACAATACAAGCGTCATCTAGGCGCGGAGTCCATGATAAGGTTTCCGTGCTTGTCCTTGATCCGGACCCTGCCTGAAGCGTACCGAGTTTCCGAAGTACCGTCATTGTATACCAGCTTTACGGTACCATCGGGGAATTCACGGCGCTGAAACAACGAGCATTACTTTTAAACACTGGTTAAAGTAAGTGTCATTTGTATGAAGATAGACACTAGATACGGCGAGACCAACCGCAACTAACAGCCGCCGCGATATAAAGTGATACCGCGCCGCAGTGAAGCTGGTCAGAGCGAAAACACGTTTGCGCATATTTTCGTACAAAAACTAACATGAGGTTTACGAAGATGATAAATCAATTAATTTTGTTAGTTCTCATTCACGATTTACGGCACCAGTCACAAGGACTATCGCAATAACCTCAGTAAACTACCAGTAAAGCATAGCTGTCGGATTTTTACAGCCGCGATAACGACGAACGACATTCTCGTGACTTAGGAGAAATAAGCACTGAATTTTTGGTGCGCCAATATTAGATCTACAGTTTTAAAGTTTGTTGTGCCACTTATACAAACCTTATGATCATTAGCATGTACTTCGACCTGCCCGCTAGGGAACACAATCCGCCTCTCCCCGTTAGCCGCTACAGTCAGCGCAGACCCGTCGGGGTAGCGCCACTCTTCCCTAACATGCTCGTTCTTGGGGTCCTGGTAGCGGACGCAGCCGTTCGGGAGACGTACTTCGGAGGAGCCGTCCTTGTAGCGCTTCTCTACTTGACCACTGGAAACAATGAATTGAGTTATGAAAACATGGAATTTTTCTTTTTTTACAACTGAATGTGACAGTAACTAGTCAGGGTAGCCGAGGCAATACGAGGCGAGTGTTCCCGTTTTCAAAACCACGTCAGTTACCATTGTAAAATAGAATTTAAATTTCGTTTAAATCCTACTAATATTATAAATGACAAAGTCTGTTTATTTGTTGGTCAATCTCACAAAAACAACTAAAAAGGATTAGGATGAAATTTGGTGTGGAGGAAGCTTTTATGCCCTGGAGCATGCAATGCTAGTAAAAATAAAAAATTGAAACTAATCAGTCAATAACTTACTCGGGAAACTCCAACACTTCAAGCCCATCTGCATGAGTAGTATGATAAGTTTTGTTCTCCGCATAATAGTATTTGATTCTACCCTCATTGTAAAAATTTTCCTTCACATCACCATTATAGTACAGGAATTTGCTGTATTTGCCATCTGCTGAAATGTACTTTATATTTCCATTTGGGAATCGCAATTCTCTGGTACCATCAGGCTTTCTGATCTCCGTAGGATTGAGGTTAGTCTTTGACAGACTGGTTTTACTGCTTGATGGTTCTGGACTGACCGTTAACTTATCTTGATAATTATCTTTGTGTATAACGGTTGCCGATCTCTGTGTAGAAGGATTACTGACAGAAACTGCTGATTTTGATGTGTGGGAGTGGTTAGATGAGGTTTGAGATTCAATCGGAGACGTTTGGTTTGATCTATGACTTAAAATTGATACTGGAGATTTAGATCTTTCTTTTTTGTTTAATGAACTGCTGCCATAAGATGACTCTGATACATTTACAGGGGATTTAGAGTCCCTGGTTGAAGAACTTGAATTAGATTTCCGTAAGAAGAATCCGTTAGTACTATGCGCAGAATTATGATCAGATAAATAGTTGTTGTTTGCATTGGTTCTGCTAGTTCTATTGCTTTTCAGTGACCCAGACCTAAAGGTTTCCATATAAATTTGTTCCAAATTATTATCATTGTCACATTCAGCATTATCAAATTTAAAATCAGAGTTTTCGCCTTCTATGTCGGTTACTTCATCATCTGAATTGTATTCCGTGCCATCAAATAGTTCATCATTCAAGGTTATATTTGGGTGTCCGTCTTTGGGGGTTAAAGCATCTCTTTGACTAAAATATTTAGCATACCTCGACGTAACTTTCAGATTTGGGACACTTTTAGCTCTCGGTCTTACTGTTCCTTTTTTAGTTTGTTGAACTTTTCTACTTCTGCTTTGTCTTTCAATTTCAAAAGCTTTGTATTTGATATCACTACTTGTCTCCACTTCAGGTTGAGGTTCCTTATTCATGTTAGAGAGCTTCTTATTGATTTGTTCTAAATATTTCATGTTTGTTAGTCGTCTAGTTATTTCATTACTGTGTTGTATTCTTCTATTTTCTTTCTTCAGTTTCTCCACTTCACTTTGTAAATCAGTCTTTTCTTTCTCCATTATTTTTAATTGATTGCGTAATCTTGCTATGTGTGAAGTAGACTTAGCATCTTTTATTCTAATTTCTTCTTTGAGACTCTGTATCTCTTGTTTAAGATTAACTACCTCATCTTTTTCTTTTTTGTTCAGTCTACCTCTCATTTCTTTAACATATCTTTCATAGATTTGTTTCTGTTTATTAAGTTTTTCTTTCTCCTCTGCCAAATAATATTCAGATAAGATTTTTTCCTCATTAAACTTTTGTTCAAAGCTATTCTTTTCCTCATAAAACTTCTGTCTCTCTATATCGACTCCTTCTTTCATTTTGTTTAAGTTCACATTTTCTTTTCTGAATGTTTCTATTTCATCTTCCAACTCATGGAGTCGCTCTTTTAAAAGTTCACTTGTTGTTATTAATTTTGCATTCATTTCTTCCATATTAGCTTTCATGACTTCTCGCTCGTTGTCAATTTCTTTTTGACAGGTTTGGTCAGCTTGTTTAGTATCTATTCGAACCTCTTTTCTCACGTTTTTATTTGGAACCTTCTTTTGACTATCTTTTTTACAGGGTTGAGGTGTTGCAGGCTCAACAGTATTGCAGGAACAACAACTGGAAACTGAGGAGCAAGCATCGCTGGTACATTCAGTGTAATCGCTTTGACATGTGTCTGCATCATTATAGGATTCATTTTTACGCTTATTGGGGAAAATGTGCATGAGATTTGGATTTTCAGTGAGACATTTTTGCAATACTATCGGAGTGCTTTCTCCAGAATTTTCGAGATGGTTTCTCCTCAAGAGGCGATTGAAAAAGGATGTGTTCATACTAAAGCTTTCATGTGACACCTTGTTCTCCAGAAGTTCAAAAAGGTTCTGTTCAGCAGCTTCTTTTTCTTGTCTTAGTTTTGAAGTGCTCTCATCACAGCTCATATCGGAAACTGTGCTTTTTGTGGGCGATGCAAAGTTTTTATAATATTCACTTTGCTTGAGCTGCATGAGGAAATCACTTTGCTCGGCTGTTAACACTGATGCCCATGTCTTACCTTTGTTGGCTAATACAGGATGCTTTCTTTTTGGCTTTTGTATGATTATATCCGGGATTTTGGATTCACAATGAATGCTACAGTTTGAAGTATTGTATTGTTCCAATGGCTTACTGTTATTTGTTGTAGCTGAGGAAATATTGCTTCCACTTTGAATATCATTGTTTTTATGGTTTTTCTCAATTGCTGAAGGTTCAATTATGCGGTTTGTATTAAGTTTCAGTGGAGGTATGATTATGTTAACATCTAATTTATCATTGTTAATCTGCTTAGGTTCTTTTAGAATAGGCGGAACAGGTTTTGGGTGTATATTTTTCTTTTTCCATGGTAAAGATTTAGTGCTCACTATCACAAGGTCATTCTTCTTTACTCCAAACCTAGCCATACCTTCACCACGCCGCAAGAATGGCCTCTTTGGTATCGAAACACTGTCTTTTCTAGGACTTGTTGTCTTGACTGCAGTTTTATCATTTTTAAGTTTTTCTACAATTAAACATTCAAAGTCCTTCTTTGGCGTAAGTATAGGCATTTCATCAAGAGATATTGTGTTCTTTTTCAACGTATTAGACTCGGTACGGATGGCATTTTCATTACATGCTGACGATTCATTTGTCTGCGACTTGGAATTACCTGAGTCTCTACTTCTGCCTGATGTTGGAGTGTTTAGGATAAACTCTGATTCTTGTGATAAATTTAGCACTGAAACACCGTCAATCAAGTCTTTTTCTTGAACTTTCTGAGATATATCACTTGCATTGAGCCTGGGTGATCCATCGTCTGTGATGTTTTGTGAACTATGCAATAGACTTCGAAATGTGTTGTAGCTCGTCGAATTCGAGCTATTGGTGAAATGGCTGATCATTTCTGTGATACATGCAGAACTTTCAGTGTTCTCCTGGTACTGCAAACGTTGTTTCTGGAGTTTCCCGCGTTGCATTAACTGAAGCTGGCGCAGAATTTGTAGTCGCTCCAATATCTGCGACGGGGACATGGAGATATCACTTTCAGAATAAGATTGGTCCATTTTGAAGTGCTTGTGTTTTATACGATGAATTTTGGATTTTCTAGTGACTAAAAACTCTAAAAAGCTAAAAAACTAAACTTAACCGTTACCGGTTAGGTACCGACTTCCGTTTGAATTTTCATTTCAAGGTTGTTTGTCACGGTGTTTTTGTTTTGTTTGACATAAAGGCACTTACTTACTATACTTGACTTGAGACAGATTTTCGTCATGATACGGGAGCATGGCATGGCACCGGCGAGCAATTATTTGATATTTTAGATTTGTATCATAATTATATACAAGTTTAGTGTGCACGTAATGTAATTATGTCCGTACATGTCATGTTATGTATAAGAAAATCGACAGGTGTTTGAATTTTCGAGTATGCTATTTGAGGCTCGATTTGAAGGGGTTAATATGCTTAGAACTCATTTCTATAAAATAAGAATACTTATCTAGTTTAGTGCGATTTTAGATAAATCAAGCCAAATACATAATAAAATAAGCATTGCATTTGAGCATGCTTCGTCTAAGAGCATACTTTTTACGAACTTGTGTATAGGAAGCTTAATTTTAGTTTTATTATTGCTGTCAAATTTGACAAAGGACATTACCGAGTTTGACACAGACGGTGTGTAGGACAGAGTTACCAACTCCTAAATAATTTTACCCCTAGAATGGAATCAAAACATTTGTAAAACTCCTACCCTGTTACATAGTTTTCATTCTGTAAATTACTTAGTTATTAAACTACACCAAGCATACTTATAGCAAATATTTTGCAAGACATTAATTGAAAATCTAAGCACGAAGGCTAATCAGTATTGTTTTGTATTTAATGTATTGCATTCTGTGCTACATGAATTTAAAAACTGTCTGTCATCCTACAAACTATGGGCCTTACAAACGATGCTTATTAGTTGCTGGCATTGACAACTGTAATTTAACCCGTGCACAATACAAAAACTTAGTGAGCAATGACACATAACCTTACAAAAACTTAATAGTAAAGTCTAGTAGGTATAACATTTTGAACCTAGCGAAACCGATCACTTTCAACAACTGAAATCAAATTACCAGTAGTCTGGATTTTTATGGTTCTGTTAAAAACTGGAGAACCCATATTAGGAATACGTAGCGTACTGTCCGTCAGTATATCAAGGTACTTTAATTCAAAAACTACAAGTTAATAGCGCTAAACTGAACTTATATGAATAATAAATGAAAGAAACCTCATTCATTTATTATTTATTAGATCATTTTTCCTATAAAAATAGCTACGAAACTTTACCATTTGCGTGTCATTACTCTCTTTTGACGATTTTTTGTTTGTTTGTTAACCAGTCGAACCTAACCTATTTGTAGGCAATGGGAAAATTTGGGAATATGGCAATACTGCGCCATGCGCCTTTAAATAAATGTCAAAATTCTTGTTGAAGAATTTCATTCAAAAAACATCTGGTTATCTGAAAGCAAATCACACTTTGTCTGCAATGTCGAAAAGAAGTAATTTCCGAAATACACCTCGGTTTAAACCAGAGGTGAAATCACTGAGTAACCGTGCAAAACAAGCTGCCAGATCAATGTCTCCAAGAAGAGAGAAAGTTGAGGTTCTGTCTTCTCCTATAAAGTCTGATGCTGATAAGAAAATTTACAAGTAAGGAACTTCGTTTATTTATATATGAAAATTAATGTTTCGGGGAACCGCCTATACTTTATGTGACCTGAGGATTCTATAACCTACCTAGTATCATTATCATATAAACTTCCAAAAAAATAAAAATTAAATTGCCAAAGACTTTAAAATATTTTTATTTACTATGTATAACATCGCTATCGCTAACAATTTATTATCTCCACGTAACAAAAATATTACTTCCTTGAATAGTTGATATTTTATAGCATTTTCGGTTTCATTCCACTTAATTTTCCTACAAAAATTGCAAAGAAATTCTAATGTTGTGACCAATTATTCACAGGACTATTAGACTTGAGAATGGGTTGACTGCTCTTCTGATATCGGACCCTAGTCGTCCTGCTATGATTGATGATCAAGAGTCCAGTGAGGAAAGCAGTGTTGATGAGACTAGTGGGTCTGAAGTGGAGAGTGATGCTTCAGGTCTCTCAGCGGCCAGTGACCATCATGCCTCCAGCAAGAAGGCTGATTTTGATGAAGAGAAACAGGTAAGTTTGAATGTCTTATAATTTATTGAATCAGGCATTACTTCAGGGAAGTTCATTTTCAAATACATAATTGTTTTTAAATGTATTTCTAGTGTATTCTGCCTTCTTTCCTTTTTTTTTTAAGGCTATACAGGGTTATTCATAAAGGGTATGCTAAGCCGAAAAAGGCTCATAGTACTCATCATCATGAACAACTTTTACTATGGGACCAACCCAAAATTCGAAAAAACCTGCTGTTCCATACATTTTGTCAAGTGTCATTGACATTTTTCTATGGAACAGCTGATTTATTTTCGCGAATTTCGGGTTGGTCCCATAGTATAAGTTGTTCATAATGTTGAGGACTATGAGCCCTTTTCGGCTTAGCATACCCTTTATGAATAACCCTATGTAGAAATACATTTGAAATCAGTTATTTGATTGTTTTAAGTTTAGGTACTCACATTGAAATTAAAATAAAAGTCAAATGAATAAAAAGTTATTATATTTTGTGATAAAAAAGGAAGAAGGTACCTATGTAGATTCATAGTCTGCAAATTTTTTAAGTTCTAATATAAAAATATACCTGATTTCTACTAGTCAAAAAGGAGGTTAATGGAAGTTAGTTTGTCTAGATTTCTAGAGAAAGTATTCAAGCTTACAAACATTTTTAGTTGGTTTACTTTTATAATTCTCTCGTTATACTAATATCATCATAATCATCTAAAAGACAGATACCTGATAAGCATATTATCGCATATTCCTAACTGTATCCGGTTTCATATATAAATATGATTCAGGATACAAAACATTATGAAGTACGTCTATCAAATGTAAAAAACAAAGCTATTCATAACTCACAATTTACATAATCTAACACGGCTGTCCGTAATATACAAAACACGTGCTATTAGCAGTAGCAATTAAGTTTTTCATCTGACCTCTTCTAAGAATACTTTTATGGCCAAATCTCACTTATAAAAACTATACCAATTTATAAAAACCTAATTGTTTGGCAACAGAAATCTCTGACGATGGTTTTATACAATTTTTTTTCTATTACATCATGAATGTGAAAATTGCGTACTTTGTTAACAGTCTGCGTCTCTACGATATTGGGAAATAGGACATTCAATTTATTAACAGTTTAGAACTAGCTGCGACCTGCAGTTTTACCTGGTATATATATTATAGTTAATTGTGAAAATAATCACGATAAATAGTTTATTGTGATAATAATACCTCAGTCTACGAAGCAACAGGACACATTGCTGAGGATAGAAAACGCTGGCGAAACATCGTTAGAGAGAGGCTACTTGGAGGTGGTGGTCACAACCCTCAGACATGAGAAACACGATTTTAAAAGGAGGAGGTGAAAATAATACACAGGATAAAGTATTAATCTGTTCAGCTGTTATAGAGGGGACAACAAACAAACATATTTGTGTACTTAAAAACTAATCTGTTTAGCTGTTATAGAGGGGACAACAAACAAACATATTTGTGTACTTAAAAACTAATCTGTTTAGCTGTTATAGAGGGGACAACAAACAAACATATTTGTGTACTTAAAAACTTTCACATTTATAATGTAACTAGCTACCTGAACCTGCAGTTTCACCCACTATCATACAGATACCATTGATTTTTCTGGGTTAACAAGTAGCTAGTATGTAAATAGTGTGTGTATCTATTTCCTCACCGAATTGCATCCAAATTTGTTAAGCTGTTTTTATGTAATTGAGTTACAAATGTGTGAACATAAAAGATAAAATATGATGTGATTTGGAGAATCATATCGCATTATATCCTTTGTACATAGAATTTTCTCATACCCTTGGCAGTTGGTATAGAATAATAATGTATGTATTGTTGTTGTATTGTTTGTTTAGTCCATGCCTTTGGCCTTGAGCCTTGAACTGCATCTATCCTACTAATATTATAAATTACGTCAAAGTTTGGATGTTTGGATGCAAACACGCAAAAACGGAAGGGATTTGGATGAAATTTAGATCCCGGAAAACGCTGCACTGCGCATTAAGAAACTCTAGATCAATATGCTATTTTTTTTCATTTTGTTATGTTTCTGTCCAATAAGTGAGAAGAGTGTTGTGTTTAAAATAATATATTAAAGTATGTGTGTTACTTTCACACAAACTTTCACATCTACCTCTTATATCGGTACTAATATTGAAAAGAGATAAAGATTGTATATGATCTCAATAATAAAATCGGTTAAATACCGACTCGGACTTATGCAAATAAATAAAAAATGCCAATGGAAAGCTGCAGTAAACGAAAGCCAAAGCTAGGACGTGCAAACTCGCATCAGGCACGAAGTCGCGGGCAACAGATTGTAGCGATATTTTTGTTTGTCTGACCTTAACCTAGGTGGAACTTAACTGTATCTATTATAAATCATAAATAGACTATTATTCAGATCAATTTATTTGTATATAGAATTGGTATTCATTGTGTATTCTTGTCAGAAACGGTTTTGATAAAAATAAATTGGGGCTAGGTCAGCTGTATGCTTTTGTTTGGTGAAATAATGTTGATTGTATGCAATTATTGATTGACCTTGTCCAGTGTATTTCCACACGAGTCTAAGTGATTTTTGACATGATTAGAATAAATCAAACTTTCCTGTTAAAAAAAGATGTACGATTGGCAGCTATGCTGGAGTTACTTCAATTATATCTCGCAAACCGCGGTTTTTAATATTTATAATAAACGAAAAAAAGGTGTCGAAACCGCTCAATCAGCGGCGGGTGAAGTTATCCTTGGCGTACCGCAAGGTAGTTTCGTAGGCCCGCCGTTGTTTTTCAAATAAATCTATGATCTGTTGGTAATCTTAAATAAAATATCAGGGTTTTTTACTTAATTAGAGAAGGTAATGATATTATCAAAAGGTATGACAGGTGATGACAGTAATCAAGTATCGCCAAAATATTTATCTGATCTAATGAAATAGGATTCAAAGATTTTGAAAAATGTATTTATTCTCTTATTAATGTCGACATTAATAATTTATTTGTTAAAATAAATCTGCAAAATACAACAATCCGCGATGATAGCTTAAACACCAATCAGAGCGAATTACGTCACGTCTCAGTACACGTCATTTTGTTTAGTTTATGCGTATACGCGATCTCTGCATTTTTTACAAATAAATATTGTTTTTGCCTTACCTGTCCCTAAAATACATCTTTCGTTGTTATCCATTCCCACAACAGACATCAGCCATGGAACAAGGTTTTACCAAGGCAAATTCCGCTAATTTGCCTAGTACCTGATAAAGCTAATAAAGCTACATCATCAGCAAGTATATTAACATAGACTAAATTTCAAACCCGTGCAAAGCCGGGGCAGGTTGCTAGTATTAAAAATAGGGATAAGTTTTACTGTGAATGTAATTACAGAAAGCAATAGCACCTTATCATTTATACATCCATAGGTACTCGTAATTATAATACATAATTACATTAATTACAAAAAATGTTGGTGTCGCAAATTTCCAACAACAATTTTATGAAATCGTGTTAACCACAACATTTACATTTGAGTATTGTTATGGACCGAGGAAAACGTGGTTAGATCACAGCTAGGTCGTTCATGTAATTGCGAAATTAATAAATACGTGGAGCGGAAAAATCTCCATGACGCAGGCACCTAAATAATGATATATCTACTCCTAGACTATAATGATAAACGACCATTCGGTTTAGCGGTTAGAAGCCGATATTCACCAGTCGCCTCGAGCGAGGCTGGCTTGAAATTTCTCTTGGACGAATCTTTGTCATATATAGGGTTATTCAAAATTTGCGAAAAAAAAAATCAGCTGTTCCATAGAAAAATGTCAATGACACTGGACAAAATGTATGGAACAGCTGATTATTTTTAGCGAATTCTGGGTTGGTCCCATAGTAAAAGTTGTTCATAATGATGAGTACTATGAGCCCTTTTCGGCTTAGCATACCCTTTATGAATAACCCTGTATGTCGAACTGGGTTTTCACTTCTGACACCTCTGTTTTTGTCGGCATTTATTTTATTATTATTTAGAGTATACAGGGTTAGGTCAGGTCAGGTAAAAAAACAGCTGTTCCATAGAAAAATGTCAATGACACTCGACAAAATGTAGCTATTTTTTTTTCGCTATTTCGGGGTTGGTCCCATAGTAAAAGTAGTTCATAATGAATACTATGAGGCCTTTTCGGCTTAGCTTACCCTTTCGTTCTAACCCTGTATATTAATTGTTTCACTACTGGGCAAAGGCTTCTTTACCATTTAGAGTCTACTTACATCCATCACTATAATTTGCCCATTTTTTTTATTCACGTATGTTATTTTAAAATCGGATATATGTACGTGTTTATTTTGTCATCTGGCTCAGAGATATTAATGCTAGCTATTAATTCCTATCTTAGTGATTGATCATTTCTGTAATAATAAAAAAAAATGTTTTCAACAGGGCTGCCACCCCAAAAAAAAAATGTTCAGATTGATGAGAAAAACTATTCGAAGGTTCAATACACGTAGAAAGCGGTGCAAGATGTTCTTTAACACGCTTTCTCTTGACACGGTACGCGCCAACACCACTATTGATTTCTTATTACATGTTGGATAGGTCTTGAAGTAAACTAGACTCGTAATTGGTACCTAGCTAGTTGTTGGTAGATAGGTAGGTAGGCTGGGTAGTTAGGCTAGGTTTAGAGGTAGGTAGTCGGGTAGTTAGGTTCTAGAGAGCGTTTAGAATAGGAAGCCATACCTACTTACATAGTTATAAAGTTTTAATTATAACATAGACTGTGTGTTTTAGTTCTACAGAGTTTTTGACCGTTAGGCTTTTGTTCTATATTTTTTTCACGATACTCTTACAAAAAACGAAGTAGTCCACTTAGAGCACCCGTCCGAATAGCACTTGCGCAAAGAGCACCCAGCCTAGTCCACGAAGAGCACCTATCCATTTTTTTGGCAGGTGCTCGTACGTGTGGCAAGTTGGTCAATATATAATTTGGTGCAAGTAATGGCACATACAACCAGCCTATAAAATTGGCACTAAAATAATACTGATTGAATAAGATTATACGATTAAGTACCTAAGCACAAGTATTTTATAACAAGTTAAAGTACTAATCAGCTCTAGAGTCTTACATAGAAATCCTGCTTAAAATTCTCCATCTTGTTTTCGCACGTGCCAATTCCCGTAAGTGAGAATTCAGATGTGACGAGTGATAGAGATGAATGGAATAAGTGTACCCCACGTAGGTTGGATATTCACGTAAGCAAGATGCTATGAGGACATTTTAAGCAGTGATTAAATTAAAGCAGTGTTTATAACTAAGACCCTAAATGAATACGACGACCGATGCCTAATTTTATTTCGTAGACACAATAAGATATGAAAATAACATCAGCTTACCATAATTCATTTTGTCACATCAGGTTATTTAAGTTCTTCCAGTAAATGTGTGTCATCGAACTGATTCGGTAGGTCAATAAACACGAGAATAAACACGTTATCTATATTAATTCTATAAGAATACTAGCTACGCCCCGCGGTTTCACACGCGGTCAAAAAGTTTAACCCTTAAATTAAATAAAAAAAAGGGGAAAAAATAAAAATTAAAAGTAGCCTATGTGTTAATACAGGCCATGAAAGACCTTTAACTCCAATTTTCACGTAAATCCGTTGAGCGTTTAGTGGTAAAAAACATACAAACTTATAGTTTTATAATACCGACATTCGACATGGTAGGAAGATGGATGCGATTGGCGCAGGACCGAGGCAGATGGCAGAGTGAGAGAGAGGCCTATACCCAGCAGTGGGATAAAAAAGGCTGTGGATGATGATGATGAGGAAGATAAGATTATAACAAGGGAAAGTTGGTTTGTATGTTTGTAGAGGGCAATCTCTGAAACCACTGGTCCGATTTACAAGTTCTTCCACTAATGAAAAGCTACACTTTCTCTCAGTGCTATAGGCTATATTTATAGCTCCAAACTGGTCCGCAACCGTACGCTAAGATCCAAGTATCAGCGAGTGTATAAAAATATATCTTAACAAACTTATTTCATGACATCTTTACATAATATAAGCTTGTTATGTTTACTAATAAAAAGTACGATAAGATAACAATGTAACTTTAAAAATATAGGAAAACACCCGTATGTTATAGTACGGTTCAAACAGGGTTCTAAGATACATTTTGTGTTGTGTGTGTCATTGACATTTTTCTATATTATGAAACAGCTGATTTTATGTTCGTGAATGGCGGGTTGTTCCTACAATAAAAGTTGTTTATAATGATGTACTATATAAGCCCGTTATGTTTTCTAATAATACGTATAAATAATAATATACATATATATAAATAAAAATAAATAAAAATGAAACCCGTTTTCCTTGGTCACGGCATCACGCGTGAATGGCTGGACCGATTTCACTAATTCTTTTTTTGTTGTATTTGTTATTATTAGGAGAAGGTTCTTACGGAAAAAAATATTAAGAAAATCTCTCAGAAATATTGAAAACCCCTAAAAACAGCCCTTTTCTTTTTCCCATACAAACGTTTTCTAACTAAAACGAGCTTTATTGCTATTGTATAAAGTTCATATTGAATTGCAAGCACTCACTGTTGTTTAAGCAATGTAGGTATGTTCTTAACGTCCAAGAACCGCGCCAACAATAAGTTTATAAAGTTATTGCAATTTAATTAGGCAGTACCATAGAGAAGTACTGTATGGCAGTACGAAGTCTGCCGGGTCAGCTAGTATAAATATAAATAATAATAAATACGATAAGAAAATGTTACTTTAAACATGAAGGAAAACATCCCGTATCTTATGGTACGGTTCATATAATAGACTATTACAAAATGGGTACTCAACAACTCATATTTGCCGTAACAGTTTCTTCCGCTAACTGCATACTCGGTGACGTTATTTGAACCGCTCGAGCATTTTACGTAACCTAGTTATGAAATTACAGACCACACTTTAGGACCTAGTCATAGTTAGTATTTTTTTGATGCCTTCCATTTAGCTAGAAACGTGGAGAAAATTTATTGCGACAAAGGACTCAAAGTCCTAGTGATTTCAACTGCGAAACAGCTATGTGGTTTGTTCTTACTTCACTAGGGTTGCCGGTTTAACTCGATTCTTTTATGCAATCCAAATAAAGTTGCAAAACGTGCCTTATCTTTCTAAAAATCTAAAAACACAAAATGTATGGAAATCGTGGATGTGTTTGTGTACCATTAACTCACCATGGAATCGGTATCGTTATTATACACGTTATTTGCATCACAACAGCGCTTTACGAATTTTTCAATGCAACATATTGAAACAGACAGAAAAACAATTTTGATCCATACTCAGAGGACGAAATGTTTTGAGCTATTATGTTTCGACCGAGAGCGCTGACCCAATAAGTCTTAAGGATTTGTATAATTGATCATCAATAGAAAATTAATGAGAAACAACATGGTTTTGACGTTTTGTTTATGAAAACTGATACAGCGAGTGACGTCGAAGGGATGTCGCCATTCTGTTTGCATGTATGGAATGTACTGCCATAATATCAGGCCGTCATCCCGTACCGTCCACCCGTGCCTGGTGTATGCTATGTCACATATGCTAGAAGAAGATATGCTGCCCTCAAAAGCCCAAGAGCGGTATCTCAAAAATAATTAATAGTTCAAAAAACTAAAAAACACCCTTTGTTTAGTGTATTGTCATGGGTCCTCGATATATCAACAAAGTTTGAACGAAATCTGGCCTTTTAAAGAGGGTCAAAATCGCGCCCAAAGAAGTCGGTTACAAACATACAAACAAAAAATAAACAAACAAACAAGTGAAGTTATTAAAAGCGTGTAAAAATAAATATGGTTTCTGTTTTTTCACGCATCAGATGCATAGTTTTCAAGCTGTCACAAACGTGAAGAAACAGTATTTTTTTGAGAAACTCCTTTTGGTCTTATAGGGGCACTGGGCAGTATGGCTCTTCTTCATATATTTTTAGTTATAAAGGGTTATACGAAAGTAAAGGTCCATTTCTCTTGTTTTACAGGCAGCCTGCTCCCTCAGTGTCCGCGTGGGCAGTTTCAGCGACCCAGCAGATATACAGGGGCTGGCACATTTTGTGGAACACATGGTCTTCATGGGCAGCGAGAAGTACCCCAAGGAAAATGAGTTCGATTCCTTCATCAAGGTGAGGCTTTAGCACCATGTCGGTTTGTGCCATTAAATGTCAAAGTGATAGGTGCCCAAGCCTGTTGGTTCGATGCTAGTTAGAAAACAATAAATGTTCATAAATTGCCAATGCTTGTTATGCTTATGTAAAGGCAGGTAAACCTCACCTCGCAATTGAAATGCAGATTTTCTAAATTAGGTATTAACTATCACAGCTGAATCCCTTTATTTTTTCAGAAAAAAGGCGGTTCAGACAACGCGTCAACAGACTGCGAAGTGACCACGTTCTACTTCGAGATACAGGAGAAGCATCTGCTGCAAGCCATGGACATCTTTAGCCAGTTCTTCGTCAGCCCGCTCATGAACAAAGAAGCCATGCAGAGGGAAAGGGAGGCCATCGAATCTGGTAAGTTTAGGGTAGTGCTCATACTGATATTTCTTGAGCTATGATTCGCGAAGGATGTTACAAACGTCAAAAATGTTAATAGGCGCCGGTTGTTGGTCCTGTTAACTCCTGTTACAACAAACGCTAAGCCATGTTAAAGGCCTTCAGGTGGCCTAAAAACTCTATACGAACAATTTGACTACTATGCTCCTTCCGGGGGACTAGATTCGTGAAACGAAATCGATACAGTCTTCTACCAAGGACCTATTCGTTTCGGTCCGAAAAACCTTAACAATACATGAGTTCCCAAAAAAATATTAGCAATTTTCACGGCTCGGTTTAATTTTCTAACGTGTTTCAGCATAATAATAAGCACATCTAGAAAGAACAGAATTAAAATAAATGTGGCGTAAAATAAGTATTTAGCGGCGCATAAATTAGTATTAGCTGTTTGATTGCTCAGAGTTCCGTACACAAAAGGTGTCAACGAATTCCTACGAGTATTGCTAGTACAAAATAAAATAAAAATAAAATCAGGGAAACCAGCTAAGCCTGACAGGGTAATTGGCGTGACAACACAAATCGTCCGAGCTGATTGTGATGGGAATTGCAGAAATTTGCATAATAGCGGCATTATTGTGATGTAGAAAGAAGTTTACATGCATTGTTGGGTCGCCAAGCTTCAGATAACGATGATTTATTGTGATCTTTTGAGTAAGTCACGTTCGGACGTGCTATAAATATGTGTGGTTATGTCGTAATTATTTTATAGATAGTTTTATATCCTTTACGTAAATAATTACCTATAGGTACAAGTTTTATAGGCAAGATGCTCCGGAATAGTAATTTGCTTTGTTTGGTCAGATAATGAATCGTCAAATTTACTTTACTCCATGGCATATTAATATTTAATTTAGAAGCGTGTCAAGGCCGATTTTAAGTCTATTAGAACAACTGACAGGACAATGGCTACGGATGTACGGACCCTTGGATAAGAGACTATTATTCGCTCTTTGTGATTTTATTTTTCTATACAACCCACCACGAATCAACATAAACAGTCAGCCACAGACTTATACCTATTGCGTGTATTTTGACGACGTATTTGGCTCAACGGGAGTATATCCGCCTTATAAGTGTGAGGTCCCGGGTTCGATTCCCGGCCGGGCAGATGTTTGAATGATGAATTTAAATATCTGTTCTGGGTACCTGGCATCCCCGACACAGGCTATCCTAGTGGAAAGTGTGAAACGTTATTTATTTATTTCGTGTATTGTTCAGAGTTCGCGATCGCAGCGCCGTCCGACTCGAATCGCAAGGACCAGCTCCTCTGCAGCCTGTTCCCTGAAGGCCATCCCGCTCGCACCTTCACTTGGGGCAACCTAAGAAGCCTCAAAGACGAGATCAACGATGACGAGAAACTGTACCAAGCGGCGCACGAGTTTAGGAAACGGCATTATAGCGCGAATCGGATGACGGTGGCGGTGCAGGTAAGAAGTAGGAAATTGGAAGGTAAGTAGGTACTACTGTAAAGAAAGGATGAAAAAGGTCTTTTAAACTGCCGACCTTAAAAGGTCGGCAGCGTATCTGTGATGCCTCCAGTGTTACAGGTATCCATAGGCGACGGTGATCGCTTACCATCAGGCGGCCCGTTTGCTTGTCTGCCACCTATGGCATAAAAAATAAATAAATATGAATGTTATTCTCCTTAGGCCCTGTCCACACTGACCGAGGCACCTCGCGAGGCTCGCTTCTATCTCGCTCTTTGTACTAAGCTTACCACGGTCCAGAAAGAGACAAAAGCGTGCCTCGCGAGCCATGGTCGGTCGGTGTGGACACGGCTTTAGTCTTCCTTAGTCCTACTAATATTATAAACGCGAAAGTTTGTAAGAATGTGTGTATGTTTGTTCCTCGTTCACGTAAAAATGGCTGAACGGATTTACATGAAATTTGTAATGAAGGTTGTTCATGGTCTGGATTAACACAGGCTACTTTTTATCCCTGAAAATGCGGGTGGGACCGCAGGGCACAACTAGTTTTTATATAATTTGCTTGGTGTACGATAAATATATGGCTATACAAAATTGTATTATAAATGGTACATAAATAAATGACTAATATCACAAAAGAACTGTCAAATTCGAAAACTTGTTTTGTTTCATATTCACACGTGAATCTTCTCGATAATGAGAATTTCACAAAGACGTAGAATAAACGACAATGCGAAAAAAAGGCGATGTGATTTAGATTTAGACCAATAAAATTGTATGGAATCGGCATGAAGTCGTAAAATGGTCTTTTTTGGGAACGTGTATTTATCAATATATCAGATCGCTAGAACTTGAGGTTTTGAACATTAGCTTATGTTTTTTTTTTTTATTATTCAGTAATATGCTAGCATTTGACCGCCATCTTGCCTGATAGTAAGCAACGATACGGTCTACGATGGAGCATGCTTTCCTAGAAGAAACGATTCACTCGCGACTTGAAGGCACCTAGATTATATCTATCGGGAAACACCAACTAATTATAGTGCATTTTATGATCTTTCATTTGACACCCCGATCAAGTAAATCGATTCAGGAGTTATCGAGTTATATTGCCTAATAGAATGGCCCGCCCTCCACGCTTGTGACGTCATATCTCCCCCCTCCATATACATAGGGGGTGACTACCGCAGTTTTCATATTCTGGAAATTATGCCAAACAAGTACGTACCGGTCGTCAACATGGCCGAGCAAATCCCCACCAAAATCGTTATTTGAAGACTTTCACAATTGGATCTTCTACTAATAATGGTGCTATGTTAAATACAATGGTTTATTCCCAGGCTCGTATGGACCTGCCCGACTTGGAACAGTACGTCGTGAACACGTTCGGCCGCGTGCCGACCAACAAACTGCCCGCGGACGACTTCAGTCAACACATGTTCCGACCCGATGCTGTCACGCAGGAGTTTAGAAGCATATACTACGTCAAACCAGTAGCAGATAATACTGAGGTGAGGTATACAGGGTTTTAAGGAAAGGGTATGCTAAGCCGAAAAGGGCTCAGTACTCATCATTATGAACAACGTTTACTATGGGGCCAACACGGAAATGCGAAACATACAAATTGTGGCTACACTGGTAAGTGAGATATAAGGATAAGTGTGACGAGACGCAGATGACGCAGCACAGCACAGCAGCAGGGGAGAGCAGGCGAGACAGACATAGGGCGCAGAGCAGGACAGACACATGTCTGCGTCGCACGTGCCTATGCCGCAGTACGCAGCTCTCAGTACGTTCATAAATTACAAAATCTGTGCTGCGTGGATTAGCATCACTTGCGTCATACTTTTTTTTTTATCTATTATTTTTATGGAGCTTTTCTCACTATGTGAGGCGTCATACTTTGTGAAAAAGTCAATGCTTGTCATAAATAAGTAAAAGTGCCAACTCGTCGATAAATGATATTCGATGGGTGGTTATGTTCTAATATCATAATCATGGTAATTGTGATTGATCAATGCAATACGCTTGTCAATCAATAGTTAATAGCCGTCCCAGATAAATTAAAATAAATAACTTACCTACTGACGTAAGCCGACGAATATTCCGATGCAACGTGTTCTCGTTAGAGCATATTATTTATCATTTAGCATTGTATGTGCATATATGTAATCATGCTATTGAATAAGTGACATTCTTGTTAATGTAATTGTTATAATAATATTTATTCGTAAGGAAACCTTCATACGTCCATGGAATAATTTATTTAGTGGATATGAATCCACCAACCTGCACTTGGCCAGCGTGGTGGAATACAGCCTAATCGCCCTTCGAGGGTAGATAGATAGATAAACTCTTTATTGTTAACTCTAGAAATCTATTAGACTACTACATTTCCTCTACAGGGTTATAAGGAAAGGGCATAATAAGCCGAAAAAGGCTCAAAAAGCCCGGAATGCGCGAAAAAAAAAACCGTTGTTCCATACATTTTCTATGGAACAGCAGATTTTCGAATTCCGCGTTGTTCTCATAGTAAAAAATTGTTCATAATGAGTATGAGTTCTTTTCGGCTTAGCATACCCTTTCCTTATAACCCTGTATTACCACTACTACTACACTACTAGACTTGGTATCTCAGAAGTGGGATCGTTAAAGGTTGAGTTATTGATTTGACAATAAATGTCACTCAGTTATTAGGGCCAAGTTTAAAGGCTTTTTATGACAGATCTAATTTTCCTAAAACTGTTCACGTCTTTGTCTGATACATTGCAATGATAAAGATGAGATATATTTTTAGTTATTTTAGATCTGATGATCAAATAAAGCCTTCAGACTTGGGCCTATTAGCAGTATTAATATTGTTTGCAGGTACATCTGACGTGGTGCATGAGATCGTTAATATCGGAGTACGAATCGAAGCCGCACCAGTACATATCCTACCTGCTCGGCCACGAGGGCAAGGGCAGTCTACTATCATACCTTAGGAAGAAGTGAGTACGATTTGTATGACACTGTCTTCTGTGTACTTAGTATACATCTTAATATATATATAAACTAGCTGACTCGACAGACGTTGTCCTGTCAAAAGCCATTGCGTAACTATAGCAACCGTAGTATGTTGATGCTAACTTGTCAATTTATAGTAAAAATTATCAGTATATATATAATTTGCAATAAATTAAAAT
Source organism: Alcis repandata (assembly GCA_949125135.1). Taxonomy (NCBI): domain Eukaryota; kingdom Metazoa; phylum Arthropoda; class Insecta; order Lepidoptera; family Geometridae; genus Alcis; species Alcis repandata. The sequence goes on from OX421241.1 coordinate 6,392,480, forward strand.
TGCGACTATAATTTGAGATTTAAACTATCCTATCTCTCAAGTTGGATCGAACTATTTATACGAGATTTATATATCTTAATATATATAAATCTCGTGTCACAATGTTTGTCCTCAATGGACTCCTAAACCACTTAACCGATTATAATAAAATTCGCACACCATGTGCAGTTCGATCCAACTTGAGAGATAGGATAGTTTAAATCTCAAATTATAGTCGCAATTTTAATTTATTGCAAATTATATATATACTGATAATTTTTACTATAAATTGACAAGTTAGCATCAACATACTACGGTTGCTATAGTTACGCAATGGCTTTTGACAGGACAACGTCTGTCGAGTCAGCTAGTCTTAATATATATAAATCTCGTGTCACAATGTTTGTCCTCAATGGACTCCTCAACCACTTAACCGATTATAATAAAATTCGCACACCATGTGCAGTTCGATCCAACTTGAGAGATAGGATAGTTTAAATCTCAAATTATAGTCGCAATTTTAATTTATTGCAAATTATAATTTTTACTATAAATTGACAAGTTAGCATCAACATACTACGGTTGCTATAGTTACGCAATGGCTTTTGACAGGACAACGTCTGTCGAGTCAGCTAGTATAATATATAAATCTCGTGTCACAATGTTTGTCCTCAATGGACTCCTAAACCACTTAACCGATTATAATAAAATTCGCACACCATGTGCAGTTCGATCCAACTTGAGAGATAGGATAGTTTAAATCTCAAATTATAGTCGCAATTTTAATTTATTGCAAATTATATATATACTGATAATTTTCAAGTTAGCATCAACATACTACGGTTGCTATAGTTACGCAATAGCATTGACATTTGACATAGAATTGACGCAATGGCTTTTGACAGGACAACGTCTGTCGAGTCAGCTAGTCTATATATATAAAAATGAAACCCGTTTTCCTTGGTCACGGCATCACGCGTGAATGGCTGGACCGATTTCACTAATTCTTTTTTTGTTGTATTTGTTATTATTAGGAGAAGGTTCTTGTTCTTACGGAAAAAAATATTAAGAAAATCTCTCAGAAATATTGAAAAACCCTAAAAACAGCCCTTTTCTTTTTCCCATACAAACGTTTTTTAACTAAAACGAGCTTTATTGCTGTTGTATAAAGTTCATATTGAATAGGCATGACGACAGTATCAAAAAATCGCCGATTCAATGCTTTCAGGGGACTAGCCAGATTAAAAAAATTTAAAACACAAGTTTAGTTTTATTTTTAAAAAACAGATTATTAAGATTTTCAATAAATTAAAACATTAAAATACAGCAATCGGCCATCTTGTCAGAAACAACAATCACAGCGTATGACGTCACGCCTAAGTGAACTCAGGTCATCCGCCGCTCATCACGCATAGACACAATGACATGACACAATGCCGTGACGTCAAATCGACGCCATGACACAAGCAAGCTGTTTTCGGGCACTGTTGAAAAAATATGTGAAAAATGGCTTCAAACTTCGTTAAACTTAAGTTTATTACCGAAATAAAGGCTTTTTTGTAAATAGTAAATGTGTACTCACATTATGGAAGAGGATTTTAAAATCTTTCGTCACGCCTATTGCAAGCACTCACTGTTGTTTAAGCAATGTAGGTATGTTCCTAACGTCCAAGAGTCAATTTGCACTTTGTTACCTCTGTACAAAGTTCAAATTCAATCATATCTATCAAAACAGTGTGCGTTGGAGCAGATAAAACAAAAAAAACCGAACTAAAAAAATAGAAAATAAAATTTTATAAATTTAAATTAAGAATAGGGTTGAAAATTTCAATAAATATAAATTAATAATAGTGTAAATAAATAAATATATGTATTTTATTTTTAAAAAGCGTGGGGTGCATGGGTCAATAGATATTATATATTTTGTAGATACATTTTGTATTGACAGACATGAGTAGAGTGATTAGCATTTTGATAACATCTTAGAAAGCACCCCACGCTTTTTTAAAAATAAAATACATATATTTATTTATTTACACTATTATTAATTTATATTTATTGAAATTTTCAACCCTATTCTTAATTTAAATTTATAAAATTTTATTTTCTATTTTTTTAGTTCGGTTTTTTATAAAAAGCGTGTTTTTTTAGTTTTTTTTTAACTATTATTTATTTTTCGCTTTTTAGTTCGATTTGCTAACTATTAACCATTATTAATATGTACAAATGTGTTGGTGTTGTCCGATTTTGGCCGTCTGCTCAAGCAAATTAAAAATAAAATTGATGCGTAACAAAAAATATTGAGCAAAAAGATTTGTAGCCGCGTGGTTTCGATCCTCAGACCTCATAAAATAAAATTGATGCGTAACAAAAAAATATTGAGCAAAAAGATTTCTAGCGCGTGGTTTCGATCCAGGGACCTCTGGATTATGAGCCCAGCACGCTTCCACTGCGCCACTCTGTTCTCTGTCACGAATGACGAAATTACCATTTGTAAGTTAAACGGTATTAAAAGTTAAAGAAACTTTATAGAAAAAGCGTGTTAAACAAATTAATAGTTAAAAAAACTAAAAAACACGATTTGTTTAGTGTATTGTCATCGGTCCTCGATATATCTACAAAGTTTGAAAGAAATCTGACCGTTTAAAGTGGGTCAAAAACGCGCTCAAAGGAGTCGGTTACATACAAACAAACATACAAACATACAAACATACAAACATACAAACATACAGGTGAAGCTAATAAAAGCGTGTTAAAAAGAAAACGAAATCGAATAGTTCATTCATTTGTTTTAAAATTTCGAAGGACTTGACTCCAAGTCATATCAAATTAAAAAAAAGTTGAAACAACAACAAACTGTCAATGTCAGTGTTTTTTTTTTCATGGATGAGTTTGCTTTTGTCAACTGATACACGAAACAAATTCGTACTTAAAATTGTAATCTATACTAATATTATAAAGAAGTAAAGTTTGTGTGTTTGTATATTTGTTAAATTGTAAGGGGTAATCTCGGGATCTACTGAACCGATTTTAAAAATTCTTTCACCAATAGAAAGCCACATTATTGCTGAGTGTCATAAGTTATATAAAAAACCGAAAAATAAAAAGGCTTTTACGTGGTAGTCCGTTTTGCAAAGTGAATCGGAGAAAAAACGGTCCGGACGGCGCGCGATGGCTTCGGGTTTAATTAACATTATGCCCAACGAAGTGGGCACGGGTCAGCTAGTTTATTATAAGTATAAAATTGTAAATAGTGTTTTGTGCAGTGTTTATATTTAATTAGGCAGTACCATAGAAAAGTACTGTATGGCAGTACGAAGTCTGCCGGGTCAGCTAGTATTACATAATTATGTATCCACTTAGAAGAACACAGAATATATATGCGTGTACTTGAAATCTCAAAAAAAGATACAGCTTAACGCTTTTTTTGCTTTGCTTTTTATAGACTTGGTTTTTTACGAGCGTTGCTATTGTGGCTTGAGTAGTTCATACTTAGATTACTTAGTAAAATGAATGTATGGAATAGTATCTAGATATTTTGCGCATTTTAGTATTGAGGACTAGGTTATTCATAATAATACTCACAGCAAATATTTTTTTGGGCTAAGCATGTTCTGCCCTAATATTCCGATACATTTGCGATGCGATGCGATGCCGCAACGCAGAAACTTGCGACGCGAATTTCTGCGATGCGATTTCTACGGCAAGGAAAATCTTTGCCGCAGAAATCGCATCGCAGAAATTCGCGTCGTGCGTGCTCGCAGATTTTTGCGATGCGACGTCGCACCGCAGTTTTGTGTACAAGCTCTAATGCATGTTTTATTAAATCGAATACTCCTGTAAAGTTTGTTAAGGATAGTCTAAATACAAACAACTGGATAGCTTTGAAGTATCTTTATTACTAACTAGCGGCTCGTCCCGGCTTCGCACGGGTGGACACTATTGAAGTTTTAGTAAGGATCCCTAATTTTTTCAGGTAATAAATATAGCCTATGTCACTTTGGGATAATGTAGCATTCGAATGGTGAAAGAATTATTGAAATCGGTCCAGTAGTTTTCGAGTTTATTCCACACAAACATCCAAAAATACAAAAATACAAATCTTTCCTCTTTATAATATTAGTATAGACTTATGATGACGTATGAAATGTAAAGTACATTAGTGTATTGGGGTTTACCGTACACTCCGATAATACGTTATAACAAAATAAAATAACAATAAAAATGCGTTTATTTCAGGCAACATAACTTGCATACAATGCAAGCTACAGAGGCCCAGAGAAAATAAATACCTTACAGACTAACATAAATACAGGGTTATTCATAAAGGGTATGCTAAACCGAAAAGGGCTCATAGTACTCATCATTATGAACAACTTTTACTATGGAACCAACTTGAAATTCGCGAAAAAAAAATCAGCTGTTCCATACATTTTGTCGAGTGTCATTGACATTTTTCTATGGAACAGCTGATTTTTTTTTCGCGAATTTCGGGTTGGTCCCATAACAAAATTTGTTCATAATGATGAGTACTATGAGCCCTGTTCGGCTTAGCATACCCTTTATGAATAACCCTATATAAATAAAACATTTTAAAACTCACTATATCTTCTGGGATGTCAAAAACACGTTAGTTTTCATAGTAATGCCAGGTATGTGATGTTTGTTGCAGAGTGTGGGCGCTCAGTATATACACTGGCAACTCTGAAAGCGGAATCGACTACACGTCGATGTACAGCTTGTTTTCTACGCAGGTGGTGCTCACTAAAGAGGGATTGGCACATATTGATGAGGTGATTTTTATACTGGCAACTTTTAACATTTTAACTGCTGCTAATAATCACTTGCCTTAAGTGCAGATAATCATAAGCGTTCTGTTTTACGCGCCTGGCGTGTGTAGCCGCATTCGCGTTGCACAAAGGAGAACACCCCTTCCCTTTGCCGGCTTCCTTGTTCCCTGAGAGATACAATCTTGGGTTTTTAAGTTTTTAAGTTTAAGGTCAGAGTGAATAGGTATATTCTAAGTCTGCGTGCTTCATCTTTGACCACATCGTCGCTTACCATCAGGCGAGTTGGTGGTCAAACGCGGACTAGTTCACGAAAAACAAAAAACAAAAAAAACGAGGTATGTGTTTTCAGCAGTTAAAGTGTTAAAACAAACTCCTTGGACTTTTTCTTACCGCTTATAATGATTGTGTGCAAATAAAATTACGCGTCTTGTATTAAAACCATTTGTACCTACTTTGTTATTATCTGTTGCAGGTTTTGGAAGCGCTGTTCTCATACATAAACATGTTGAAACATATAGGACCGTCCGAGAGAATATACGAAGAAATTAAGGTAAAAGTGAATCAATTTTGTAACTTATTTAAAACTAGTTGTTCCCTGCCACGCTTTGCTGTGGATAATAATAAAAAGAAATTGATAAAAACAATCCTTGATGCGGATTATATATCATGCTAAAATTTCAGCTCGATCGGTGCAGAACTTTTTGAGTTTTTGGAGCGCACACAAACCAACATAACATTTTTATATATAGATTATATTCTTTAGTTTTGATTTTGACTGATATTAGCAGTATTTTGTTTAGTTGAAAGAAATATTGCGAAGATTTTTAAAGTTAAGGAATATAAAAAGAAAAAAAATAGTAAGATATGCGTCATTGTAAAACTATATCCAATTGTTCTACTGTAAGTTTTGCACGAAACAAAAATCTATAACTACACCTTAAAAACGTAACAAAGCAATAACTTCCCGCTCAATTACAATCAAAATTAAATCATAGCCCATTGACTTAAAGCCCATTTTTCCAGACAATAGAAGACACCAATTTCCGCTTCGACGAAGAAACTCAGCCGGCGGAGTTTGTAGAGGCTCTATCGGAGAACATGCATTTTTTCCCGCCAGAGCATTACATTACGGGAGATAGGCTGTATTATAAATACGACCCTGTGGTAGGTACTATTTTATTGTTACTTCCTATTAAAGATAATGAGAAATAAGTATATTAAGACCATAGGCATTGTTTCCAGTGAAATTACAGGGCAAATGGGAGATTAAACAACTTATATCTCAGGGTGACGAGCGCAGTGCTGTGCCCCGCAGGGTCTTGAATTCTGCGAGTTCAAAATTCTGGGTGGTGCAGTCCTGTTATGGGCAAACGTGACGTTTAACATCAGGCGAGCGATTTGCTCGTCTCGTCACTCGATTACAAAAAAAAAAAAAAAAAAAACTCGGGAAAAAAACGGGGGAAATTTGCTGCAGCGCCAAATACCGGCTGATTTTGATAAAATTTGGCAGAAGTATACAGGGTTATTAAGGGTATGGTAAGTCGAAGATGGCTCATAGTACTCATCATTATGAACAACTTTTACTATGGGGCCAACCCAGAATTCGCGAAAAAAATCAGCTGTTCCATACATTTTGTCGAGTGTCATTGTCATTTTTCTATGGAACAGCTGATTTTATTTTCGCGAATTTCGGGTTGGTCCCATAGTAAAAGTTGTTCATGATGATGAGTACTATGAGCCCTTTTCGGCTTAGCATACCCTTTATGAATAACCCTGTACTTATTATAATTTGCAGGCTATAACGGAGCTCCTGGACTGCCTTCGCGCCGACACAGTCAACGTGATGATATTATCCAACAAGCACGCGACGCCTATTGAGTACGACGCTAAAGAGAAGTGGTTCGGAACTGAGTACAAACGGAGAGGTAACTAATAAATAAATAAATAAACGTTTCACACTCATAGCTCCCCACTAGGAATAAATCCTGTGTCGGGGATGCCATGGAACACACACAAAGAGACAAGGACAACTAACACCCAGACCCAGAACAGATATTTAAATTCATCATTCAAACATCTGCCCGGCCGGGAATTAAACCCGGGACCTCTGGCATATAAGGCGGCTACACTACCGCTGAGCCAAACAGGCCGACAAATCATTTATATATTCCGGAGAGTGTGCATCTGATCTTACTTACTTACTTAGCCAGGTTTAATGACCTGTTTGGCTCAGCGGTAGTATGTCCGCCTTATGAGCAAGAAGTCTCGGATTCGATTCCCGGCCGGGCAAATGTTTGAATGATGAATTTAATTTGAGATGTGAGATGTGAATGAAATTTATTAATTTTATTGTAGTTTATATTGTTTTATTTTTATTATTATTTTCTTTAGTTTATTTGCTGTATTTTCTGTAATTGCATAGTATGTAGATATAAGGGTAGCACCGCCTTGGTTCTACTGTAAAGGTGTTACCAGAATAGTTTTAATAAATAAATAAATAAATAAATAAAACTATCTGTTCTGGGTCTGGGTGTTAGTAGTCCTTGTTTTAGTGTGTGTTCCATGGCATCCCCTTCACAGAATCCTAGTGAGAAGCCATGAGTGACAAGTTAATAAAAAAAATTAACTACATAATTCCTTTACATTTGTTCCATGTCAGAGATCCCAGCGGACTGGCTTCAGCGATGGATGGACGCGTCCCCGTACCCTCAGTTCCACCTCCCCGAAAAGAACATCTACCTCACAACCGATTTCTCCATCCTACCGCCGTCCGAGCCTTACTTACAGGCGGCTAACGAGCTGGAAATAAATCTAGACGACTTCTCGGTGAAGGAAATCAGGAAGAAGACTGAGGGGACGACCCCGCTGCCGAAAATGCTGAAGCATGAGGATTTAATCGCTACCGTCAAACACTTTAGGTGAGAAAAGGGCTTTTGAGATTTACTAAAGCAGGGTGAAAGCGAGAGAGTAGACTTTCGGGTCTCGCTCGCTCCACCTAGAAACGACATACGATTATATTTCCTCTGTTTTTCTATCGTCCAATCATAGCGCTCAATCGTAATATTTTGAGCCACCCAATAGTACCAAGCTACTTGTTAAATATAACCCAACTGTCTTGTGTTTTTTTTTTTTTTATTTATTAGACTACAGTATATTTCGTAAAAAATAATGTTCTGGGCTCAATTACGTTCACATACTGTCCTTTGAGGATACAAACGTATGTCTTATGGGACATACACCTACTCAATTTGGCCTTTTGAAAATGTAACCGCAACGTTTCTTTTATATTGTTATGAGTGAGGTTTTTAAAAAAAAAATTTGTTCCAGACTAGAACAGCCCAACTTGCTCCGCAAGAACCGCCAGATGGAGTTATGGTACAAGCCGGACTTCAAGTTCAGATTCCCCACCGCTCTTCTCTACTTCTACTTCATCACGCCTCTCAGCCTCAAGTCGCCTAGAGAGTGAGTTCAATACAAATAATCTATCACCAAACCAATCACTGAATTAAAAAAAAACACTTGTCACCCTGATAGAATTTTGTTATAGACTGGACCAAACACTTTCAGGTTACGATAATTTTGTTTAAATTTCTTGATTTATGATTTTTTTAATTTTAGACATTTTTTATTTTTTATTAATTTTTGTTTCCTGATTATGTATTATGTACTCGTAATTGTATGTGGATATTGTTCTGCAATAAATTATTGGAATTGAATTGAATTGTTGTGTTGTGCTCACTAGCGGAATACCGATTGGGTGGAATTGGTATAAAATCCCTCTTACCTGTTACCCCGAATGTTGATGTTGTCAGATCGTGTCTCCTGGACGTGTGGACGGACTCGCTCCACCAGAACCTGAAGGAGGAAGTGTACCCCGCCAACATGGCCGACCTGCAGCACAGCATCTACGTGGGGGACAAGGGGCTCACGGTCAAAGTGACGGGGTACAGCCAGAACATACACGTGAGTCTCTCACTATACGATGTCTTACTATTATCTAAAGATAAAAAGATAAAGAGCGGGCTCTTTTTCCGCAACTAGGCCGGTAATCGGCCCTTTTTGCGTGAACTACATATGCAGGTTTCCTGACGATGTTTTCCTTCACCGAAAAGCCAGTGGTATGTAAATTCGTACATAAGTCCTAAAGAACTCATTGGTACGAGTCGGGGTTTGAACCCGCCACCTCAAGAATGCGAAGCGGCGGTTCTCCCACTGAGCTACCACGGCTCTTTACTATTATCTATTCTTCTTATCTATTCGACCTCATCATCATCATAGCATCATAGCATGTCGGCCTGTTTGGCTCAGCGGTAGTGTATCCGCCTTATAAGCCAGAGGTCCCGGGTTTGATTCCCGGCCGGGCAGATGTTTGAATGATGAATTTAAATATCTGTTCTGGGTCTGGGTGTTAGTTGTCCTTGTCTTTGTGTGTGTTCCGTGGCATCCTCGACACAGGATTTATTCCTAGCTATGAGTGTGAAACGTTTACACTCAACTTGGGTAACTTTGACATTCTGGGTAAGATTGACAGTTTTGTGTTTCATGATTTTTGTTTATATTCTTTGTTGTATTGTCAATAGTTCTAAGCTCAATGTCTAGTTTGGTTCAAACTATACTTATACCATTTTATTTAAAAAAAAACTGTTTGTCTATTCCACGTGTTTTTATTTTGCGTTAAGGCTACCCAAAATCTATAAAATGGTTGCTAAAGATACCCAGAATGTTTAAAATTCAATTAATAAGCGATTTTAGTGAAAACCAAAATTACTGTCAAAGTTACCCAGATAGGGGGGGGGGGGGGGGGGAGTAACTTTGACATACCAAACTTTTGCATTTTTTCAAATAAACTTGTATATAATGAGGGTTAGATTATTTTAGAATTCTATTCTGCACGCATCAATACACAAATTTGCTTTTTCACTTGAATCTACGACTTTTTACTAACATTGTTATAAGCAATAATGTGCCCTGAACCTGTCAAAGTTACCCAAGTTGACTGTATTTATTTATTTATTATTTATTTAGCAACCTTTTAATCCTCCCTCTGCTGGGATACAGGTCTACCCTCCAAAGGTGATTAGGCCGTATTCCACCACGCTGCCCAAGTGCGGATCGATAGATTCACATAAGCCATTGAATTTCTTATCCGGACGTATGCAGGTTTCCTCACGATGTTTTCCTTCATCGAAAAGCCAGTATGTAAATTCGTACATAAGTTCAAAAGAACTCATTGGTACGAGACGGAAAGCCGTGGTAGCTCAGTGGGAGAACAGCTTCTCATTTTAGATTCGATACATCCTACTAATATTATAAATGCCAAAATGTGTGTGTGTGTGAGTGTTTGTTACCACGTATCTCCGTAAATCAGACCACGAAAACCCGTAGTATACGTTTTGACAGTTTTCAAAATGGATTAAACGATTCGTAAAGCTTCATATTTTTATTTTTTTTTATTTTTTGATTAAGTGACGAAACGAGCAAATCGCTCGCCTGATGTTAAACGTCACGTTTGCCCATAACAGGTCTGCGCCACCCAGAATTTTGAACTCGCAGAATTCAAGACCCTGCGTGGCACAGCACTGCGCTCGTCACCCTGAGATATAAGTTGTTTAATCTCCCATTTGCCCTGTAATTTCATTGGAAACAATGCCCTTCCAACCGGAACACAGTAACACAGTAATGTTTGCACATTACTGCTTGGCGGTGGAATAACTGGCAAAGGTGTGGTACTTCCCCAGGCGGGCTCTGCAAAAGAGCCCTACCACTACAAAACCATCCATACATTATAATAGTGCCTTCACGTTTCCGCTAGGGGCGCTTTACTGTAATATATGGAGCCTTATGAAACGTATGTTTGGTACGATAATAAATGGTCCCCACCTTCTATTGACTCCAATACCCGAGGCATCTTCATTATGTTCTATGGTTTGGTTGCGGCCAAGTGGAGCGGCGACCTCGTAAGGCGGCAGGTAGTAAGTGGATGCGTAAGGCAGAAAATCGTGCCTTGTGGCGTTCTTTAGGAGAGGCCTATGTCCAGCAGTGGACAAACATTAGATAGGCTGATGAAGTTCATAGCACACCGTAATTCATAGGTTATTTAATATTCCAGTTGCTAGTAGAGCTGATAACGTCGGAGATGCGGCGCTCGACCGACAACCTCACGGAAGACATGTTCGAGGCGATCCGCGAAGTCAGGACCCGGCTCTACCATAACGCGCTGCTCAAGCCGCATAAACTGACCAAGTTAGTACTTTTTTTTAAATAAACGTTTAATACTCATAAACGTTTCACACTCATGGCACTAGGATAAATCCTGTGTCGGGGATGCCATGGAACACACACAAAGACAAAGACAACTAACACCCAGACCCAGAACAAATATTTAAATTCATCATTCAAACATCTACCCGGCCGGGAATCGAACTCGGAGCCTCTGGCTTATAACGCGGATATGTTACCACTGAGCCTAACAGGTCTTAACCTGAGAACTAGGGCTAGCTACTAACCCCAAACGAGTTTAGTTTAGTGAGTACTGTACAAACACTAGTATACATTTGTTTGTTTTTCATACTTTTAGCAGACTAACAAAAAATAAACAAATAATCCAAGAACCAAAATACACCTAAAAAGTATTTGCCTAAAATTACAACTTCTGTACGTTATGAAAATATTTATTTAAATCAATTTTTTTTATTTATTTTACTTTTATTTACATCTATTTAAAATAAGCTAAAATAAAAAACTAAAATAACTATAACAAAAAAATTTACAAAACTAAAATCAAAAAGTAGGTTTTGCCCGTGTGGCAAAGTACCAAGAACGCTTGCTGCATTCCCAAATGAAAATTAGTAATTTCTCTACATTCAAATAATTTCTATATTTTTTCTCGAAATGTCCAAATGTCCTCTCAAAATAATTATCCCATTAATATACCCAATTTATTATTATACATCGCCGAATTTTTACTTCTCCAAATTAACCTTACCTAAAATCACTCCATGATGGTTGTTTCCCATTCAATTGTTAAGAAAATTTTATCTTGTTTTGCCAAAGATTCAAGACTTCCGCTCGATTGCATTTGACTGGCATTGCAATATATAATATACTAGCTGACTCGACAGACGTTGTCCTGTCTAAAGCCATTGCGTCAATTCTACATAATATATGTCAAATGTCAAAAGTTACATAAAAAAGTTTACATTGTCCAAAGCGCTAAAGTTAAATTATGGTTTAAGTATTTTTAAATTTTCTAATTTTTCATGTTTTTTTACTATAAATTGTGGTGTGATCTCCTAAGTTAAATCGAACTGCACACGGTGTGCAAATTTGATTGAAATCGGTTAAGTAGTTTAGGAGTCTATAGCGGACAAACAACGTGACACGTAATTTATATATATTAAGTTATCAATGTTATCATTCTAAATATTCATTACATTGACAAATAAAATAAATCAATAAAAATATGAATATAAATATGAAATAATACATATTGAAAATTTATTAATTTCATGTACTGACTAATGAACACGTGGCAAAATGGTTGTTGCAATTTAATTAAGTTAATTTTAATTTTATAATTAGAAGTAAGTAATAAGAATAATAATTATTAAAACAAGTTTTTTTATGTAAGTTTTTTTTTCATCGCGAATAAGTCTGCGTTTGACCACGCCTGTTGGTAAGCGACAATGTAGTTAATTTAATTGTAATTTGAACAATTTTGTACTTCTAGAAAAATTAAATTTTGCATCCTAATTGTGTCTCCAGAGACGTCCGCATGCAAATTCTCCTGGAGCCCTACGTGTCGACGCGCGACAAGTCGGCGACAATCTCGCAGATCACGCTCGCTGATCTCCGGGAGTTTAATGATAGGTTCCTCTCTACGCTCTATTTGCAGGTACTTTTACAATGAAAATGCTTTTTCTTTTAACTTGCTGGTATTCACAATACAAGCACAACAAAAAACATCACCAAATTTATTTAAATTCACAAACAACACAACACAAACCACACCATGTTGTATACATATTTGTTGTTGTTGATTTGTCGTCGGAGTTAGATAAGTATACAAAATTTCAGCTCAATCGCACATCGGGAAATGGTTGAAATTGAGTTGCACCTAACTTGATAGCTTGATGATTCGTCTACGTCTAGTTGGTGCACGGCTTTCTAAAAGAAACTGAATTACACACGCCCTAAATAAATAAAAAACTCCGATATAATCGAACTTTGAACTAAATCAAAACCTTCCTCTATTGCAAACCAGAAATACAGCAATTTGTCCAGTCTTCGCAAGTATTGTACGATTTATTTTGTCCTCAGGCTTTAGTGCAAGGCAACATCGAGTGGTATAAAGCCGTCCGAATATCCGACACCGTACTGAAGAACATCGGGTGGCAGGGGCCGGCCGAAAGTGAACTGCCAGAGGTATGTGTTTAAATTGCGATGCTCGTCTAAGCGGCTTTGCATGTGGACTGGCAACTTTTCAAGCGCATAAAAGCGACAACTTTCAGCGTAACTGGTCATATGCATGCCAAACATCACATGCCAGTTAAAAGTCATGCTATCTCTTTAGAAACCAACGTCGAACGTATCAATAGATATGATATGATATTGGAACCCTTGTCCACATTAAAAGTTGAATTCCGAATTTGTTTCAATATAATTTTGCCAGGCAGTGTCGCTTACGACAGTGGACAACCGACGTCATATTTCATACTCCTAGCATGACTTCTATCTATACTAATACTAGCTGACTCGACAGACGTTGTCCTGTCTTAACGATGACTATTTAATTCGAATTGGTAAAAAAAGCCATTGCGTCAATTCTATGTCAAATGTCAAAAGTTTACATTGTCCAAAGCGCTAAAGTTAAATTATGGTTTCAGTATTTTTAAATTTTCTAATTTTTCATGTTTTTTTACTATAAATTGAGCTATCCTACTCGTATCTCCTAAGTTAGATCGAATTGCACCCGGTGTGCAAATTTGATTGTAATGGGTTAAGTAGTTTAGGAGTCTATAGCGGACAAACAACGTGACACGTAATTTATATTATATTAAGATTATAAAGAGGAAAACTTTGTATTTTTGTATGTTTATGTTGAATAAACACAAAAACTACTAGACCGATTTCAAAAATTCTTTCACCATTAGATTGCTACATTATCCCTGAGTAACATAGGCTATATTTTATACCCGTGCAAAGCCGGGGCAGGTCGCTAGTTGTAAAATACGTACGTATACATTCGAGAGATATCAGGCGTAACTGCATTTTTCATATTCTTTTCTATCAAATACCCTACGTATTTTTTAAGACAGAATACATTTTGCAACTAAATATTAGAAGAACAAAACTTGTTATCATAAACTTTCGTTTCAGATCAAAGTGCACCAAGTCCCCGAAGGCGAGCGTAAGGTCCGCGTGAGCAGCCTCAACAAACTGTCCACCAACAGCATCGTGATGAACTACTACCAGGCGGGGCCCACCACACCGCTCGACGCAGCCACGCTCGAAGTGTTAATGGTAGGTATTAACACTTTGACTGCGGCTAATAATCACATGTGCTTGCCTTAGGTGCAGCTAATAGTCAAATGCTTTGTGTTTTACGTGCCGCACTCGTGTCGCACAAAGGAAAACACAAGGTATGTGTTTCCCGCAGTCAAGGTGTTAACTAATAACCAGCGCAGACGATGAATTTTCAGTCCACGGCGCAGTTGTCAAAATATGTCAGAGAGTATGTCCGTATGCAGGTAAAAGAAATAGAAGATAAAAAATCGGCGCAAAAAGACCTCTTTTTTGCGCTAAGTTACGAGGTTACATCAAATGTTATTGTCTGCATAAGCCAAAGACATCGCACACTGTAGATCTGCTGTAATAAGTCGAAAGGTTAAACAATTTCGGACAATACATTAGCGCTACACTGCAAATGCCTGTTCTAATTCGTCCTAAATCGCCTATTCTACCGTTATTTTTCCATTGAAAGAACACATTGGATTTCAACGTGTTTGCTACATAAGGCATATAAAGTTTAGCCCACTGACCTCCATACTTCATGGTACCTGTGGGCCTAGCACAACTTTGACGTAAAAATACGTAGCGAGTTTTCGATAGAAAAGTGTACGCCATTTACACCCGTCAGGAGCACACTTGACAGTCGTAAATGGCGTACACTTTTCTATCGAAAACTCGCTACGTATTATTACGTCACAGTTGTGCTAGCCCTACTGATAATGACTAAAAGCATGTTGTCTTCAGATGCTGATGGAAGAGCCTTTGTTCGACGTGCTTCGTACGAAAGAGCAGCTCGGGTACAGCGTGTATAGCTTGATGCGGTACACCTTCGGGGTGCTAGGGTTCTCTGTCACTGTCAACTGTCAGGTTGACAAGTTCAGGTGGGGACACTTTTTAGTCAACTTCTTCTGTATTTGACTGTTTTTAACTTATTTTTGAAGCTTTTGTAGTAGTATGTTTGTTCGGGTGGAATCTTGCAACTCAATTTTGAACCACTTCCCGATGTCAGATTGAGCTGAAATTTTATTAACGTGTGGAACTCTGATGACAATCTGTGTACCTCTATATAAAAAATAAATCTCTATTTCCCTCGGTCATCGGATCACGCGTGACCGGATGGAACAATTTCGCTAATCCTTGTTTTGTTGTGTTAATTATGGTCAGGAGAAGGTTCTTGAAAGAAAAAATTAAGGAAGTTGAGCGGAACATCACAAAATGCAGACATAGTTAAGACAGGACAACGTCTGTCGGGTCAGCTAGTACAATATAACATTGTTTAAAAAACTAATAAATTAAACTTTTTAAGCTATTGCATAGCTTCTATCGCGGGCCTTAAGCGGGCCTTGAATCCAGAAATTCCGTAACGAAAATTTTAATAACCTAAGACACAGCGGTGATACTTTTTAGTTTTGCCATCTATCGATGAATAGCAGAACTTTTAATGACTTTTTGAAATGTCACGCTTGTCTCTTTAGTTCAGCAACTCGCCTCTAGGTGGCATTGGTTAATGAAATAATTATAATTGCATAGGTTGATAAAAAATGCTATGCAATAGCTTTACCGCGGCAGTCCCCGAGTGCCACACGTCTTTTTTGTTATTTTATGCATGGGTTCAGTAAGAGCAGTACCAGTGTATTGCCAGTGTACGTTTGGTTTCCTGGTAGTACAAAACAGTGGTTGTGAATACGTTTTTCAAGCACGTAGGCTTTTACAAAAACTTATAGAATAAACATTACAATAATAGCTGACAAAAGATTTACAATTAGAAAACTGGGAGTTAATATATTATAAATTTACTATGCACGCTTTAGTTGGAGCTGTAGGTATGTTCAAGTAATTAAAAACAGTGATTCATATTAAATTTTGGTTGCAGTGTCGCGCACGTGAATAGCCGTATAGAAGCTTTCCTAAAGAAGTTTGCTCGAGACATGAAGCGTCTCTCGGAACGGACTCTTGCAAGCACCAAGCATTCGCTCGTGCAACTCAAGCATACCACCGACTTCGAACTCAAGGAGGAGGTAACTAACAACAACAATAAAAAAAACAACAATTCTTCATTTTTGTCGACACGACAAAAACACGACCGTGTTCCCGTGTTTAATCATAGCAAAAATGTGTGAAAACCACGTTAGTTTCCATAGTAACAATTCTTCAGTTATGTTTGTCCATACTCTGTATAATTATAATGTTTCTTAGTTATCCGAAGATTGTCTGGAAGAGATTGCTTTAATGATAAGGCTGCATATTTCCCTTTCTCTTTCTGTGATGCTTTTTATCTAAATCCATTTAATTATCATCTATATATATAAAAATGAAACCCGTTTTCCTTGGTCACGGCATCACGCGTGAATGGCTGGACCGATTTCACTAATTCTTTTTTTGTTGTATTTGTTATTATTAGGAGAAGGTTCTTACGGAAAAAAATATTAAGAAAATCTCTCAGAAATATTGAAAAACCCTAAAAACAGCCCTTTTCTTTTTCCCATACAAACGTATGGCAGTACGAAGTCTGCCGGGTCAGCTAGTAATAAAATAAAAAATGAAAAGAAACAATGTTGATATATTTTTTGTTTACTTCTCAGGTTGATAGAAATTGGAAAGAAATCGTGACTGAAGAGTACGAGTTCGACAGATTATTCAAAGAGGTATGATTGGTTCTTTAAAAACTTAAACAGAAGTCATTATATTAAAAAAACGTGTAAAACATACTTCTAAATATTTTATTTTGAGTAATTTTAAGGAAAACTCAATTATTTTTGCACGGTTACATCTACATGGCTAGCAAACGTGAAGTACTTTCCCACGAATACTGCAAGAAAGACTTGCCAATAATGCAAGTGCCCAAACTCCTTTTTAGTGTTGACAACTTAGACTAAAATAAAATGAATGGACGGGCCTAAACCGTTGATTGCGTTCAGTCGAAATAAGTCACAATCTGCTCGACTATATATCTATACCTAATCATAGGCATGTGTGTACATTTTTTACAAAAAAAGAGACCGCGAATACAAAGTACCATGCGAAAGAAAGAAATAGCCTGTGTTTGTCTGTTGCGCTTGGTTGCGCTTAAGCATTTCGTCCAATCCGGACGAGGAGCGTTAGCAAAACCGATAGCGCTGTTAGCAATTAATTATATTCTAAATAATTATTTGTATGGTTTAAAAAGTGGGTGCATACTTACATCACTTTCGGAAAAAATGAGTCGTAAATAATAAAAAAAAACATTTTTTTATGATACAAATTTTAATGCAAATATAAACAACAAAAGGTAAACAAGATCCAGATCGAATGAGAACGTATATTTAAAATAAAAGATACTATTGCATGACAAACAAAGGAATATGAGTTAAATTAACACGGCAATTACTCACGTAAAATTATTGGATTACGGTTTCCAAAAAAATGTCACTAAGCCCATCGAGTGGGGTATCAGAATTAATAGTTTTAAAAGGTGTATACACCCGCCTTTAGAAGCTCACACTTACTATATAGGTTTATTCATAAAGGGTATGCTAAGCCGGAAAGGTTTAGCATTTAGCTTTAGTTGTACCTATATATTTCGTCAGACGAAAAGTGATCGGAGCACACATAGCTGTAGTTCTTTGCAATCCAGTCTTGCTCCAGTCTCGCAGCCCGTATTTTATTTTGCCATATTTTATGGATGGCAACATCACTTGGAAATCTACAGTAAGTAAATAAAAGATAACTATGAGAGAAAAAAAAATGTTTCAGACTTTGTATACCACTAAGCGTATTTTTTTCTGTTAAGAAGAAGAAGAAAAAAAATCGGTTGTCTGTAAAGTCGGTTTACTGACAATAGTTGAACGTGACAACGTCATAAGAAAATACTGATAGAATGGTTTCATTAAAAACCATTAAAAAAAAATTAATAATTTGTAATCAGATAATCAGTTTGCTGACGGTCCTTGTACCCGCTGCTTGGGTAGGTCGGTCGCCGGCGCGGCGTAAGCCGAATACTTCCGAACAAAGAGAGGTCATCCTTGTTGCACTAAGCACAAGCCTATATTTCTGTCCCTCAACGGTAAGAAAACAACAACAAAATGGAAACTAAGTAACGATTGTATTTTGATAATTTTACACGTAATTATGATGAAATACGATGAACAAATATGTACTTACTTATGAAATGTGACTCCACAACTTTTATTTTTGGTTCTCGAAGTGTTTTTGCATAATGGGAATGAGCACGAAGGCATTATTTGTTCGATGGAAGGTCGTGATTGTAGCTCCACAGTCGTGTTACACTTCCGAGGTGCTGGGAAGGAGTGAGAGCGAGACAGACGTCTCCAGCGTAATACGCTTGTACAAACAGTCTTCAATAGTGCGCTTCTTTTAGGCCCGTCCATTTATTTTATTTTAGTCTAAGGTTGACAACAAAACTAGTATTAAAAAACACCAGAAACCGTTTTACTACTAAAAAAAATATAGTTTAAAAAACTAAAAAACGCGCATTGTCATCGGTCTTTGACAGGTGTGCAAAGTTTGAATTAAATCTGATCTTTCAAAGTAGGGCAAAATCGAGCTCAAAGGAGTCGGTTACATACATACATACAGATGAAACTAATAAAAGCGTGTTAAAAAAAAATTAATAGTTAAAAAAACTAAAAAACACGCTTTGTTTAGTGTATTGTCATCGGTCCTCGATATATCTACAAAGTTTGAAAGAAATCTGACCGTTTAAAGTGGGTCA
Source organism: Alcis repandata (assembly GCA_949125135.1). Lineage (NCBI taxonomy): Eukaryota > Metazoa > Arthropoda > Insecta > Lepidoptera > Geometridae > Alcis > Alcis repandata. The sequence continues at coordinate 6,411,470 of OX421241.1, forward strand.
AAAACGCGCTCAAAGGAGTCGGTTACAAACATACATACAAATATACAGGTGAAGCTAATAAAAGCGTGTTAAAAACACAGCTACCGTCGCAATTACAAATACGTTACTTTTACAGGCGGACTCGATTGAAAAAGTGAAATTATCGGACGTGAAGCACTGGGTCGCGGCACACTTCCCGAGCAGCAAGTCGCAATACAGGAAACTGTCTATACAGGTAAGTTGAGCAATGAGCATGCAATTGCTTTATCACAAGGGGTCTGGGTTCAATTCCCGGCCGAACCGGTATTTTTTTTTAATTTTTATATAATACGAGATTTATATATATTAAGAGTAGCTGCCACCCGGCGGTTTCACTCGCAGTTTTTGGAAGTGAAAACTTCTTTAGCGGCGTTGAACACTTTTTTGGAATGGGTAAAAAATGTTAAACTCGCGACAGGGTCACGTGACCTGATCGAAAATTCGTAAGACGGATGGAGAGTAGACAGCTAGTATCCCCTCTCCCCTCTCTTTCTATGGCGCGGCGAAAATGTATGCCTGCGCCGGCTGTTTCGTTTAGGCGGCGCAGGGCGCTTGCGCGAATGTTCTAATTTGACAGTTATAGTGTTGTGACCTAGTGATTATAGTGGACACGATATCGATTCATTTTTCTATTAAAATAAATAAAGCAATTCGTGCAAAATTATTCCCTAACCATTCCAAAATATCCAAAACGCACAACGTTAATACTTAAGTTTTCACTTCTGCCGGCACTCCCGGAGTGCAACCCGTCGTTTTTTTTTATTTTATTTTCTTTTACTTTTAAACCGCCCTGAACTTTCACAAATATTTCAATATTAGCGAAATCGATCCAACCGTTCTCGATTTATAGCGAGCCAAACGAACAGCGATTCATTTTTAAATTTATCATATTTTTTAATTCAATTGACGAGCGAATCGCTCGCCTGATATGAAACGTTACTTTTGCCCATAACAGGTCTGGTGTTTGAATGATGTATTTAAATTTCTGCTTAGGGTCAGAAAATAATGCTAAAGCATATTATTTCGATGGACATCGACAATGTATTTACTGTTACAGTCGTTACAAAATAAGATGCCCGTTTGGACGTTTGTCATTGCGACGTAACTAGTGATGTTACCATACGACTCGGTATTCGAAACTCACGATAAATCAATTCAAGTTTGTTTGAGTATTTGATCGATTTGATTTTGTATTGTAAAGTACTTTGGATAAAGGTTACGATTCGAAAATTTAACTTAAACTTGAATATTATAGGTATTTTTAAATGATACGAAATGGTGCGAGAGGTCAATTTGTCTTTAATTTAATATTTTTAGTTATAATAACATTCATTCAATCACAAAAAAAAACCAAGAAAAAACGAAAGTGATTGAATCTTCATTCAATAATTTTCTTCGGATGATGAGCCAAAATCGTCAGTTGAGCTATCGTCAATTAATTGGTTACAAGTTACAACACTAATATTTGAAAAAAGAAGACTGAGAACGTAACTGTTTTTGAGAGTTTCGTTATAATTTGACATTGCATGCTACCATAAAGTATGCGCGAAAAGCGTTCCAAGTTACATTCTACGGTCTTTCTCAAATGTCATAACGGGCATCTTATTTTGTGACAACTATAGTAAATCAGCGTTTCTTTTACAGGTGGTTGGTTTCAAGACTGACAAAACGAACAATACAGACAAAGTTGAGACGAATGACTTCAAGGATTTCAACCTTACTTACATCGACGCTAGCGCCACCGATCTGGGTATGTATCACAATGATATGCATTTTAGTAACTGTTTTTAATGTATTTTCGTAGTGTGTTATTTTAGTGTATTTTCGATTGTGTATTTTTTTTTGAAGACGGAAAAATACTAGAAATATATTTGGTAACAGTTATTTGAAGGTGATCTTTTGCGAAGTAACGCCTGATTCAATAAATTATCTATTTTAGTTTTAAGGGAATGAAACTAGATGGCGCTTTTTTAACACTTTAATTTCTCAAATTATTTTAAAACAAACTTAATATTGGATCGTACCGTATCGTATCGTTAAAAACGCCCGCAAATTACTAGTGTTTTAATATAGCTTTTACTTTTTTAAATTTAACCCGCCTGTCCTACCATATGGTACTATAGGGTTATAAGGAAAGGGTATGCTATGCCGAAAAGGGCTAATAGTACCTACTCGTTGACATAGCCAAAAAAAACAACTGTTTCATACATTTTGTCGACTGTTTGCTATTGATAATTTCTATGAAACAGCTTTTTGATTTCTCGATTCAGGGTTGGTCGCGTACTAAAAGTTGTTCACGTTGATGAGTTTTAGTACTATGAGCCCTTTTCAGCTTAGCACCCTTTCCTTATAACCCTGTTGAAATTATTCATAAGTTTCTAATTTAAATTTTCTCTTCTATTCATTTAGTTGGTGATACAACGGAATCGAATACGGATTTTATCAAAAACCTGGACAGTTTCAAGAAAGACCTGCCCATACTGGAAGTGCCCAAAGTTCGCCTAGACGAGTGTTGACAACAACAAACAAAAAATAACCCCTTTCAAAATCCAGGTCAATACAGGATAAGTAAAGGGTATGCTAAACCGTAAGGGGCTCATAGTACTCGTCATTATAAACAAATTTTACTATAAGGCTAGCCCGGAATTCGCGATAAAAATCAGTTGTCCCATACATTTTGTTGAGTGTCATTGACATTTTTCTATGGAGCAACTGTCTTTTTTTTCGCGTATTCCGTGTTAGTCCTATAGTAAAAGTTGTTTAATAATAATGAGTACTATGAGCCTTTTTCGGCTTTTCCTTTCCTTAAATCCTTAAAATAAAGTTCGGTATTACAAGACTGTAGACTAGTGAACATAAAGGCGCTTACTCACTGAGCATTCGTGTGTAATGTAACATTTAGATTCGAACTTTTTTGTATGTTCGTCAGTATTTCCCTCCGACACAGATCGGTAATGTTATGCAACAAATATTGTTTCATCTTTGATGCAATGTTATTGTTTACTTACATTGAACATTTCAAGGGCGAGGAAGGAGAACCGAGCATTACAGTTCGTAACCCGTAATGATACATGTGTAAGTGTACATGTGTACAGCAGAGCATAACAGTGCCACATAGCAGTTAACTTGTTAGCCAGGGAGACAGAATTATATGATACAATACCACTCAAAATATTAATAAAATACTCAAAATATAAGTAAAATACTCAAAATATAAGTAAAATACTCGAAATCGAATCTTGGGTTGTAACATTACAAGCGAATGCTCCTAGTAAGAGAGAACTTTAAAATACAAAATTCTTGGTGCTTTTTCAGTGTGACCCTTGTTATTGTGGCGTAAAGTAAATTTAAATATACATTTTGTTATTTTTATTATGATTTTTATAATTGCTAAAATTTAGCGCTTCCAAAAGTTGCGCTTCCAGCAATTTTTTTGTACGAATATTATTTGTTCGTTCGAATTGTAACGAATTTTTGGATTAAAATTGGTTTATTGTCCATTTAACCAAATAAATCGGTGGCTTCCTTTTTTGTAATAAACCTTAATAAAAAGTTAAATTGATACTGCCCTATACTATAAATGTAATGAATGCTAGATACTTAAATAGTAATTAACATTTACGGGCTTACTTATAAACATTGCTTAAAGTTAAGTGACTAGTTAGAACCGCGCACTACATTTTTGTATTGCGCAAAAGTTAAATGACATCTGTCAAATTTTGACATATGTCAATCTAAGCAACGTTTATTGGTAAGGCCGAAAACGACAGTAAACAGGAAAAATCTTATTTATTCTTAATGAAAATTGTGATGTAAATAATTACAGTACTTACCTAGATTAAGGCGTATGTTAAATTGTGCGATGTTTTATTGTGGACGAATAAAAATAAACGTTACTGTTATACTGTATTTTTATTTATACTTTATTTTTACTAGCTTTTATGTTAGGTAATTAGTTTGTTTTAGGTCAAATCTTGCAACTAAATTTTAGACCACATCCCGATGTGCGATTGACCTGTGTCACTCCGATGACGACAGACGATGCTATAAAAGCCTACATATTTAAGTTTCAAAACTTTCAAATTATTCGTCGGGATTTTTAACATCGGGTAGTTATTCTTAAGAAAGGGTATAAGGAATTTTCCAAACACAGGCCTAATAAATTCTAATAAGCGTTGCTTAGTAATTACTTAGTTTGACAATTAGGTACATTTAACTTGTGCTCATTACAAAAGTGTAGTGCACAGTAAGTACTGTGACAGTACTTACACACTAATATCACTTAATTTTAAGTAACTTTATAAGTATAGCGTGGTATAGCCCACAAAGCTAAATATATAATATAACATACTTATACGGACTTAACTGCAAATAAAAAAGAGAAAGAAATCGGTAACAAAAATATCATTAAACTTTATTATTATTATTATTTACAATAAGTACAGTTGACATTACAAACAGTGCGTTCGTTTAGGAACTGGCAAAAATAACAGTTAAAAATCGATCGATCACATACAGTGTTCGTTATGTGAATATGTGAGTGAAAATGGCATTCTTAACACTTTGATTGCCGCTAATAATCACATGCGCTTGCCTTAGGTGCGACTAATAGTCAAATGCGTTGTGTTTCACGCGCCTGGCGTGTGCACCCGCACTCGCGTTGCATAAAAGAAAACGCAAGGTATGTGTTTTCCGCAGTCAAAGTGTTAACTATTTTTGTTCACTGTTCAGTAAGCTCAAAAACAGCTAAAAATGCCATCGTGAACTGCCACCAGCGGAGTTTGCTACTTTGCGTTTGTTCTGGGTAGTGAGCAAAAGTGGCAAAAATTGCATTATTGGCGTAATTCTCAAACTGAACGTTTTACATCAACGACAATTTTGCACATGCCACCAACGTTACCATTGGGGCCGTTCAAGTATCACGTTAGCAGATTTATTACATTTATTTACCCCCCCCCCCCCCATCCCCCCTGTCAGCAAAATTTTATTCATTTATGAGCAGAACTTATACTTTTAATTCTAGAAATAAGAAAATAGATTTAGAATAGAGGACTATAAGTTATAAATAACGTACTTACAAAATACTCAATTAAACAAATTTTACTGACACGGTTTTCAACAATTCAACAGAGTCAGGTACAAAAATATTTACCCCCCATGTCATCAAAAATAAGCAAAGCAAAGACCCCCCCCCCCCCCCCCCCGCCCCCCTATAGTGCTTACGTAATACTTGAACGGCCCCATTCCCAGAACGAAAGCACTGAATTAAGTCTAAGACGTTTATCACCAGACGGTCTTGATCCGTCCGTCGAGGTCCTGCATGACGCTGCCCTGGCGCCGCATGTAGCGCTGCAGCATCACGTAATCCACATCCAGGTTTATTAGGTTTTCGCGGTTATTTGAGAGCATCTGGGGAGGAACAGTTTTGGTTAGGAGTAGTGTCAATTGATAGGTACCTACTACTCATAAATTGGTCAAGATGGCGATATCTGTTGTCGAAGGCCAAGAGGAATAAGTAAAAATATTCAATTTAGGTACGTTAAAACTAGCCAATGTTTCGAACATTGGCTAGTTGACATCGGTTTTCGGCTACGCGCTATAGGCTGATTTTTATAGCTTTATAGCTACCCGAGCTATAAAAATTAGCCTATAGCGTTCAATGATAAATAAGTATGGTTCCCATTGGTGTAAGACTTTTTGGACGGGTCAGTAGTTTAAAAGATTCCTATAAACATACAAACTCTAACACCTCTTTGTAATATTACAATATTGTACAGTAATAGGTATAGATTGATAAAAGCATTATAAATCTTGATATAGGTAATTGCACAAGAGTAGGTACTCTCGTATCACTCAGATGACGTTAATTTGATAAAGAAGATGGTCAACCACCAACGACTGGAGAACTGGTTGCTATCAATAGTTACCGTATACCCGCCGCCGCCGTCCCCGATGTAGTTCTGCGTGACGACGCGGTACGTCTTCTCCGGGTCGAGCGGCAAGTACACCGGCACGTCGCATTCGATGCAGCGGATCGTAGCCGTTACGCGGGACCCCACGGGCGCGGAGCCGTTGTACGTGTTGCGCATGCCTGGGGAACGGAACTTTTTGAACGAACGAAACGAAAACATGCTTTCAAGTCTTTTTTTTTTAATTCAACTATAGGCTTGCGTTTGACCACCATCCTGGCCAATGATGTAAGTATAATAATAATAAGTATATAATAATTCGCGTGAAACGGTTTTTTCTAGCAGAGTGTGCTCCATCTTAGATCGCACAAACCTTTAAACACCGGAAGCTTTGCGTTGCCGACCTTTTTGGACTCAATAAACAGCTCTTGTAAGAAACCGTATGCTATAGTTACTCAAACCAACGTCAACAGGAGCCTATTCCACATTTCTCAGGCAGTTTTCAAGTTACGACTAAGTTTGGCTCAGCGGTATTATATCCGCCTTCTAAACCGGAGGTCCCGGATTCGATTCCCGGCCGGGCTAAAGTTTAAATGACGAATTTAAATATCTGTTCTGGGTCTAGGTGTTAGTAAAGTTAACTAAAGTTGTCCTTGTCTTTGTGTGTGTTCCATGGGATCCCCGACAAGGGTATCCTAGTGAGGAGCTATGAGTGTGAAACATTATTTATTTACATGTTAGCAAGACAAGCATTACCTCCAATCTGCAGCATCCGTCCGCTGTAGAAGTCTCCAGGCGTGCTCTGGAAGGTGCCGACGCTGAACTCGAGCGCCTCCAGCAGGTATTCTCCCTTCAGGTCGTATACTTGGACGTAGTTCTCAAACGGCATCGCCATCAGGAGAGCTTCCGTAGTTACCTCTATTAAATAAAATATTGAATTAAGAGCATAAAACTTTATGGAGAGGGCATAAAGGGCTTTATTAGAGATCGTTGAAATTTTGTTAGGCCTTAAGTGCCTACCTAATAAGGTAAATTCTGTGGTTGTGGTTTTTGAAAAAAAAAACTGCTAAACAGATTTGGACGAAATTTGGTTGAAAAAGGTATATTATATAATACCTTGGATTAACAAATAGGCTACCAGAAAATGCGGGTTAAACCGCGGGGCGTTAAAAAACTTGTCGTTAAAAAAATTAAACATAATTTTTCATCATACAACCTTGCTACATCACCTGCCCACCTCCATTTCAATTTTTGTGAGTGTGTTAGAGCAGCTAGTTAAAAAAACCATAAATAAAACTTAAAGCTACTTACCTCCAGGGTTGATCTGAACGCGCAGTCCACCAGCGTTGATCATGCATACGTGCGCATCGTTCCAGTTAGTGCCGGTGGCCCGAGGAATCATCTGGCCAAGAAATACTATAATGTAATCTAGTTATATTGTTAAGAGTTAAATTATCCAGTTTTAATATTAAAAGTTAAATTGTTGGCTCCGGCTGTTAGTCCTATAAAAACGACTGCCAAGCCATGTCAGAGACCTTGAGGCGGCCTGAAAACTGACATCAATGCTAACCACTCGGCTTAAACGACGACAAAACAGCGACGAACATTTTTTTAACCGACTTCAAAAAAGGAGGAGGTTATCAATTCGACTGTATGTTTTTTTTTATCATTTTTTTTTTATGTTTGTTACCTCATAACTTTTGACTGGGTGAATCGATTTTGATGATTCTTTTTTTATTAGAAAGCTGACGCTTCCCATTTGGTCCCATTTCAATTTAGTCCAGTTCTGATAATGGTATCCATGAGAAAACCATATAAGTCTTAAATTTGCATAAGGTACGTGCGCGACAAATAGATGAATAACTATCAATAGTCGGTCTCTTGAAGTCGGTTCTTGTTTTTTGTTTTGTAAAATAATGTTCTTGTTATAAAAACTACTTAAAGTTAAGTGACATTAGTTAGTAACCATTGCCCAAAATTTAAATGATTTTTTTGCAATTTATTTAGGCAACGTTTACAAGTATGGCTGTAAACGTTAGGAACAAAGGTGGTCCGGAAGTAGTAGGTACCCTAAAATTCCGAGTTATATTTTAATAAAATTAGTCATCGGTAGTCAAATATAGGCTGATGATGATGATGAATCAAAATGGTAGACAATACTTAATATAATTTTGTTAATTATAAATTAGTTCCGATTGTTACGAACATTATTATTCTTAACAATTCCCCAACAGATATTTTCACGTGCGTAGTGTTTGTCGTACTATTATTTTCATTAACTATCCTTTCCGTTGCAGCATGTAAATCTGTTGTTACATTAGGTGAGTTTTTCATTCTCCGCGTCTGTAAATTGTATTTTGAAAATATAAAAGCAAGTGGTAACAACATAAATTGTTATCTGTTTGCACAATACAATGTCACACATCGCACAGTAACACCAAAAGTTGTCTGGAAAAAATTGCTCTTAGCGCTAAGACCTTTTGCCCTACTTTCAATGAAGTTTAAAAATTTAAGATCTTTAGGGCTTATGAAAAGTGAAATTGGCCGATTTTGAATTTCATGAAGCCAGAAAATGAAGCTTAAATTTTTCGGAGACTTAACGTAAATTTTAAGTGACTTCCTGAGCATATTGCTTACCATGTCTACCTGGCTCTACGGTTCAAATCTCTATTATAGCCAAACCGTTTAGCGGCGGGAGCGCTTAGTGTGATACATACGCACCTACCGCCCGCACCTCTCTCAGTCCCCTTTGTCACCATACCCCCGCGCCTCTGTACCGCGCAGGCGCGGACTAAGATAAACGGTTTGGCTATAGCTCTTCTATTAACGACTGGTGTGACATATCCTCACCTCTTCCAAGAAGCCGTCACAAGCCCAGCTGCCCATGTTGCACTCGCGCGCGTAGCACCACGACCGGTTGAGGGTGATCAGCGACCTGCCGAGGACCTCTTTGCCGACCGAGTCTACCTCCTCACGCCATGGGTCCAAGAGTGCTACCATTTCAGGATCTAGATGGTTTAAAATTAAAAATATACACATAGTATACATATATGTATTACATTTGACCACCACTTTTGGCAAAAGTACCTTCTAGTATCCTTGTCAAAAATATAAATTGTTTCTGTCTTGATAACTTGCCACTTATAGGTTTGGGAGCATTTTTATTCGCGCAAATTGTTCGTTCGTTAAATACGTTCCACACATTAGCCAAAAATCACCAGCATGGCCACTAAACGTGAATATTCAAAAATTAAACACTTTACAGTTATCTCAGACTGATCAAAGACGGTCAAAGTCAAAGACAGTCTTGCCTCTCGAATCTTGACTTAAGAATTAGTCTAACTGACCTGGTATGATGGATGTTCCTAGGAAGACGGGCTGTCCTTCCCAGTGTTGCACGATCCCGTTGTCGTCAATGAAGAACTTAATGTTGCCCATGTACCTGGTGTAGCATGACGCTTGCACGATGGGGATCTAAAAATATTATAACCAAGTTAGGCAAAACGAAACATTTGTCAAAAACGATCTATAGTGTGGGTGGGTACCAAAACACACACGAAATACGGTTGTACCTAACTCAGTAAAAAATTAGACTGCATTCTAGCATCATTTTAAACTCTTAAAAATATAGCTTTCTACAATTCTGAGCAATTAACTTTCGATAAAGACGCCATGCTTCTCTACAGAAAGATGCGTAATGAAGATCAAACATCCTTTTTTCTAACCGAAAATCAATCTCCATCTCCATCTCTACTTGCACAACTATCAAGAGGAAATATTTTTGTTTTTGATGTTTGTACAAATAAATTCAAGAACTATCGGACCGATTTAAAAATTTTTTTCGCCAATAAGGCTGATCATTAGCGAGTAACGTAGACTAAATTTCAGGACCGTGCATAGCCGGAGAGGTCGCTAGTCGCTATAAGCGACCTGCCCGGCTAGGCTCCCGTAAAGTGGTTTTATGGAACATGTGGTAAAATGGTTCTAACAATAACTTGAGGTATCTACTTACCTTGTGCCCATTAGCCTGCGTGACGACAGTAGGGTAGTCGCTCGCGGCGGTGTCTCCGTTAGGCGTCTCCCCGGTGTACAGAAGCGTGTGGGAATGGCCTCCCACTATGATGTCCACGTCTGAGCTGATTCGAGCTGCCAGGGCCCTATATATTTAACACGGTTAAATCTACATCGGATACAATCAATTGATATTATTTCGGTCACTGTCGCTTGCGTTAGAAATAACATGTGAGTGAGAGTGACAGAAAATTTTGAGATCCAAGAAAAGGTTCTATGAACAAATAAATTTTAGATTATTGTTCTAGATTTTGAGATGAAGTTAAGTGAAATACTAGACTATACAGGAGGTACTATAAGGAAAGGGTATACTGAGCCGAAAAGGGCTCATAGTACTCATCATTATAAACAACTTTTACCCACTATGGGATCAACCTGGAATTCGAAAAAGAAACAGCTTTATACATAAACTTTGCCATTGAGTGTCATTGATTGCTTCCTATTGACCAGCGTTTGTCGCGAATTCCTGGTTGGTCCTGTAGTAAAAGTTGTTCTTAATGATGAGTATTATGAGCTTTTTTCGGCTAGGCATACCCTTTCCTTATAACCCTATCACACAATAATGCTGCTATTTACCAGAGTACAGATCTTACATATCTCTGTTGAATCCGACATGCGTGAGCAGTATGATGATGTCAACCCCCTGCGCGGTCAGAATGGCGGCCTCTCTGTTGACGGCTGCCTCGTCATCCTCCATCACTACTTGCCCGATCGGGGCTGAGAACTGGTGGTAAGTAAAAAATGTTGGTGCCAAATAATGGTAAGGAAATAAAATTGCATCGTAATGAAATCAGACATTAAAATTAAAATTAAAAACAATGAGCTAATTACAGAAATAACGAAAACGTTATGTTGGCGCCCAACACGAGTTGTAATTAATTTGTTGTAATCTTTATTCTTTCTAACATATGACTTCTGGTAATAGATTCAGCAAATAATTTTAAGTTACTTGTAGTTCGAAAATTTCTTATAAATGTCTGATGTATCGTTTCGTTTTTCTAATGATATAGGCCTTGTCAGAAAACGTTTTTATTTATTTATTTTTTTTATTGAGTAATAGGCTTGCATTTGACCGTCATCTTGCCTGATGGAAAGCAACGATACGGTCTACGATGGAGCATGCTTGCCTAGAAGAAACCGATTCACTCGCGACTTGACGACACCTAGATTATATCTATCGGGGAACACCCACTCAGGCAAAGCGTTCCACACCCTAGCGGTTCGCACAATAAAGGTGGAATCAAAGCGTTTCGTACGTTGACATTGGCGCCCAACGTGGGGCACCAAAAGTAGCCAAAACCCGCAATATTGCGTGTAATCTTTTAGAGAAGTGTAGTGCGATTTATTTTGGAGTAATTTTTTTACTTGGCGGTATTTTGCTAAAAAGTAGTTATCACTTAATGATGGTAATTAATTGTCATTTACCAAATAATGATAATAATTTCAAAAATACTCACGACTTGCAACAGAACACCGATGATACCAATCCTGCGGCCATTTCTCTCCACAATGACGTGGTTCTTCACGTAGGGCGTCATTGTTGGCTCCAACTCAGTGTTGACGTTGGCGCCCAACATGGGGGCGTTCAGGCGCTCCAAGTACGGGACGAGGCCTTCCACGCCGTGGTCGAACTCGTGGTTACCTAGGACCTGGAAAACGTTGATAATTACTAACTGACAGTAACCACCTAGCTATCTACCTATCTTTTTTCCAAGCTTTTATTTAACTTGTCGTGGTGAAGAATTCAACTACGTTTTGATCCACTTCCCGATGTCGATTGAGATGAAATTTGGTATAAGTACATGCGATAAAAGTTGGCTTTAAATTGTTTTTATTACTTGTTTTTTTTTTTTATTCTGGGGGACGAAGGGAAGGGGGATAAGATTTTAAGGATATTTTAGAGTTGTCGGTACAGCTAGGTCTAGGATTAAACCTAATAAAACCCTAGTGGCTTGCCTCTGCGCCCTAAGGGAGGGCTCCTGGATTTTTTCATCATTTTAATTAAATTCGTTTTTAAATAGGTGCCTATGTAGGTATGAAATAACTAAAGGCCAAGCCTCAGAGATCAGTTTTCGTTTTCAAGATAAGATTATCAATTTATATATATAATCGCAAATATTGTTATCAAATAACTACCTACTGGTCGCTAAATAATTATTTAAATTGCGTAGAAATAGGATAACAAATCTTTACCTACACATACGTAAGAATAACATGAGCCATGCATTCCATTTGTGCGCCTAGCCGCGCCCCGCGATTTCTCCAAAAGATTTTTTTTTGCATTCTAAAGGAATATTTTTTATTTTCTTTTTTTTTTCTGGGATAAAAATGTCTGTTCGGGGTATTTGATTTTAATTTCAATGTTCAATTTTTTTACAGTATATTACCTGAACTATGGAGAATATGTTTTATGATTTGGTTTACAAGCTATTTCCATATCAAAAACTCAAACTGTTACTTAAGTCGTTTCAGCGTGAAGAAGTAACAAACAAACATACACTCCCTCATAGACTGTTGCATTTTAAATAAGTACACAATAATAGGTAGGTACTGTTGCATTATAAACTGTTGTATTAGTGTGTTGTGTTGAGATAACAGTAATCCATTTTGATTTATGATTTAATCCTTCCTTTTATTTATTGCGTCAAGAAGTAGGTGGGTATATGTTGTTAGGCTAAGGTCGACTCATTTCATGCCACTGTGTCTGGAGGTTCCAAGAAATAGCAGAACATACCCATCACAGAATAAAAACAGTCGGTACTACAACTATAGAAGACTCATTAGTTCCCTGAAGTTCCCTTATTTTGATATCTAAATTAAATGACTACATTGCAATACATTTCAGTACGTACAGTAAAATGGAACTAAGTATGAGGTCAGACTAATTTGTGCATAGGTACCTACATGAATTTAAGATATCGAAAACGGCTGTATCGATTTCGATAAAAAATTGCTAAACCGTTTCTTTGAAGGCGAAAAACCGATCTAGCTAATCTAATTTCTGGGAATTCCGAACAACGCTCAATCACCCAGATACTATACTTACATGAGCATCATGAGGCAGCATATTCATGAAATGCTGGCTCACGTTCCACCGAAGGAAGTTGTACCAGATCGTGCCTTGGAAAGTGTCCCCTCCGTTCAGCAGCAGAGAGTCGGGCTCGGCCTCCCGAGCTTGCTTGACAGCTGTGACCAGCCGGGCGAAGCCTCCGACGCAAGGGTCCTGCTCTGGCATGCAAGCGCTGCCTTGAGGGCTGACCTCGTCGAAACTGGGAAAATATATTATTACCGATAAATCTTAGTCGATACGCTGTCTGAAATTTTGAAGATCTAGTCCAAAAGCAATGCAGTCCTAACCATAAAAGCTTCTTTACCATAGGGGCACACGGGGCCCGTGCCCAGGGCCCTCAGGGGGCCCCGAAGGACCGACAATTTCACTCGCATCATGTTCCTATCGAAAATTTCTCTTACATTTATTCTAAAAACATTTTGTCGAGCACAGTAGGTACTTAACAGTGCCACCAAAATATTATTTGACTATCCATAATAAATAGAAAATCAAAGTAGAAAAATGTTAATTTAATTCGCTATCGTTACTTTCCAAAAGGTCCCCAAATTATTGTCTGCCCAAGGGTCCCAGCATAGTTTAAGACGGCCTTGGTCCTAACGCGATATAGAATTATAAGAAAAGGGTATAAAGATATAAGCCGAAAACGGCTAATCATTATGAACAACTTTTACTATGACGCCAACCCGGAATTCGCAAAAAAACAATCAGCTATTCCATACATTTTATCGAGTACTAGCTGACCCGTGCCCACTTCGTTGGGCATAATGTTAATTAAACCCGAAGCCATCGCGCGCCGTCCGGACCGTTTTTTCTCCGATTCACTTTGCAAAACGGACTACCACGTAAAAGCCTTTTTATTTTTCGGTTTTATAAATAACCTATGACACTCAGCAATAATGTGGCTTTCTAATGGTGAAAGAATTTTTAAAATCGGTTCAGTAGATCCCGAGATTACCCCTTACAATTTAACAAATATACAAACACACAAACTTTACTTCTTTATAATATTAGTATAGATAAACGTTTCACACTCATAGCTCCGACTAGGAATTTATTACCATCATAAAACTACTCGACAATTTCAATTTCTAAAATAAAGCAAAATTACTTACTGCGCATGAAAATCATTGTAATGTATGATATTCAGTTCAAACAGTCCATCGTCCGACTGGGAGACGGATGCCCCCAGGATCGCCAGAACACACACCACAGAACGAAACATTTCAAACTTCCACTGCGAGGCTCACCACGCCTCCGCTCGACCGAATGATGCTATAGAAACAATTGTACATAATCAGCATGATAAAGCCAACAGATTAATTATTATACAAATCCCAAGATAAGTCATGTATCCGGCAAGGGTCCAGAATTTAATAACTATGAAAGGAAAGGTGAGTATTAGATAGATAGAAAAACTCTTTATTGCTCACTCTTTCCCTTCTTTCTTTGTTCTTTTTTATCTTTCTTTTTTTAATTTTTTTCTTTCTCTTTTTTTTCTTTCCATAAGGTACCTATTTTACAAGTCACATGAAGATCATGATTATATAAAAACGAAACCGATATTATAGATAGATATCACCGTGAAAGGCATCATTACCTTTTTGTACTGTAGTTGTTTGTGTGAAATTAAGAACATAACTGATCAAGATTAGGTAAATATTTCTAAGCATTGTTTTAGTCGTGAATTAGTGATCGTTTCTTGTTGAGAGGCTGCAAAATGTAACAGCACAACGTGTCTTAGAAACAAGTAGGTAAACAAAGTCTATTTCGCAAGCATCAAGATGTTTAATACTTCTTGGAAAGGGCGAAATGGGTCGGGAATTTTGAATCGTTCTATTTTTCATCACCAACGTCCCCATTAGTCATCATTGGACAATTTCCTCCCAACCTGTTCCACTGGGTGCGATTCGTCGGGAACCGTCAAAGGAAAACGAGTGTAACTGGATAGAAAAGAAAATCTTCACCGGTAACAGTAAATTGTTTGTGTCTCGTTACCCTATCAACAGGGGCCTTATTCTGTCCGGTCTTATAAACTAGTACCGCACCGTGGTAAGCTATCTGGAGTATTCTGGAGAGAATTGGATTTTGCTATACGTCCATGGATATACGTGGAATTTTCAAGGAATCGCGTTCTGCCAACTTCAAATTAGAAATAAAAAAAAACGTACCGCGTTTGCGTTTAAAGCGTTGACGTCACACGTTTACGGCAAGAGTCAAGACATCTCGGGTGCATCTGGGAATAAGGCCCCTGGCATATGTATGTACTTATATTATTCTGTGCCCCAGGGCAGACATACAAACGTCATAGGTTAATTGTTAATTAGCATTATCACGAATCAAGCATGTGTTTTATTGATGCTTAGCATGATAAACAACGATAAGTTTGTGATCGGTATTTAAGATCGAGCCTTGCTAGATTGATCCAGCAATCGATTATTATAATTAATCATTTAATTTAATGATTATAAGGAAAACCGTGGCTGTACCTAAACATTTTTGGCGGTTTACGTGTTATCAATGAAATTTTCAACTGCATAAGCAAAGACTTCTTCGGTTCTTCGGTTTATTTCTATTTTGAACTTTATTTTTATTTAAGCATTATTTATTATGTGCGAATAGGCCTAGTAGCTAGCACTAGTGTCCGAGACTTCAGACCACTTGAAAATCCTTTGACATAGCTAAAAGTCAGAACATAGGTACTTCTAGCCCTAATTTGACACGGCTTGTATAATTACAAATTCTCTTTGTATTTATGTACGGGAATAATTTAGGTAATTAATTGGGTACTTCTCATCATAAAGATAAAATAATCAAATCTAATCCTGACGTAGAATATTTAACCGCTAAAGTTTATCGTTTCTGCCATGATTATACTTATCTTCGATAAGATAACATTAACAATATTAACAACGTAATGTTAAATTGTAGAAATAAAAAAAAATACCTAAGTACACTAATTTCTTAGATAAATTATGAACCAAATTGAGTGCTTTTAGATTAAAATCAGAGAAATATAGGTACACACAAAAATATATATTAATGTTTACCTTACGAATGTCGGTTAAACAGTTTCTTCGTTCATATTGAAAGGCTTTTGTTATAATTTTTTCAAATATAGGGTTATTCATAAAGGGTATGCTAAGCCACTCATCATTATAAACAACTTTTACTATAGGACCAACTCGAAATTCGCGAAAAAAAAATCAGCTGTTCCATACAATTTGTCGAGTGTCATTGACATTATTCTATGGAACAGCTGATTTTTTTTCGCGAATTTCGAATTGGTCCCATAGTAAAAGTTGTTCATTATTATGAGTACCATGACCTCTTTTCGGCTTTATGAATAACCCTGTATAGCTAGTAATAAAGTTTTAACTTTACCTATTCCTTAAAAACACGTTTATCAGATTATTACACCAAAACAAATTTAATATTTCTTACGTAATAATGCTAGTTAGTGTTACGACAGAATCAAGTATATTAAAACTAACTAAAATGCTCCTTCAGCAGCTAAAAGTTAAACTAGAACTGATTTGGAATTCAATTATTATTTTATTATTAACCGGGAGCCTCCTTTATCTCGGACGACACGATTTGCGGTAACGATACACTACTGCGTACGATACGTCGTCGTACATTTTTGAAGTGACGATTTCTCAACTGCGTGGGTGTTGGTATCTTCTTCATGCAATGAAGTAAATATCTAAGTGTTCTTCTAAGTCTACTTGCTTTATTTTCGACCACATCGTCGCTTACGACAGGCGAGTTGGTGGTAAAAACGCGGTCTTATACGAGATTAAAAAATAATGTCGTGGACGTGCGGTAACAATTATGAACTACTAGCCGCGCCCCCCGGTTTTACTCGCATTTTCTATCCCGCAAAGTAATCTACGTGTTAATCCAGGTTATAAGCCATATACCAAATTTCATCTTAATCTGTTCAGCCGGTTTAGCGTGAAAGAGTAAAAAACATCCGCACATCCATACATACTCGTACCTACTCAAAAACTTTCGCGTTCATAATTTTAATAAGGATATAATTGTTCCGCCAAATAGTGCATCGTCAGCAAATATATCGCCGTCGCCGCGTCGCGCAGAACAGTCCATAAAAATGTATGGCGCTCGATGTCGTTCCCACATTTGATCGTATCGTAGTGTTGTCGTGTCGTTTAGAAAGAAAGCGAGAATAGTCGTCAGGCGTGACAGAATCAATTCGCCATATACTTAATGTCAAATTAGCTGTTGTTCTGGCATCACAAAGAAAACATAATAATTTGTTACAGAAAAACTTTGTACATAGATTACCATTTATTATTACCTGCTAAACTGCCCCGGTTACGCACGAGTATGAATTATTGTCTATGTTACTCGGTAATTACGTAGCTTTATACCTACTGGTGAAAGAGTTTTTGAAATCGGACCAGTAGTTTAAGTTTATTCATAACAAAAATACATATCTTTCCTCTTTATAATATTAGTGTAGATCTACTACAAAATCTTCAGGATAACAACACACACGTCTTGCCTGTTAAGAATACCTTGTAAGAATCTTTTGTATAGATTGTATAGAGTTTTTGTAACGCGTCACAGTTACAGAGTAGTCCGGGACCTGTAGCACGAGTTCTTAGCTTAGCCCAATCTGAATTTATTAGTGTTGGCGTTTGTCTCTTTTTTCTCTAGCTGACAAAGCGAGATGAAAGCGATGCAGTTTAGCCTCCCGCTAACAGCTGATGGCATGGACCCAGCGACAATAGGTAACATCTCGCCTGCACGCGATTATCCACTCTAAATGTCTAATTTTAAGATATCATTTTAGATACCAAGTAACGCAATTAGAATTGCATGAATCAGAATGCTAGCTTATAACCGGGGCAATTTAGACATCTGACCTTACATTAATTCCCACCCAGCTGAAAATTGGTAGGATTGTTCAGAACACCATCATAAATGAAACCTAAAAAGTCCTCATCGATCCGATACGTGCAAAATTTTTTACTCCGGGTAGAAGGTCACCAAAACGGGTATTTCGTGATTTTCTCAAAAACGGTACAAGCTACGAGGATACTGTTCAACACAAGTATGTTCACTATAACATTTTCTACAGTACTGCTCTTAAACGCATGTTGATAGAACTTATGGTTTTCGAGAAATGTCGATATTCATTTCAGACCAGACCAAAAAATTGACAATTTCTCTTAAGATGCCTCAGTCAGCAGTAGATCATAATAATATAACAAGTTTGTAAATGTGTTTTCCCGAAGTTTTCAACATTGTTGAATCCGACAATCTCAAGAAACACTTTGAAAAATGACTCCTTGTATCTTTTGACGGAAATATGAAATCCGACATCTTGGATTTTTGTTGCTGAATCTCGATTGTCGTTATGAATCTCTATAATATTTCTTCGAGCACACTCCATCCATCTACAGCGGTTCCACAGCTATAAGCATTTCCTTTTTTTTTGTTTATTTGTTTGACTGTCAAACTTTTTGGTATGGCGGCTATCTTTTTTTATCATTTCCCTAGAAAGGTCCATACTTGATCTACATTTTAAAAGTCAGCTGTACCCCTCATCTCTTTCCGTTTCCGAGATACGAGGGGTTCAATTTTTCGTCAATCATCATCATCATTTATCCGATTTGAGATACAAGGAGTCATTTTCAAAGTGTTTCTTGAGATTGTCGGATTCAACAATGTTAAAAACTTCGGGAAAACTCATTTACAAACTTGTTATATGATCTACTGCTGACTGAGGCATCTTAAGAGAAATTGACAATTTTTTGGTCTGGTCTGAAATGAATAGGTATCGACATTTTTCGAAAACCATAAGTTCTATCAACATGCGTTTAAGAGCAATACTGTAGAAAATGTTATAGTGAACATACTTGTCTTGAACAGTATCCTCGTAGCTTGTACCGTTTTTGAGAAAATCACGAAATACCCGTTTTGGTGACCTTCTACCCGGAGTATAAATTTTTGCACGTATCGGATCGATGAGGACTTTTTAGGTTTCATTTATGATGGTGTTCTGAACAATCCTACCAATTTTCAGCTGGGTGGAATTAATGTAAGGTTACTCCTATTTTTTGGTCTAATTTGCCCCGATTATTATTTCCAGGTGTTGGGATGTATTAAATAGGATTTTTGAAAAAAGAATAAGTACATTAACTTTCATTTATTTTTATTTTATTTCAATATTACTATTTTAAACAATATTTTAACTTGTGATTTATAGAATATTTTTCTAAAATAAAGTGATGAAATAAAAAATTCAAGACATATTTTGTTCGACATCTACGCCTTTTCGTCTGCTTACATTGATGTCATTTTTGAAAAATATTTTAAAACTAGTCAATATCGTGAGTGCCTCTCTAACTGACGTACAATAAATAGTCTGTATTCTACATTAGTAACATTTTTATCTATTTGCGACTACAGCATTTGGCGCCAATTCTACTGCACCACTAAACTAAACTTATTTGACAGGACTAATATAATCTCCATCACTTTTCATTTTCAACTACTGCGGGTAGCATCGTTTCTAACCATAAAGTTATTGTACAAATTAAGCATTTTTTTATTTATTTTAATAAGTAAATATGGTAGGAATTTTGAGCTGTCAAATTTTAGTTAGGTTTGGAAAATGGTACAATAGAATTAACGCCATTATCTTAATCTAAGAATCTACAACCAGCCGTGTAAAAGCTTAAAAACAGCTCCGCAGTCCAATACTCGTATAACTTGACCTTTATCTAGTTTACTCACTAAACTAAAAGCAGTCAACTTACATTGGACTGACTATAGATATACAGGGTTTTAAGGAAAGGGTATGCTAAGCCGAAAGAGGCTGGTATTCGTAAAGCTCATCATTATTATTAGGCGATTCTCCCTAGAGTCGATTAATGGTTCGCTACAACACATCACTACGGCGCCGGCACAACACTACGCCGCTTGCGAGCGAGCGAGAGAGACGATTCCCGCGCGATCAAGGAAGATGGCGTGCCTCCTTTGTGATATCATTGTTATTTAATTAATCGGTACCTGACCTAAAGTAAATCAATACGAGTTAAAGTAAAAACAGTGTTTAATTCATAACACAATAATGTTGGAGCAAGAAAGCATCTAACATTATGAACCACTTTTACTGTGGGGCCAACCCTGAATCGAGAAAAGTATCATTGACGTTTTTCCTATATTTTGACGTTCATTGACGTCATCATTGACGTTTTTCTCGATTTCTGAGTTGGTTTCATAGCAAACCCTTTGCTTATAACCCTGTAAATAGTCTACTTTCTAGCTTCCACGAGGCAGCATTTTAACTACTAAAAGACAACAAGAATTAGTACAATATTAGAGTAGATAAAATTTAAATAGACGTGTTATAGTTATAATATAAAATACTAAAACTTGACACAAAAGCGTGTTAACTATATTAAAAAGGCACTTTTTTAACATTCTAGAATCATTTAAGATTAACATCGGTATCCTCATTAAATTCATAATATGACAACGTACTATGGAAACTAACGTGGTTTTGCCACGTTTTGTTATAATTAACACGGAAATACTCACGTAAAATTAAGTCGTTTATTACGGCTCGTTTCGATTACATTCATTGACCTTCATCAGGAGATTAACACTTTAACTGCTGAACACACATACCTTGTTTTTCCTTGCAACGCGAATGCGGCTACACACGCCAGGCGCGTAAGGCCCACTTTCAAAACAACTGTGTGGTAAGACACAAACGCATGTGATTTTAGCAGCAGTTAAAGTGTTAAAAGCGTGACGCACTCGAGTTCACGTCTCCGAATGTGATCGAAACTGGTCGTAATAAACGACTTAATTTTACGTGAGTATTTCCGTGTTAATTATAACAAGAACGTATCTTTCGTCTTAACGGGTGAGAAAAGGTTGACAACAATTTCAATTTAGTAGCCGTAAAATTGCAAGCAATTATTTATTTAGAAAAGTGGCTTAATAAATGCAGCTTTGCCTGAAACATTAAGCTTACATTACTGAACTAATAAATTAATAACAATAACTTTACTATTACATGAAAACCCAACTGTTGTCTACAACAATAAAGTTGAAGTATTACTTATAAACGCTGCTTAAGTTTAAGTGCCATTAGTTAGAGATGCACTTATTTTTTGTAATTCTTGCATCTGCTGTTTTTTATTTGTACGCAGCGCTTTTTAAAAATCTTGTGAGTTTTTAAATTACTTATTTTTGTAACTGCTATGGTAATGCAAGCCTAACCTAGGTTTCAAAGCCATTACATGCAAATTAATTGTGTAATTTTATTAATAATATAAAAAAATGCGCGAAAGTAAAATGACATATATGTATATGTCAATTCTAGGCAACATTTATAAGTAAGACTGTAAAAGATTAAGCCATCACTTTCAAATTATTAAAAATTACATCTAGATTCTAAACATTGATTCTATAAATTCTAACATAGTATTCGTTTACTTATATAAATAGAAGAGATCGAAACATAACGACTGTGCCAAATAACTGTACATCTACGAAGTTAGCTTCAAATAAAACATACACAAGAAAAAACCGACCAAGTGCGAGTCGAACTCGCGCACCGAGATTTATTTTAGGCCAAGTGCGAGTTTGACTCGTGCTTTCTGTAATTCTTGACAAACAGATTCGGCAGTAATGTCATAAGAGGTTTTTGCCTTTTGAGGTACGGAAATGGGTGCAGTTCAAAATAACCAGAGTATAATTCTATATACACCAGTACACCCGTTGACAGATTCTATTTCTCTAAATACTACCCTCAAAGCAGTGTAACGTATCGTCTGTGATTGGATAAAACGTATTTTGACAAGCGCAAGACAGTGAAAGGAATAGGTATAGGCTAATCAAGCGTAAAAGAGCGAGAGGCACGATAATGAGTCGCTAACTTCACAAATGTACATTATTTGGCACGCTGTTGTTCATTGTAGTAAAAATTACCTGAAGATAAAAATTAAATATTGTTACTTGAAAGTATTTCATTAGAATATTGTGTAACAAATAATTAAATTAAAAACTTTATAAAAATCATGGAAAGAAAATAGCCGAAGTATATTTTAAAATTCTCTATTAATTATTAAAGTAACAATAATACATATTTGGTAAGTAATCAAATACTATCACATTTAACATACCTATATAACATAACAAATTCTTATAATGTTAAACGCCTACGTAAGGCGTCTGCGGCACGGACTTTTGACATTTTAAAGTGACGGATTGTCACTTTTAAATGTCAAAACTCCGTCCTTATCATAACAAAACGAGTTACTATTAAAACCGAATTAAATTATATCGGGTTGCATCCGGTTAAAATGGTTGTAATAGTTATTTTGATTAATAATTTTAAAAACCGCAGTTATGGTATCAACTTTCAAAACAACGGCGCAAACATTGAAAGTGTTAAATGACCAAATTGTCTTTAAAATTCAGTGGAGGAGCCACTATCGGATTTCTAAAAATAATTTTACTGCCATCTGAAGAAAACATTTACTCCTTGCATTTAACCGCCGGTACATATTAGTTGGTCGCTGTAGAATAAATGACTATACGGCAACGCAGACGTCGGACTTTTAATCGGCGAGCCAAAAAACTGCAAATCTGAGAGAAACGGCAGTCCAATTCTGTGCAAGTTAGAAAGAGAGGAACATACTTTCCGCCAACTAAAAATCCGTCCGCATGCATTCGCTTTTACGTATTTAGTTTTACAAACTTGGGTTGTCTACGAGTACGGTGTGCGAGGATTGACGTTGATCATCTCCGTCGTGCTGAAAAAAAAGAAAGGGTCAGAATAAAGTGGTATTCAGTTATGAGCCTGAAAGAAAACAGCCAACCATATCTGGTCCAATGTAAGTTGACCCCTGTATTCTTAGCATAAAAAATGTTCAATAATTAGCAGCAACAATTCGGTAGAAAAATGTATGCAAATGTAAAATGGAACAGCGTGTATGGGCGTTAATAAATTAAAAATGCGTTTATCAGCATCGACCTTCTATCGAATACGGTTAAAGTTACGTAATTGTCGATAGAATTTATGCTAAGGGTACAGTCGTTAAAATATTGCATTTGTACATTTGGTTGGCTGATTTCTAGTTTACGCATGACAGGATGATATATTTTTGAAGAATCTTCTTTCTACGTTACACAAATTTTTTGTTCATGATTTACGCTGTAATTTAATGAAATTCGGACTACCGACGAACATATCTGAGGTATTAATTATACTATTATATAATCTAGATATTGCAGACAATTCTAATATTACAACCAACTCGGTAAAAAGATGTGCTTCGGAAATCTGATAAATCTAATGCTAAAAAAATATAAGTTACATCTCTTATATGCATACTTATGTAATTATGTATACCTCTTACTTTGTACAATAAGCAATGTTAATTTCTTACTGATTTCTTACATGACAAGAATCTCTTTAACAGCTGTCTCGCTCGCACTTATCAAATCGAAACCTAGCCCTTTTACATTATAAAGAACTTATCTGCGAGAGCGAGATAGATGTTCAATCTACTTTCAAAACTGCATACAATGAATTATATTACTGTAATACTTATACCATAGTATAGAAATTAAAAATAGTAGTGTAACTGGGCCAGTAGGCTAGCCAACGCTGCGACGCGATATAATATAAGGGGGAGTAAATTCCCCCCAGAGATAAAGAGTAAGTATTTCGTCTTACTGCATGAAGTCATTAACTGCAAAATCAGTGCCAGAGCACGCAACTTCGAGCGCGTTATGCTTGTAATCATTCTTTGAAATAGATCACCGAATGAGATCGAAACTAGCAGTACCCGACTCAATGAAGCTTGATTGTTCCCTTGTTATTTATATCCAAAATGTGACAAAACCGTGTTAGTTTTCATATCAAAACAGTTAGTGACTTTTTGCAGTAAACCGACGATTTGGAACCTACTTACAAAGTAACGCCCGGCACCGCGCTGACGTCGGCAACCTTGAGTTGTCTGGTGAAAACATTACTGTCTAGTCCTAAACACTTGACATTTAGCGCAAAAAAGTTACAAGTTACACTACTATACGTTTCTATACTATGCTTTAGGTTACGACGATGACCACCCATTGTTTCCTGCCATACGGCGAATACTTTCAATCAAAACATTAGCACAAATTGCGCTTATAAAATTATATAATATAACGATCGTAATTATGTTCAGTTATTTAATTCATTAGTTTTTAAAGTGGTTGTATTACCTAAGTTTGTTTAATTTCATTCTCAAATAATAAAAACTTACCCGTAACATTCAATGTTATTTAAGGTCAATAAATATTCTGATTTCTGAAATACTCTACGAGTGCTTATTTCCAAGGATTTCAAGTCGTTATGTCAATGATCTTCTTCTCTATAGACATTTTATCGAACTTTTACGCAATATAAAAAAAAAATTACGCGGTGTAAGTATACTGAGAGCCGATTGGTCCACCCAAACTTACGACACCAATACTGTCGCGTCATTAGCGAAACATTTTTAGATGCAGTTTTGTGCTGACCGAGCGTGGTTCACCCAAGATTACAACACTAGCGTTTTATTGGCGGAGCATTTTTATACGCGGTTTTGTGCTAATGTGTTGTCTGACTTTTCGCCCTATAGCACGTAATCCTTTTTTCTATAGGGTTGACAAATAGTTGTTAAAATCGATAGATGACGTACAGAGAAGTATCGTGGCGGTGGTGGGAGCTGCCGCCCTCCAGCCACACCATGGTTGCTATATTCGGAGGACATCTGGATTAGGACGCGAGAGTAAGGAGTGAGGTTAATTGAGAGGGAGATAGACAGTCGTATGCTATCTCTTTCACGCGAATTGAAGGTTTGAAGTTTGTAAATGTATTTGATGTCTTTTGTTTGTAACTTCTTCACTCGGTAACGGCTGAGGAGATTTAATGACATTTTGTATGGAGGGAGATAGGTTTTAGCCTAGATTATTATCAGATAAGCTACTTTTTATTTAGGAAAATTAACGGTTTTTATAGAATAGCAGGAGAAACCACGAGGCATAGCTTGTACTATAAATATATTTTTTTATTTTTTCTTATTTATAAATTGAAATGTGCGAAAAATTATCTATCGACTGTTTATCTCCTTTTGGGGGAAAGTTCAACTATTTTTTATTAAACTGCCAAGCAATAGCAAATGAAGGATAATGGATTCAAGAAAACAGGGTTTAAAGCTACGCAAAATTTTGACTTGTCTAGCGTATTAAATAGAGATAAAATACGTCTTATTATTTGTAAAGCCGGCAACTGACCTGTAACATTTCGTCGTAACGTAACGGTTACGTTACCGACGAAATGTTGCAGGTCAGTACAGCGAGCCGATCCGCTCGCTCATAGCGCCGCGTGCTCCACCACGCTCGCTTCGAATGCTACGGTTACGACGAAATGTTACAGGTCAGTCGCCGGCTTAAGACTCTGTCTACCAAAAACAATGTTTTTGATTTATGTTTAGTTGTGTATTGGCCTATGACCTCTTCTACTACTTCTTTCTCACAAGAGAACAAGACACAGCAGTGAATACATACCTCTTGGAGCACCTCACGTGTATAACGAGCAGCACGATCCCGAGCAGCAGGCACAGAGTCCCCACCACGACGTAGGCCACCCCCAGGAAGGGGTTCTTACCCCCGAGCAGGGACGTCGTCGAGATTATGAAGGTTTTGTTCGCCTCGAAATCCACTACTGGGTAATCTGGAAAGATAAATGTAAAAGGCATTACAACCCCCGACTACCACCACAAAACTCTAACACAGGAAGTTCTAGTGGGGGGCGAGGAGTGTAAATAATTTTTATTTATTTAATTTTTATTTTTTGCACTGGTCCTATAAACATGACATTTGGATTCTATAAATGAATGATATAGAGTTATAAGGAAAGGGTATTCCAAGCCGAAAAATGCTCATAGTACATTATGAACAACTTTTACAACCGAATGAAGTACTAGTAAAGTCAATTGAATAACTCGGAACCTACCACTTAAATAAAAAAAAACTTACTATATTCAACGATGAGAACGTAGGCTCCCTGCACGAGCCCAGTGCTGAACCCGTCCTGAGAGTGGTCGACGCGGCGGTACAGCTTACGGAACGTGGGTAAGGCAGCCGTGCGCATCCATACTATCAGGTCTTCGTTCTGTTGACAAACAAGCGGTCTTATGATCTGTAATTCATCGTTTAAATAAAAAACTAGCTGCGCCTGCAATTCTACCCACGGTCAAAAGATTAACAGGAGTTTTTAGGATAAAAAGTAGCCCATGTGTTAACCCAGACCACGAAAGACCTTCATTTCAAATTTCATGTCAATCCGTTGACCAATTTCGGAGTTTAGTGGTAATAAACATACAAATTTCACTTTTATATTATAACTAGCTTCCGCCCACGGCTTCGCCCGCGTGGACTATACCTCGGGAACCGATAATTTTTCCGGGATGAAATTAATTTATCCCTCTTTTTTGAGAGCATGTAAAAAGCGTCATACAATGGAAGCATCCCTGCTTCTTTTTCAATGGCTCCAAAAAGGTCCGAGGTTTTGGTGACTTTTTAGTCGCTTTGGTAAAAATGTTTTTAGTTTTCGAGTTAATTAGCAGTTCCACCTCGAGGATGTGACTTTTCGAAGGTTTTGGATTTTTTCCGGATGTTGTTTACCCGCCTTAAGTTTAGTACATCTGTAAAGTTTCATTGAGTTAGCATCAAAGTTAGTATCAAAAGAAATTCTTTCTCCGTACTATCTTTACCCCGCTATCTCACCCCCACTGGGGTTGATTTTCCAAAAATGGTGAAATAGGTGTTTGTTATTTTTTTAAGCTTCGATTTGTAAAGTTTCAATACCGTGGCGTCAAAAACAATGCTTCTCCATACTAAATTTAACACTCTATTTCACCCCTTTAGAGGTTGAATTACAAAAAA
The DNA here is from genome assembly GCA_949125135.1 of Alcis repandata. Classification (NCBI taxonomy): domain Eukaryota; kingdom Metazoa; phylum Arthropoda; class Insecta; order Lepidoptera; family Geometridae; genus Alcis; species Alcis repandata. The sequence continues at coordinate 6,438,500 of OX421241.1, forward strand.
TCCTTTCTTGGTACACGTTTACTCATCAAGACTATACACTCCATATTTCTAATTTCTACGACCAGCGGTCTAGGCTGTGCGTTGTCTGTCAGTGAGTCATTACAATTCTCTCTCCGTACTATATTTACCACGCCATTTCACCCCTTTAGGGGTTGATTTTCCAAAAATAATGAAACCGGTATCTATTATTTTTTTAGCTTAGTTTTGCAAAGTTAAATAATCGTAGCATTAAAAAAATATATTTCCATACAAACTTTAATACCCCGTTTCACCCCTTTTAGGGTTGACTGTCCAAAAATAATGAAACATGTATCTATTATTTTTTTAGCTTAGTACATCTGCAAAATTAAATGATCATAGCATTAGGAAAAAACATTTTCATACAAACTTTAACACTCCATATTTTAACCCCTTCGGGGGTTGATTTTCAAAAACCAAAAAAATAAGTGTTTATTATTTTTTCTAGCTTAGTATATTGGCAAAGTTTCGTAACCACAGCACCAAAAAAAAATTCTTCATACAAACTTCAATACTCCGTTTCACCCCTTTAGGGGTTGGTTTTTCAAAAATGATGAAATAGGTATCGATTATTTTTTTAAATTTAGTATATTCGCAAAGTTTAATAATCGTAGCATTAAGAAAAATATTTTTTTCATACAAACTAAAACACCCTTTTTACCCCCTTAGGGGTTGAATTGGGTAAATTCCTTTCTTAGTGTGCGTCCGCTTTTTGATATAAAACTTTTGTCCAAATTTGACGTTTGTAGCTTAAGCGGTTTAGGCTGTGCGTTGATCTGTTGATTTTGATGCGTTGATTCAATTCAACACTCTGTTTAACCCTTTTAGGGGTTGATTTTCCAAAAATAATGAAACAGGTATCTAAAATTTTTTTATAGTTTAGTACAATTGCAAAGTTAAATTATCGTATTATTAAGAAAAAAATATTTTTAAACAAACTTCGATACTCCATTTCACCCCTTTAGGGGTTGATTTTCAAAAAACAAAAAAATAAGTGTCTAATATTTTCTTAAGCTTAGTAAGTATATTTGCAAAGTTTCATAACCACAGCATTAAAAAAAATCTTCATACAAACTTTATTGCTCCGTTTCACCCCTTTAGGGGTTGATTTTTCAAAAATGATGAAATAGGTGTCGATTATTTTTTTAAATTTAGTATATTCGCAAAGTTTGATAATCGTAGCATTAAGAAAAAAAATTTTTTCATACAAACTTAAACACAATTTTTCACCCTCTTAAGGGTTGAATTGGGCAGATTCCTTTCTTAGTGTGCGTCCGCTTTTTGTTATAAAACTTTTGTCCAAATTTGACGTTTGTAGCTTAAGCGGTTTAGGCTGTGCGTTGATCTGTTGATTTTGATGCGTTGATTCAACACTCTGTTTAACCCTTTTAGGGGTTGATTTTCCAAAAATAATGAAACAGGTATCTAATATTTTTTTTAGTTTAGTACAATTGCAAAGTTAAATTATCGTATTATTAGGATGAAAATATTTTTAAACAAACTTCGATACTCCATTTCACCCCTTTAGGGGTTGATTTTCAAAAAACAAAAAAATAAGTGTCTAATATTTTCTTAAGCTTAGTAAGTATATTTGCAAAGTTTCATAACCACAGCATTAAAAAAAATCTTCATACAAACTTTATTGCTCCGTTTCACCCCTTTAGGGGTTGATTTTTCAAAAATGATGAAATAGGTGTCGATTATTTTTTTAAATTTAGTATATTCGCAAAGTTTGATAATCGTAGCATTAAGAAAAAAAATTTTTTCATACAAACTTAAACACAATTTTTCACCCTCTTAAGGGTTGAATTGGGCAGATTCCTTTCTTAGTGTGCGTCCGCTTTTTGTTATAAAACTTTTGTCCAAATTTGACGTTTGTAGCTTAAGCGGTTTAGGCTGTGCGTTGATCTGTTGATTTTGATGCGTTGATTCAACACTCTGTTTAACCCTTTTAGGGGTTGATTTTCCAAAAATAATGAAACAGGTATCTAATATTTTTTTTAGTTTAGTACAATTGCAAAGTTAAATTATCGTATTATTAGGATGAAAATATTTTTAAACAAACTTCGATACTCCATTTCACCCCTTTAGGGGTTGATTTTCAAAAAACAAAAAAATAAGTGTCTAATATTTTCTTAAGCTTAGTAAGTATATTTGCAAAGTTTCATAACCACAGCATTAAAAAAAATCTTCATACAAACTTTATTGCTCCGTTTCACCCCTTTAGGGGTTGATTTTTCAAAAATGATGAAATAGGTGTCGATTATTTTTTTAAATTTAGTATATTCGCAAAGTTTGATAATCGTAGCATTAAGAAAAAAATTTTTTTCATACAAACTTAAACACAATTTTTCACCCTCTTAAGGGTTGAATTGGGCAGATTCCTTTCTTAGTGTGCGTCCGCTTTTTGTTATAAAACTTTTGTCCAAATTTGACGTTTGTAGCTTAAGCGGTTTAGGCTGTGCGTTGATCTGTTGATTTTGATGCGTTGATTCAACACTCTGTTTAACCCTTTTAGGGGTTGATTTTCCAAAAATAATGAAACAGGTATCTAATATTTTTTTTAGTTTAGTACAATTGCAAAGTTAAATTATCGTATTATTAGGATGAAAATATTTTTAAACAAACTTCGATACTCCATTTCACTCCTTTAGGGGTTGATTTTCAAAAAACAAAAAAATAAGTGTCTAATATTTTCTTAAGCTTAGTAAGTATATTTGCAAAGTTTCATAACCACAGCATTAAAAAAAATCTTCATACAAACTTTATTGCTCCGTTTCACCCCTTTAGGGGTTGATTTTTCAAAAATGATGAAAGAGGTGTCGATTATTTTTTTAACTTTAGTATATTCGCAAAGTTTGATAATCGTAGCATTAAGAAAAAAAATTTTTTCATACAAACTTAAACACAATTTTTCACCCTCTTAAGGGTTGAATTGGGCAGATTCCTTTCTTAGTGTGCGTCCGCTTTTTGTTATAAAACTTTTGTCCAAATTTGACGTTTGTAGCTTAAGCGGTTTAGGCTGTGCGTTGATCTGTCAGCCAGTCTCGACATTCACTTTTACCTGTTTAACCCTTTTAGGGGTTGATTTTCAAAAAATAATGAAACAGGTATCTAATATTTTTTTTAGCTTATTACAATAGCAAAGTTAAATAATCGAAGTATTAGGAAAAAAATAATTTTATACAAACTTCAACACTCCGTTTAACCCCTTTAGGGGTTGATTTTCAGAAAACAAAAAAATAAGTGTCAATTATTTTTTTTAGCTTAGTATATCTGCAAAGTTTCGTAGCCACAGTATCAAAAAAAAAATCTCCATACAAACTTCAATACTCCGTTTCACCCCTTTAGGGGTTGATTTTCAAAAAACAAAAAAATAAGTGTCAATTATTTTCTTAAGCTTAGTATATTTGCAAAGTTTCATAACCACAGCATTAAAAAAAAAATCTTCATACAAACTTTATTGCTCCGTTTCACCCCTTTAGGGGTTGATTTTTAAAAAATGTTGAAATAGGTGTCAATTATTTTTTTAACTTTAGTATATTCGCAAAGTTTGATAATCGTAGCATAAAGAAAAAAAAAATTTTCATACAAACTTAAACACCCCTTTTCACCCTCTTAAGGGTTGAATTGGGCAAATTCCTTTCTTAGTGTGCGTCCGCTTTTTGATATTAAACTTTTGTCCAAATTTGAAGTTTGTAGCTTAAGCGGTTTAGGCTGTGCGTTGATCTGTCAGTCAGTCACGACCTTCACTTTTATATATATTGATATGTTCTTATGTATTAGTGAGATGAAATATAATATGTATGTATGTAAGTTAAAATTATTTTTTAAAACAAGCTTTTATTGTATAGTCACCGGAGTTAGTCAGGTATACCAAATTTCAGCTCAATCGGACATCGGAAAGTGGATCAAAATTCAGTTGCAAGATTTGACCCGAACATAATATACATACAAACTTTGCTACTTAAATAAAAGCTTGCAAAAAAACAGCTGTATGACTCGTAATTCATTGATAGATTTTCATCTTTAAGGTAGTGACCAGCCAGCCTTTTAAAGTACTAGCATCCCTCAGTTTCAATCATTCTTTGTGTAAAACTACTTGATGGATACTCGCCTCAAACCCGTTGTTATCTGTGTTGTTTGGGTCCAATTCCCATACATGTTTACGCCAGTTGACCGGTTTCGTGAAATTTTCGAAAGCTGTAAAATACAAGAAATTACTTCATAATAATATAATAAATCATTTATTTCAGGCATCAAGGCCCATATCTTCTTCTTATAAATAAAAATGAATTGCTGTTTCTTTGGCTGGCTGGACCAATGAATATTTATTTTTTTGTTTTGTTCGCTCTAATACAGGGAAGGTTTAGAAGTAAAAAAAAAACAGCGGGTGAAAGCGCCGGCTGCAGCTAGCTTTAATTAAACATTTTTATTTCTTCTGGGATTTTGCTGTCTGTGCAGTTTTTCAGTAAAGCCAAAACACTAGCCTATAGCTCTTGAGGCCTGAACTGACCAGAGAAGTCCTATAATTAGGAACTGATCATGACGGGATGGTTCCGACATGACGAGTTGTCCTCAATAACGACTGGTTCTCAACGACCCCGCTGGTTCGGTCCTGATACCGGGTCATTGACACCCAGTCTGAATAACATACCTGTCTTCAGGTCTCCATTAGGAGGGATGGGAGGGTTCTTGAATTTGATATCCTTGTCGGATTGCCAGGCGATGCCCGTTTTGAATACAGGCACTTTTATTTTTAAATCTTGAGACTCCACTTCCAAAGTATCTGTAAAAATATGAAACTTTAGAGTGGTAGACGATACCTTTACCATATTTGCCCACATTAACTGATTTGCGAACATAATGTTGCATTTTTAAACAAAGGGTGAATACGTCAATCGCAAAAATTTTTAAGAGAGAAGTATTTATAAAAGGTTGAAAGATTTTCTATGAAATAGTTTCAAGCAAACAACTTCTGAATTGCAATACAAAATAATCTAAAAAAGAACTATAAGTGCCACTTATAAAATTTTTGTTTTTTTTTTTTTGCAATTGTATTCATCTTTTCTACAAAACACAGACAACATGAAGTAACTTTTTTTGGGATTTTGTTCATTTACTTATATACATTTTACTGCAACAATAGGCCCAAGTTTGAAGGCTTTTTAAGACAGATCTAAATTTTCTAAAACTATTGGCATCCTTGTCTAATGGCTTGCAATGATAAAGACAGATATATTTTTAGTTGGTTTAGATCTGTCTTAAAATGCCTTCAAACTTGGGCCTTGATGACTTATAATAGTTTACACAATTTCATAACAGTATTTACCATTGAACAGAGAATTGGCAATGGCTCCGCAGGGGGCTACGTACATCTCCTTCCCGTTTTCTATAGCTTGGTGGAAAGGCGCACAGTCACCACTAGGAGTGTCCAAACGTCCCAGCAGCTGGCTGTCATCCCTAAAACAGACATGAAATAAGGTTTCCAACGTATCCTATTATAAATGTCAATGTTTGAATGATTAGGTGTTTGTTGTTTAATCACTCAAAAATGGCTAAATGAATTTTATTTTTGGTAATAAAGCCCTGGACTATGGAACTTTTCATTCCCAAAAAACGTAGGATATAAGTAACTAGTTATTTATATTTTTATAATAGTGTAATTGAATAACCTATTAACTATTTTTTCAATGAGTTTTCAGAGATGGATCAGATTTAACAGCTCTTAGTAGCAGATCTTTTTATAAATACTTTTTTTCAAAATCTATTTCAAATGGTGTATTGGAAATTACCTTACCTAGATTTGACGTAACGACGATGATTCTGATAGTAGTTGCTCAGTCCGTAATAGAAGTAAACATCCCCTTTAAAGTCTTCCGTCAGGTTAAAATCAATTCTGCAAGTGCAACTCTCATTTGGGAACTGCTTTACAAAGTCAGCGCAGGTTGTGTTCGCCGTGTTTTCTTTCTGGCAGATAGTGTAGTCCATTACATGTTCTTTGACCTAACAAAAGTAAGATAAGAAATTAACAGAGTAACATTCATAAATGTTTACTATATAGGCGAAGTAGTGGGTTCCAGTGTTAGTTAACTACTCCGTTCTCTCAAAGGCTCTTGAAATTGCAAAATTGCAATTTTTGTTCAAAAACAAACTTAAGTCAAGAATGAACTTTTTTCCAGATCTCCTGGAGCAGTTTGTTAACACTGCCAAAAATAACTTGTGTTAGTGCAAGGTGTCTGTCGAAGAAAAACTTAAAGTGTAAATGCTTAGAGTTGGATTAATAACGATAAGATGTTTATCACACAGACAAAATAGCCCCACAAAATACAATAACAGGAAAACTAGTCTAGCTCTTACTTCATCTGAGAAATAAAGTAGTCCTATGCCAACTGGTATAAAAGCTATACCGATGACGAAGAAGGTAGGAAGCACAGTCCCCGCGGTGAGTATTGGCTGCCAGGCAGGCAGGCGCTGCTGTTTGAACGCCGACTCTAAAATAAAACGCTAGCGTAAACAGCTAATCAATACAACAAGGCCACTGCAGGGTGTGTCATTAAAAACTTTGCTCACCAGCGGGACGCCTGGACTTCACGTTCTGATCAGACGTGTCGCTTGAAGTAGCCATGACCCCCAACACCTCAGGGTGTAACACTTGGAAATTCAGAAGAAATATCAAAAATTATCAATATCACGGAAATCTGCACAGCCAGCACTGATGATTCAATTACATTAGAAGTAATACAGTCGACTAGAAGTCAATGTCAAAATCAAAATAACTTGACATTGATGTAACAAAACTTTTGACAATTGGCAGTCCAAACATAGTTGCCATAATTTACTCGCGTTTTGCAGATAAGAAATGTGTCAAGACGACTATACTTTTTATGAACTTGGGGTCCAAGTGTTTTTTAAATATTTAAATAAATAACCTACTATAAAATGTAGTTAGTTGTGAAATAACGATTGTTTTAGTTTAAAAGATATTATAATAATTGAATAAATACTAATTTTTCTATAAAAAATCCATAACATCTTTGCTCACAAAGAACTCAGCCGATTTGTGATGATCATTTTATTTCTAAGTGGCTACGGAACCCTACTATCTCGTGTCTGGAGATGTCCTTGATAGTTATATTTTCTGTTGGAATCAATCTAAATCATTCACATTCTGTTCACAATGCTTGACAGTTTGCTTTTTCATTCAATCATTCATTAATTTAATCATTCATTCTATAATCTATTCATTCATTCAGTGATTGTTGGGTTGGGTTTTGGGTCGGCGGTCGGCCTATTTTTGTTGTTTTACCAAACTAGTTTCGTCCATGAAATAGGCAATAAAAATACAATATTATACACAATCTAAAATCCATTAAAATATCAAGTGAAAGTTGTGGTACGAGAATTAAGATGTCGAGTGAAACAGGCACGGGGAACAACAATAAGAATGTAAGTTTGATTGATTGAAAATAGTCGGCACGACATTTATATTGCTATACGCCTAAAGGTACACAAGCTTTCCATCCCATTAACCTTTGACTAAACCGTCCCTCATCTTAGGGCTGGGTACGCAAGTAGCTGCATCCAGCACTGGAAAAAGAAAAAAAAAAACGCTGCGGAAATTCGAGTAGCAATATTATTTTAACGACTAGCTGCGTGGATGAATCACCCTCTCGAGTTTACACATCTTATCAGGAGCAGGAACACTGTAAACTCAATCTTAAATAACTCACGCGGAGAAAATGTTTCTTCTGACTCACAAGTTAAATCTACTGCTGATAAAAAAGTTTTAGGTGTACCTAAATCACAATTTGGTCGTCTTACTTCCCCTTGCATGTGGTTGATATTTTTTCCCCACAGATTCCAACAAGCTACCTAGCTACAATAAAGTGTTAAATTTTCCTGCTACCCACACTGAAAATCAGAACATATCTATTTTTATTTAGGTATGCGGCTTAGAGTTAATTTACCTGATTCATAGTTTTTGTAAAAGTATTATTGCTATTTCACCAATTAGCCTCAATTTGAAAATCTGTATCAAAGAATCTCGAATGGTGATGATGTTTGTTGCGATCCAACTATTGCAGTGCTGACAGCTGCAATAAATTACAAAAAGCAAATGTCACATCTTATTTTCATTTTCCATTCAATTGACTGCAGAATACTACATATCGACTGCTGCTACATACAGTATGGAAACTGTACAATCTAAATTTTTTTCATTGTACCAATTATACAAATATTTATTATACTTTTAAGAAAACAAAAAAATATGTTTTAAGTCAAATATAATTGATATTAAACACATTTCAACCTATGAATTTAAGTTAAATTTCGACTTTTAACTGTTTCGATACTGAATGTAGTGGCAGTCAATATTTATCCAGCCTATTTGTGTATTAGCTTTTGAATAAATAGAAAAGATTATCTCCTCGGTTGACTGTAGGTACTGATGAGTGTCATGATGCTCCCGACTCTGTAGTAATTGGTAACAGATATGTTCCCACTCCAACGGGCCTCAAGCTGGATGTTTGACATCAGAGATTTTATGAACAGGACCCATGTTTTGATAGTTTTTGGAACAATCGAAATTCATAAGGCTCCATACATTACAATAAAGCGCCCTTGGCAGAAACGTGAAGGAACTATTACAATTTATGGAGCTTAATGATACATTTGATTGTTTTCAAAAACTAACAAGACTCATACTAAGGGTACAGTTCCTTTGACACTTCATTGGTCATTACCAGCTCCTACATGGCTTTTCATCCATTTTCCTGGTTACTATAAATTTGTCCAAGTTATAAAGCGGCAGAGAATGTGTTTATTCTACTCTAGGTATGCATTTCTATGAAACATTCTTCCCAATTAGAGTAGATAGTGTTTCATTGTTCCTAATACTTGACTGATTGGTTACATTGAGCTATCTAACCAAACCTATTGTGTTAACAACATGTGCAAACAAAAATGTAATCGGAAATTGTTTGGTTTCTTGGCTAGTGTACAGTAAGTCTGTCTCTTTTCAATTCCATCTGGAAGTATACAATATAATGAAAAAAAAATTCATGAATTAGTTCGAGTGATGATAACTTATTGAAGCATGTATCTAAATATTTGTTGTGCACATTGACTGGAACAAAGTTAATAAACCTGTAGTTTTTATATGGACAGTTATCTTTTAATGTCACAGAAAATTTTATTATTTACCCAAGCTCTACGGTTAACTTTTCCGGACGAAACTACTAAAGCAATCTAGATAAGGTTTAGTAGAGAATTGCCTTGCCTAGAGTAGAGTGCATCATAAAGACACTTTATCACCATTGTGAAAGAAGAAACGAAATATTATATATATGCAAATTGAACCTATATATGAGTATTCTTATCTAATGGTTAGTTAGCATGATTAGTGATTAAACGAACTTACCTTTGTGAAGTTCTATCATAATTATACGTAGCACTTTGTCCGAAGAAATTAGTATTAGTAGATATTATATACACATGTAGTTTCGCTAGGTGACACCACTCTTTGCACTAATTGTTGAGAGAATGTAGGTAGAATTAAACAAGTTAAAATATCCGAGGGTAGATATAACCCACCTCGCCATTTTGTCGTTCTTATTCTTCATTTAGTTTAGAGATATACATATTTATATTACACACCTAATTACACCTTTGTCATTGGCATGCTTCTTTAGTTCTAATGATATTCAAGGGTTGCGTTTGCTCCTGGGGGGGCGGGAGTACATACTAATTTCTTCGGACAAAGTGCTACGTATAATTATGATAGAACTTCACAAAGGTAAGTTCGTTTAATCACTAATTATACTTCGCACTTTGTCCTCGAAATTAGTATTAGTAGATATTATATACACATGTAGACTTTGAGAGTAATGTAAAGAAGTATTGTCAATGACACGTTAATCGTGTGAAATCAACTTAATGTTTATTAAGCACAACCATAGGTACTGTAGGTATATTTTACGTGAAAATATTCATATTTTACGTTACTACCTTATTACTTAACTTAATTGTTATATTTAGCTTAAACAGTATCTAGGCATCTATTCGCCTGATGGTGTATTATTATTATATTAATAATTGCTCGAGCTAAGGACAGGTGACAGGCATCGGTAACAACCCTGTTGTAAAACGGAACGAAGGTAGTGGAGCTGTGGCTCCATCCCGCAGTGTTGCGGATAGTGTCAAGACTGACACCAAGCGAGCGTGCGGCAGTCGCAGTTTGCCGACTGGTTTAAGTGAATAAAATATCGCATTTGTCTATGTATGCCTGTAGTATTTTTGCTGGGTTTTCGTAGAAAAAAGGTAAGAAGAAAACTGACTGCTTGAAACCAGGAATGTTTATTTATATCAAGCTTTTCATTACCAATTGACAATTGTCAATTATGCATAAGTGACCTAAAACACTGTTGGTGCCCCAGGTAGCATTGTATTTAGGTAAAGGAGGTTTACCGTCGCTAAACATTTTCGATAGAAAGACAATTAGGTACGCTAGGGATTGAGGCCTTATATAGAACAACATTGTAATTGTTTAAGCAATACGACCACCACTTCCAGAGAAATCCGTCATGTTGTTTATTGGAGCTTTTAGTCAGTGAGGCAACTTGTAGGCTTCGACTTGATAAAGCCTGATAACACTCCTGCAGCCAGGGTAAGATTGGAATATATCTGCGATTTGTAATGCGATATCAAAATATTATCGTTAGGTGTAAACGTAGCGATATCAGACACAAGTAGGGATTTAAACAAAGAGAACCATGCTTGTGTAGGAACATTGGTACAATGAAACATTGCTACAATCACAATGCCACATGCGTTGTTTGAAATGTTTTTTCGCAGCCTTCTTAGGACTATTGAAAATGAAGGGAAGGTGTAAATAAAAATAAGATGTCTGACCATGACTGCAAATGAATTAAAAGCGACTGCGTCAAGATCTTTGTGTGACGATATGTATCTATTACATTTATTGATGATTCGACTTTCAAATCTATTTCAGGCAGCTCAAAAGATGCTGCTAAGTATTGGGAAGCCCAATCAGCTAACTCCTATTTGATATCTGGGTGTGTTTTACGTGATTCAAAATCAGCGAGAACATTGATACATGATCTACTATAGGACGTGAAGATAAAAATCTTTGTAGCCGTGAGGCCAAATTTCTTTTGCTGTTTTAGTAAGATTGGAAATAGAATTCCATCCATGCGGTTAATGTAAGCTATCGCAGAATTGCGGTGGTGTTGTCGATGCGCAAAAGTATCAGACAGCCGTATAAATCCTTGGAAAAAAATTAAGAGCTATGAAAGCAGCTCGAGGTAATTTCAATGCCTTTCTTGTTTACTACTTGACCATTGAGCACTTGCAGTTTGACCTTTACAGTTCGCCCCCACCCCGTAGTTGAGGCGTCAGAATAAATTTCTGTAACGTGCACAGCACGTCGTTTCTGATATGGTGTGTTGATTGGCCTATGGCACTAATCCACCACTTAATATCGGGCAACAGAGTGTCGGGTACATTCATAAACTTATCACAACATCATAAGTTAAGATATTTGCAGCGTTTTATTTCCTTAGTATAAAGCCCATACCCATACTCAATGGCTGGACAAGCCGACACTAATAAACCTTTGATTTGTGTGAATTTCCTAAATCAACAGCGTCTCTTTTTAGTAAAATTATCTATTTCAGTTTTAATGTGTAACTTTTTGTCCGAGGTTAGACTTAGCGACATCTGATAAGAGTCTATGATCATGCCTAAAAATTAGCATGTAATTGAAGGTGTCAACACACTTTTCTCCTCGTAAGACTCAGAGAAGTAAATGTTTTTCTCGTCATTTCAATATTTATCAGTAGCATTTCAGGGCACTGACTTATTAGTAGCCAATCGACTAAATACAGATTCATAATGTTTGTAAAAGCAAACGGTGCAGTTTGCAGTACTTAAGCCGAACGGCACAATGTTACATTGGAATAGTCGTATTTGTCGTTGAAAATTAACCGAAGGTTTTTATAAAGCCATTGTGATATCTTAAAAGAAAATATGCATCTTTGAGATCAAAGGTGCCATATAGCATTTCTGAGAAAATAATTTTACTGCAGTGCGTAAGTCCCCATCCAAGTTTAAAATGTTCAGTTTTTGTAAACTTATTAATTATATTATTATTATTTTAATTTAAATACAATTATTTCGATTGTTTATCAGAATTTGTATATATGTGTGGTTTAGGAACAGATTCCTGAACGACCGATGAGGAAAACTTCCAGCTATCCAAGAGAGGATAGTACTATGGTCATTTGTAATTTATAAGAACCGGATTATATGCAACATAAAAAGTTTATAATAATTATGTATAATAAATTGGTGAAACATTCGTGAAATTGGTAAAATATGCATCAACATAAGTAAAATATGCAACATTACCTGTTTTTATAAATTTTTAATAAAATTTACAAGAAGAAAAATGCTGTATTCAGTTTTTTTTTTTTTTTATTTAAATCAGCGCAAGAAAGCGCGCGACTGATTGCGCTTTACAGACCGAGCGGTTTATGTGCTCGTATGTGTAGGTTTGACCGGTAAATTTTTTATTTATTTATTAAATGTTTCTTAATTACTTATACATAACAAAAATGTATATTTTTATTTTATTTTATTTTTTGTGTTGCAAGTTGCTAAGTCGCCATATAGCAAGTAATAGTAATAACTTCAGCAAGGCATGATATAACACGTGCCATTTGTTTTTGTTCGGCTTCGATTTCTTTGTCCGGTTTCAGTGCCGTTCTGGAAGGGCAGCTTTTGTTTCAGGGTTAAGCTGTGGAGCATTGATGTGCAAGCATAATTGCTGGCATAGCATGCAGGCATTGAGTACTTAGTCAAAATATTTGTATATTGTAACCTTCAGGCGCGATATATTTGAGGCGGTTGCTAACTCTGAACGGGTGTCGTTTGCAATTTTCATTGTGATTATCGGGTGTTTGCCCAAAACCTCCAGTACCTCTTCATCTAATTTTAAAGGTTCTGTTGTCGATGAAGTTGGATCGTCGACAATTATGTCCGCGATATTATTTGCGGTCCTGAGATCGCAAATACTAACTATACTAAGTTACTGGTAACTATAGGGACCGTCGCCGCTTTACCTCCATAAGTGTCGACGAGATCTGCGCCGAAATTATCAACGTCCTATACAGTCACGTGATTTGGAGGCTCTGGGATTCAGTCGTCTGGGCCCAGGTTTGGTTGGGGTGACTCAGGAATGAGTCGATATTGACTTGTAAGTATAGGTTTTTAACCTTATATAATATACGTTTAGTTTATATAATAACAACAAGTCCAAAGGTCTTAAAATTTTGCTCAAAGTAAATGATTAAAAGTTATTGTGTTTTCAGTTTCGAGTAACTGATCAAATTTTGAACGCGGTGGTTAGTTCGGTTACATTCATTGACAGATTAGTGGACTTTAAGGCTGTCTAGTGTCAGCAAAAAGGTTATCAGTTCCAACTGATAAAATGTCGAATGCGGTGAAAGAACCCCAATGGTTAGTTCGGTTGCATTCATTGAGATAATAATTGAACTTTAAGGCTGCCCTAGTGCCAGCTAAAAGAAAAAAGGTTATCAGTCCCGGCTGATAAAATGTCGTATGCGGTGAAAAAACCCCAATGGTTAGTTCGATTGCATTTATTGACAGATTAATGGGCTTTAAGGCTGCCCAGTGCCATCTAAAAGAAAAAAGGTTATCAGTCCCAACTGATAAAATGTCGTATGCGGTGAAAAAACCCTGATGGTTAGTTCGGTTGCATTGACAGATGTCGTATGCGGTGAAAAAACCCTGATGGTTAGTTCGGTTGCATTGACAGATTAATGGGCTTTAAGGCTGCCCGGTGCCAGCTAAGAGAAAAAGGTTATCAGTCTCAACTGATAAAATGTCGTATGCGGTGAAAAAACCCTGATGGTTAGTTCGGTTGCATTGACAGATTAATGGGCTTTAAGGCTGCCCCGTGCCAGAGGTTATCAGTTCCAACTGATAACAATATCGAATGCGGCGAAATAGCACCGCTGGCGATCTCGGTTGCATTCTTATGAACTTTGCTTTATAATTATTAAGGTAATGAATACATAGTAATACCACTACATACCTTGTCGATGTACCTACTGTACTTCGTACTATTATCCGTTGCTCCAATGAGTCCTCGGAATCACTACTAGAAACGTCACTTTTATACGACTTATTTTTCACTTTAATTTTTTAATTTTACGCATTAAAATTCCGCGGTTTTCTTTGACAGCTTTCGAGCGTTTTCTTTTAGGTATTTTTTGAATAACAAAAAGAACACTAAGTATTATACTTTTGTTGAATTGAAAGTGTCCGGAGTGGTTGAGCACTAAATTGCGAATGAAGAATAAGAACGACAAAATGGCGAGGTGGGTTATATCTACCCTCGGATATTTTAACTTGTTTAATTCTACCTACATTCTCTCAACAATTAGTGCAAAGAGTGGTGTCACCTAGCGAAACTACATGTGTATATAATATCTACTAATACTAATTTCGAGGACAAAGTGCGAAGTATAATTATAAATAACTAAACTCTTTCTTATGCAGAAAGTTATGTCATTCTTGTGTAATATAAATATAACTATTTATGAATTCTTCTTATTATTCATTGTGTTGGTTTTTCAAATAATAAAAATAAATTCAATTGCTATAACACATAACTATCTTAACATAAAACCTCAGTAACAAATGTGCAGGCAACCACCGTGGTAAGTGGTCAATGCCACTTAAGACTACTGTAACACCAGAAGCTCTTCCAATGCGTTGCTTACTTATTAAGGCAAGGATTGTCTTTATAATATATCTCTTGTGGCGAGCCAAGTTAGAGCCCTGCAGAATAGTGTTGTGTGTGAAAGTATTGTTGAGCATACAGTATTATTGTGTGAAAATATTTCATACAACATCATTTGTCCTTTCGTAAAAAACTGCTCCTCTAAAAGTTTTTGTGATTAAAAATGGTGACGGTCTCATGGGCCGCGGCTTATGATGATTGTTTATTTTTGAGCAATCATAACTACGGAACTCTATCATGAGCACATCACAATACGCTCTTTGATTTTGTCGATAGTATTCGATAGTGTTGTCGGTAGTTTGTAGTTTCTAATATTTTTGACCCATTGTTGACCCTTGTCTGACCCTTGTTTGTGGCTTTTGTGAAGAAATTTTGACCCATTTATAGAGTAAAGTTAGAAGTGTGTCACCTAAGCTGTCTCTTTGTCATGCCCTAATTTGAATTCCTCACAGCAGAATGTTTATCAACTTTCCAGTAATGTTGTTGCATTTTTGTCTTGTCGGTGGGATATATGCAGCTCTAGGGTTGCCTCATAATTAAGAATCTTTTTCGACAGTTCTTTGTTCTGACTATGTGCGTGATTTTTTAATGACCAATTTTCTTAAAAAAAAAAGGATTTAAGCGTGAGAATATACAAGAAATGATTATAAAAATACACAAAGTTTACACCGTGAGAAGAGAACGGACATGGCTTACTTTGAACTAAAAATTGCAAGCACAACTCGCTACTTATGTGTTACTTTTCGCTAACTTAAATCACAAGCGCGACAACCCTACTCGGCTTACCAGTTCATTGGCAGCAAGCGTAGACTGAATAACGATCAGTTGTATAACTGTAGTTGTACTGTACTATACATATATACTATACATACATAGTGATGTGCCTACTCTGACCGCGATAGTCCTTCGCTCGGATTGCGTTATCGGCGACGCCAATGCGTGCTTTTAAACTGGGAAGTATGCTGGTACAGAGTCCTTTTACATATTTCTATTGTATTTTACAAAACGATTTAGATACGACTATCTAATCTACTCAAATTTTAACGACCGACTAAACCGTTTGAAAGCCTAAAACGGTTTGTCCGGAAGCATGAAATTATCCACTTTAAGCGCACTTTTCTATGGGACCAACCCTAGAATCCTAGAAAACCGAAAACTGAAGTATCAATTAATTTAAAATACGACACCCACACTTAACGAAACGTATGTTACAGCTGATTTTTCTCGATTTTAGGGTTGGTCTCATAGCAAAAGCTGTTCAAATGTCGATGTTCGTAATAATGAGCACAATGAGCTTATTGTTGCTCTGTACGTCTATTTTAACTGTCGTACTTATATAATAATCGTATACAATAATGTATGTCGACATGTCGAGCAAAAGCATTGAAAAATATTTTTCTAGGAAAGTTGTTTCATTCGTTCCATGACGTGAGACTATGCACTATCGTGATGAATAATATATTATATTATTGACAGTTATCACACTAATGCAAAAGTTTGTTATCCTGTATGTTTCATATATTTCTTCACATCGAAACGTCTCAACGGCTTTGAGTGAATTTTGGATTGAAGATAGGTAATCTAAGATTAACACATTAGCTAATTTTAATCCCGGTAAAATTAACAATTCTTATAGAATAGCGGGTGCAGCCACTGGGCGCAGTTAGTCTTCTTACAATAGTCTGGCTCTCCACTCGGTAACGCATGATTGGATGCACGTTGCACGCTATGCCACTCGATATTTATACATACTTATGCATTCAAGCAGATCAATTAGGCGAGACTTGCATGACGTGATCCAGCGCATTCCTATAGAAATGTTTGGAGATTCGAGACCAGTCGCTATGAACAACACTGGATCCATACATTGTATAATACTGGATCCGTATGAAAACTAGGACCATGAGTTAGCGCGGAGCTGACATTAGATCGCCCTGTCTTTCGTCTTGGTCTGTAAGCTCGAGAAAAAGCGAGACAAAAGCCAAAACCTTCATCATTCATAACAGATCAGCTTATTTTGCGATAATTAACCGTTTGAGCGCCAAAAACAACGCTTACAAGTGCTAACGGGCCTAGTGCGCCAACGAAATCTTATGGTTGCACGGGTATTTTATTTGTTTGGTTTTTCTAATTTTATGCCTTGGTATTGGTATACAGCACGGCCTATGTGCCGTTTTGGCATAAACTATATAACATATTAAATAAATATATTAATACCCTTCATAAATAGATATCCTGTATTCCATTGTCCACTTGTGATACAGAACAAACTAGGCCAACTTTAGGTCACACTGTGTGCTCATTTGTGTGACCTAAAGTTGACCTGATTCTGACTATTCGGGGTAAGTGATCGCGTAATATGCTTTATAAAAACATTTATTTTCAACTAGCTGCCCCGGGCGGTTTCACTAGCTGTTTTTTTTTAGTTTTAAACCTTCCCTGAAATTATCCAAATATTTCAAGATCAAAATTAGCGAAATCGGTCATTATGTTATGGGGTCATCAGAGATCAACATACCTAGGATTGTTGTTATAATTAAAACGGGAACACTCACATAATACAAAACAAAATGTTATCATAGTACCTAGTAGCCTCTCGTATGACGCTATGTAGTTAAGCGTACGTAGATTAAAACCGTCAAAGCCAATTTGACGGTTTTAATCACTGCCAAACATCCATAATAGTAATTTCATAGAGTCGCAACGCAAGGCTTCATCAAGCTTCGTGTAATTTGTTTGCCGATATGCACTGCACTGCACTATCGTCAACCTTAAAGACTTTATCAGTTCTGCAGTCGTCAGTCGATATGACGGGCCTACAAATAACATGTGTAACAACATGTTATTTGGGCCATAGAAATAGAATAAGTGTTAATGTCGGTACTATCGGCCCTCTCGGTAAAGCTCTTTGTTCTGACAACGATCATTCAGATATACGTCGATAGGCCACGTTTGAGGCACCACTCGGTATACACGAGCTTCCTTCCTTACGTCGCCGCGTCGAGTCGAGTACATCTTATGTTACGGTTTTTAGTGTTCTCAACCTCCTTCGGTGTCAAAGAAACCTTAAGGCGAGGCGAGACTTTGGTGTTATATGTGTTTTTATTATATGTGTTTTTATAACATGCCAATTATTTCCATTGTCCACAGTTCTCCAATCTGGAGACTCCTGGGTATGTCGGGTTCGCGAACTTGCCGAACCAAGTCCACCGCAAGTCCGTGAAGAAAGGCTTCGAGTTCACGTTGATGGTCGTTGGAGAGAGCGGCCTCGGCAAGTCGACGCTGGTCAACTCGCTGTTCCTGACCGATCTGTACCCGGAACGAGTCATACCCGACGCTACTGGTAAGATTTAAAAGTGTTAGATTGAGTCTACTGTTGTATCATTGTGACATATCGTATCTCCGTCCTGTAGCCCCGACATGTATCACAATTGCTGATTTGGACGCAATTACGTGATACGCCGTGCATTCTGACGACTATGATACATGTCGATGATACAATCTCATCATATGACCTAGCAATTTCTCTGCCTAAGAGCTTCTTTTGCTCTAAGCGTTAATAGAATCTTTGTCACTTTCGCACACGCAAGGTTAGATATAAAAACGGCC
Source organism: Alcis repandata (assembly GCA_949125135.1). Classification (NCBI taxonomy): domain Eukaryota; kingdom Metazoa; phylum Arthropoda; class Insecta; order Lepidoptera; family Geometridae; genus Alcis; species Alcis repandata. The sequence goes on from OX421241.1 coordinate 6,456,978, forward strand.
TCGCTGGAGTGGCTCCTGTCTCGATCCTATACATTATGACCTGCTCGACGCTGACTATGCTCGTTCACCCTCGGATGATTCGCAACCATGACTTCTTAGGTCTCCCAACGCATCGTCTATTCTCCCGTTTTTAATCCGCGAGAAAGAGACGAATGCATATTCTAGCTTTGTCACAGCCACGCGTGAATACAAACGCTGTAAACACAATTTATCCACGGCCCGTGCTTGCAGCTTACTTTAGCCCCATTATTCCAGAGAAAACAAACCAGACGGTAAAACTAGACGCGTCCACCGTTGAGATCGAGGAGCGAGGCGTGAAGCTGCGCCTTACGGTCGTCGACACGCCCGGATATGGCGACGCAATCGATAACACTGATTGCTTCAAGGTGAGAATCTTAAACAATACACGCTTTACACTAATTGGAGACATGGAGTATAATCCTTTGGCAGATCCTATGTATTCCCCTCTCACGAAAGTAGTACCCACAGGGCAGCCTATCTGTATCTAGGGTGACCTATCCACGAATGTCCACGAATGGCCTGCACTTAAAGAAGGCCGATTTTAGCGCAGTGCATTTTTAGGTCACCCAATGCTAAGCGCTCATGCTTACCTCGTCCTTCGATTGACGCAGTGAGTTGAATGTTAAAGACAACACAATTCAACTGTGGCAACTCAATTGGTGACCAGAGGATCTGAACCAGTAATTTAATGTTCTGAGTAAAAGCTTTCGTTACTTTACACGAAAACTGGTTTTAATTTTAAGGCGTAATCGTAAGTTTTTCATCAGTATGACTTTAAATACATTATCTTTCATTTTCGAAAGACATTCAAAATTACAAAAAAAATGTGTGTATACTTACTCATTGTCATTTTGTCTTGCTATGTTACGAAATATCCAACTAGCTTTAAAATAATAAAGCTTTGTTTGGAAGTAGAAGAAAAAGCGCATTACAATTTAAAAAGAAATGCAACACTTTTGAAAGCCCTTAGTGTCTTCTTATTCCAGTTTCTTAATAATTGGTGCAACAATTTCAAGACTGCAGTTGCTTCTCAATGTCAATTCAATCTCTGCGTCTGTAGTAGCATTTAAAAGAACGTGAACAATGCAAGCGAGCTATTTATGGCTTGTGTAAGTGGACTGCCGTCAGCTGTGGCGCCTTATGAGTCGGCCCGTTAAGCTTCCATTGTCTTTGTTTTGTACATGTGTGACAGATTTCGGGGGTCAAACGCGTAGGCATGCCCGCTTGAATTGGTTGGTTAGTAGAGTGAAGCGATTGCAGTTGCATTACTAGGTCGTAGAAAAGATCGCGGTCAGTGAAACTTGGACCGGACGGTACGGTTTTGGCGAACGGTTCAGTTTAGGGCTTGTTTTGAACTGCGCTAAGGATTCAGGATACAGCCTCTGTGCTCTACTGCTCTATATTTTATTTAACCGTTTTTTTAATCCTATTTAAGTGCCATGTATTTTATGTACAATATCGACAGTATTCCAATCTTAATAATTGATAGAACTGTAAAAATTTTAAATTGTAATTTATTATTGTATTGTTACTTAGATGAATTGATTTTGAACTGTATAAATTTTTGTGTTATGATTTATTATTATTATTATGACATTCTTTATTTTTATTTGATTTCTGTGTTTAATTATTTGTGTTTGTTCTGTAATAGTATTTTAACTTCTAATTGTTTTTCTGATTGTTTTTTTCTTTGTATTTTTAATTAGTGTAAATTTATCATTAGTGTAATTCGTTGTAAACGGTACTGATTGAATAATAATAAATAAATAAATTATTAGTACTGTATATACAGTCTGAAAGATATAGCTTAAGGCGATAAGACCGCGCTAATTCTACTAAATGTTATTTAGTTACGTAATTTTTTTGGTGTAGACACTCGACAGAATGGATTACGACAGCTGATTTTTTTCGCGAATTTCGAGTTCGTCCCATACTAAAAGTTGATCATAATGATGAGGACTATGAGCCCTATATTCGGCTTAGCATACCCTTTTCTTATAGCCATGAAATGAATACTCCGAGACCTTCATATCGCTCGATGAATTACAAAGGTCTGTAAATGCCGAATCAGCATAAGCCAGCGGGTTAATTGCTAGGGTCAGCGCGAAGGTTCTGGCGTGACCTTAAGTAATTAATGAGTGACATCCTTTTAATATGACAGTGATGTAATCTAATGAGGTGGCTAATCTCTGAGAACTTGAATTTAATTTTCTTCTTTTTTTTATGGTTTTTTGATTTCTTAATTTTTTTGTAATAATTTTTACTTTATTTTTTAAATTCCTAGGTTGCGCTTTTTAATAACGGAAAGCACACAAAATGAATCTGTTTCTTCTACAAAAGCGTGCTTCATCGTACACCGCATCATTGCAAATCCATCAGACAAAATGGCGGTCAAACGCAAGCCTATCACTTAATTGAAATAAGAAATTCGAGTCGCTGCACCAACAAAGTTAGGTAATTTTAGATATGACCAGATCACTGTTAGCAAAGGGGACGCTAATAATTGCACTAGTTTTATGCGTTATTTAGACACGCGGCAGCGTGTCAAGCCAAGTTCAAGTGACAGAACTGGCGAGCAGCACCGTGTGTTCATCATTTTGCTTGTAATTTCTGGTGTGAACAATAAAGAGTATCCATCTGTTCCGCAGTCGATAATCCAGTACATCGACGAGCAGTTCGAGCGGTTCCTGCGCGACGAGAGCGGCCTCAACCGCCGCAACATCGTCGACAACCGCATTCACTGCTGCTTCTACTTCATATCGCCCTTCGGACATGGGTATGAACAGTGCAACTTACACCACGTAGCTGCTAACAGTTTCCTATTCGAATTACCTAGCTATTTGTCCGAAAAATACCACTCGTCAAAAAATAGCGGCCTTAAGCCGGGTCCAGATATGTATCATTTGCTCGATCCGATCACCGGGCAAATGATACATGGGTCGGGCCGTATCGTAACGGCGTATCGAGATCGCCTATCATGATACGTGTATCATCACCCGTCCACATATGCGATCATGATACGCGTCAGCGATACGGATACGGTGATCGGATCGGGCAAATGATACATATAAATATCTGGACCCGGCTTTAACCGGCGCAACATACACTGCTGCTTCTACCTCATATCGCCCTTCGGACATGGGTATGGAAATACCTGTCGGCCTAATAACTCGGCTTGTAATGAGTTGATTACACGTAACGAGTACACTGGCGAGACAGTAAATGGGCAAACTTGGCCGAGCAAACAAATCATGGTTGCAGGGACTGTCTCGCCTCGTCAAACTGTTTATACAAACCGAGTTCTCGGCCGAAGGCACTGTCTCGCTACTGTACTCCGTTCAGTTCAGGATTTATTCCTAGTGGGGAGCTATGAGTGTGAAACGTTTATTTTTATTATTTTTTTTATTTTAGTTCTTCAGTTCGTTCTCTTTACGTGTATTCATCCCATACATCTATCTTACTTCCTGCGGCGCTACAACACAGTATGGGTCTTGGCCTCCTCTACTAGCTTCAACCACTCTGCTCTGTCCTTGCTGTCCTCTTCCAAGCTGCGAGTTTTACCCCAGAGATCCCATTCTACTCAGCCCCCCTAGCCTAGCCAAGTTGGAATTCTATAATAATAATAATAGCCTTTTTATTCCTGAACATAGGGTTACAAGAGGTCCCTAAGTTCGGTTTGCCTACTGGCATAGGCCTCCTCCAGTTCCTTCCAATGGGTCCTATCCCTTGCCACTCTCAACCAGAGTGGTCCCGCTGTCTGTTTCAAGCCATCTTCCCATCTCCTGACTTGACGACCTCTACTTCTTTTGCCAACTCTTGGTTGCCAGAGGGTAACTTGTTTGCTCCATTTGTCGATGGGGTGGCGCAGCATGTGTCCAGTCCATCTCCATTTTTGGACATCTATCCGGGTAAGGATATCTGTGAGTTTCGTTCTTGTTCTTATGTCTATGTTCCTGACTCTGTCTTTGATTTTTAACCCTAGCATGCTTCTTTCCATGGCACGTTGACACTTTGCTAGCCTTTCCCTGTGATGAAGTGTTAACGACCAAGTTTCACAGCCGTAAGTAAGAGCTGGTAGAATACAGGTCTCAAATGTTTTCTTTTTTATGTGATTGCCTAAATCCTTACTTTTCATAATTTCTTTCAGTGACCAGTATTTTCTCCAACCTTGGGCTATTCGCCTGTTTATTTCCTGAGTCGTTTCATTTGAAGGTGATATTATCTGTCCTAAGTAAATATATTCTTTGACATACTCGATCTTGTTGCCATCTACCATAATGTCTGCTTCCCTTGAATTTGTTATTAATTTTGTTTTACTGGCATTGATTTCCAGACCAACTTCTCTACTTTTACTTGCTAGGCTCTGCATCATTTGTTCTATTGCTGCCGGGTCCTCTTCAAGAAGCACCAAATCATCGGCAAATCTTAAATGGTTTAGGCGGGCTCCATTAATGTTCAGACCTAAGTGGTCCCAGTTCAATTGTCTAAAAATGTGCTCGAGTACGGTGTTAAATAGCGTAGGAGAGAGAGGATCGCCTTGGCGTACACCCTTTTTGATTGGGAATGATTCTCCTGTTGCTTCAATTTTGATACTGGCCTTGCTGGACTTGTATATACTTTTAAGTATTTCTATGTAGTTGCTCTGGACCCCCTGTCGTTCAAGACTCCACCATATGTGTTGGTGCCTGAGACTGTCGAATGCCTTTGAGTAATCGATAAACGCCAAGTAGATTTGTTTATTGTATTCGTTATATTTCTGCAACAACTGTTTTATTGTATGAATATGATCTATTGTGCTGAAGCCTTTTCTGAATCCTGCCTGTTCTATGGGTTGGTTTTCGTTTAGTACTAGTGATATTCTTTCCAGGATCACTTTAGCGAATACTTTGTATATGTTTGATATTAAAGAAATTGGCCTATAGTTCCCAATCTCGTCTCTAGGGCCTTTTTTGTGCAGTAGAATTATGTGGCACTCTGTCCATTCTTCTGGAATTTGCCTTGTTTGTAAAATTTCGTTGAAAAGTTTTGCTAGCACAGGGCTGATTTCCTCTATGGTTCCCTTGAGCATTTCATTAGGTATCTTGTCCGGCCCTGGGGCCTTCTCAAGTTTTTGAGATTTTATTGCCTTGAATACCTCTGAGGCGAGGATTTCTGGCACCTCATCTACTTTGTTGTCTATTGCTTTGGTTTCTTCCTGAATTGGGGCCAGCCCTGAGTCGAATTTATCAGAGTACAGTAAGCGGTAATAGTCCGTAGCTAGTTTTTGTATTGAGAGACGATTTGTTAGGTAAGATTCGCGTTGCTTTAGTTTCGGTATCCATTCTTTGCCATGTTCGCTTAGTTGTTTCATAGCCTTTTTTGTTCCTCCTGTTCTTGTTATATTTTCTTCCAAAACTCTATTTCTTTTCTCCTTACGGTCTTTCCTCATATTTTCTTTGATTTTCTTGCTAAGGTTTGTAATTTTTTGCCGTCTTTCTTTATCCCCTTTATTTGATATTAGTGTTCTTCTTTCCTCTAGTAGTTCTAGTGTTTCTTTGCTTATATAGCTCTCTTTACTTCTAGGTTTGCTGACTAGCATCTCTTTCAATTTGTTTTGTAGTCTCCTGTATTTAGTCCCAGTTTCTACGTCAGAGGTAATAATTTCGGTGAGTGATTCTATTTTGCGGGGTTCAGTGGGATGATTGTGTTCTGATATTTGATACAGCTTCTTATTGTTTAGGTTTTTCCTGGATCTTTTGGCTTGATTTAAGCTTAGGCAGCTTCTTACCATGCGGTGGTCTGTGTTAAAGTTGAGATTTTTAACTATGTTAGTATCTGTGAACGCGCTTGCTTTGTTGGTTATAATAAAGTCAATTTCAGTTTTGTATTTTGCACCTGGGGAGGACCACGTCCATTTGCTTTTAGGGTTTTTGTAAAAACAGGAGTTCATTAACATAAGGTTATTTTCCATCATGAATTCTACTAGTTTCTGTCCATTTTGGCTTCTTTTTCCATGCCCGAACTTCCCTATTGTGGGTTCTTCTCCTATTTGCCTTTCTCCAACCTGTGCGTTGAAGTCGCCCATGATTATTATGTTGCTGCTGTAATGCAGTTTTATTGCTTCCGAGATACTCTCATAGAAATATTCTATGTCTGGTCTCTCCGCTTGTTCTGTTGGGGCGTAAATTTGAAAGATGGCCCAGTTTTTCTTGTACCCCGGGAATTTTAAATGTACTACCGCAATTCTGTCCGAAACTCCTTCAAATCCCGTAATGTTCTTCTTCCATTTAGATTTAATAAGGAAACCCACTCCTCTTTGTCCGGTGTGTTCACCTTTATGAAACATGATATAGCCGTTCTTCTCTGCTATCCCTTCTCCTGGTCTTCTCATCTCGCTGATGCCCATTATGTCCCATTTTAAGTTAGATATGGCTATTTCTAGTTCTTTTAGGCTCTCTTCTGTTCTTAGTGTCCTAGTATTCAGTGTGCTGACATATATATGTTCAGAGTTCTTTTTACCTTGTTTTATTTTTATTGTATTCTTCTTGTGCTTGTTTTTTGTAGATTGGTTTTCTTTTGAGTGTTTCGAATTATACTGTTTTGATTTGGATGGAGGGTGTTTGTCTTCTTCCCCCACGGTGACAAGCCGGCTTGGGGTGCGATTTATGAGTGTTGTGTTTGGTGATGTGGTTGTTGGGGTTGTTTGGATCCGGGTGTCGCAAATTAGTTTTTTGAGAGATTTGATAGTGAGGCTGATCTCCCGCGCTCTACATAGTTCAGTATATTTGGTCTGATTATTTCCTTTGATGCATTTTTAGAGGAGGCGTTGTTCAAGTTTGTCGATGAGCTTTGGGTATTAGATGCGTTGGCTTTCTTTTGTGATGGTATTTTCGGTGATCCTGAAGACTCTCTTTTCCTCTTTTCTCTGTTGCTTTCATATGTTTTCTTTATTATGAGTTTATCGTATTTTATGAACGCTATATTCCCCTTTTTCTTTTCCTCTTCAACTTGCAGCTGCAGTTGTTTGCGTTTTTCTATTATTTCTTTAGGGTAGTCCTCTTTGATATTTATACCTTCTTGTAGGTTAGCTCTGTTTCGCAGAATCATATGTTTTTTCCATGTAGTTGTGAGTGAGACTACAACAGGGCGGTTTTTATCGTGTTCTTTTTTACCGATTCTGTAGAGGTTATTAACTTCGAAGGCTTCAAAATGTACTCCCATTTCTGTTATAATGTCTATTATGTAGTCTACTAGCTCCGCTTCTGTAGTTGCTTTCCCCTCCTCGATGCCGAAAAAGACAAGGTTATTTTTGCGCTTATCCTTATCAATGAGTTTAAGTTTAAACTCTAGCTCATTTATTTTATTTTTGAGTTGGGCATTTTCTTCAGTGATCGCTTTAAGCTTTTCATCTAGTGCTTCCATGACATTTTGTGTTACTGAAGTTGTTATAACTTTTGTTTGTTCGTCTAGCTTTTCGTTTAATTTTGCCAATAGTAATTCCATACTTTTATCCATTTTTTTTTTATTTTTATCCTATAATAATAATAAATAATTTTACTATATAATACTTTAAAAATATAATACTTTAAAAATTTATAAATAATTTTTAAAGTATTATTTATTTATTATCTATAATAATAAATAATAAATAAATAATAAACGTTTCACACTCATAGCTCCCCACTAGGAATAAATCCTGTGTCGGGGATGCCATGGAACACACACAAAGACAAGGACAACTAACACCCAGACCCAGAACAGAAACATAATCGAAACTATATAGAAAAGTAGGACAATGTATGGGAATGACATTTAGTTATTCAGTTTAGGATCGTGCTAAGAACTCATGGTACAGACTCTGAGCTAGCCACTCGACTTATTAGAATTTTCTAACGTTATTAATGGGTCTTCTTTCAGATTAAAGCCTCTGGACATTGAGTTTATGAAGCAACTTCACAATAAAGTGAACATTGTGCCCGTCATCGCCAAGGCCGACTGTCTCACCAAGAAGGAGGTGCAGAGGTTGAAAACTAGGGTAAGAAATTTTACTCATACTAAATTAATAAATAAACAAGAAAGAAAATAAGAATACAGAAAAGTGGATTCAATATCCACTTTTCTAAATTCTTACTTTCTTTCTACACAACACTATGCAACTACTCAAAAGAAATAGTTTTTTTTCTTCCAGTATCAAGATTGTCATGTTTTAAATAGCCATATAACGATATTCATACTAAAATATGTATACTGTGTTTTTATTATAGGTGATGGAGGAAATAGAAAGAGAAGGCATCAAGATCTATCCACTTCCCGACTGCGACAGCGATGAGGATGAAGATTACAAAGAACAGGTAAATTTTATTTTGATGTTTACAACTATGTGGTACACACATCACCCTCACATCACTTATATCTCAGGGTGACGAGCGCAGTGCTGTGCCACGCAGGATCTTGAATTCTGCGAGTTCAAAATTTTGGGTGGCGCAGACCTGTTATGGGCAAACGTGACGATTTGCTCGTCTCCTCACCCAATTACATAAAAAAAAAAAAAAACACCGTCCCTACGTTTTATTTACGCATCCCTTTGCCTCACCTCATAACTTCAGACAACTCTTATCGCGAATAAGTCCGCATTTAACCACTGAATTGCTTTCGTAAGCAACTTTACTCATAACTCAATTTTATTTCATTTAGCAATCGTCATACCTCTAGTTAAGCTTACATTACCTGTACATTACTCTACATGCTATTATGTTTTACCTCAAACTCCGTGTCTAAATAGGTTCGTCAGCTAAAAGCGGCGATTCCATTCGCTGTATGCGGCGCGGGTCAACAGCTGGAAGTGCGGCTTACCTTGCCTCGATCTGTTACCATTATGCCCTACTTCAAACGCCGTCTGTATTCGGCTTATCTTGCATCGAACAGTCGATCAATTTGTTTGATTTCAAATTTCGTATGTATGTAGGTTCTTTAGATAAAAGTGGCCTTTTATGCGGCGCCGGTCAACAGCTGGAGGTGCGGTTTACCGTGCCTTGACCAGTTGATCAATTTGTTTGGCCTCAAATTCCGTCTGTATTCATACAGATACAGTGGAATCTCGTCGTTTCGTACGAGGTTTTGGTATATCACTTTGTTTGACCTTAAACTCCGTGCGTACACAGGTTCGTCAGCTGAAAGCAGCGGTCCCGTTCGCGGTGTGCGGCGCGGGGCAGCAGCTGGAGGTGCGCGGGCGGCGCGTGCGCGGCCGCCTGTACCCGTGGGGCGTGGTGGAGGTGGAGAACCCCGACCACTGCGACTTCATCAAGCTGCGGACCATGCTCATGTGAGTAGCCATCTTTAACCCATTTATATAGTTTTAGTTTTAATTTTAGTGAATTAGTAATAGTTAATATTTCGTGCTTGAGCTGCTCATCTACATAGCATAATGCTATGTGGATGGGCAGTCTCATGACAATTATGCCTTTGTACAATTTATGTGGTTTTGCTGTACACACTGCTTTGGTTTACATTCCAGCTCAGGATTTTCAAATGTGTGTATTTTGATGAAATATTGATTGTAATCTGTTTGTGTGTCTAATAAATAAATAAAGTAGCGCACGCGCACGAGGACAACAAACTCATACTGCTAGCGGAAACTAACACTGCGAGTGAGACGTAACACTGCAAGTGAGACATAACACTGCAAGTGAGACGTAACACTGCAAGTGAGACGTAACACTGTGAGTGAGACGTAACACTGTGAGTGAGACGTAACACTTAGAGTGAGACGTAACACTGCAAGTGAGACGTAACACTGTGAGTGACGCGTAACACTGCAAGTAAGACGTAACATTTAGAGTGAGACGCAACACTGTGAGTGGGACGTAACACTTAGAGTGAGACGTAACACTGCAAGTGAGACGTAACACTGTGAGTGAGACGTAACACTGCAAGTAAGACGTAACACTTAGAGTGAGACGTAACACTGCAAGTGAGACGTAACACTGTGAGTGAGACGTAACACTGCAAGTAAGACGTAACACTTAGAGTGAGACGTAACACTGCAAGTGAGACGTAACACTGCAAGTAAGACGTAACACTGCAAGTGAGACGTAACACTGCAAGTAAGACGTAACACTGCAAGTGAGACCCAACACTGCGAGTGATACGTCATTTCTAGTGCAGTTAATAGCTAGAGACTCTTTGATAATCTTTTAAAATTTTACTGTAATTATATAAGTTTGACTAAATATTGTGCAAATTGAAACTTTGGTCTATGAATATTTTTGTCCGCGTACAATACGCGTTATCTACAAACTAAGTAGGCGCACGAGCCAGTTATCAGCGTTACTCTTGTTTTTTAAAGTAATAATACAGGGTAATAAAAAAATATGTGTATAATGTGCTTGTGGTCCGCAGCACCCACATGCAAGACCTTCAGGAAGTGACTCAGGAGGTGCACTACGAGAACTACCGCTCCGAGCGCCTCGCGCGCACCGGCCAGGTGCCCAAACGGCATGTGTGAGTTTTTACAATCAGCATATTGTTAGAGGAGACTGGGCAAACGTCGTAGCTGTAAGCCTAACAGAACTTCAAATACAATGCTTAAATACGTAGCGTGTATTCGATAGAAAAGTATACGCAATTTACGGCTGTCAAGGGCGCCGCTGATGAGCGTAAATGGCGTACACTCATCTATCGAATATTCGCTAAGTATTTTTCACGTTAGAAGTTATTCTAGGCTTAGTGTCCACTAACGAAGACAAGATTAACGTCCGCCTAGTCCACTAATCTCTTACTTAGTGGACTAGGAATACGTAAATCTCGTACAAGTGTTGCGTGCGGTTGTTTGTGCTAAAACAATCGTCAGCCCAAGTCTTAAACCTTCAAAAATCATTCATTCTACATTCATTCATTCAAAATTTAAAAGGTGCTCTTGTCGGTGGAGTAATTATCAGCCTTGGCGGTCCTCTGCAAGTGCTTTTACCTTCCTGTCCGACATGACATCTACCTTCTCCTTAATCTAGTCTAAGAATGTTCTCCTTGGTATTCCTGGCCCTCTCCTTCCTTCCGCCTTTCCATCTAGGATGCATGAACTTACAAAGCACCTTTAATAATATGACAACAAATAAAATGTTGCTTTTTCAAACTACGCTGGACTGATACAGTTTTGGCCCATTGTTATTCTATTGTTCCTTTGTTATTTTAAATTTTCGAAGATTTCTGTTTGCAAAGTGAAGATAAACAAGCATTATACCTACTCGTATTTGTTAAAAATTGACCTTTTATAGGTCGACTGAAAGCGGACTGAGCGAATCTGAGAATGGTGTCTCTAACGGATCCAACGAAGACGCCTTGCGCGAAAAGGTAGCGTTTCTGGCACAAATATCTTACTATATCTCACTAGATATATTTAATACTTGCTGACCCGGCAAACGTTTTGCCATAAAATAAAAATTATTTCTAGTGACTATTAAAAAATAGGGGTTGGTGATAGAAGGGTGAAAATTTAGGGTTTTATTTATTTTTTAATGCCACATAAGCAACAATATAAGAAATAAAAATTTTGTCCAAAAAATAAAAATAAATGTTTGGGGTGGACAACCCTTATCACTAAGGGGTATGAAAAATAGATGTTGGCCGATTCTCAGACCTACTCAATATGCTCACAAAATTTCATGAGAATCGGTCAAGCCGTTTCGGAGGAGTACGGGAACGAACATTGTGACACGAGAATTTTATATAAAAGATTATAAATGTGAAAGTTTGTGAGGATGTTTGTTTCTCTTTCACGTTAAAGTGGCTGAGGGGATTTAGATGAAATTTGATATGAAGGTAGCTTATAATCTGAATTAACACATAGGCTACTTTGACCCCGGAAAATTTAGATAAATTTTTGATTGCGAGTGAAACCCGGGGCGCAGCTAGTTTAAAAATATAAACACCTTATATTTGGCCAGTCGCCAACAATAATTGCAAATTCATCGCTTCATTCTTCAGATATGATTAAAAGAACTTTTGAAGAGTGAAGTTCGTTTTATCATATATAATAAATAACCTGATACCGAATGTGTCATGTACAGGAAGCTGAGCTGCGGCGCATGCAAGAGATGCTGGACCAGATGCAGCGTCAGATGCAGCTGCAAGCGGCGGGGACTACTACCACCGCATAGTGTTTACTCAAGGCAAAGGTAAAATTGACATTTTACTGTCAAAACTAACGTGGTTTCGTTTTGACGCCTTTTGTTATCCTCTATTCAACTTTTAATCTTCCTACTGCTGGGATACAGGTCTACCCTCGAAGGGTGATCAGACCGTATTCTACCACGCAGGCCAAGTGCGGATTGGTGGATTCACATACGCCATTGAATTTGTTATCCTACTAATGTAATATTATAATTGGCAAAGTTTGGTTGTATAAATAGTTTTCTTTTAAAAAGAAACCCAAAAAATAAGTAAAAGAAAAGATATTAAACGTGCGACGTGGTGTCGTGAATTTTTCTGATGCTCGTCGTAGATTTTCACGAAACGCTCGTCGCGTCGTATAACGAAGCGAATGCAACATCGTATCGTGTTTATAAATATGATAAATATGAGCCTTAACAACAACCACCAAGCCACGTTAGAGGCCTTCAGGCGGTTTATAAATAATGGCACCGATGCTAGCCACTCGTCCTATACGAATTTCAGTAATTTTACGTCGGATTAGACTTTGTTTGATAGCACTTCTGCCTAATAGTGCGCTAATAAAGATTTGTTATTTTTAGTTGGACACAAGGAAAGCTGTCCAATTGCCTCGGGAAAGCTGCAACGTGGTCAACTCGATACTTCGAGCCATCCCGTACTGTGTTACTTCCAATTAAATACATTATAGTGTTGTATCTACTGTCATATTCGTAGGATTATGTGGGTAGTAAACAATTCGATTTAGTACGTTTAGAATTTGGAACGAAACAACGAACTTATAATTGGGTGTTGCCAGAATAAAAAATTAAAATATGTAAAATTAATGTGACGTAATTTAGTATTATTTACATACTCGGATATTATTTTAACTTTAATGACTTGGACTATTTCATAGATCTAAATAGATAATATTACTCTCTCTATTAGTAGTGTTAAGAAATAAAAGTTTATCATTAAAATACATATAGAAATACTTTTATCAGCCCTACTAGTTAGACCAAAGTTCACCAAAACTTGATAAGGCGATTAAATGAGCAAACTGCTTGTAACTACTATCCTAAAAATGAAATGTCGGTTAAATAAATGATCGCGATGCCAAGTTTTGGTGAACATGGTCCTTAGTCAAGTAGAATATTCCAATAGTTGTCATTGTTGAGACCTTTTATCTCATGTAGTGGTTAAAAAAGCTAGACATTAAATGCTACCACATACGACCGATTTATATGGCGGTCGCAAAAGTCGCAAGAGTGAGTGAGACAGAACGAACATTCTGCAAGAGTAAGAAGCCAATAGTCAGTTGTGTGTGGTAACTAGAAAAACATTAGATTTATTCATGAATGGCTGTGGAATATTCTGCAAGTGATTTATAAAAAATATCGAATATTAAATGATAAAATAGTCTCGAATAAATGCAAATTATGATTATGTTAAAAGTTGACCTCTTATGCATAAACGCTCGATAAGATGAGATGATCTTGACTTGATCGAGTTTGTTAACTTTTCACTGACGCAAAGTGGGTTTTTGAACTCGCTTTGTTGTCTGTTGGTTCGACATAAGTCTTACAATCAATATTTATCAAGTTTGGCTTATCGAGCTTTATGTATTTCTAAGAGGGTTAAAATATTATTGTTTGACAATCTGACAATGCTATACAGCATTTATCATTTGCTCGATCTGTGCCATTTCTGTTCAATCCTTATTCTGTTGTTCAATCCTTCACCTTTATAGTTGTGAATCTTATATCCTGAAGAATCAGTTATAGTTATAAAAAGTATTATTTTATCTGAAATGTATTGGAAAATTATGTGTTATGTATAAGACTATTCGTTTAGAATTTAATTATCGTTTTGCAATGTAAGAAGGCTGAATGTGCTTGATTGAAGTTCTAGTACTTAAAGATTTTATCATTCTCATTTAATAAGAAAATCTATTCCCATATTGGTGCATTTATTTAAACTAGATGTAGCAAACTAACGAACTAGATAGTTTTTATTGAATTGGCTATAAATAGATTGAATACATGCTAGATGTTAGTTGGTGCCAAAGCTGTGAAGGTTTTTGAGGAATGATCAATTATAACATAATTCAATGCAGAGTTAAAGTTCCATGTATGGAAGAATGTGAAGTACGCTACCTATTGATAATTATACTTCTATGTAATCATATTTTTATAATAAATGTGGACAAAAATATGCTCGTTTTTTTTTTCTTTCTTACTTACGTAGGTTCTTACGAAGGGAAGTTACCTAACATAGACATGTTAGTGTGAGATATTTAGAAGATTCTACTTCTTTATATAGAAGTAGAAATACCCTGAAGTAAATAGTTTCTTTGTTCGTAGCAGGAGTAAAAAGTGCTATTACTGATAAGCAGGATAAGAGTGGAGTGGTAAATTTTAAACTACAAATGTAACCACCTCAGAATAGGTGTTGAATTGAAAACGATAAATCTTTAAGTAGAGAACGGAGATAAAAAAGAAAGCCATAAAATGGAGATTTAGTTGTCATTTAGTTTAAGTTATCTTGTTATAATTAATAGTAATATTCCCTCTGCGATTACTATTCGATAGGCAGGCAGACCACGGTTCTAAACCGACGCACGTCTAGAACAGCGGAGAGCTGTTTTGTTCTGAAATTACATTAGATTGAAAAAATAGTTTTTGAACAAATGAACTTATTTTGCCCTAGCAACACTCGATTTTACGTCATTATGATGTTTGAATAGAATTTGACATTGACTCAATTTGTGCAGGGCTGCCAGATTGGGGGTTTTATCGCGATTTTGGGGAAAAATTTGGCTCTTTGAGAAAATTTTAAGAAAATGACAGCGTTGGGGAAATGTTTGAGGGCAAAAATTATTGGCTTGGGGAATTTTGGGGGTTTTTCTTTAAGACGTTTTCCTACATACACAGTACTCTGGATGTTGTTTTGCCTTTCTAACAAAATAATAGAAAAAACTCCTGTGTTCCAATCCACCAAGATTTTTACAAAATATATTTTTTTTATTGTTTTTTTAGTTTAAGTCAGATTATTAGTCTTAAATACTTTTATTTTGATCTTAGGTACATCTTAAATTGCCGTAGTTGATACGCAATTTGTTATAATTATTATCTTTGTCCCATCCAAATGAAAAAACGCCTGCTGGCTGAAAATTTACAAGTGAGCCAATTCAGCACGAATTCTTTTATTTTCAAGTCATTTTTCGTCCTAAACGATTTTGGGGTTTGTTTCTTCCAAAAGTACCATTTTAGGAAAAAAAATATTTGATTTAGGGAAATATTTTAAATTTTGATCTGGCAGCCCAAATTTTTGTAAATGTCGGCCATACTTGTTCCAGCGGGATTTTGTTAGCAAACATCTAAAGATTTTATTAGTTTTTGTTGTGTTCCGCAATGGCTATCGTAGAGGATGAGGTGCGGAATGATTCATCCGAGGAGAACGATATAGAAGTGGTAGTGGAAGAGTATGATGCTGAACAGGATTCAGAAGATTCCGATGTATGTATGCGTGCTAATACATCGGTTACCTTTTTTACTTTTTATTGATTTACTGCAAACTAGTTTAGTTTAAGATGACTTTTAATCGCACTATATAGTTACAACGTGAAAGTACTATGATCTAATAAATGTGCTCGAAGCTCCCCAATACACATTTGTCGAAGTCCATTGTTGGCATAAACATAGCTAAGTACCTACCTACATAAAATAATATTTGTGTGACCGATTTTTTGTTCCAAGCTTTGTAGTATTTGAATTTGCTAAAGCCACCCTAAGAGTAAGAATGCTCTAGCGGTAAATGACTCGTTACATTATTTCGTTGTGATGTTAAAATTACTATTTGAAATATAATAAAATTAAAATATAAATTGTACTAGGAAGTTTATTGTCAGACCAAAATATACTTTCTGTAGTTCCAATACGTATCTATGTTTCCTCAAATAATTTACGTACTGCAGGATGATGACGATGCAGTAGATGAAGCTCTGGAACGTAAAGTTCAAGAGATAGAAGAACGAATCAAAGATAATCCATACAACTATGATGATCACATTGAATTGATTCAAGCCCTTTGGTAAGTCTATTTTATTATGATAAATCCAGTGACGGATTTGCCAGCAGGCTGAGTAGGCTGGAGCCAAGGGCGGCAGACTTTAGGGGCGGCAAATTTAGGGCCATTTTTTTTCTGACAAACATACATGATTGTTTGAACAGCCTACTGGAGGCAAATGGGTAAATCCGCCACTGGTTAAATTAAAAAAAACTAAACAATAAAAAGGTTGTCTCGCTTTCTCACTCATTGACTAAGTTGACAGATCTTATCAAATGTTTATGAAAGTTTAGGGAGGTTTTTTATCGACTGAATGAGGGTAATGTTTTTCTGTTGGAAATGTGTATGTTCCTCTGTTCCTGTGTGACGTCCAAGCTTGACCGATTTAGGATTGTAAGGTGACATTATATTCACCTTTGTATTTGGAGTATCATAAACTACATATATGTACAGTCAGTTGATTTTAATTTTAATAGTAAAACTTTTAGTCTATTACATTACATCTTAAACAACAGAGTGGTCTGAAACTGGAACAGATTGCCATAAGATGGCATCAGCCAAGACTTTGAACACTTAAAAAAGACTTCTGGATTAAAGTGGATTAAAAAAGAGAAAATTGTGAAGGATAAATACTGACTGGTAATGAATAAATTTCGATGATGCAAGATATTGGCACATCAGCTTATGCTGCTCGCCTGTCATCAACTAAATAAACATTTGTTTCTTTTCTCCAGGGGTCTATCAGAGTTAGAGCGATGGCGTGCTGCGTTCGACCGCCTCCAACAGATGACAGCATTGAAGCCCGACCACTGGCTGATGCGGCTGCAGACCGAAGCTACGCTTTCTCACTCTTCAGCCAAAGAGAACAGGGATGAGATTGCTGGTCTGTTCAAACAGGCATTGCTTGATTGTTATTGTGAGTTTTCTTATCGGTTTCTGTAACGTAGCTATGATTTTTAAAGCTTTTCATTGACCTGAAATGTATGTAACCATGTATCTAACAGCTATGTTTGTTCAGATGGAATCTTGCAACTCAATTTTGAACCACTGCCTGATATCTGATTGAGCTGAAATTTGGAGTGTGTAACTCCAATGACAAAGCAATAAAAGCTTGTTTATAAAAATATTTTCAAAATTATTTAGCTTTGTTTGGTTTAGTTTTCATATTGCAACAAACAGCTATGTGTCTATATCTATATAATTATATAAAAATGAATCCCTATTTCCCTTGGTCAAGCCATCACGCGTGAACGGCTGGACCGATTTCACTTTTTTTTTTTTGTTGTGTTTGTTATTGTCAGGAGAAGGTTCTTATGAAAGACAAAAAAAAAAAAGTAAAATAACGCGAAGAAAATTTAAGAATAGGTAGGTACATGTTAAACTTTTTTAATGTAACATTTGACATTGAATTGCGTGCTCAAATATCATCAAGACACATTTACTCTACGTTTATCTCAAAATGTTTAAAAAAAGAATGTCTACCCGTGCGAAGCCGGGACGGGCCGCTAGTTAAAAAAAGAAAGAAAAAAAAAAAAAAAACATAATTTCACAGTATTAATCAAAAAAGTACTCTTTGAATTAACGTGGACAATTAATGGTGGAATTTTAATATTCAATCGTAAAAGCTTAATGTTTTTCCCAGCTATTCAAATACTAAGCGAGTGGTGTTCATGGTCCCTTACTGGCAGCGACTCGGACTACACCCGTGCTCAGATCGATGAGGTGCTGACCAGAGCTGGCGCTGACCCACTCTCGGGGAAGGTGTTCTGGGACGCTAAGCTGGAGTTTGAGAAGGCACAGATGGATAATATGAGGTGAGGCAAGAATACTTTACTAAACTACATAATAATAAACCTAATATAATTTTACAAGCTATATCTATACTATCTATACTAATATTATAAAGAAGTAAAGTTTGTGTGTTTGTATATTTGTTAAATTGTAAGGGGTAATCTCGGGATCTACTGAACCGATTTTAAAAATTCTTTCACCAATAGAAAGCCACGTTATTGCTGAGTGTCATCTATACTAATATTATAAAGAAGTAAAGTTTGTGTGTTTGTATATTTGTTAAATTGTAAGGGGTAATCTCGGGATCTACTGAACCGATTTTAAAAATTCTTTCACCAATAGAAAGCCACATTATTGCTGAGTGTCATAGGTTATATAAAAAACCGAAAAATAAAAAGGCTTTTACGTGGTAGTCCGTTTTGCAAAGTGAATCGGAGAAAAAACGGTCCGGACGGCGCGCGATGGCCCGAAGGTTTAATTAACATTATGCCCAACGAAGTGGGCACGGGTCAGCTAGTAGGTTATATAAAAAATCGAAAAATAAAAAGGCTTTTACGTGGTAGTCCGTTTTGCAAAGTGAATCGGAGAAAAAACGGTCCGGACGGCGCGCGATGGCTTCGGGTTTAATTAACATTACGCCCAACGAAGTGGGCAAGGGTCAGCTAGTCTGTATGTATAAATAATATCTAATATATTATGTATACATATTTTGATAACTCAAAAACAGAACAGCTCAAAAAAGCTGATGAAGATTCCATAAAATTTGCTAAACTGGAATTTTTGGGCCACAAAAATCGAACTACGGAGTTATAAGGAAAGGGTATGCTAAGCCGTTAGCTGAAAGGGTTGGTCCCATAGTAAAAGTTGTTCATAATGATTATTTATTATTATTTATATTAGATACCTGCCGCACTTACAGCAACGTCAAGGCGTGCGGCAAGTCAGATGCAGACAATTGTAACATAAAAATGGAAAATTTAAATTACAACAAAAAAATAATAATTGTACAATATAAAATTAAAATAGAATTAAAGAAATCAAAGTCGCAACAATATTAAAAGAAAAAAAAATTAAATTGAATTAAATCATAAATTAAAGTTAATAAAAATAAAAATGTCAAAATTAAATTCAAATAAGAGATTGCCAACTTAAATAATTAATACAAACATACAAAACATGATGAGTACTATGAGCCCTTTGCGGCTTAGCATACCCTTTTCTTATAACCCTGTATACCTTTTTTTTTTTTTTTTTTGGGGGGTGGGAAATCATCAAATGACCTCCCACTCTTGGGCAGAGCGGAAGGGAGTGTCAGACTTCTACTGACCAAAAACCACCCATGTTCCTTCTACGCCCTTGTGACGCCGAGGCCGCGGTAACTTCTACCCGCAGCCCCGACGGGAACCCTGTATACCTAGGTCGCATCTTTGGCACAAAGCGTTTTTCCACATTTTGCGAGTTAAACTCGGTCACTCAGATACTATTAAATAAGAAACATTTGTTTTGTTTACTTCATTGTTAATGTGATCTAGTAAAAAGGTCACAACAGTTTTGGCAACAGTTTTGTTGTTTTGGGAGAAAAAGGTGTTAACGTAATGAATGCATGTGTTTGGAGCTTTTTATTCAGTGAAACAAATATAAATGTAATTTTAATGCCAAAGAGAGAGGGTTGCAGGTTTGACCTGCATCTATGTTTGTCTCTGTTCTCTAATAAAAACCGGGAGTTATACATATGAAATTATAAAAAATCTAACTTGCGGATTTTTCACGCTAAATTGGATCTTTTTCCTTAGTTAAGCTACAGTTTTTTAAAACTTTTCGCTTACTAAATTATTATTTATTTATTGAGTCCATCTACACTGTGTACACTACATCAATAAATGAATCTGTCAAAGCGAAAACTAGCTAGTTGAGTGTTCTGAACCATTGTATTTTTACGTCTTCGTATTTTTCATCGCGGTACAGAAGCCTAAATAAGAACTTTTACAAGCAGATTAGCCAAATGTCACAGTATTTACAGATGAGACATCATGCAATGTCATAATTACAATTAAAAACATAAAATTAAAATTAAATTTTGTGTAAAAAAAATATTAAATTGTGAAATATCAAATTTAAAAAAGGAAAAAGAGAACGAGGGAAGGGGACCTTTGCCCAACAATGGGACAAGCCGGGCTAAATAACAAAATAAAAATTAATTTTTCATATTAATATTTAATTTCCAGCCAAGAAGACGAAAAATACAAAGAGCAGCGCGAGCGTATCCTGTTTTGTTTGGAGGAGATGGTGTCTCGGCCGCTGCTCCGCGCGGAGGAGGCCTGGGAGCCGCTGTTAGAGTTAGCACAGCTCATGCACGGACAGGACTACGTTGACAAGGTGAGACCACAAATAAAACGTTTCACACTCATAGCTCCCCACTGCAAAATACAAAGAGCAGTGCGAGCGCATCCTGTTGTTTGATGGTGTCTCGGCCGCTGCTCCGCGCGAAGGACTGCGGTGATAAGGTAAGCCCACAAAAAATATGTTTCACACTTATAGCTCCCACTGCAAAATACAAAGAGCAGTGCGAGCGCATCCTGTTGTTTGATGGTGTCTCGGCCGCTGCTCCGCGCGAAGGACTGCGGTGATAAGGTAAGCCCACAAAAAATATGTTTCACACTTATAGCTCCCCCCACTGCAAAATCTTGATCCGTTGAATGTATCAGCGGGGAACGTTGAAACACATTTGAAAATTAAAGGTACCACCGGGGTCGTTGAGACCCAGTCACTTTTATTCTTCAATTCGGTCTAAAAATACGTATACTCTTTACAAAAACCAACCTTCGGCACATGTATTACATTATACTTATGTTTCAGGTAACAGAACAACACAACGCGGCCATGGATTACCTACAGAAAATAACATTTTATGAAGACAAACTGCTTACGTTGGAGTAAGTTTTATATTCACATAGCTAATTCAGTATTTTTAGGTAAATGTAAGGGTGAATCTAGATATTATATAGGTATATTAGGCCCAAGTTTGAAGGCTTTTTAAGACAGATCTAAATTTTCTAAAACTATTGGCATCCTTGTCCAATGGCTTGCAATAATAAAGACAGATATATTTTAGTTAGTTTAGATCTGTCTTAAAATGCCTTCAAACTTGGGCCCAGTGTTTGATTTCAAATAATATTTT
Source organism: Alcis repandata (assembly GCA_949125135.1). Lineage (NCBI taxonomy): Eukaryota > Metazoa > Arthropoda > Insecta > Lepidoptera > Geometridae > Alcis > Alcis repandata. The sequence goes on from OX421241.1 coordinate 6,478,159, forward strand.
ATGTTATCATTTAGATTTTAAACCAACAATGGTAAATCTGAATTTATAATCATAACAATGAAATTTAAAATAAGTAATCATATTATAGGATCTCATTAAGGAAGCATAGTGGCCTGTATCATAGGTTTTTAACCTGGCATAGGTATTTGAGCGATATTTATGTTAGACTTACCTTACACAATTATTACTTTAGAATCTGTATTATTGTCTTAGGCGACCCATACACCTACAATAATATTGCGCAATGTTGATGATTGCACAATATTATTGAAAAGCTCCGAAACCCACACGGTACAATTAAATTGAGACAATAAAATTGAACAAGCATTCTCGTCATAACTTTCTTCAATGCACCATGTCTGATAAAGATTTGGCTGCAGCTATTGTGTTTAATTGTAGCGAAACGACAAAAACGAAAACGCCGAATCTGGACTAAGGGCTGGTTGATGAAAAGGCCACGATTTAATTGAATGCACTCGATAATTAATTCTCATTCCTTTTGTTTCGCTGAAGTTTTTTGTGCCATTTTCGCTGCAAAAATACACGCGTGCGTACGCGACCGCTGCGAACTGTAGACTAAAAAATATTGGGCAATATACCATACACAAGACACAATAAATAAATATTGTGCAATAAAATTTAAGAGTCCTCAATCTTTTACTCAATCATTGCGCAATTTTCAATACTACCCCTATATGTTCAATAATATTGTGCAATCATCAACATTGCGCAATATTATTGAAGGTGTATGGGCCGCCTTACATCTGTATTTTTGAAATAAATTGATTGATTGATATTGTTGGTTGCAGGAATATTGAAGACAAGTTCAAAGTGTACCAGGAATACATAGAGACTGTGAAGGAGCTGTCAAGAGATGATAAATACAAGGAGTGTGATAGTGACGGGATACTCAAGGTTAGTTCTGATATACTCGTATTATTATATATATTATCATCATCTATATATATTATATTATATCTAGTCATTTAAATAAAAAATCAGCTGTTCCATACATTTTGTCGAGTATCATTGACAGTTTTCTATGGAACAGGTGATTTTTGGTCCTATAGTAAAAGTTGTTCAAAATGATAAGTACTATAAGCCCTTTTCGGCTTAACATACCCTTTCCTTGTAACCCTGTATTCGGATGATCTTCTTGATCTCTGAAACAAGTCACTCTTGACATCTAATCTTATTACATTGACCTGTCATTTAGACACACACCTGCCAAAATTATGACGTCTTGATTTATGACATTTCGATTTTTCATTTGGAACCATTATTACCTTTAGTACGTATTGAAGATCTTGAAGACTCCTCCAGATTATACTGATCATCAGAACAAAGCCAACTGCTCAACCAAAACTGACCAAACCCATACCAACCAACAACCACAATACATTGGCAGAATTGCTGCAACACCGCAGAAGCTAAGAAAAAAAGGTTAACACTTCAACTGCTGAAAACGTACCTTGCGTTTTCCTTTGTGCAACGCGAATGCGGCCAACACGCCAGGCGCGTAAAACAACGCACGTGACTATTAGCCGCACTTAAGGCAAACGCAAGTTTATAAGCAGCTGTTAAAGGGTTAAAATTGAAGTTACCTTTCGTATGATAGCAAATCTTAATTTATAATATATAAATCTCGTGTCACAATGTTTGTCCTCAATGGACTCCTAAACCACTTAACCGATTATAATAAAATTCGCACACCATGTGCAGTTCGATCCAACTTGAGAGATAGGATAGTTTAAATCTCAAATTATAGTCGCAATTTTAATTTATTGCAAATTATATATATACTGATAATTTTTACTATAAATTGACAAGTTAGCATCAACATACTACGGTTGCTATAGTTACGCAATAGACGCAATGGCTTTTGACAGGACAACGTCTGTCGAGTCAGCTAGTAATTATATAAATGTGTCACGTTGTTTGTCCGCTATAGACTCCTAAACTACTTAACCGATTTCAATCAAATTTGCACACCGTGTGCAGCTCGATCTAACTTAGGAGATAGGATAGCTCACATCTCAATTTATAGTAAAAAAACATGAAAAATTAGAAAATTTAAAAATACTTAAACCATAATTTAACTTTAGCGCTTTGGACAATGTAAACTTTTTTAATGTAACTTTTGACATTTGACAGAATTGACGCAATGGCTTTTTTTACCAATTCGAATTAAATAGTCATCGTTAAGACAGGACAACGTCTGTCGAGTCAGCTAGTAAATGTATATTTCCGATGCAGGTGCTATACGAGCGCGCGAGCACCGAGTGCCTCCCCTGCGCCGACTCGCTGTCCCTGCTGGTGTCGTTCGCCCGCTGCGTGCGCGCGCGCGGCTCGCGGGCCTCCTACTGGCGCGCGCTGCACGCGTGCGGCCGCCGCGCGCCGCGCCACCACACCTTCTGGACCATGCAGATGCAGCAGCTGGAGCACGAGGACAATGTGGACAGTGGGAACGGGACGGTGAGTGCTCAGCACTAGGACTAGTACTAGCGTCCTCCTGGCGAAGTCCTGTGTATTGGTGCCGAGGCAGCGCACCTTCTGGACGATGCAGATGCAGCAGTTGGAGCACGAGGATAATGTGAAAGGGAAGATGGTGAGTGGAACACTGCGGCTATAGGCAGCCATCCTGTACTGAGGGAAAAATAGGTATTAGCTGTCAGGTGGTTGGATATTCTGGCGAGTGAGGCATTATCTCGGTCACTGTCGCTCCCCTAAAAAATGTCATCACAATGTGAGAGTGACAGAGGTAATCTCGAGCTTAATAATAAGGTCCCTGTATCTGATCTAAGAATGAGATTAATAACCAGAGCACTAATCATACATCAGCGTTCACTTCGCTTTCCGCTTACTAACCAGTTTGAATGTGTAACCTACAACTACCTTCGTAATTTGCAGGTGAAATTAGTATTCGAAGCGGCGCTAGCAAAAGGCATGGAGTCGTACAAACAGAGCGAGGCGTTATGGCTAAGCTACGTGGAGCACGCGCGGAGGAAGACTGACTTCAACAACGAGGGCCAGATACAGCTGTTGAGGAACACTTGCAGACTCGCCTGGGATTCACTGGCTGATGTAAGTATACTAACTTTATGAAGGCTTGATATTAAACTAAACTGACAGCAAAAGACATGGAGTCGTACAAACAGAGCGAGGCGTTATGACTGCAACGACGAGGGCCAGACAGCTGCTGAGGAACATGTGTAGACTCGCTTGGGACTCGCTCGCTGATGTAAGATACTAACTTACTACCAAACTGAACTGATAGCAAAAGGCATGGAGTTGTACAAACAGAGTTAGGCTTTACACATGGAGTTGGAGGTAGATAGATAATAGATAAACTCTTTATTGTTCACACCAGAAAAAAATTAAGCCAATTAGTCAGATTAAAGCATATTGAGTAGCTGTAGTGCAGGGGTAGCGAGCCTTTATGAATCAACGTCCCAATTTTTCTAATGAAATGTTTATAAGACTTTCGACTTGTTTAAATCCACCACACCAAACCTAGTGATTGGGTGCTGGCGTGCCCAAAATATTTTGTCGCGTGTCAGTAGTTCGCCATCCCTGCCCTAGAGCGTCGTTTGAATTTAAAAGTAGTCCTGAGACTCATTTTTAATTTCTGCTTTTCCCAGGTGTGGGGTGACGAAGCAAATGACTGCGAGATTCCTCTTTTCTGGGCGCGTCTCGAATATCAACGAATGAAAGACCCTAAGCAAGGCAAAGACATTTTTGAGGAGATATTTAGTAAGTTTAAATAGATTTATTCAATGAATTTATTCAACCAACGACCGAAATGTAGTTTTATTTTGTGCCGCCAACAGTAACAAAGCTTGTTTAATTTACGAGACAATAATCGTATTTATTAGCATTCAATTATTCTCTTCAAGTCAAGAGTAAATCGATATCTTCTAGGCAAGCCTGCTATATCGTAGACCGCATTGTTGCTTACAATGAATAAATAATTGTAATTGTAAAAACTCACGGACCGTGGAGTCTGTGGTGTAGAATAAACATTTAAAAAAAATCGGTTGTCTGTAAAGTCGGTTTACTGACGATAGTTGAACGTGACAACGTCATAAGAAAATACTGATAGAATGGTTTCATTTTTCAAAAAAAAAAAAATTATTTTATTTTATTTAAGTAAGGTACAAAAGTAATTAACAAATAGGAAAATATAATAGAATATAGGAAATCACAATTTCACTCAGAGCGAGGTAACGCCTCATCGAGGTAACGGCACATACGTCACACTTTTTTCGTACTTGCACCCGTCTCCATCGAATTATAAGACGTTATCACGTCAAAAACGAAACAAATACTCTATCCCAAACCGACTCAAGCTAAAACATCTCTTCCAGAATACGGCGACAACAAATCAATGTCCAAATACTGGGAAGCGCTGATCCACCTGGAAATGGGGCGCAGTCCCGCCATATCGGAGCACAAACTACGAGACTTGTTCCGGCGCGCGCTGCGGTCGGTGTCCGACTACCCGCCCGCCGTCGCGCGCATGTGGACGGACTACGAGAGGGACTACGGACATCTTGATACGTTGAGAGAGTGTAATGAGACCTGTGAGGTATGTCTTAATATCTCTTAATCTTAAACTTTATTTTTTTTTTTGGTGATTTGTCTACGCTCCGCGGTTTCACTCGCGCTACCCTGCTGGTTACATTTTCAGAAATAAAAAGTAACAGGCAGTTCTTGTTGAAAACTGTTTTTTTTTCTTGAAGTCTGCTAAAAAGTAGCCTATATGTCAATTCAGATACCAAATGTCATCAAAATTATTGACAAGACAGTGCATTTATATCTTATCTTACTCGCAGTGTATCTTTTATTTCTACTTGTCCTCAGACGAAACTAAAAGAGTGGCGCGACAACTACCAAGCGATGAAAGACAAAATGACCGGCAAAAAGCAGAAACCCAACAAAGTTGTAGACAAAAAGTCAAAATTCGACAAAAAGAAGAAACAGACCGAAGAGAAACCAAAGAAACAAACGAAGGGGAAGAGAAAACCGGAGGAGAGCGAGAAAGAAGAACCGAGTGGGGCGAAGAGAAAGAGAGAGAAGAGCACGGAAACGGTGGAGAAGGAAAAGGAGGTAGTCGGTAAAGGAGGAGTAAAACGATCTCATGACAATGATAATGTTGATAGCGATGAAGGTAAGCTCACTGTATTTTACTACTAGTTGCGGCCTGCGGTTTTACCCGCGCGGTGAAGATGATGTTTTTGATAATGATAAGTGTTAAATATCTTTTTAACCGACTTCAAAAAAGGAGGAGGTTATCAATTCGACTGTATGTTTTTATTTTTTTTTATCTTTTTTATATGTTTGTTACCTCATAACTTTTGACTGGGTGAATCGATTTTGATGATTCTTTTTTTATTAGAAAGCTGACGCTTCCCATTTAGTCCCATTTCAATTTAGTCCAGTTCTGATAATGGTATCCATGAGAAAACCATATAAGTCTTAAATTTGCATTAAGTACGTGCGCGACAAATAGATGAATAACTCAATAGTCGGTCTTTTGAAGTCGGTTTTTGTTTTTTGTTTTGTAAAAATAATGTTCTTGTTCTGTATCCCTGACAAAGTGCATGTAAATTTTTTATTATGATCGATAAAGTAGTTAAAGCGCAACAAACTCATTCTCACTCACTATTTAGCAGGATTACCTTTGAAATGCTAAAGTTAACGGGTAATTTACAATTTGTTTCATTTTGTTGTAATTAACACTGGAATACTGACGTAAAAATTAGTCGTTTGCTGCGACTGGTTTCGCTCACATTCGGTGATCTTCATCGACTTAACCTCTGACATACCGGATTACCGGAGTCTGTTATTGCGTTATTACCGCTCACCCCGCGTACTTCCCCGCAGCGCGCGCGATATCGCGTCCGCGGGAGTCAGAGATACTAATTGCGCTAATTTGCTATGTACGGGATGATTAATTGAGACATAATTTTTTAAAGTTTTAACATGTTTATTTCGAAATAAAAATCCGTTATTATTTTATACATTTTTATTACAAAAACAAAAATTATATTTATATTTTTTATAATCATTATATTATATTACTTATATATATTTTATGAAGTAAAAATAACAAGCAAAATACAAACAACTTCCCAGAAACAGAAGCATCGTTAGAATTATATACCTGTAAGTTATTAATTTTTGATATTATTATATAAAACAGTTACTTACCAAATAATCACTCCGAACTTTTACGACTATATTTTTACGTGAGTATTTCCGTGTTAATTTTAACAAAATGTATCAAAACCACGTTCGTTTCCATACTAGAATTAGTTTATTTTTTCCCCAGACAAAGACAGCAAGCGACAAAGGAGAGACAGCACTGAAGACTCGCGCGCGCCCGCCCGGGACGCGTGCACGCTTTTCGTGAGCAACCTTGAATTTAAGTATGTTTCTTTTGAATTTTAATCTTTGCCCTTAGATATTTTATTGTCTGTGGTTACCAGAAGCTACGTGATCGAAGAAAGTAATGTGTTTTTGAAAAAGCAAGAGAGCGGAGAACTTAAAGTTATAAGACGCATTGGCTTAGTATAATATTATCTTAATATATATAAATTACGTGTCACGTTGTTTGTCCGCTATAGACTCCTAAACTACTTAACCGATTTCAATCAAATTTGCACACCGGGTGCAGTTCGATCTAACTTAGGAGATAGGATAGCTCACATCTCAATTTATAGTAAAAAAAACATGAAAAATTAGAAAATTTAAAAAACCATATCGCTTTGGACAATGTAAACTTTTTTAATGTAACTTTTGACATTTGACATAGAATTGACGCAATGGCTTTTTTTACCAATTCGAATAAATAGTCATCGTTAAGACAGGACAACGTCTGTCGAGTCAGCTAGTAATATTATAAATTTAAAAAACTTTGTGTTTATATATGTTTGATACTTCACATTGAAACGGTTTAACAGATTTGCATGATATTTTGAATACAGGTCTTGTAACTTCGACTAACACGGGCTTTTCTTTATTTTGAACAATAAATTGGCTCTTTTAGAACAGCGGGCGAAATTGTTCGCTAGTCACAACATAATACTAACAGCTTTTTTCTATTTCAGGGTAAATGAACAGAACCTCAGAGACAAGCTATCCCAGTATGGTGATATAGTGTCCCTACGAGTGAGGAGTGGAGTCAAAGCATTTGGCGGGTCCATTTGCTACTGCCAGTATAAGAATAAGGTAACATTGACATAATTATGTATACGAGTATGTTTTCGGTTTCTTCTAGGCAAGCATGCTTCTTCGAGTTGGTGGTGAAACGAAATAAAAAAAATAATCAAAATCATAAACATTAACTCTTTGTGATACATCAAAACAACATTTTACATTTTTAAACAGATTTTACGGCGGTAGCGTCCTGCGACAGAATTTCATTCACTTCATTTCGGATGACTCGTTCAGATTTAACTTTCAATTACGGATTTCATTTTAGAAGCTGATCATTTTAATTACATACAATTTTCGACCACACCATTTTCTTCAAGTGTGAATAAAAATACTCGTAAGAATTACATTGACATGTGACTTCATAACACTCTTTTTTAAAACTAACTTATTTAACATGTTTCTTATTCCAGGAAGCAGTAGACGAAGCTGTAAGTCACGACCGGACACCATTAGACGGGCGACCGATGTTCCTCTCCCGGTACTCCGCCAAAAAGACAAAGCCGCAGTTCAAATATCCAACCTCGGCCGAGAAGAATAAGCTGTTCGTACGGAATCTGCCGTATGAGCATTGCACTAAGGAGGCCCTCGCTAAGATCTTCGACCAGTATGGCACAGTTAAGGACGTTAGAGTGGTTACGTTCAAGTAAGTGCCGAAGTTTTGCAATATATTATACAGGGTTATTCATAAAGGGTATGCTAAGCCGAAAAGGACTCATAGTACTCATCATTATAAACAACTTTTGCTATGGGACCAACCCGAAATTCGCGAAAAAAAAATCTGCTGTTCCATAGAAAAATGTCAATGACACTCTGCAAAATGTATGGAACAGCTGATTTTTGTTTCGCGAATTCCGGGTTGGTCCCATAGTAAAAGTTGTTCATAATGATGAGTACTACGAGCCCCTTTTCGGCTTAGCATACCCTTTGTGAATAACCCTGTATTTGTGAGCAGTCAAGCGAAAAGAGCCACAATTCTCTTTTCGCTTAGCATAAATTCTGACGTAGAATACGTAGCGAGTATGTGGTAGAAAAATGTATGAATGAACATATGCAGTTTCCATTTTCGCCAGACAGGGACGCCGAAACGCTTTCACTGTTTTGAGTTATTTTTATTTGCTACAGTACATATACACAGTTCGTAGTTACTAACAAACATATTCAGGAAGTGTTTAGAATTAACAAAGAAACCAGTCAATAACATATTTATTTAAGAAACATACTACAAACAGCAAACGATCATATTTAGTATTCAGATTATTCTTAAAATGATGGTCATAAGTGTGTAAAAAATATTAAACTTATATTATACTAGCTGACTCGACAGACGTTGTCCTGTCTTAACGATGACTATTTAATTCGAATTGGTAAAAAAGCCATTGCGTCTATGGCATTCTATGTCAAATGTCAAAAGTTACATTAAAAAAGTTTACATTGTCCAAAGCGCAAAGTTAAATTATGGTTTAAGTATTTTGAAATTTTCTAATTTTTCATGTTTTTTTACTATAAATTGAGATGTGAGCTATCCTATCTCCTAAGTTAGATCGAACTGCACCCGGTGTGCAAATTTGATTGAAATCGGTTAAGTAGTTTAGGAGTCTATAGCGGACAAACAACGTGACACGTAATTTATATTATTAAGATTAAACTTTTCGTAAATTTATTTCCACAGAGACGGCAAACCAAAAGGCCTAGCATACATAGACTACGAAGACGAAGAATCAGCGGCGCGTGCGATAGAGAAAACAAACGGCATGCTGCTGGGAGAGAGGAAGATAGACGTAGCAGTGAGCGCGCCGCCGCCGCGGACCGACTTACCCGCGCCTACCCTCGGCCAGCAGAAACGAGACGGCACGGGCGGCATGTCAGTATAACTCACTTATTATATATTATTATTATTAACCTAAGTTTTACAATATGTTAAAAACTAAGTTTTAAACTAACTTTTAACCAAGTTTAAATTAAGTTTTAACCAAGTTTAAAAACTAAGTTTTAACCAAGTTTAAAAACTAAGTTTTAACCCACTTATTTCGTCTAAGTCCATTGTATTTTACTCAACCGATGATGCGCTAGTGCGTCGAGTGTGAAAGGTTGGATGTTTTATTATACATTTCTCTGTTCTGGCGTTACGCGACCGATAATATGCGACGCATTTTCCGTCAGATACGAGTATGTACCGACCCTTAAGGTTGTCTGGAAAACATCTTGTTGTAGTAACACCGCCGCGTACCATATTTAATTATTTCTTGTGCTAGTTGTACTTTTCTTTACGTAGTTGTTTTAATTTAATTGTTATAATTTGAGTATAAGTAAAACTTTTTAGTCTGAAAATATATTTTTTATTTGAACTTTGGGGTGTTAATAAAGTGTCTTTGTTTTATTTTCTCAGGCGGCGAACGCAGCTCAGTACCTTTATTCCGAGCGTTCTCCAAAAGACATCGTTCGTACCAAGCGTACTTCAGAAACCGTCGACCAGCCAATCAACCAACGGCGATCACGCCGACCAATCACAGGCCGAGCAAACGACTGACAAGCGACCAATGAGCAACAAGGATTTTAGAAGTATGCTCCTAGGCGACAAGAAATAATGTACTAAGTTTTTATAATGTTTTGGTATCGATTCGTGAACGATATCGTGGCCAGTTGTACATATAACTGTAGACTAGACAATCTGATTTAAGCTTTTATACAGGGTTGTAACGAACAGGTATGCTAAGCCGAAGGGCTCATAGTACTCATCATTATAAACAACTTTTTCTATGGAAGCAACCCTGAAATCGAGAAAAAAATATGCTGTTCCACAGAAAACTGTCCGTGACGCTCGTCAAAAAATATATGGAACAACTGATTTTTTTCGCGATTCTGGGTTGGCCCATAGTAAAAGATGTTCAAAATAATGAGTACTATGAGCCCTTTTTTGGCTTAGCATACTCTTTCCATATAACCCTGTTTAAACATATTTATAAAATACGAAAATGTAACGCAAACTTTAAAAATGTAAAGACACAAGAGTTTTGCGGTTGAATGGTTAAATGGCCCATTCTGTTTTATACAAAAAAATAAAACTATAAATCTAAACACTAACTAAAACCACACCACCAACCTTAATCACACTTACCCCCAAAAAAAGCTCACTTAAACATATAAAACGCCCTTTTTAAGAAAAGCTCACTTGTATAAGAACATTTTTACTATTTTAAAACAAAGTTTTAAATTATAAATGCTATCTTTGCATCTGCTCTTAAGATTTTTTTCCTTGATTTTCCTGGTCCTCTCTTTCTATCTAAAAAGAAGGCAGATGTCATATATCGTACAAGAAGGTAAAATACTACAAGAAGATCGTTTAGCTTCGAAATTACGACTGACAAGAGAAACACCCTTTAATCCTGAATGAAAACTTGGAATAATACATTTTGTTATAATTTTGTTTCACAGTCATAGCTCCCTCTAGGATTTCCTGTGTCGGGAATGCCATGGAACACACACAAAGACAAGCGCAACTAACACCCAAACCCAGAACAGATATTTTAAATTCATCATTCAAACATCTGCCCGGCCGGTAATCGATCCCGGGACCTCTGGCTTATAAGGCAGATATACTACCGCTGAGCCAAATTAATCCAGTTTTGTATCCGGAATGTAACGGTCAATTTGCTCTAAAGAATGTCTAGTCTACTTACGATTTAAGATAAGTCAAATTCAGGTATACTTTTTATATCAACTGTTAAGAGTCGCGGATGATCAAAGACTTGGCCGCTTAATCCTTACTTATAAACAGCGCTTAAACTTAAGTTACATTAGTTCTGCGCACTTCGACTGCCCCTACGAATAGTATCGAAACTGCAAATAGCATTTTTTACAAGACAGCAAGTAAAAGTCAAAATTTGACCTAAATTAATAAGTTAAAATGTGTAATATCAATTATATTATTTGATTAAAAAAATGTTAATTTTTTAATTTTTTTTAGGTTTATTATTTTTCTGAACGTATCTACTAATATTATAAAGAGGAAAGATTTGTATTTTTGTATGTTTGTGTGGAATAAACTCAAAAACTACTGGACCGATTTCAAAAATTCTTTCACCATTCGAATGCTACATTATCCCAAAGTAACATAGGCTATTTTTTTTTTATTTTATTATTTTTTTTTTATCCACAGCAAAGCGTGGCAGGGAACAGCTAGTATTAAATACTCGTATAACTGGTGCAATGGGCCCAAGTTTGAAGCCTTTTTATGGCAGATCTAAATTTTCTAAAACTATTGACGTGTTTGTCTAATACATTGCAATGATAAAGACAGATATATTTTTAGTTATTATAGATGTCAAATAAAGCTTTCAAAATGGGTCCATTGAAAAAAACGTGATTTTTCAGTTTCGACAGTGTTCGTAGCAACAGTTATTTTTGTAAAGCGCAAAAGTGAAATTACATTATATCAGCAATGTTTTTTAAGTAAGGCCGTGTTTTAACCGACTTAAAGAAAAGGAGGTTACGTGCGATTAGTTAGGCCTAAAATAAGTTGAGCTTATAGAGGCCAAGCGTAGTTATAAAGTTAAAATGATTTGTTATCTGTTTGATATAAGATCTTTTTTCAAGAACGGAGAAAAAACGAGTTGACTCTTTAGGAACAGCAGCGTTATTGTCTAACTGCTAATCGGAATCGCCTTCAATGGACCCAAGTTTGAAGGCATAAGTTGACAGATCTAATTTTTCTAAAAGTATTGATGTCCTTAATGACCAAACGAGCGAAGCGTCTTTGCAACAACTGGCCAAATTGTCTTCCATCTCTCCGGATGTTTGTTTGTTTGTATGTTGGTACTCGCGTACAGAGCGTATTTTTCAACTCTCGAATCGAATCTCGATGAAACTTGGTAAATAGGTACTTCAATTTTATGGATTTTTTGATATTTCCCTCAAAAAGAGGGAAATTTGCTGCAGCGCCATTTACGGGCCGATTTTGATAAAGTTTTGCAGAAATGTCTGGAATCTAATTTTAAGCAAGAATATGAGTAAGAGTAGGGTTACCAGATGAAAAAATCAAAAGACCGGAGAAAAGGCCTGATTTCCATGGAAAAGTCCTGAGATTTTATACAGTTTGAGAATTTTCTCTCAAAAACGTATTATTATCGTTTTATACACTGCGGATCTAGCTCACGCGTTGCAACTTGCACATCGCACTCAAAGCGGCGGGGCCGGGGTGGCAGCGGCACCGACCGTCGCCCCGCACAGATTATTTTTAGTTGGTTTAACTTTTAATTAAAGAGATCTTTAAAATCTAACCTGTGTTTTATGGAAAATCCTGAGATTTGCAAGATCCGGCCGCAATCCTGAGAAAAGTCAAAAAATCCTGATATCTCAGGACAAATCCTGAGATATGGTAACCCTAAGTAAGAGTGAGTAACAGTAAGTAAGAGAGTAAAATATGAGTACAATCAGTCAAGAGGTTGTCAAGATAAAAGTCTGTGATTGTCGCAAAAAAGTTCTCGCGAGGTCTATTGTTCGCAGAACTACTAGTATTATAAGTTGCAATGACATATTTTTAGTTAGTTAAGATCTGTCTAATAAAGCCTTCAAACTTGGGTCCATTGTGGTAGTAAACTTATTGCAAATATCAATATTAAACCGAATGTCACCGAAACTAGTCGTAGTTCGACTTAATTTTTAACCGACTTCAAAAAAGGAGGAGGTTATCAATTCGTCTTTATGTTTTTTTTTATGTTTGTTACCTCATAACTTTTGACTGGGTGAATCGATTTTGATAATTCTTTTTTATTAGAAAGCTGACGCTTCCCATTTGGTCCCATTTCAATTTAGTCCAGTTCTGATAATGGTATCCATGAGAAAACCATATAAGTCTTAAATTTGCATTAAGTACGTGCGCGACAAATAGATGAATAACTCAATAGTCGGTCTTTTGAAGTCGGTTTTTGTTTTTTGTTTTGTAAAAATAATGTTCTTGTTACGTGAGTATTCCAGTTTTAATTATAACGTGTTTAAACCTCGTTAGTTCCAACATTGGGTTCTTCAAAGGGGCTGTTAGAGTCTTAAAAGGTCGGCAGCGTATCTGTGATGTCTCCTGTGCTACAGTATCCATAGGCGACGGTGATCGCTTATCATCAGGCGGCCCGCTTGCTTGTCTGCCACCTATGCTATGGCATAAAAAAGTAAAATTAAGTCGATTTCCATTAGCAGTTATTTAGATAATAAGGCAGCTGGGCTTTTATTCAAAAGAATCGTCATTGTCATGTTAAACCGAAGCTAAAAGAAAGGAGCTCTCAGTTTTTGTTATTAAAATTGTTATTAATTGAAGTTTTACAAAAGTGCTTTCGTTCGAAGTTTGTCATTTGAAATTCTGCTTTAAATAATACTATATAAGGTACACACTTCTATTTATCCATTGATGGATTTGTTAGATTTAGTGAAACATATTTTACGTTTTCACTGCCAGTTAACGGGCGGGGTCCCTAAAAGTTAGGTTCGCCACCATGCACTTAATACAGGGTTATTAGGAAAGGGTATGCTAAGCCGAAAAAGGCTAAAAGTACTCATCATTATGAGAAACTTTTACTAATGGACAAACCGTAAAATCGCAAAAAAACAGAAATGGGTATGTCCCTCGACAAAATTTATAAAACAGGTAATATTTTTTCGGGATTTCATGGTTAGTCCTATAGTAAAAGTTGTTATAATAAGTACCGAGTCCTTTTCGACTTAGCATACCCTTTCCTTCTAGCCCTGTATTAGATTCCATTTTACATGCCTTAAAATATACCTAATGAAAATAAAACTAGCCTAAGAACATTGTAAATACAGTAACTCCATATAAAATAGAGCTTAGACTTGTTTCATCGCATTTCTGTTCAGTTTTATAAAAATTGTCAGATGTTTTGCAAGATACGTCGCTATGAAACTGGTCATAAACGATGCTTTTTTCAAGAAGCAATAATAAATAAATAATAGTATGGAACTCGGAGTGAAAGATTGCCCTGAAGTCGTGTTCATAAAAATGGATTCACATTAACACTTTAACTGCTTAAAATACACCTTGCGTTTTCCTTTGTGTAACGCGAATGCGGCTACACACGTCAGGCGCGTAAAACAACGCATGTGATTTTTAGGAGCAGTTAAAGTGTTAAGGGGCAGACTTTGACGCGCCGCGTCGCTTGCACATTTTATCATTTAAAGTTTTAAAATCATTGAGAATGGTATCACAAAGCTTTGACAAAAAAATCAAGTTCTTCCATTCAACTTTTTATACACAAAAATGGGCAAAACAAAATCTTTAAGTTCTTTACATTTTTAAGTATTGCAACTTGTTTCAATAGCGGCCCGTTTGCAACTTGTTTCAATAGCGGCTCGTCAAAGTCTGCCCCATAAGTGTGCGTCGGTCCTTACATTTTACACAAATCCTGTTTGCTACAGTAATGTTAAGATCATCTATTCTAATACTGCACGCCCCTCCAATGTGTTTACGCTCACATGCAAAGTAGGTGTATAGATGCAATACCCAAATTGTTCGTCATTGGGCGTTTAGTCACCGGCACGCATATCGTACATCTGTATCCTTAGTCTGAGTTTTGATAGCTCACGTTTCCGCCAGGGGCGCTTTACTGTAATGTATGGAGCTTTACGAAACGCTGGATCGTTTTCGAAAACAATCGTAACTCATATTAAGGGTACTTAATGCAAGCTGATTCAGCTATCCGAAATTCGAATGTATTCGACGATTTTCTTCGAAGCCTTCCGCCTTCGGAAAGAATATGTCAAGTCTTTCCGAGATTAGATATATAAATTCGAATTATTTCCGAAGGCGAAAGACTTTTCGAAGATAATCGTCGAATACATTCGAATTTCGGATAGCTGAATCAGCCTACTGGAGTCATGTTGAGTAGAGGGGCGAGCGATTTTAGACTTGATCTTTATCTATACATTATAAAGATCGGTAATAGTCCAAGCCAATTAAAACTTACGAATGCAGCCATTAAAAGCTTTTTAATTAACAGATAAACTAAAACTTACTAAAATTAAGTTAATTTTAAAATTAACAAAACAATTTTTAACAATAATCGGACATCGGGAAGTGTTTAAAATTGAGTTGCAAGATTCCGCCCGAACAAACATAGTTACATACATAGCAAGTTAAATAAAAGTTTTTAATGAAGCTGTCCTCGTCTAAAAGACTGCAATAATAAAAAAGTTTTATATTTTTAGATACAAACAAAAGCCTTTAGAATTGGCTGCATTATAAAGTTTGAATAGACCTTGGACTAATAATGTTCATCAAATTCAATGAACGGTAAATCTAGTAATTGCAAATTAAAATCGTGCCATCTCGCTCTTGTAGTGCGAATAAGGTAGCGCGAGCGGGATGGCACGATTGGTTTTGTGTTGAAGGCTATTTAGTATGCTAAAGTTAAAATATTGAATTTTGTAGAACAGTTAACGCGTCATAGCGATTACATTGTATTTTATACTGAGAATTAATTTTTGTTTGTCCGTTTGTGATTGTGTAAGATCAACTATCCGGAATAAAAGAACATAAGTAATGACTCTGGTTTTATTATTCCTTTATAGTACTATGATCCGATACAGGGTTACAACGAAAGGGTATGCTAAGCCGAAAGGGTCTGATGTGAGTGTTATTAACACTTATATGGAACAGCAGTAGATTTTTCATGGTCGGGAGTCGTTTCGATTCTCTCGACCGTTGAGATGGCGCCTTAGGTAATTTAAAAATTATACTTTAGTTTTAAGGATGCATCTTAACCATTTATGGGAATATATGGGATTCACTTAGGATCAGGCACAAATATACACTTCTGCCTAATGTCAATGCTTGAAATCAACTAACCTTAATTAATACGCGAGTACATTGGCATAGGTGTGCCTTTAATTTTTTCATTTATTTATGTACAGTAAATTTTTAAACAATAATTTCCTTAATACCCCAATTGTTTTTGTCTAGGCAACAGGTATTGATAATAGGTAGGCTATATTCAGCTATTAGTCCAATCAAACAACAGAAACACATGAATTAAAAACAACATTTATTTAAAAAATACATTAACACTGTACAATCTCAATAGAGAACAAGTATATACTTATGTACACGACATGTCTACTATAATAAATATCTAAAAGCATACAACATTCACTAGATATTGCGTTCTCAAACAAATATTTGTACTTTGGGCAAAATAGTACCTAAATAATAAAATGTGCTACTATAAAATACAGCACAAAAACACAGTATGTAGAGATCGTCTAGTCTGAAATTGAACGCCCTTTCACCGTGTTTACACTCTCATGTAAAGGGGCCATCCTTAAATTACGCCACAAGAACTACATGGTTTTTAACCCCCCCCCCCCCCTCCTTGTCACATTTGTGAGACAACTCCCTCCCTCCCTAGTGTCACGTCACAATTTTTGCTTTTAATACTTAGATATTTTAAATGTGACGTCACAAAACTTAGTACCCTTCCCTACCCCCATGTAAGAGACTGTCATACTTTGTCAAACCCCCCCCCCCCTATTACGTGTGACGTTATTATTAATGACCCGAAAGTAAGTGTATTGATGCAATACACAAATTATACTTGGTCTCATCCTGTCCGGTGCCTCGGGCCAGATGAAGCAAAGCGTTTCAATGTCCTCGGTCGCCCCGTCTACAGTGTTCACCGGGGAAGATGACACAGATCAAGTTTTTGATTACTTTTTGCTTCCGCGGTTTTGTTGAGTGAAGGGCGCGTTCATTTTAAGGTAGGATCTCTACTTATAAGCGTGTATTACCGTAGCTCGAATGTAAAGGTAACGACAGTTAGAATCACTTGACAATTTTAAACAGCGTTCTGTATAACAATCATATCATATATTTTGTAAAATATTCAACGTTTATGGCACCCAACATCCATCAATAAAATGGTTGAGTAATCAGACAACCGCATTTACAAATTCGAATAAGCCTTTGTCTTATAAAGACCTCTTTAAACCTCCGACACAGAAAGAGCGGTGTTTTACGTGTATTTCTATTTTTCTGTGGCGTCGTAGCGCTGAAACGGCTGATCGATTTTGATTTTTTTTGTTAGAACGGTGACTCAATAAAGTTTTCTTAGCTGTAATTTAAATAAATCGGTTTAGCCGTTTAAAGATTTTACCAGCTCTTTTCTAGTCGGGAGTTTTTAATTTAGAATTTAATCACTTCTAGTTACAGTCATTTGTTTATGTTTAAAAACAACTCTTTGAACTTTTTTATTCTCCACGTCCGCAACCAGTGGGGCAGATTAGGAATTGAAATTCCCAACTGGCCAAAGCACCTCTTTTATATAAAATATCTAGTTTTACAATCACAGACTGACATGCTATAAAAATGTACATATGTACACGAGCAGAAAAAAGTTACGTGTTTATAATTTTATTTTTTGAATACACTATCTAGAACTAGGTACGATATATTTTTAAATTACGATTTTTCCCAACCGGGACAATACCTTGATATTGGCACCACTGAGCACCAAGCGCTTCTCCTAGGATTGAGCCATGAACACATGGTATGTTTCACCAAATTTCAAATGATACACATTCATTTTAAAACCCCTTTAAATTGGTAC
The DNA here is from genome assembly GCA_949125135.1 of Alcis repandata. NCBI lineage: Eukaryota > Metazoa > Arthropoda > Insecta > Lepidoptera > Geometridae > Alcis > Alcis repandata. The sequence goes on from OX421241.1 coordinate 6,495,984, forward strand.
CCTGCTTGCCTCTTTCTCCTAAATCTGGGCCTGTTTGCCACAACAATCATGAACATAAAAGTCCTAAATTGAGCAGCAAATAATTAAAAAGCTTGTGGTCCTGTACTTTTTCAGTAGTCCATACATTTTTTCGGAATTAAAAGTATCTGCCCTGATGGCGAGCTGAACCTCGCTAAATTTCATCAGGACCGGTTCTACCATCTCGACGTGAAAGTCGAAGGGACAGAGTTATTGCCGCATTTATCTAACATGATATGAATCGTTTTTCTTGTCTCGTTGAGCCGTTTTGCTTAGGAACTGTTATGCATCCGTTGTGAAGCCAATGTCAGTCGATGTGCTTGCCATCCTTCCATCTCTTTTTCGATCGCTCGAACGCTTCTTTGATACAACCCCTAAAAAGACAATACAAAAATTGAATGATAGTCGTCAGAAAGCAATATTTTTACCTGAATGATGACGGACGGTAATTGTTTTTTGCTGTGGAAGTTTCTATGGGATATTTAACGAAAAAAATAAATACTCGAGTGATAGAGCAAAGTATATGGACTCAAAGCAGCCAGTTCTGATGCCTTTTGTTGACAGATCTAAATGTCTCCTTTTAAGGGCGTCCTTCAAAACAGATACGTGAGCATGCACCCGAGTAAAGTTTAGAGGACGCCCTAATACAGCGGTCGGCAACCTTTTAGCAGACAAAGCCATCATAGTGATCAGTGACCAATTGTGACCATTCACACCAAGTTGTGCGCACGCGCAGCCTGCAAGCGTACCTAAAGAGCGACTGGCGCAGTCCGTACGCAGTGACGTGGCCCGCAGTCAGCGTACGTACCTGAAGAGCGACTGGTGCAGTATGTAGGCGGCGACGTGCTCCCGCAGTCAGCGTACGTACCTGAAGAGCGACTGGTGCAGTATGTAGGCGGCGACGTGCTCCCGCAGTCAGCGTACGTACCTGAAGAGCGACTGGTGCAGTATGTAGGCGGCGACGTGCTCCCGCAGTCAGCGTACGTACCTGAAGAGCGACTGGTGCAGTATGTAGGCGGCGACGTGCTCCCGCAGTCAGCGTACGTACCTGAAGAGCGACTGGTGCAGTATGTAGGCGGCGACGTGCTCCCGCAGTCAGCGTACGTACCTGAAGAGCGACTGGTGCAGTATGTAGGCGGCGACGTGCTCCCGCAGTCAGCGTACGTACCTGAAGAGCGACTGGTGCAGTATGTAGGCGGCGACGTGCTCCCGCAGTCAGCGTACGTACCTGAAGAGCGACTGGTGCAGTATGTAGGCGGCGACGTGCTCCCGCAGTCAGCGTACGTACCTGAAGAGCGACTGGTGCAGTATGTAGGCGGCGACGTGCTCCCGCAGTCAGCGTACGTACCTGAAGAGCGACTGGTGCAGTATGTAGGCGGCGACGTGCTCCCGCAGTCAGCGTACGTACCTGAAGAGCGACTGGTGCAGTATGTAGGCGGCGACGTGCTCCCGCAGTCAGCGTACGTACCTGAAGAGCGACTGGTGCAGTATGTAGGCGGCGACGTGCTCCCGCAGTCAGCGTACGTACCTGAAGAGCGACTGGTGCAGTATGTAGGCGGCGACGTGCTCCCGCAGTCAGCGTACGTACCTGAAGAGCGACTGGTGCAGTATGTAGGCGGCGACGTGCTCCCGCAGTCAGCGTACGTACCTGAAGAGCGACTGGTGCAGTATGTAGGCGGCGACGTGCCCCGCGTCCACGTAGCGCACCTCTGCCCCGGGCCAGATCTCCTCCAGCGTGCCCACGTCGTCGCGCGGGACGTACGCGTCGTGTTTAGCGCATACCGCTACACAAAACAAACAAAAGCATCATGAAGACAGTGTTTTTAGCTCTTTTCATAAGTCTGCACAACACAAGAGGTTCGCAAGTAAATTTGCCTTCTCTTCAGCAGTGTGAGCAAGGGACTCATCAGGTTTCAACAGTGGAGGCAGTGATGGGCGACAAAAATTCGACTTAACCGATTTAGCCAGACCAATATCCAGAAAACTGAGAAGGCGGACTTTTCAAGGTCGCGGAGATGTCTTACACAAATGTCATCGACACAAAACAGACACCGGTATGCAGCTTAAAATTGTGCTCCAGTACGTAGCCTGGGTAGTTGAGGTAAGCGGTGTCTGCAGGATACTCGATTTGCGTTTCTGAGAGGAACAGTAAATGCGGCTTTGTTGACTCCAGGTGGTGCTGAACCGAATCAAGCTTACATGCGAACCTCTGATGTTGCTGAGGTCTGCTCATTATCAGGCCTACCGCTGCTGTTGATATTTTTGGGCGATTCTAGGATTGATTCTATAGTACAATTTATTAATGAAGATGAAGACAATGGTCTTCACCTTCTTTTGAATTTGCACTTTTTTTGTGAAACCCTGGGACTTGAACTTGTTTTTTTATGCTATTGAGTGACGAACGAGCAAATCGCTCGCCTGATGTTAACGTCACATACAATGTTAATGTCAAATACATACCTATGATAAGCGAAGTGTCGAACGGCACGGAGAAATTACTCAAATGCGTGCACTCGTCCATAACTCCCCTCATGAACTGTAGCGCCTCTCTGTCTCTCCAATGTATTTTACTTATATCTATCTTCCTCGACGCGGGTTTCATAAACGGTAGGTGTATCCAATCGGAAGTAATGTCCGATATATTCCACACACTTTTCTCTTTCGGCTTAGCTTTTTCTAGATCAGTGGTAAGTTGCTTTTCTTCTGTGGACACTGTGTTTTTTAGATCTGAGATTTGTTGTTCTGGTTTTGTTGCAGTTGACTCGCTGGTTATTTGTAGCTGGTTATTGTTGTTTGTTTCTTTGGTTGCTGATTGGTAGTTGGTTGTAGGGTTATTTGCGACGTTTTTTGAGGTCCGTGTTATTTTTTCTGGTTGAGTCACCGCGGCTGCTTTTATTTCGAACGGTTCTTGTTTTATACTGGCTGTTGGAAATAGGAAAAAATATTAAGATAGATAGACTTTTAAGATGGGATTTTTTAGGTAATTTCAAAATAAGGTGAGAATTTTAAATCGAATGTATTGTTTTCAAAGGATGTGTGATGAAATTTCCAAGTACAGCATTTTAAATTAATTCTAAAGCACTAACAGTTTTTATTATATTTTTTTCAAATTCGCTCACCTTACTGACTCGTACATAATAATTAGATTTTTTTCCATTTACTTTAGCTTACTTTTTGTTTAATAAGTAAAAACAATTTAGTAATTAGTTTTTATCCTATTCAAATGACGGTCAAAGTCAAAGTGTGCGGTTAGTCAATAATCCGTGGATTGGTTGAAACGGCTGATAAAATAAGAAAAAGTTAAGTAATCTCCAATGAAGTTAATTTAATTGCGTTATTTTCTACAGGGAAAGAAAACCATGGACTTATCAGTAGGTTAAAGTAGTGGGTCCAGTACACGGGTAAAAGCAGACAAAACAGAAACATGTACTGAAATAAACTTACCGAAAAAAACCAAAACGAAAATGAACTAAAATTGAACAAAATGTACCAAATACAGAGTCATAAGGCAAAGGTATGCTATGCTTCAAAGGGCTCACAGTACTCATTATTTAGAACAACTTTTACTATGAGACCATCCGTGAAATCAAGAAAAAAAATTTGTGTTCCATACATTTTGTCGAGTGTCATTGACATTTTTCTATGGAACAGCTGATTTTTTTTTCTCGATTTCAGGGTTGGTCCTGTATGTTGTTCATAATGATGAGTACTAACAGGCCTTTTCGGCTTAGCATACCTTTTCCTTATAACCTATTGCTATTGCCAAATGCAATTAGAGTTAAATTTTGTAATTTGTTTGGTGTTTAAAAGAATAGACTTTTTCTTGTATTTTATTGACGACTTACCAACTTTGCACTTCAAAAGAACCTCTTTGATCTTCTCAGTTAGTTTATTAATATCGTCTATGTCCTGACAATCCAAAACAAATTTCTCATTCGACGTTAACTTTTCATACAACTCTTCGCTAATCTTACTTTCGTCCAGCAGTTTTTTTAGTTCCTTATTTAATATTTCTACATCCATCGGCTCAGACTTTGTTTCTACTAAATTAGGCACTTTTGTCTCCAACTTACTAACTTCTCTGACTTGAGCGTTGGCATCCTTTTCTTTGTACGTAATATCTACCTTCTTGCTACTAGTATTTGGGTTGCTATTCGCTTGTGCGTTATTTTCTATATTGAGAGGGTATTGCGAGTAGGTGCGAGCGAATTTCTTGCCGGCTAGGAAGGCCTCGTCGACTATGGTCACCATTTTAGACAGCTTTTCTCTGTAGACACCGTCCGATAGGTATTGGTCTTCCAGCAAATCCCAGTTTATTGACTGAGACATTACTCCCTGGAAATAATTTGAGATTATAGCCATATAAGAACCTGTCTTGACGACCTGTTTGGCTCAGCGGTAGTATGTCCGCCTTATAAGCCACAGGTCCGGGGCTCGGTTCCCGGCCGGGCAGATTTTTTAATGATGAATTTAATTATCTATTCTAGATCTGGGTGTTATTCTTTGTGTGTTCCATGGCTTCCCCGATACAAGATATCCTAGTGAGCAATGAGTGTGCAAAACTTAGAGCTGCTATTATAGTAGAACGCTTTTCAATGCTTAGAAGAATGAACAAATGTCAAGTGAATGAATGAATGAATGAGTTGTGACCTGTAAGAAGACAGCAGACGCCGTCGACCACGACAGGCAAGGGACTAGAACCAGCGGCTTGGGCCAGTTCGTAGCTGCTAGGGACGCCATCTGTTGACAGTTCATTATAATTATTAAGTTTTATGTGCATCTTAGTGATTAGGATGCTTAAAAAATATAGTTTAAAAAACTAAAAATCACGCTTTGTTTAGTGTATTGTCATCGATCCTCGACATATATTATCTACAAAGTTTGAAATCTGGCCGTTTAGGGCGTCCGCTGCGTTAAGCGGGTGCACGGCGCGGGCGCCCGCGCGGCGTGCTGTTTCTTGTATTCTCATAGATCAGCGCCGCGTGCCTGCTGCACGCGGCGCGGGTGACGAGTGTCCGTGCGACGGAGCACGCGAGCGGAGATGTTTTTAGAAAATCAGTGAGCGCCGTTGTGTTTTCCGTGCCGCACGTTCCGTGCTTGTACAGTCTGTTCCATAATTTCATAACAATGAGTATTATTGACACGGAACGTGTCATTTTATCAACAAATAAGATAAGGGAGTCCGTCGCGGGCGTCCGCGACTTGTCCGCGACGGAGCACGGCGCGGGTCCCCGCGACGGACACCCGCGACGGACGCCCGCTTAACGCAGCGGACGCCCGCTTAACGCAGCGGACGCCCTTAAAGTGGGTCAAAATCGCGGCCAAGGAGTCGGTTACAAACATAGACAAGTGAAGCTAATAAAAAGCGTGTAAAAAGGAGGAAAACCATCGTGCTCCATCGTATGTCGCATCGTTGCTTGCCATCAGGCGAGATGGCGGTTTAACGCTTATTAAAAAAACATAAAAGAAAGTAACACTATAAAATCAGCACTCAAAAGCAAAAAATATATGTTGTATATTTGGAAGCTATGACAACACAGGCAGAATATGCACACGTTAAACTTGTACTACCCTTTTTTATGTCGGAGGTTATCTCAGGGCTGCGCCGCGCAGGGTTTTGCATTCTAAAAATTCAAAATTCTGGGTGGTGCAGAGCTGTTATGGGCAAATGTGACGTTCAACTCGTCACTCATAAATATATTATTTAAAAAAAATAAACTAAAAAAAATTGCTTGTCTGTAAAGTCGGTTTCCGGACGATAGTGTAACGTGACAACGTCATAACAAAACATTGATGAAATGATTGCATACTTTTCTGGCTCCGATTGTGACGTTACAATGAGCGTAACGGGACACTTTTTCGTGCGTGCAGCCGGCGTTCATCGATTTATTAGACGTTGTCACGGCGGCAAACGGCGGCTAAATCGCAATATCGCAACACAGGTCGGTATTCGACACTTGTAACTTGTGTAATGTTGCTGTATGATATACTAACGTGCCCCCCCATGGAGAGTCCGGTGACCCCGAGCGGGCCGAGCCCGTTCCGCTCGCACCAGTGGAACAGCACCAGCGCCTCCAGGATCAGGCAGCCGCCCATCACGAATATATCCGACACGTTGTGCAGCGACGAGCGCCTGGAACATTACAATAACATGCTCAATGCTCATACTAGTAGTTCTGCGAACAGTAGACTGCGCGAGAGTCAAACAAACAAACATTCATAAATAAAATAATTTTATCGGTATGCAGATGGTTAGACCGTGTCAATCACCATCTCGAGAGCCCACGTATAAAACTGACGTCACAATATTGCGATGTTTGTATTTGAAGTGATGTGATTGGCATATATTATATGCCAGGGCTGTCAACACGGAGAAGTTTTAGTCTACACTATAATGTATGTGTGTCTTTTATGCCTTTTTTAAGATTAACAGTTTGTCCTAATCTTTTTCTTATTATTTTTTCCTTTTTTGTGGTATTAATAAATAATTATTGTAATGTTACATACACTTGGTCTGTGGGTTTCCGGAGTCCATAGAATGGGTTTTCAAGTATGATGCCTCCGATGCCGGCTTCTTTTATTAGCGGCTTTACCATTAGGTTTCGCCGTCGCCAGAAAAACTGTTAAGGAAAAAACTGTATTGTAAATCGGTGTTTATTTCTTCTGTGATTTTTTTTTTCCAGTGTAAGATAAACATAACGGCAATGGTTTAGCGCGATTTTGCAACCCTACCATTATCTTCCATCAATTAATGCACTGACATCTAGCTTATAACTGGCTTATACAATGTAACAACTGTTAAATATAATAAATATATCTGAATACGAATTATAATTTTTAAGTTACTTTTAGAGGACTATAGAAGTATGATGGAAATGAATATCACATGGAGAAAGCTAAGACAGCTGATATTGTAGTAAGAGGCCATTAATTAATTACGTAAGGATTTTGGCGATTTAACCCCTCTACGCCCTGTGTATGGATACATAAGATTTCTCAAACCCCCCTCTTTTTATGCAAGATTTTTTTAGATTTCTAATATTTTTCGACTTGCAATAGATTACGTAACAATGGGTTTTACCCCCTTCCTCCTCAAAATAAGGTTATGTAGAGATATTTTACCTATATTGACCTCCCTGCCCCCTCGGGACCCTTAAATAATTAATAAATAGCCCCGAAGCCATCAGTTACAAGTACCTATTCCATGGAATGTCCATCCAAGAGCCATGCTCCACCCTCTACCTCCCACGCTACGACCCTGAATAGCACGTATTAGTGATATTCTTATCAGGTGAGGCATGTGCTTGGCAAATTGTCGCAAGATAAATGTTTACATTTTATACATTTATTATACCGCGTCATATTATGTGACGCGTGCGCATCAATATTACTTATCGTGGATGCCTGCCAGTTCTTAGAGATAACAGGGTTGGTGCAGTATGGGAAGTCTTTCTTTTAGGATATGTGGATATTTACAGCATTCACACTACACTGTATTGCAGATGAATACAGCATGAAAATGTATTGTCTATGTCCTTTTTATCAAAGATCAGAAATATTTATTGACCTTTAACATTGAATGTTACAGGTAAGTCACTTTTACAAAGAATTTTATTATTTGAGAATTAAATCAAACAAAGTAACGCTTACAACAAAACGTAACTTATCACTGGACTTTATGGTGTGGTGCACACTTTCAACTTTCCTGATGTTTATACTTTTAAGAAAATCAAAATGGTATGATGCTCTCAGATGTTTAACACTTTGACTGCGGAAAACACATACCTTGTGTTTTTCTTTGTTGCGACGAACGCGGCTGCACACGTCAGGCGCGTAAAACATAATGTATTTGACTATTTGCCGCACTTAAGGCAAGCGCATGTGATAATTTGCCGCAGTTAAAGTGAATACAGTCTAAGAAATGGACTCTGCAGCAGTCACATTATTACAAATTTTATATTTTTCTCAAAAAAAAAAAATGGAAGATGTAAAGTTTCCATACTGTTTTTAAGTTTTACATGTATTGTGATGTTGATATTTCCGGCTTATCTTTATTAAAAACTCGTGTATCTTGATAGTATAACCCATATTATATAGGTACAAAAGTCAATAGGGGTTGTTGAACCGAAAATTACATACATTTTTAAGGAAAAAATAGAGCATTACCTAAATTTACTCTAACCATTGTCTAACAATAGGTAAAAATAAATAAATATAATATAACCTTTCCTGAACAAATATTTCAAGATCAAAATTAGTGAAATTGGCCAGGCGTTCTCGAATTATAGCCAGCCAAACAAACAGTGATTCATTTTTATCAATTCAATTCATTTATTCATACCATAGGATGCTATGTACAACACTTGGTAAAGTCAAATACATTATTTTGTAAAATATATTTTAGAAAAAAATTAATAATAAAACATGTCAAAATAATAAAAAAATATATAAAATTACAATGTCACTTCGCATATAAATTTGAGAAAAAGATAACATATAATTATTATAAACAAAATGATGTTTCCCAATATAGACTTATCTTAAAGCGACTTACATTATCATATCCGTAAATAAACTTTTTCTCTATGGAAAATATTTGTCATACAGATATTATATAGTCCTATCAAACTCACATGGTCTCCGGTGCCTGCTAGATGTAGACATACTGGCTTCCCTCCGTTCTCCGGCCAACGGATTGGCAATAGTGCTTGGAAATGGGCTTTTTGTGCAATTTCTGGGACGATACCGGGCAGGTAGCGTTCCAGAGGTGTTACGAAGTAGCCCTCTACTAGCTTACAGTCTGAAAGATTTTGTTCCTGCGAAAATATTCCATTTATGTGATTAATATATTGCACACCAAATCGTAAACAACAGAGTGGTATATAACTGGAACAGATTGCCAGAAAATGTCATTTCGTTTGAGACTTTGAACACTTTTGAAAATAAATTAGACTTGTAGATTAATAAAGAGGAAATTGTGGTGATGGATAAATATGTATTGATAATGAACAAATTTCGACATAGCAAGATATAGGCACATCAGCTTATGCTGCTCGCCTATCATTAAATAAATAAATAGTATGTACTACTTGGTAATAAAATTTATTTAGTAATTTAACCAAGAAATAAGTTTATATTTTAAAAATATATATTTAGGAAATTTTACCTTTGTGATGGTTACAGGGTAGTCCCTTTCCACTAGCTTATAGCACTCATCCCGATTTGAAACAACTTTTCGAAATTCAAATAACCTAAAAAAATATTCCGAACTTTTACATAATATATAAGTTAACGTGGGAAATTTAATACAGCAAATAGTTGAGTATATTGTTACACAACAAGCAATAATAAACATGAGGTGATGCCGACCTTCTAAGATTCTCCGGTTTGCCCCAACCTTTTGTGAAGAATTTAGTTAATAATATGCTTCTGTATACTGCGTCCAATTTGCTAGTGGACATCTTTCGTTGAAAGGACGGATATATAAGTGTTTACGGTCAGAATTTACTGAATTTCACAGTTCTGTAATTTCAATTCAACACATTTTTGGTAAATGAAACTAATTCAAACTAATGACAAAATAAAATGATGATAATATGACAGCCAGCGCTGTGCTGCCAGCAGCTTACTTTAAAGAAGTTGCTATTGGTGCACATGCATTTTTGGAAATGTTTGCTGATACAGAATACAGATAGAGCATCTTATTGACCCATGAATGTGCGTACGAAACGATTTTTTGATGAAACATAAAACATAATTTAAAGCACATTCGTCGACTTTCATTATCTTAGTCGTTACCCTGCCATAGATATTAAAACAAAACAAACTTTGAATGAAAACAAAATCCTAGGACTTCTATGAGCTGTGAAGCATATGATTTTTTGTACCTATCAAATGTTATATATTTTAATTTAGGTGAGTAGGTTTTACTTGGATGCACTGAAGTAGCTAAATATAGTTATGATGTTTCAAGCCTGGCAGCACTAAGACATGTCAAAAAATCGCGTAATTGTCATTATCATAAAGTTTTTTTTTAAGTTTGGACTACACAACTTGTGTATTTAGCCATGACTTAACCACTGTTTTCTTTTTATTCAGATAGGATTTTGGCGTTGCACGTCCTATGCTATGCCAGTAGTTAGTACCTAACATATTATTTACTAGCTGTTCCCTGCCACGATTAGCTGTGAAAAAAAAAGAGATAAAAACAATCCGTGATGCGTATTATATACCTATCATGCTAAAATTTCAGATCGATCGGTGCAGAACTTTTTGAGTTTTTGAAGCGTACACAAACCAACATTAGATTGGTGATTCTAATATCACCAGAAGACAGGTTTTATCTGAGCCGGAAGATAAAATTGGACCATCTTCGTATGACTGACCACAAGTACCTAACATTTACAACTGAGTGCTGCCGCGCCGTGACGACTCGGGTGATACTATTAATTTATACTTATGCGGTTGTATATAACAACAAACAGTCTAATTAAACTAGACGAAACTCATCAAAAAATCCTTTAAAGATGCTCCTCGTAGTTTCACTCACATAAAAAAAAATAGCCCATACTTTTTCAGGGTAAGTATAAGTCGGTCTATGCTACCTTCATACCAAATGTCACATAAGTCTGTTCACTTTAGCATGATTAATTAAGTTTAAAAACTCTAACACCAGGGCTAGCCAATCCGCTACGATCTTACTCACTTAGTACTATGGTTTTATGAAAGTCTCAAGTTAGTATGGTAGGTGAGTCGAAAATAATTTAGACACAGATGTAGGTATGTACAAGGCGTTCTAGATTCGTTTTATTTGCTCCGAGACGCCATAGAGGTAATAGCATATAGGCTGCAAATGCTGCAACATGTATTCGAAAAAATATTATTTTTTCTTAAAACTATCTAACTTTTTCATGTGTTAAAACACTTGGCAACAAAGTTACCAATTAAAATACAAATGTGTAGGATTGATGATACGGTTTTCTTTTTGGAAACTGAACCACTTAATAGAGATCAAGATCATTATGGCCTGTCAGGATTATGGCATCAGATAAAGGTGAACCTCTTGACCTGTCTTGGCTAAATTAATTACTTCGATTCGATATATTTTTCAAGAGACTATGTTATAATTGGCTTTGTAGGTAAGTATACTAGATATCTATATCTAGGTAGGTATCTGTTTGAAGTAGCTAACACAGCTTTTTATATTCTTTTTTTTAATCTATTTTCTTTTAGGAGTTTTACCTTGTTCTAATTCAGTGGTTTGGAATGGTCATGTTCAAAGCAATACTTTTAAAAATGCCCTCTCACTCGTAGGTACATAATACGCATTAGATAGCTATAAGTGGTTTATTTTAAGAAATCGTACCTAGGCTTCTATTATAGGTACTTACTTAGGTACTCGTCTCCAAAAGGAGATAATGATTTTGGGTTAAATGTTTGCTTCTATAATGACCTCATATCGTCATTATTCATCGATTACATGATCGATATGAGGTCATTAACGAATGTATGGCCTTAAATGGCTTGACATATTTTGGAGTGCGTGGTGTACCTAGTGCAATAAGCCCTATGTCCTAAATGATCAGTTCTAGTTCAACGGGGTCCGGAGTGCACTTCCCAGACTATATTTTGAAAAGACCAGTGTTTCATTTCTTTGAATAATATATTTAATGCCAATTTTTCAGTTCCTAGCTTAACTTAGTACTTCCCCAAAATGAGTCTAAAATTTTGGTTTTTCCTTAGTTGTTGCCATTGACAACAAACAAATGACGTAACTGATGTGGGTCGAATGAGTCAAACTATTGAAAAAATATTATTTTGCTCCTAGCCCGTGCGCCAAAAAGTTATGCTAAACCTGGTATTTAAGATATTGATTGTCTTTTAACCGAATAAAACCATCAGGATGTTTTCAAGAGGGGCCTGTCAGTTCCCTTTTTGGGCGTTTTTTATAGCTTTGTAAGTCTACAGTGTATTATGTACCATTAGGTGCCATAAACCACGTATTTTATTAGTGATTAATTGGTTATAGCACGCCTTCTACGTTTTTTTAATTTTGTGCATCGATTTGGCGATAATTGAATTTGAATTTATCAGATGATAAGTAATTTATCTGATTGAAAGCTTATTAATATTTTATTTACTGAAGCTCTTAGCAAAATCGCTAGTCAAATTTGGACAAGATTGGCACGGGGCCGGGATGAGAGATGATTGAGCAGAAGGCACAGCAGTGGGTGATTACGGACTGATAATGATGATGTTGAAGATTTTAATGCAGCTGCAGCATTATTAATTAAATAAATAAATAAACGTTTCACACTCATATAGCTTCCCACTAGAATAAATCCTGTGTCGGGGATGCCATGGAACACACACAAAGACAAGGACAACTAACACCCAGACGCAGAACAGACATTTAAATTCATCATTCAAGCATCTGCCCGGCCGGTAATCGAACCCGGGACCTCTGGCTTATAAGGCGGATGCACTACCGCTGAGCCAAACAGGCCGACAAAATCATGTAGGTATGACGAATTTTCGATATGCTGATTTCTGATCTTACCTACTTACCTATAGCCTTTACTAGAGGTATAATATAAGGATAGATAAAACCGGACATGACGCACCAAGTTATCAGAAAATATAAGGTTTTTAGTTTATGTCTCAAATTCGAAGCAATTCTAGTCTTATGAATAGTTTTTAAGGAAAAGGATATATATGTACTAGGTAAAAAGCTAAGAGTGATGTCATATCATGTCATAGCATAGCTACAGTATCTTACTTAACCAAATATGGCAACAAACGTTCAGCTAAATATGGCATAGTAAGTATCGGTGGGACTGGAAAGTCGCAAGTCGTCTACGCGGAAAGTATGTGATGGACTTATCAGTAGATGGTAAGTAGAGAAACTACAAAATAACTTTTAACCAAAATTAATTTAAACTAGGTACTTAGGCAAGTTTAGAAGTAATAACAACACAAAGTAAACTAAAAGCAGATTTTTGCCAAAATGACATACATAATTAAATACCTATATTTATTTAAGGATATAAAAAAATCTCTCTACTAATTTGAGTAGAATATACAGAGACTTATGTTGTTAAATATAGAACAAATAAAATTTGAAATGCCATCAGCTAGATCCATCCGAATATCTTATTTCCTTTCTGAAAACTAAATATAAAAGATAAAATATTGTCATAAAAAATAATCAATGAATTCATAAAAACCATACTTAGTACAATAAAAATCGATCTGTTTAACATAAAAGTTCGCGCGGAGCCTAGGCCCTGCGTAGGCCGTTGGCTCCAGTATAAGGCGGGCGTCCATTCTTCACGAAGTTGTTTCCTCATATTATTTCGCAGATACAGACGTAAGTGTTTTAGTGGCGTTTAAATAATATTTCAAACTAAGTGGACAGTGAAATCTGAATTTTGCAATGTGAGTACCATGTGATGACGAGTGAAGTACCTAGTGTCGAATAGAATTGCAAACGACATTATCGTGCTGTATAAAATTCATACGAGTAATTCAGGCTAACCTATTTAAAATTTCGTTTGCAATAATCTAATTTTGGAAAATTACAATATTATACAATAAACGTTTGAGTGGAACCACCAAAGTGCAAGTTCATTTTTGATTAATTTCATTTTTCTTCAGTAATTATCAGATAAGCCGGAAGTTTTCTTTCAAAAGTTATCGTTTAAATAATTTTATTTTAAACGGTCAACAGTATGATATCTATGTCCTGGATAGTTCAAAAATATTCTTAGTCAGCAATTTGTGATCACTATTCCTAGTTTTTGGATGTCCTACAGGCTTATTATCAAATTCTCATACACTGTTTGACTAATGCCATTTAGAACATGGGATAGTATATTCACCTATACTGCTTTAAATTAGTTTAATTAAATTCAATTGTCATAATCTAGCATCCATTGATAAACAACCGTATCGAACAATAAGTTTAACTTAACTGTGCCTGTACTACCTAGATGATTCATTGGTCAATCCCGCAACCTTCGATAAGCTCAAGGCTTGTGGAGTGCGTCCATTATGGATTCAATTCATTCATTCAAGAACCTTAGTACATAGGTATAAATAGTATTTACCTTCGTGCTTTATTTGATCAGTTGAAAACTTGTTACATGAAGTAATAGAACCATATGAAGCATTTTATTGATGCTGTAACCAAGTAGCGTACAATATCATTGTCTAGGCGTAGAATTTACGTTATTACCCCAAACAAATTTAAATTTTGCTGTCCCAGGTTTGCGAATACAATAACATAAATTCGCTCCAAAAAAAAAAAATCAACCCTTTTATTGCAGTTGTGTCTAATACCAATTATTTATTCGGGAAACACATTTTTTATTTTATTTTTTGTTCACGATTATATTTTTTGGTGATATACAGTCCTCGATCATCGATGCTAACAAATAGGTAGTAAATTAAACTTAAACTTACGCAAATAAGTTGCTATTAGATTGGATTTCCATAAATAAGTAGAGCAGCCTTTATTTCTCATTGCATCTAATCAAGTCAGTATAGGTAAGCAACAAAGCACGTAAATTATGTACATACTACTTTATGTGGTGATGATGCTTTCGCACTCTAGACATCCGCGTCTCACACTTCAAAACCCCAATTATCATTCTAATCATTCTTAAACAAATATACATTCAGACAAGCAATCAAGGCTGATTAATTGGATTAATTAATTAATCTGGTACCTACTATAATATAATTATTTGCTAAATGCGAACGTAATTACTTGCGTAAATAAAAGCATATCTAATTAGTCAAGCTATGTATTTAAAAATCTAGGGGCGTGGTAAGCAGGTAGATATGGATTATTAAAATTTTAGCTTTGGAATTCAAACGTTGTATAGAATTCGATAAATTACGTTATGGTACACACAAAATTTATTGTACTACTTACGCCTGCGGATGGTTTGACAACAAAGTAAATTTAGAACCAAATCGTTTTGGTTCTATTGCCATTACATTGTCCAACGCATAATGTACTTACTAATATATTTAGTTATTCATTAAGTACCAACTAAGTTAAAGTAATTTTCTCTCCGTAGATGGCTGGGCAGCTATTTTTGGTGCCTGTGGTGCTGCTAGCCCTGCAGTTCGGTGTAGACGGTAAGTTACATTTTAAAGACCTTGTTGATCGAAATGAGTTAATTTTGACGAAGAAGATTTATAATATTAGGCGTTAGACTAAAGATTATGCGTTTCATTTGTTCTTGGTTCTAATCAGGTCCGTTGTGGCTTACTGCGAGGCACTGTCTCCGGGCCTCATCTTTATACTCAATACAAATATTGAAACAAAAGATTTTTTCATAGCGAGCAAATGAATTATGTTTTCAAACAAGCAGGAGCAAAAAAACTGAGTAACTTACAAAGAAGTTAAATCATCTTAACCGACAACATTATTAGATAAGATGCCCATGTTTGTCAACTGTGGGCGTGGTGCTATAATTGATGTTAGCTACTACCATACATAAATATAGCGCCTACTAAGTAGTATAATTCTAGATAATTTATGGAGTTCTGTAGAAAATATCTTTAATAAATTTAGAGATTATCTAATCTTAACTTGAACGCTTCTCTGTTCAACAAAACTTTGCTCGATGTGTGCCGATGATTGAACGACTAATGATAACGAACAATTTGTGTATTGCGTCTATGCGCCTACTTTGTATGTGGGCGTAAACACATTGGATACCTTACATTTTGAATGCTCTGCCCTATTTTGTGTTTGATCTAATCATTTTCTTTCTTACATTGTCTTCTTAATTTTGAAGTTTTCGAATTCGCCCGCTATCGGTTTGTACCTACATAGGTACATACGTACCTATATACCAATCCATGTGTGTACTCGTATTGTAATTGTAACTTAGTCAACCGCAACTGTGATCAATAACCTAACCATCTGAGGTCATTAAGAACTCCTTGGGTGTAGGTTCCGCAAGCAATATTATACCTATGCGGAACCGTCCCAGGTTCGCAACCTACACTGGCTTGCATGCATTAGACAGCAGATAGGCAGGTAGGTTAACACAACAATGTTCTTATAAGTAAACTGCCAGATGGACAAGGACTGAGTAATGGTGGGTGTTGAAGGTTGCACCTACGTGGCCTGTTGCCAAGGTCCGCATCATGGTTTTTTTGCCCAGATGACATGATGTAGATCATGTTGATTTAGCAGATTGTCTTGCGGGGGTGTAGCTCGTTTGTTTTGTTATGATAATGATGATACGAAATTGTATCGACTTGACATTATGAATATTGATGGATGAATTCTTGATTATTTAAGACGACTTTTATTATGATTTAGTGTGATGTTAATGGTACCCGGATTTGTTTGTTTCGGTTAATCGAATCAAGGTCACAATTTTGTGGTTTTTGCGTAATATTTTGATTGTAATTTCCTTTTCTTATTAGAAATGAGGTTTTAACCTTGCACTGATCAGATTTCCCGTTCAGGTTTTTTTAAGCTTTTGTTTTGTGTCCCTTAGCACAACGCTACTACAACTACGGCTACGCCAGAAGCTTCGATTCTCGCAACCTTTACGAGCATGGGCGCTCCATCTCTGACAACCTAGTCACCTGCGGGTCTCACACCTGCGGCGTGGGAGCTCACTGCATCCAGGGCAGCGTCAGACCGGTCTGCGCCTGTCTCGCGGGGCACTCTGGCGATCCTCTCAGCCAGTGCATCAGGATTGAGTGTGTTGGTGAGCTATTCTTTGTGTCAATACTTTTACTTAGATACCTACTGCGTCTTTACACAATAACTTTAATGTTTTCTTTCCCTTTCTTTTCAAGTTGTTCTTTTTATTAATTTCCTTATTCTCTTTCGCATTTTTTCAGACAACAGCGAATGCCGAAGCACCCAGACTTGCGTAAATCAGCACTGTGTCAATCCTTGCGATGGCACTTGCGGCATCAACGCTAACTGTGATGTAAGATCATAAATACGTAATAATTTCAGCTTCATACAGATTTCATCAATTCACTGTTTTGTTAAGACTTCTAAAATAATACTTTGTCTCTAGGTCCGCAACCACATTCCAGTCTGCACGTGCCCTGCTGGCTACACTGGAAATCCCTTCCAGTCCTGCAGAATCGCTGATCCAGGTAAATTTCAACTTTCTTAACCAAAAAGTACCTACTCGTACTATTGGTACCTACCGGCTATATCTCCTTACTCCTTAGCAATATCAATGGATGAAATCATTGGTTTGATATTTAATCGAAGGTGTTTTGTGTTTCAGAGGAAGCTTGCCACCCGTCTCCTTGCGGGCCTAACACAAATTGCCATGTTTCCAACAACCAAGCTATTTGTACCTGTTTACCTGGATACAGAGTAAGTAAACCTTTGCTCCCTTACCTATTTAGTCTACTTCCTTGTTCTTAAGACTATTTTATTTTAACATGTTTTTTACTTTACAGGGTAGTCCTCTGGCCGGGTGTCGTCACGAGTGCGATTCCGATGGTGAATGTGGCGCCCAACAGTCATGTCGCGACTTCAAGTGCGTGAGCCCTTGTAGTGACTGCGGTGTCAACGCTGATTGCGAAACTGTTGCTGCTCATCACGCCGTCTGCAAGTGTCCCAGAGTCAGTATCTAAGTTTTACTTGAAAGTTATCATTAGTTAAGTTTTGCACATAATTAATTAGGTCTAACTTTACATTGTCGTCGTCTGCCATTCACATCAGTCTAGTGCCTCCTACGAACTTCGAAGATCGTAAAATTCGTAAAAACTAAATCGTTTACTACGACTGCCATGAACCATGTTACTTTTAATAGTAATATCCATAGTAAAATTGTATGATGTGTAAAATTGCTTGTACCTATACATCATTTTAATACATCAGTAGGTAATTCCCGTGTCAATTATAACAAAATGTTTACTTACCATGCAGTCAGAACTTTAGCTTTTTATCATACTTACTGTATTTGCTTTACTTTGCGTGTTCATTTAGATTCATTTGTGAAACATTTGGTCATGAGCATGTTTTATTTCGTTAGGGTTACCACGGCGATCCCTACAGGATCTGCTCCGCCGAGTGCGAGTCCGACAGCCAGTGCCCGAGCTACAAGCCCGCGTGCGTGTACAACGCGTGCGTGGACCCCTGCATCAACTCGTGCGGCGTGAACGCAGACTGCAACCTCCGCGGGCTCACCCCTATCTGCTCCTGCCCTAGGAACATGACCGGCGATCCCTTCACTTACTGCAGGCCTTTCGAAGCCCGTAAGTATTTTCATCTTTAAAAACAAAAAATCTTTAGTAAAATAATTAATTACTAGGTGTAACAGAAAGGTGTGATAATATTGAAAGATGTGTATGTAGGTATATAACATTTCGAATCATTTACCCGACGTTATTAAAATCCAAATCAACATTTTTTTTTCTACACAAAGAAAATTAACTATTTTTAATTTAATTGACAACCCTAATGAGTAGCAATTAGGGTTATAAATAAAATTACACTACTTACTACGTGTACCTATACCTACTACTTCGTAATTTTCCCAGGTGATCTCTGCGAGCCTAACCCATGCGGTGCCAACGCGAAGTGCACCCCCGGCCACGACCGCACCGGCGCTGAACGCCCCGTGTGCACGTGTCCCGCGGGATACATCGGAAACGCCCTTGTTGCTTGCGATCGCGTAAGTATAAAAACAATTCACTGTGACATAGGTATAGACAGACAGATACTGAAGTCTCGCTTTAAGGGTTCTTCCCTGAAGAAGATTCAAAACCCTAACAAAGATGTGGGAAGTTTTTTTAAAACAGGAATTTCCGAGAATATAATGAAATACTTAATTTATTTATCAATTTCAAGTCAAGAGTCAAATCAAATCATTTATTATTAAATCAGATAATTTATATGCTCTGATTGATATGCTCTGGGTCTGGGTATTTAGTTTTCCTTATCTTTCTGTTTCATGGAATCACACTAGATTCCATAGAACACGGAAAGACCACTAGGATTCCATGTGTCAGGTATTTTGTAAATCGTTATTTTATTTACTGAAAACGTAAGCACAAGAAGGCTGGAGTGAGACGTGTTTTTAAACTTCTCTGTATCCTCAGGGTGAATGCGAGCTGGACTCGCAGTGCGGCGACCACCTGGCGTGCGTGGGCTACAAGTGCGTGGACCCGTGCCTCGGCAACTCGCAGTGCGGCTCGGGCGCCGTGTGCATGGCGCGCCGCCATCTCGCGGTCTGCACCTGCCCTAATGGTAACTAAAGCAAGATATTTTATGTCGAGATTTAAACTAACTGTTTTTTTAATATTTTTTACTTTTATACCTACCTACGTATTTACACTTTATTGCCACACGTTGTAGGATAGTACAAGTTAACGAAGAAAAATATCAGAACCTAGCTGCGCCCCGCGGTTGTTTTGGGATGCAAAATAGCCCTTAGGTTTATCCAAAGAAAAACCTTTTTTTAAAAGCCGTTTTTGTGTGATTGAACAAGAAACAAAAAAACTTGTTTGGCATTTTGTAATAATAAGTAGTAGAATTTCGCATCTACTCGACGGACGATACTTACCCACTCATTCGTGTTTGTTTGTCACATTTTCAAGATTCTAAACTTCCTTTTGCCCGCAGGTCGTAACGGAGATGCCCTCATCAACTGCTACGAGTCGCAATCCGTCGTCGCGACTGGCCGCTCCTACTACCGGTACAAACGTAACGGAAACTTCACCGAGGAAGTATCCTCCACGGAAGCGGCCAAAGAAGAACCCGCCAAAGAAGAGCCCGCCAAAGAAGAGCCCGCCAAAGTCGAGGAGGTCATCGCCGGCGAAGTCAGCGAGAAAAAAGAATAAACGATCATCCGAATTCAAATAATCGAATCAGTTCCGATTTTTCATTCGATTGTTGTTCAAAAACCAAATTACGCTATGGTAGCTTTGGCTCTTAAGAATTTGCTAATTGGCTTTAATGAGACAAAATGCCTCAAAATTATAAAAAGTTGGTATTTCTAAAATAGACTTCTTTTTATTTTGCTTAGGTATCATAAAACCTACCTACATTTTTGTAATCAACTAACATCGCATCATGTTTAGTTTCTCTATTACTTTCGTAACGAAAGGAGGAGATGAAACAATAGGCGTGACGAAAGATTTTAAAATCCTCTTCCTTAATGTGAGTACACATTTACTATTTACAAAAAAGCCTTTATTTCGGTAATAAACTTAAGTTTAACGAAGTTTGAAGCCATTTTTTACATATTTTTTCAACAGTGCCCGAAAACAGCTTGCTTGTGTCATGGCGTCGATTTGACGTCACGGCTAGTAAACATGTCATTGTGTATAGGCGTGATGAGCGGCGGATGACCTGAGTTCACTGAAGCGTGACGTCATACGCTGTGATTGTTGTTTCTGACAAGATGGCCGATTGCTGTATTTTAATGTTTTAATTTATTGAAAATCTTAATAATCTGTTTTTTAAAAATAAAACTAAACATGTGTTTTAAATTTTTTTAATCTGGCTAGTCCCCTGAAAGCATTGAATCGGCGATTTTTTGATACTGTCGTCATGCCTATTATATAAGAGTTAAACTGTTGGACCGAATAAAACTTAATTTCTATCGAATGCGATTTGGAACTGATTCGTAATAAAATATAGTTCTATTATCTAATCTGTGATAATAGCACAATAACGATATCGAATTTATGCTTTATAAAAAGATGTTAATTATAATAGTTTTGTTTACGCTGCTCTGTTCAAACAGTTTACGTACATCAAACAAACACACCTTGCTAAAAGTTTTTTTTTTAGATAGTACAATACCGTTTAATAATAAAAAAGTGCCATTTTAGTTCGATGTTTTAATCTGTACCCTCTAATGGAAATAGCAATAATAAGTTTTTTAAAACACAAAGATGCCAAATAATATAATTTGAACAGCGCAACCATGGAAGTAGGATCATAGTGGAAGGAGTGAAAGCTTTGGTAGCGTGTCACTTTTATGTTGGTGTGAGTTTCTAAGTCTCCATTAGTGTGCGTGAGTAGGGAAGGGAACTATTACGAAATTTATCGTTAAAAAATAATAGTTAAAAAAAACTAAAAAAACACGCTTTTTATAAAAAACCGAACTAAAAAAATAGAAAATAAAATTTTATAAATTTAAATTAAGAATAGGGTTGAAAATTTCAATAAATATAAATTAATAATAGTGTAAATAAATAAATATATGTATTTTATTTTTAAAAAGCGTGGGGTGCATGGGTCAATAGATATTATATATTTTGTAGATACATTTTGTATTGACAGACATGAGTAGAGTGATTAGCATTTTGATAATATCTTAGAAAGCACCCCACGCTTTTAAAAAAATAAAATACATATATTTATTTATTTACACTATTATTAATTTATATTTATTGAAATTTTCAACCCTATTCTTAATTTAAATTTATAAAATTTTATTTTCTATTTTTTTAGTTCGGTTTTTTATAAAAAGCGTGTTTTTTTAGTTTTTTTTAACTATTATTTATTTTTCGCTTTTTAGTTCGATTTGCTAACTATTAACCATTATTAATATGTACAAATGTGTTGGTGTTATCCGATTTTGGCCGTCTGCTCAAGCAAATTAAAAATAAAATTGATGCGTAACAAAAAATATTGAGCAAAAAGATTTGTAGCCGCGTGGTTTCGATCCTCAGACCTCATAAAATAAAATTGATGCGTAACAAAAAAATATTGTGCAAAAAGATTTCAAGCGCGTGGTTTCGATCCAGGGACCTCTGGGTTATGAGCCCAGCACGCTTCCACTGCGCCACTCTATTCTCTGACACGAATGACGAAATTACCATTTGTAAGTTAAACGGTATTAAAAGTTGAAGAAACTTTATAGAAAAAGCGTGTTAAACTAATTAATAGTTAAAAAAACTAAAAAACACGATTTGTTTAGTGTATTGTCATCGGTCCTCGATATATCTACAAAGTTTGAAAGAAATCTGACCGTTTAAAGTGGGTCAAAAACGCGCTCAAAGGAGTCGGTTACATACAAACAAACATACAAACATACAAACATACAAACATACAAACATACAAACATACAAACATACAAACATACAAACATACAAACATACAAACATACAGGTGAAGCTAATAAAAGCGTGTTAAAAATGCTTGTATACACGTTTTATCAAATGGGTTGCAGATCATGGCAATTATGAAAACAGTTTATGATAAAATTTTATTTAATAAATTCACAATCATAATTCAAATGAGACAGGTTACGACTTATTATATACTAATTTGAATTTGGGCGCTCATATTTCATCACAAAAGCAAAAGCGTTGTATGAACTCTATAGTTGTCATTTAATTTTTTGTAGTCTGTACCTATTCTTTAGTAACATAGTGGTTTTACACCCTGGAAAAACACAAACAAGGGTTAAATATAAACAAAGGATAAATAAACATCGTTGTAAATATCGATAAAATCTTATGGACGCTGCAGGCACATCACTAGCCTGGAGGCGTCAAACTATGTATCTAAATAACATGAATTAAAGCTTTAAATCCACAGTTAACTTCGACTACCCGCTTGAAGCACCGCGGACACTGTAGTGTCCGATTTCAAAAAACCCGTAGAAGCATCGCGGACACTGTAGTGTCCGGATTTTTATTTCGCGCCAGACTCAGAAAAAGTCTCTATCCTGCTTTTACTAAGGCAAAAAGACATAAAGTATGAATGCAATCTCGCTCCCCTTGAATGGGCCATTAGTTTGAAGCAGCAACATTATAAACTCGGTGGACATTCGATTAGAAAATAAATAATATTCCGTCAGTCAAAGTCAGTTTTGTGTTGACTTTGACTTTGACTGGTACATCGACGGTTTTTACGTAATTTAATTCGATAATTCGATACTAGGCTGGTGTTCTTGCATAATAAGCTTTATACTCTTGTTAACAAGGCTGATTACAATGTATTTTAAGGTTTTTAAGTCTTTTGTGTTTCCAAATTGGCGATAAGTATTGCGTCATCTTCGTAGACGGCCGTGTTTTTTATTTCTCAAATTTTATGTGTGTTTATGTTATTTACTGTGATAAATGTTATGATCTATTTAAAATATAGTTAAACAATCATCCTAGAAGTGTTGTGTGCAGTTGTTTTTGTGAAAGAACAATTTACGACAAAATGTAAACAATAATTGTGAAGTGGGAACAAAAAAAATGGCGCAAAAATTTTTTTGCGTTGGTTTTTAAATGCCTGATATTAAATACTTTTAAGGTGAGTAATGTGTTCTTATTTTGTGACAAAGTGCAGATTGAGTCTATTATTAAATCTAAATAGTAACAAACATACATTATCGCTGTACTTTTTTTAGTAAAAATATGTAAACTTCAAAGTCCATGTTTTTTTGTAAAGTAATCGGTTATACGCTGATTTATATCTATACCAGGCCAACCAATGTTATGATAACATTCGTCATTCGACACGTGTATTCAACAGCTATAAGATAACAATTACAAGTGGGTCCTTGTTCGAATGTTTAAGTCATAAAAACCATTGAAGTGGTCGGGCCGCCCGCCGCGCGCCGTAACATAAACAAACGATGACGCACCGGTGCTTCTATGGAAAAAAACCCGCGGGAGGGGGTGCCTCAAGCGGCTACATGGATGATGTCAGGGGCGTATATCTTTAATGTGAAATACATATATCGCTTTAAAACTTCATTAAGATATTTTTGCCAAAAAAACTTACGTGTGAAATGATAAATCCGGGTCTTTTACGCCACCTTTGGTTGTTCTTGATGTACAGAACGCAGCACAACACGACATCTTTCATAATACATAACAATATTCGTTTGTAGTATCAATCTTTCAGTATATTTTTAGCCTTTTAGGCACACGAGTCGCAATGTTGTGGCCGACTAGTCGGTCAAAAGTGGACACAAATTACACATACAGTGCGGGGCTGCCAAGCTTCCAATAGCTTTCTCTTTTACTCAACGTGGCTATCAATGATATAGTTATGGAAACAAGACAATGCGTTGACATGACGAGCGGGCTGGCAACGTCTCTCTATGGCTCTATCCAGTATGATTTTTCATCCAAGAGCGCAACTCTCTGAGAGAGCTAATAATTTGCTAGATGAGCAAAACATTCGAAGCAAAAATAAAAAAATATTAAGTTTGTCCAGTGGGCCCTACTAAAGTTGTTGTTGCGAAGTTTTCTGAGGTTAATAATTTGAAAACTTTAGTGTGATCCGTTTGGCAAATAAAAAAATAAAAGTCTGTCATAACCCATATTGTTTCACTGTCAAAAGTATCAGATATTTTTCCAGTGTTACCAATTTTTTCCTTTATCGCTAGTCCAGCCAAAAAATATGGTTTATTTAAAATTAAAAAAATAAATAATAATCAAAAAAAAAAAAAAAAAAAAAAATCAAAATTAATTTATTTCAGGTCAAATGTACCCATAATCAAAAACAAAACTCAAAACCAAATTAACATTATTACACAGTCAAATTATTATAATCATTATCATTATTATCATTATCAATGCTACCAAAATTACATTAAAATTAAATTAAAAATTAAAAACCATCATGTCAAAAATAATAATAATAATAATAAAACAAAAACTGAAATGTCATTACAATGCTAATTCTAGTACTTTCGCTCCGGCATCGGTACCGATAGGTGTCTATGGCAACAATGCCGGATGAAAGCACAGTCAAACCTAGCCGCGATCATACTCAGGACGGTGTTCGAGCTGGCCCGCACTCTGCGCACCAAGGACGCCGCCCGCAACCTCATGGTGGCATGAAAACAGGTAGTGTGGGCGTCCGCGAACATACCCGAAGCGCTACAGAATCGGGGCAGCCCCAACAACGTCCTGAACGCATTGTTGTAGAGAACGCGGAGGTCACTGTATCTCTTTTTAGTGTAGTCAGCCCACAGGCTGCACGTGTAGAGGGATGTACAGAACGCTCTAAAGAGCGTTACTTTGACCTCTGCTGAACAACGTGCAAACCTGCGGGCTATCATGTTTGCTCTAACCGACAGTGACCTCCGCTCCCTCTCAATGTCTTCATCGTCTTTGAGGTCGGCAGTGACCACATGCCCCAGGTACCTAAACCGTTCAACCCTTTCCAGGGGAACACTATTAAGAAGAACCGGAGGCATATGCAAAGGGG
Organism: Alcis repandata; assembly: GCA_949125135.1. Lineage (NCBI taxonomy): Eukaryota > Metazoa > Arthropoda > Insecta > Lepidoptera > Geometridae > Alcis > Alcis repandata. The sequence continues at coordinate 6,521,179 of OX421241.1, forward strand.
ATTGTCCACCGGCCTCAAAGACCATCCATTGACTCTTTTTGACGTTATACTGCAATCCATGACCACAAGCATACTCTTCGCACGTCCGCATCAGCTTTCTTAATCCACAGATCGAAGCACTCAGCAGCACCATGTCGTCTGCGTAGCTAAGGTTGTTGACACAGATACCGTCAATGTGACAACCGACATGCTGACTGCTGAGCGCCACGATCAACCCATTCACGTATAAATTAAATAGGGTTGGAGATGTCAACCCGCCCTGCCTGACACCACACTCGAGCCGATACGGATCCGACATTGCCCCCGCCCACCTGACACTGTTGAACTGGTGCGCATACCAGTACTGGAACATGCTGATCAGTTCCTGTGGCAAGCTGATGTTCCTAAGCTTTTGCCACAGCAGGTCATACGACACCAGGTCAAAAGCTTTCGACAAGTCAAGGAAGCAAGCATACACTGGAGTTCTACGCTTTGTATAGTATTTGACGGTATGCTTAAGACACAGTATTGCACTTTCCGTGGACAGCCGAGGACGAAACCCGAACTGGTTATCATGAAGCGTTACGTATCTGTTTAACTGTGTGTTAAGCAAACCGTCAAACACCTTAGCTATTACCGTAGCAAGAGATATAGGCCTGTAGTTACTCTTATCAGCAAGGTCACCAGTTTTATTTTTCACTACAGGCACTACTATTGTCTCCATAAATTCGGTTGGCAAGTACGAATGGCTCACGCAAAGCGAATAAAACATAGCCAACACCCTAGCCATATGTGGTCCGGCGTGCTGCAGGTGCTCAATACTAAGTCCGTCGTGACCTGGGGACTTACCTTTTGAAATGAGCTTTATGGCTTTGGTTACGTCTTTTGCCAGAAAGGTAGTCCCTACTACTTGCTGGTTCATATCAGCATTGAGCACCTCCAACGCCGGGCCCAAAGGAGACTTTACAGAGAAATTATTTTTAAAGACATTTGCTATCTCCTTCGGGTCGTTCATACCATCGACGCACACTGGAAGGCCAGGTCGTACATTTTCTTTACTGGTTGCTTTCCAGAAAGAGCGAAAGTCTCCTTCAGAATGTTTGTCAGCAAGAGCGTCCATTCTAATCTGGTCTTGATGATTTTGACACCATTTTAATCTAGACTTGAACGCTCTTCTGCTGACGCACATTTCTTGATACACGCAACCTGACTTGGGCCTACCACAAAGCACCCATTCCTTGAACCTTGACCTGGCCAGCCCGTGAGCCTCGCTGACATGTCGGTTCCATCCTACTATGCGCGAGCCACTACCGCTTTTCCGTGCGTTACCGCTCCCTCGACCTGACACCGCCGCTCCTCGAAGGGTGGTCACAATGTCGGAATAAAGCTTATCTAAGGTACGCCTGTGGTCACCGCTACAGCAAAAACGGTCGGCACAATTTAAACATTCAGTAGGAAAGTCAATTAGTTTAAGTTTATTATGACACTCTTTCGTGTACCTCGCGATTTGTTCCTCACTTCTCATACCCCACACCACATCTTTGTTCACATTTTTGGTGCTAGGTAAAAATCTTGGGGTGAGCACTTTCAGATTACACTCAACAATAAGGGGGAAATGGTCCGACCAGAGAGTGTCATAATTAACATACACGTTAACAATAGCCTGCTTAGCCGAGTGAGTTGTCACACAGTGATCAAGCCAACTAGTCGTCCAGTGAACCTCACTTATAAACGTATAAGTACCTGAGTCAGACCCAAGCATATCGACATCAACACATGACCACTGCTGCTCACGACATAGGCCAGTTAGTTCACTATAAAACAACTCACCCGGATCCGCATTGAAGTCACCAAGTATGAACACTGATTCTATTCCATACTCGTCAATAATAGCATTAACTGCACTGAGGCATTCCGTAAACTCGAGCAGATTATTGGCGGAATTTGTTGGTAAATAAACGCTCATCACAATCACTGTGCTATCGCTTGTTGAAACTTTAATACCACATATACGCGCATTATTACACTGTAACACTGTCACTTGTTGAAATGCACTATAACGGTAGAGGACGCATACGCCCCCATGACCACGCCCCCTTACGATTCCTGCACTGGTATCAACCGCTGACGTCGCCGTGTACCCAAAACTGCTATCAATCGTACTGATGAAAGGGATGTCGTGCGGTAGCAGCCACGTCTCCTGGAGGCAGACAACATCACACGTACGGCACAGGTTTCTGACGTCCTCTATTGATCGTTTTACATTTTTACAGTTAAAACTTGCTACACGATAAAAACCTTTATCCATTATTAGGATGGTTAAGGCCGTTGACTGCACTCGCCTGTCTGCGCTTAAAACTCACAAAACGCCTAAATATTATTCCAGCAGGCCATATGGTTTCATCCATGTACAGAGGTAGGTTTGTTTCAGAAGTTATGAACTTGAAAGCTTTATGACCTCTTTCAATTTTCATATTTATTTTTTCTAACACCACTGTTTCTTTAGTTTTATTACGGATATAACTAACAATATCATTTTCAGTCGTGTCACAGTGTATATTTGTTATAAAGACAGGAATTTTCTTTTCTGCCGCTTTAAAATTACACTCTGCGTCTCTCGCTACTCCCGATTTTCCTTGAAAACGATATTTTTCTTGTTTTTTGCGACGCGATACTCTTTGCCAACCTATATTACAGCTATTCTTATCCGCCAACGTTTTATCTACAAGTTGTGGCCGCTCTAACTCGGACTGCTTCGCATCATAACAACCGGGCTTATCAGTGTGTAATGACTGACGCACCAGCTGTTGCACGGCGCTCGGTGAGTCGGTGAGATAATAAAATATTAAATATTCGTAGCTCAAATATTTAGGCCACAACTCAATTCAACTAGAAACTTTTTTTTAGTGTCAAGGGCGAGTAAACTTTTCAATTATTCACAACTTAGAACTACTTTGTCCCTAAAAAAGTACTAGTAGTTGATTAATGGTTTTCGTCATCTTTGACCAAGCGAGCTTAGCGTCTCAGCAACAACTGGCAAAATTTTCTTTATTCTGTCCGGATATTTTTGAAGTTATACTTCTTTTGGCGCGATAGAGAAAAATGATGAGAGTGAATTTTTTAGTGTCCGACCGAAACTAGTTTTACGACCGAAACCGAAACCGAAAACGAATTTCGGCAACGGTCTCTGTTTCGGCCGAAACCGAAACCGAAACCGAAACTTCCTTACAAGAATCATATTTTGAGGGAAAAATAAAGAAAACTTTATTATAATCATGACTGAAAACAAAACAATAAAGACGTAAAGACGTTTATTGTTTTCTCTTAAATTACATAGATAAGCAGTCTTCGACATTTTCATTTATTAATAATCAACATACCTCGTGTGTGCAAAGTGTGCATAAGTTTTGAGACGAAATAAAAGTTGTACTTATAACTTTTAAATAATTAACTTTTATTTCTAAAATTTTCAGTACACATTAAGTTAATAATAATCAACAATAAAATATAATTGAGATTCAAAATGACCACCTTCATTTTTAATACAGGCCCTTAGACGATTTGGCCAGTCATCAATGGCGGCAAGAATCTTTTCCAGCGGAATTCGCTTTGCTTCTCGGATAAGGGCTCGCTTCAGTTACTCCAAGTTTGGGTGGGACTTTCGACAGGCCCTGAGCTCTAATTCAAGCCATAAAGAATAATCCAGCGGGTTGAGGTCAGGGCTAGAGGAGGACCATTCGTTCGCCGCGATGAAGGCCGGCATTGTCCCTTAACCAAGCTTGGGTGGTTTTTGCCTTATGGGATGGCGCTGAGTCTTGCTGGAAACCCCAATCCTTGTTGTGAAATAAAGTATGAGACAGGGGTTTCACCACAGGCTCTAAGATGTCACTTTGGTAATTCTTGGCTTTCACCTTGACGCCTTGTTGACAGAAATGGAGCGGAGTGACACCTTCATATGAAACTCCCCACTATACCATCACACTAGCCGGATGATGCGTACGCGAGACATTCCGTGCTGAAGCTGGGACGTCCGTGCTGCTTTTGGCATACACTTTATTGTTTTGTCGGTTAAACTTTTCTTCGACAGTAAAGACTTTCTCGCCGGTGAAGAGTATCGTGCCTCCTAAGCAGTATTGGACAACGTTCGCGTCGCAATTTACGAAGACGTTCGTTTAAAAAGTGAACTTTCCTACGGCTATACGCCTTTACCATAAGATCATATTTCAGTATTCTGTTGACTGAAACGCGCGAAATATTAGTCTGCAGAGCGAGTTCCTTCTGAGTGCGACATGGATTTCGGCGAAGTCGCTCTCGGATGATTTTGATGTTCGCAGGCGTCCTCACAGAGCGTGGCCGACCACTCCTTTGGTGATCTTGCAAAGAACTTGTCTCCTTGTATCGTTTGATAGTGTAATACACGAAGTTTTCACCTCACGGAAAATCTCCATTGATTTTTTTCCTGCCTTAAATAACGAAATCATCACGAGAAAATTGAAATAAATTAATTTGAAAATCAAAGAAAACAAAAGTTAACATTCCAAATTCAAAATTGGAAAAGAAATAATTAGCAGCCAGTAATATTTTATTTAATTTTTTAAGTACAAAGTTTGTCTCAAAACTTATGAACACACGAGGTAGTAGCGAATCACGAATTTGGTTCTGATGGGATTCATTATTTAATTCATTTAACGCGCCGTACACGACCGATCACAGTGCGAAAACTCCCGAATGCACATTCGGTTTCGGTCGTAGTTTCGGCAAGTTTGCCGCCGAAAACGAAACTAAACCGAAACTCGTGTTTTTGCCGAAACTCAACCGAAAACGAAACCGAAACCGAACATTCGGTCGGACACTAGAATTTTTACGATGCGCGACACCTAAATTTAATATCGTGAAGTTAGTTCTAGGTGGCATGAAAATTGATAACTATGTTCAAGTTGTATATTCTAGTATTTTTATATTTAGAACACGTGTTTCGTAAGAGTAGGTACAATTAAATAAATATTATTTTGTTTTTTTTATTAAATCAATTTCATATACGACGGTGATAGTATTTACTAATAATTTATTATTTATTAGTATATCTATAAATATTGATTAGTGATAAAACTGATTTGAATAAACTGTTTTGAGTGCATTTATAGATTCGAGGTTAATTGTCGGTATGTATAATTTATTTTTCCATACGTCAAAGAAGTATAACTTTTAACGCGTGTACAAGTGTACACACTCTTTTTTTTTGTATTCGAAATTCGAATTTTGATGAAACTTGGTATATAGGTTCTATGATTTCATAGAATTTCTCAGTCATAGGGATTTTTTAATTTGGGGGGTATTATCCTCCAAAAAGAGGGAAATTTAGTGCAGTGCCATATACCGGCCGATTATATTAAAATTTTGTTGTAATATTTGGGATTTCGAATATTGAGTACAATCAGTCAAGAGGCTGTGACATATAACTGTGATTGTCGCACAAAAGTACTCGTGAGGACTACATATCGCAGAACTACTAGTAATAATTATCAGTTTGTAATTGCACAATGTTGAACATAAGCCCTTCACTTATGAGATTTTGTTCTCACGTATTATTAAGTATATTATGTATGTATATATATTGACTCAACAAATTATCCGTTTGGTCCTGTGTATTAAATAACAAAATGTATCGAAATTTTGTTAAAGTTTTCATGGCAAGATTGTAGCTTTGTATGGTAAACTTAATCACTGCTTGAAATACTCTGACAACTTCTCGCTGGCTGAGATGAAATGTCACGACTTGTGACAACAAGACATATTTGCCACTTGTAGCAACTTTTAAGTATTTTCGAAATTCTAGCCCGTTTTTAAAGAAAACCATTTCTTGTTTGGTTGACTTGGCAACACTATTTTTGACATTTACATTCAGTAAATTAATGTAATTCAATTCAATTTCATGTATAATTTTGATACGTCCTATCGTTCGATTACCGAATGATGAGAGAGCTAGTGTTTTTTTACTATTAAATACCCGTTGTTAATCTAAATATTTATGAGAAACGATGTCAGACATCAACATGGAGAAGTTCGCGGTACCAGACTTCGTCCCAGAACGTTACGTGAAGGAACTGGCGAAGTCCTGTGTCGGAGGGGAGGAGCTTCAACAACAGAAGGAAAAGATCGAAGTATTATCAGAAGAAACCGCAAATGCCCTCAAGAAAAATGTTTACGAGAACTACATGCAGTTCATCGAGACAGCGACGGAAATATCCCACCTCGAAGCCGAAATGTACAAGCTTTCGCATCTACTGAGCGAGCAGCGCACCGTGCTCACTACGCTGTCCCACGCGTCAGTCCTGGGCACCGACAACACCATATCCCGCGATTCCCTGGACAATACCGACGTAGAAGCTGACACGGCCGACGAAGAACGCAAATACAAACTCAATCTCATTACAGAGAAGGTCGAAGGTTGCATGAACCTATTAGACGTCCCAGATAGAACATTGTTGCACGAAGGCGACCTACTCGAGATCGATGCCGAGGAAAACACTGCCTTACAAAGAATGCACGTTTATTTATTCAATGATTGCCTTATGTTAACCTCTTGGATATCAAATAGGCGAGGACCTAGCAGGTATAAGTTCCAAGTCAGTTATCCTAACAGTACCCTTGCTGTGGTGAATGTGCGAGACTTGGGGACTGTTAAACAAGCATTTAAAGTGCTAGCTTTTCCAGACACCAGGGTCTTTCAGTGTAACAGCTTAGCTATTAAGAAGGATTGGTTGGATAAGTTTGATGTGGCTAAGAAAATGTATGTTGAGAAGGAAACACTGAAACAAAAGAAGAAAGAGAGCCTAGATAAACCTAAGCCTGAGTCAGTAGAGTCTCCTAGTCTATCCATAGAGGAGATAACGTCACCTCAAATAGCACCTTTGCCTGAATGGCTAGCCGACGTCACCGAGGAGCTTGATGTTCTCATAGTTGAAAGACATTTTCAAAGAACATACGAACTCATGGTTAAAGCTCAGAAAACATTGAGCTCAGAAGAATTTAAAACACACCCACAAAAACCTGATATACTGAAGAAAATTGAACAAAAACAAAAAGTGTTAGTGGAGATCTTACTAAAAGAGTTGGATGTGTCTCATAACTGGAGTCCGAGAGCAGGTTTGCAGTCAAACCGGCAACCTGTGCTTATCCTCAACAAGTTTAACATGGCTAGTCAAGCATGTGAACTGTTTCTGGCTATCTGTAGTCATACCGTCAAAGTGCACATAAAAGGGGTCCAATTGGAAGGATCCATTAACAGTTACGTAATGCAAGTGGGTGAAGTATTCTTCTGTTCACTGAGCGACGCCTTAACAGAGTTCATAACGTTGTTTCCAAAGAATAAGATTAGCGCTTTCATAGGTTGGGCTAGCATGCAACTTAGAATACTAATGAGTCAAATTATTAAGCAGATATTTACTCCTCAATGCGCCTTAGATTCAGTACTAGACTGCGTACAAAGTCTGAGAGACCAGTGTATGTTATTTTGTGAGTTTGGACTAGATCTAAGATTTCAGATGAACAGCTGTTTGAGAACTCCCATAATAAAAGCACTGAGGGAATATAAAGAGAAGATTGTCGACTCCATGAAAGCTAAAGTGTCTGAAGATAAGTGGACTCCTGTAAATATGAATACGAAAGCTGGAGTAAATAAATTTTTGATACAAATGGAAAATTTGGGCCTTATATTAGCTAAGTATATTATAAACGAGACGTGGGTGGACTTATCCAGCAGTACGATATGGTTTGCACAGTCCGTTATAACCGTGCAAAAAGTTGGACTGAAACTCGTAACTCGGGACATGATGGATGTCCTGGATGAGTGTACTCATGCTATTTTTAACTCCCGCCTCATGCTGTCAATAGGGAACGATTCTAGTTACTCACAGAAGAACTATAAGTTTATTTTAGACACAGTCATGCCTCTAATGCTCAGAAGTTATAAGGAAGAAGTCGGTTACGACAATGAGAAACTGGTTACTCTAGCCAAGAAATTTGGTGTGATCGTATCTCCACCAAAGAAATCCAACATCACAAAGTATACAAGTAACGAATATTTATGAGACTAGTTCTTAGCTGCATGTGAAATGTACGAAATTATTTTTATTACGCTGAAGCTTTAAAACTGTAATATATAGGTAGTAAGCGAGCAGGACTTTTGTAAGTTTATTTAAAAAACTGATCAAACTAAATATATTATTATATGCAAGTTATTAATGTGAAATTTTAATAAACCGTAATGACGGTTCACCGATTGTTTTTATTCATGGAAAATTTGGTCAGATGAAATAAAAGCATATTTGAAATAATGTAAACACTTTTATTTGGTTAACATGGGAATGCTTTTAAGGCGACAATCAAAATGATAACAGTAAAATAATAATAAGAAATACATAATAAATAAGTATTTTTTCTTTTTCTGAGATTTTCTCAGACATGTGTCTTGTTACAACTACAGACCATGGTGCTATTTCTTGAAGATTTCAAGTGTCACACACCTCATTAATTTAAGTAACATATGTACATTTGCTAAGAGTTACATTTTTAAGCAAAAAAATAGCTTAGGCCTAAGTTGGCTATCATTTAAAAACTACCAAAATATAATACATTTCGTGATTTGCTTATTATAAACAGCTGATACAAGTCAAGCGTTCGCCTGATGTAAGTGCCACTCACAGAATATTCATCTTGGACAGCTTAAACCTGACTTATCACAATTTTTCATGGAAAACATTTATGACTTTTGTTTAAATTGAGTGACGAAACGAGCAAACCGCTCGTCTGATGTGAAACGTCACGTTTGCCCATAACAGGTCTGACCACCCAGAATTTGATGACAAGACGACTTTGACTAGATGCTTCTATGATTCGTTTTCCATCAAAGATTCAATGAAAGTATTCCCGTTGATGAGTTTAGTCGTCAATATCACATACTCCACATTCTCCTGCTGCTTGTCTTCTTGCTGGCTGAGAGTCCTCAACGCGGATATTTCTTGGTAAGTGCAGCCTCCAATGAAGAAGACCAGGATCACTCTAGGGTTGTCGCTGGAGGAATTTTCGCTGGACATGGAGTTACGTCGCGCCATGCGAGGTTGGAGCGTTTGGAGCTCGTCGATTGTCGGCCCTGGCAGCAAGCCTAAGACGTCTTGGATTCCTGGAATTGAAATTCAGTTCTAAAGTCAACGCGCACGATATGCTTTTAAATCGGGTGATAAAGTCTGAAATGGTCTGTGTCAATGGTCTGAGACTTCGATTAACTTGATGGAGACGCTTTGCTGTAACTTTTTACCGACTCCAAAAAAAGAAGCTACAGACTACAGACTATACAGGGTTATTCATAAAGGGTATGCTAAGCCGAAAAGGGCTCATAGTACTCATCATTGTGAACAACTTTTACTATGGGGCCAACTCGAAATTCGCGAAAAAAAATCAGCTATTCCATAGAAAAATGTCAATGACACTTAACAAAATGTATGGAACAGCTGATTTTTTTTTCGCGAATTCCGTGTTGTTCCCATAGTAAAAGTTGTTTATAATGATGAGTACTATGAGCCCTTTTCGGCTTAGCATACCCTTTATGAATAACCCTATAGACAAAACTACTCCGTTTATACTCTATGACTTATTCCTACTTTGTTGGGGTTGCTTATTTTGAGCCCCCCTGGGTTCGCCACTAAATAGGGACCATATAACAGCTAGTTGATAGTACCGAGCTGGCCGGATACTCAGTTGCCATGGCCGCGATGACGTCACCCATCAGGCACCTATTGTTTATGACCTCTGCCCACTCAACATGAAAATGACTAACACGTAAAACGACTCTAATTATAACGAATACCTAACTAATAACTGTGATAAATGTGGCCTTATCATAAGTGTAGCCATGTGTGGGCGTTTGTGATATTTTTAATGTCAATTGATAAGAGTTTTGTCCGCTTTAATTGACACAGCAAAATTGTGAGTAAGTACATAATTATCTAAACTGATAGTGAAAATTAATATAGTTTATTTACATGGTTATAAGGAAGGCTGAGCCGAAAAGTGTTCACAGTCAGTACACATAAATATGAACAACTTTTACTATAGGACCAACGCGGAAATCGCGAAGAAAAAAGCAGCTCTTCCATAGAATTTCTCGAGAGCCGTTGACATTTTTCTATGGAAAAGCTGTTTTATTTTCGTTATTCTTATTGATTTTATTATTGTTTTTTTCCGATTCTAGCATATGCGATGCATATTACATTATATATGCGAGAATTTAAATAGGTACCTAAAACTACCTACCACTTTTATTTAGTCACCTCAAAACATCAGCAAACTTGAATACTCAACTATTATTTATTTTAATTACCATATCAATACAGAGGCATACATGGGCGTTTTTCAAAAAAGATGTACACTGCGAATTTTGGGTGTCCCCTGACTTTGGCAATTTTTTGTAATTTTTGTATGCACCGTTCTCAATTATACTGCATATTTATTAAATAGTTACATATTCAAGTTATAAAAATTACTATAATATGCAAACAAACTCTCACTGATATTGAAATATCATAAAATTAACATTAAAAAAAGTGCTAAATATACATGTCCCACCTGCATGTTTGGAACTTTGAAGTCTCAAGTAAGATTAGTTACAATAGATGGAGTCACTGTTTATACACTGTAGACGTATGTTGAACTCATAAATACAATTTAGAGGTTTTTATTTCGAATTTAGGCTTTAATAGCTCAAAATACTATATTTATTGCTGTCCCAGGAATATGACACAACCGGAATTCCGGCAAACGTCACGGTAAACTTTTCAATACTTCAACGCAATTTTTCCCTAAAAGATGGTTGCTTTTCATTTCTGGCAACATTTATCTTGTCTGTGGTGTACCCGCCATTTTGAAACAAACCTCAGTGTCAACAAAATCTGTGACTAAAGTGGGCGCGTTACGGTGGTGCCGAATTGGAGTTCCAGATAGTAACAGGATTTTATGAGGTATGTAGCAACTTTCCAAGTTATTGGCCATAAAACAATTACATTTTTGTTTATAAATCATTGTAAAACGAGTCGAAAGTAGTCATACAATGGACACAACAGCTTGAATTATTGTTAGAAGTTTTGTTGGTATGAAGTCGTCACATCGGGTTCGTCACGTATTGTACAGCCGGAATCGTTTTGTGACGCACCGGAACTATTAGGCTGGGGTTACATTTAATAGATGAATAGGAATCAAAATAAACAAATCCTTCTAACATTATAAATGTGAAAGATTGGATATTTGAATATTTGTTACCGCTAATCTTCGAAACCCTTGAACCAATTGGGATGAAAATTAAGAGATACGTAGATCGCGACCTAGAATAAAAATTTGGTACTTGGTTGAGATTTTATGTACTTAGGTACGACACGCTAGTGTAGAGTAAATAATATATCAGTAACAAAGTAAAAATAGTCATCTTTATCAAAACATGGCTCCTTTTTCCACAGCAAGATTTTATGTTGAAGCTGTTGTTTGTTGGTAGGATGTAGGACACTATATTTTGGGACACCGTATTATGTAAGGTGTTTCGAAACATTGAGTAGTGCTTTAAACCATCAAACTGAATAACTTTTACTATGGGACCAACTTTGAAACCGCGGAAAATTACAGCTGTTCCATACGAAAGTTAATACCTACTGTTGAAAATTGTATGGGACAGCTGTTTTCTTTCACGCGATTTCAAAGTTGGTACCATTGTAAGTTATTCAGCTCAATGGTCTAAAGCACTTCTTAAAGTTTGTAAGGTTAATATTGAAACACCTTATACAATAACTAGGTCATGAGTATTATTATAATATTAAGTATATAATGTGATACAATGTATGTTAAGTATGTCTGCTACATTTCAGTAATGGCCCTCACGGCAGCAGAAAGAGCTAAACGATACCGGGAGAAACTAAAACAAAACCCCGAAAAATTTGAAGAGCAGCGGAAGAAGCATTTAGAACGACTTAGGAAGAGTCGAAAAACCATTAGTGAGTTGACACAAGAAGATAAAGAATGTAGAAGAAAACAATGGAGAGAAGAAAAGAAAAAACAGAAAGCAATAAAGAATAAAAAAGAAAAAGAAGATCAAAGAGTTACCCCAAGTTCATCGAAGTCTCAAAACAGCGCAGCTCCTGTCTTAAAAATTCGTTACAAAAAAATATGTAGGAGTTATCGAGGAGCTTTAGAAAATATTCGGAAACTAAAAGTAAAAAATGAAACAATTCGCAAGAAACATTACCGTGAAAAGTTAGCTCATGAGGCAAAAGTTGGTGAACTCCAAAAAATTATAGATAAACTTACTGCGCGGCAAGAAATTTTAGAAATATCACTACGCGAAACTTACTCCACTGCTCAATCTTTACCAGAAAAAAAGCTGCTTAAATCAGTCGCGACACACCAAGTGGTCAAAACCAATAGATCAGTCAAAACGATTGCAACGTACTTGGGGCTAAAAGGCCGCATAAGACAAAATAAGAAAAAAATTGTGTTGAACAAAAAAATTCAAGAAGAAATAAAGCGTTTTTATGTAAGAGATGACATAAGTCGAAACACAGCAGGAAAACGAGAAACTAAAACTAGGGGAAAGAAGAAAAGGCAGATCAGATATTTAACTGATACATTACAAAATTTATATGAAATTTACAAAAAGGAAGGAGGAACGCACAGTTTTACGACTTTATTTCGGTATAAGCCGTATTACGTTGTGTCACCTACGGCTAAAACAAGAGATACCTGTATGTGCGTTAAGCATAGCAACATGGAATATCTTTTCATTGCTCTGAAAAACAAAAATGTAATAGACTATAAAAACCTCGAAGAAACTATTAATAAGTCGGTTTGTGACAAAAACTTACATGCTTGCATGTACGAATTATGTGTAAGTTGTAACAACCGAAGCCTCCAATTCAAAGAGGAAAAAAATGAAGACGAAATTACATGGTTTAGATGGGATAGAGTTACGCATACATACCAAAAATCGGAAAAAAGTATTACTACTAAGAAAACAGTGAAGCAAGTGCAGAAAGGAACGGTTCGAGATCTAGTGACAGAATTTAAAGCTGAGTTTTCAAAATTTAAGAGACACTACTACAACTGGAAAGAGCAGCAGCGGCAATACCAGATTTGCATTAAAAATCTGGCCATTAAAGAAATTGCCATTTTAATCGACTTTTCCGAGAATTACGACTGCAAACTGGGAGCAGAGATCCAATCAATGCATTTTGGAGCATCAAAAAATAGTATAACACTCCATTGTGGGATGATTTATTGGATTGATAAATCGCAATCGTTTGTAACGATATCTGATAATACATGTCACGAACCCAATGCCATCTGGGCACATCTCTTGCCCATATTACAGTTTGTAAAGAAATCAGACCCAACAATTGAAATAATCCATTTTTTTTCTGACGGCCCCACATCCCAATACAGACAGAAAAAGAACTTTTACCTCATTAACTTATTTACAACCAAATTGAAATTGAAATGTATTACCTGGTCATTTTCGGAAAGTGGACATGGTAAGGGAGTCGCAGATGGCATTGGGGGTGCAGTTAAAAGACAGTTAGATAGACGTGTGGCTTATGGTCATGATGTGACAAATGCAGATGATGCGTATAAACATTTATCAACCAGCATGAAATCTGTTAAATGTTTCAAAGTATCTGATAGTGATATCGAAAATATGAACAAAATCATTCCAAGAGATCTTAAAGCTGTCCCGCAGACCATGAAACTCCACCAGATCATATCTGTCGATGTCGGTCAAATTATACATCGGCAATTAAGCTGCTTCTGTGGCGATAAACGCGGGCTTTGCAATTGTCTGAATCCCGAAACTCATTTATTTGATTCTGAACGGAGTCGAACTGTCTGTCGAAAAAGCCGTGATGTTACAACAAACTTCGTAAACGACATTGTTCTTTGCGATAAAACTGTCCAGGGTGGTCATGATGCTCAAATATTTTTGGATATTAATGAAAACGCAGCTTTTATTGCTGAAAAAGATCACAGTAACCCCGACCTTCAAACAGTCTCGATCATTGATCTCGAAAATGTACCTCGCGATGAAACTGGTGGAGGGATCGCCACCGTAACTAATATTGCGCCCTGCAGTAAAACAGACCAGAGTGACCTTAACATTGTTGACCTTACTGCTTCGCCCAGCCAGAATGATAATCAGACTGATTCCATTATGGAACTTAACTTGAAAGTAGATGATGTTCTGGATTTAGAGGTTTTTGACAGTGTCATAGAATATCCTCAACCGGAGTTTGATTTAGTTTTAGATACCGTAGACTGCTTGTCAAAATACGACGCCTTAGGCTGTTTGACAGAAGAAAAAGAGAATGAAAATAAGAATAAAAGAAAGAATAATTTATTGGCGTCAGATATAGGTCCGTCAAAGAAAAAGCTAAAAGTACTTTTACCAAGAAAAGAAGAAAAATACAGGAATAAGGCACTAAAAACTATAATTAATAGAAACTTTACATGCCATATGTGTAAACTGCGTAAACTCTATGTGATCACAGACATGACAAAGTGTATTGCTTGTAAAAACTGGGTATGCAGATTATGCTGCAACCAACCAGCTATTGATTATATTTGTGACAGATGTTTCGAAGACTGATTAGAACCTTAAGCGATACGTAGCTAACTACATTCCAAATAGCAATGAACAAAACCTAATTTCAGTAATGAATAATGTTTCTTTATTTTTTTCTTATAATAATATAACTCAGGAATATATTTAAAAAATGAATAATTTTCTTTGCATCTATTTCATTTTGATTGCTTGGTCGTAATTGCTATTTGGAATGGAAATAGGTATTACTTATTTAAAATGAGTAAAATTTACCAAAATTTAAAAAGTTGTGTTCAAAATATGTTAACTGTGTACCTCAAGATTAAGTTATAATAGGTTTTAGTAATAACCGTTTTTTATTTTAGATTATTAATTTAAAGACTGTTAAAATAGAAATGTTCGACCTATTACTCTGTGTAAACTTAGCTTATTTTTTTCCAGTTAGTCACTTAGAATTCCAGATAGTCACTGTCCCATATTTTACCGAGACAATAAACTAATCTTATTTGAGAAATATTTAGTTGATTGATAACATTTTTGTAGTTGTGGTTGACTCTGAATTTGCTGTTTATATTATTTGTAATCGCGTTCAATTTCATTTTAAGTAGTAGGTAGAAATGTAATGTTTGAATGATCAAAAGTTCCGTCTGTGACGATCTCGAAAGTAAAATGATTGCTTAGCGATGATTATAGTGATTTATCTACGTTTAGGTGTTTTGTTTCAACGATTTGAAGGTATATTTAGTTAATAATAAAAACAAATGTGTTATATTAACTCATGTTTTTCATTTTATTTGCATTTTTCCTTTGTGACGAACCGGAGCACGTTCTTGTGAACTCTTCTGTAAAAATAAAGATTATCACGTTGTTTTGCATAATACCGATATATTTTTTATTATTTTTACTTCTTTATAGTATATTTTATCGAATGAGATAAGAATTAACGGTAAAATTTCTATGACATAAAAATTGTTCCGGTTCGTCACGTGTACATCTTTTTTGAAAAACGCCCACATATCTATAGCTAGCTTTACTATGACTTACCAGTCCAACCCTTGTTTTTAGCAATATGTTCGCTAAGCCGCACAGTTAAAGGTGTATATTTGCTTGACAAGTAGCTCTTGTTGTTCGCAGTAATTTCTGCCTCATCCATTGTTAGGTGGAGCGACTGTAATGGTAATTATTCTTGTGTTATTCAAAATATGATGAGATTTACTTGTTTTGTAAAGTGTTTGCTACGCAATGTACCTACGGGTTTTGGTGAAAGTAGTAAAGGACTCACTACAAACATGTAAATACAAGGTTATAAGGAAAGGGTATGCTAAGCCGAAAAGGGTCGAAAGGGAAACAAGAACATTATTTTTACAAAACAAAAAACAAAAACCGACTTCAAAAGACCGACTATTGAGTTATTCATCTATTTGTCGCGCACGTACTTATGCAAATTTAAGACTTATATATGGTTTTCTCATGGATACCATTATCAGAACTGGACTAAATTGAAATGGGACCAAATGGGAAGCGTCAGCTTTCTAATAAAAAAAGAATCATCAAAATCGATTCACCCAGTCAAAAGTTATGAGGTAACAAACATAAAAAAAAATAATAATGAAAGAATAATAATAAAAAAAAACATACAGACGAATTGATAACCTCCTCCTCTTTTGAAGTCGGTTAAAAATAGTACTTAAACGTATTATGAACAACTTACTATGGGACCAACCTCGAAATTGAAAAAACAAAATCACCTGTTCCATAGAAAAATGTCAATGACACTCGACAAAGTGTATGGACCATATAGTAAAAGTTATTCATTCATAAGTATTATGAGCCCATTTCGGCTTAGCATCCCCTTTCCTTATAACTGTATATTCGAACACCCTTTTATTTGGACGGCGACTTTTTACTTTTGACAGAAAACAATCTTATTAGGATTTTTTTCTTATACTAGGGAACCCTAAAACATAGTATACCTTTCTCAACACGGCATATTGCCTGGTGCCTAACTGCGGTCTCAGCAGGCCACATTTCTCCAGATTTCGCCACTCAATAGCATAAAAAAACTGAATTTACATGGGTTTCTTATTGTACTGCGGAACCCTAAAACATTTAGGTACCTTTCAGTTCAGTTGTTCTTGTCTTTGTGTGTTCCATGGCGTCCCCGACACCGGTTATCCTAGTGGGGAGTTACGAGTGTGAAACATTATTTTTATTTTTGTTATTTACCTTTCTCAACACGGCATATTGCCTGGTACCTAACTGCGGTCTCAGCAGGCCGCACTTCTCCAGATTGCAGAGCGTGAGCCAAGTCTTGAGCCCGTATACTTGGACAAGTTCCCTTTTGTAGTACTCCAGGACTTTCGGCTTGAGGCCCGACCCGGTCACGCATTGTAGGCATATTAGCCGGAGTATCTGAAAATATAATTATGATGATTTTCACGCTAATAGGTAAATAAACAAATATTCTGTAGCTGAGGTGAATCTGCAAGAAAAATCAATTGAAAAAAACATCTCCCAAGAAGCTAATAATTATTGGTTACTTGGATTCTTTCTAGAAAATCTGTTCTGCCGTTTGAATGTTATAATCTTGAAACGGTAGAACAGATTTTCTTGAATCAGAGCTAAGACGGTGGGTCCCTCTCAATCAGTAACATCAAACGAGTCACACTTACTCGTTGTGACTCGTTGGGAACCCACCAACCTACTACCTACAGACACGCATATAGTAAGTACACGTATAAAATAAGAACGTTAACGTAAGAATGTTATGGTACACTCATAACATTCTTACGTTCTTCTGAGGATCTAACATACAAAGTCAAACGTCTGCGCAGTATCTTACTACTAAAAGTTGTCAAAAAAATAATAATTAAAAAGTTATAAACTTAGTCAAAGTTAAATAATTTACCTTAGTCAAAGGTTCCTTCTGTGCAATCAAGTCCTCAATAAAAGGGCACACTTTCTCATTCTCTATGCAGTTCAGGAAATCCTCTTCACATTGTATTGTGTCATGGAAATCGAATTCATCTGTGGTCTGAAAATAAAGGTTGTATAAAATATAGCCTACAGCACTCAGGGATGGTATAACATTGCATTGATGATATTTGACTGAGCGAGCGAAGCGTCTCTGCAACAACTGGCAACATTTTCTTTCATCTCTCCGGATGTTTGTATGTTGGCACTCGCGTACAGGGCGTATTTTTCAACGAATCTCGACGAAACTTGGTATACTTACAGGTTCTACGATTTTATAAAAGTATTTTTTTTGGAGGGGTATTTCCCTCAAAAAGGGGGGGAAATTAGCTGCAGCGCCATTTATCGGCCGATTTTGGTAAAGTTTTGCAGTAAAATTGTAAAACTTTCCACTGCACTCATTACCCTGATATAAGATGTTTAATCTCCTATTTGCCCTGAAATTTCACTGGAAACAATGCCCTTCTAACCGGAGCACAGTAATGTTTGCAAATTATTGCTTGGCGGTGGAATAACTGGCAAAGGTGTAGTTCATCCCCAGGCGGGCTCTGCAAAAGAGCCCTACCACTATAAAAACCTACATTACCATCTTTCAATCGACAAACAACTTACCTCCTTAATACATTCCGCTATAGCAGTATGAGTGGCTAAAGATTGCTTGTTAGCCAACATCTGCGGCAGCCGCGAGACGAAGTGCTTGATCTCTTGCACCGTCTTGTCCTTATGCTGCTCGTCGAGCTGAGTCTTGATCACGCGAGCTTTCTTTGAAAGGGCTGCACCTACCTACGGAAAGGAGGTTTAGAAAACGTCAGAGCACTGTTTCTGTCTGCTAAACCTAAAATTACTTAACACTTTGACTGCGGAAAACACATACCTTGTGTTTTCCTTAATGCGACGCGAGTGCGGCTGCACACGCCAGGCGCATAAAACTACGCATTTAACTATTAGCCGTACTTAAGGCAAGCGCATATGAATATTAGCCGCAGTCAAAGTATTAAAATACACAAATACAATACAGGGTATACTTAACCGAAAAGGGCTCGCAGTACTAATTATGAACAACTTTTACAATGGGACCAAACCGGAATACGCAAAAAAAATCAGCTGTTCCATACATTTTGTCGAGTGCCACGGTAAAAGTTCTTCATAATGATGAATACTATGAGCCCTTTTTCGGCTTAGCATACCTTTTCCCTAAACCCTGTAAGTGTGTGTAAGATAAAGTCTTATAACCCGGTCACAATATCTGTGCACCTCGCTGGAATGCGTATAGCCTTATATAGTCGCACTTTCGCACCGCACTGTCGCAGTCGAAGCGGAGAGCGGAGCGGAGAGGTGACAGGGGAAGCGGGAGCCTCTCCCGCTTCCCCTGTCACCTCTCCGCGCACTCCCCGGTGCGACAGTGCGACTATCTATGGCTATACGCATTCCAGCGAGGTGCACAGATATTGTGACCGGGTTATACTTACTGATGTAAAATAGCAGTCCCTCAGCTCAGCGAACAGTTCCTCGCTCGAGTTGAGCATGACTCGCTTCCTCTCCCGCGCGGTCACCTCCGGGTTGGCGTCGTCGGCGCTCACGAACTTGTGTCCCGGGAACGTGGCGGTTGTGCTTTTAATGCCGTATTGCTCATCTGTTGGGGTTTTGGACACAAAGAAAATACATTTTTGGCTACATATCGTCGCGTCGTTTACAAACAAACAACAACAACAATGCAGGCAAACATTGAAAGTAGTCAAAATATATTACATATACGAGTAGGTACAGAGTAATAAGGTAAATATGCTTAGCCGAAAAGGACTCATAGTACTCATCATTATAAACAACTTTTACTATGGGTCCAACACGGAATTCGCAAAAAAAAAAAATCAACTGTTTCATACATTTAGTCGAGTGCCATTGACATTTTTCTATGGAACAGCTGATTTTTTTTCGCGAATTCCGGGTTGGTCGCGTTAAAAGTTGTTTATAACGACGAGTACAATTTTGCCTTTCTTTATGACCCCGTATTATTTATCGCGAATTTATTCGGTTATTAAAAAAACAGGTAAATAATAAGATGAAGTAACGTTTATCATGATTAACGATTGAGATGGGATATTTATCTAGACACGCGGTAGCGTGTCAAGCCAAGTTCAATATTATTTTTAATAATTTCACTCACCAATGAGGCCTTCATAAGTGAGCTGTGTGTTCATAACGCTGGTGAAGTCTACCGCCCGATCGAGTATTAGCAGCTGGTCGATGCAGGAGGTCGTCGCGCCCTTGTTCGTGCCCTGCTCTTCTTTGTTCAGACGGCAAAGTAGATCCCATACCTGAATAAAGGTAAAATTAAATTTTACACAGGAATTTTTATTTAGAGATGAAACGGATAGCAGTTGTGCCGGATACCGGATATTCGGCCGACCTTGTAGCCGGATAGCCTGTTATAAGCGGAACATTGCCGTTTGGTGCATCGCACGAAGTACGCTTACGTAGGCCGCCGCCGCCGCGAACGATTCGGCGGACTCGGTCCAATTCGGTTCATTTCGTCGATAAGCGAAGTTAACAACTTGATATCCGGTATTCGGCCGGATAGTATCTAGGCCGCTGGCTAGACCGGATACCAGATAGTTACCGGACATCCGGTTTATCTTTTATTTTTATATTTGTTTGTCCCCTCGTAAGGGTAAGAGGAGAGAACAAACAGGAAGAAGTCGAAAACTAACGTGGTTTTGACATATTTAGTTACAATTTTATAATACCTACTCACATATTTTTGTGTAGGATTATAAATGTGATAGTTTGTATGTTTGTTTGTCACCACATATCTCTGTGACTACTAAACTAATTTTAATAAACAGAAAAATAAAATAATAGAGATAGAGATATTTTTGTTATAATTAAACACGGGAATACTCACGTAAAAATTAAGTCGTCTACTACGACTAGTTTCGGTCACATTCGGTGACCTTCATCAGGCGAGTTTACAAACGTGACGCGCTCGCGGTTGCGTCTCGTGAGTATTCCCGTGTTTAATTATAACAAAAATGTGTGAAAACCACGTTAGTTTCCATAGTGAGATAGAGATAGTGCAGGGGTGGCGAACCTTTATGAATCAAAGTGCGAATTTCACTAAAGAAAAGTTTAATGAGGCTTTCGACATACTGTTAAATAATTTTGCCTAGTGGGTGGTGGTGTGCCCAAAATATGTTGACGCGTACCTTTGGTTCGCCATCCCTGCTCTAGTGTATTGTCTCACTCATACCTGTTTGGCAGCCTGTCCCTTGCCAAAAACCCGAGGTATGATGCCGTACCACTGCTGGATGGTACGTAAAGCTTGGGCTGCATTGTACAAGCAGGTGGGATCCCCATCTAAGTAGTTCTCTCTGTGAAAATAAAACACATTTCTTACTTGAGATAGATATAACATATGCTTTAGCTTTTGTTGCTATTTAACTCAATTTTTAACTGTTAAACAGCATACTTTAGTTTATTCTGCATTTAGTTAAACAGGGTTTTGTAAATTGTGACTATACGAGTCAAAATAATTATTTTTACAAAAAAAAAAAAAAAAAACCGACTTCAAGAGACCGGCTATTGAGTTATTCATCTATTTGTCGCGTACGTACTTAATGCAAATTGAAGACTTATATGGTTTTGTTGGTTTAATGGGACCACATGGGAAACGTCAGCTTTTCAATAAAAAAAATCATCAAAATCTATTCACCCAGTCAAAAGTTATGAGGTACAAACATAAAAAAAAAATATACAGTCGAATTGAGAACCTCCTCCTTTTTTGAAGTCGGTTGTAAAATATACCAGCTTATAATTATGTACAGCCGAAAAACATTACCTTCATTCTGGGAACTAAGGTATTACATATTATATTCCATGATTTAAACCTGTTAGTTTCACATCTGTGTTACAACAGATTTTTCCTACAATAGCATGCTTGCCCAGATAATATCTATTCACTTTCTAATTAACACTTTAACTGCTGCTAATAATCACATGTGTTTGCCTTAAATGGGGCTAAAACTCAAATGCGTAGTATTTTACGCGCCTGGCGTGTGTAGCTGCATTCGCGCTGCACAAAGGAAAACACAAGGTATGATGTATTTTCAGCAGTTAAAGTGTTAAACAACCCTGTTATGTACTTGTTTAAGAACATACAGAAATGCATTGTACCTGAAATCATTTTGCAGTTCTAAGGACATGACATCACTGTCAATAGGAAATATGTCACACTTGAACTCCTTTATGGTGATGCTGTTGGCCACTCCTCGGTTGTTCAGGTGTATCCTGCACAGCTCGCTTTTGCGAGGCACAAAGAAGAGGTGGAACTCCAAACCGGCAATTCTTTCTGCCCTGTGGAAGCAATGAAAATTTAATGTGATATTTATGAGTAGAAAAGATATGGAGTATGTAACGAAACGTGGACGAAACCGTGGAGCACGTGCTGTTGCACTGTGAGGCCACGGCAGACATAAGATCAAGGTCGAGGCTCCTTGAAGAAACCACACAACAAGTCTCAAGTACCACAACATCTGGCGCAATGCAAGTGGATAAGGTATGCCAGCGACCCCAGGCCGGGCTCCGTTATTTTAGGGAGCTCAGATGGTTGGGGTAAGCTGGCAGTCGAGGGGCAATGCACAACACACCCCAAGCGGGACGTCGGTGCAGGTTGTATCACCCCCATTTAGAATTAGAATTAGAATGGAGTATGTAGAAGGGTACAATATAATTAGATAATTACTAGAGTTATAGCTGTTGTCACAATATAAGATGCCTGTTATGACACTTGAGAAAGACCGTAGAATGTTACTTGGAACGCTTTTCGCGCATACTTTATGGTAGCATGTAATGTCAAATTATAACGAAACTCTCAAAAACAGTTACGTTCTCAGTCTTCTTTTTTCAAATATTAGTGTTGTAACTTGTAACCAATTAATTGACGATAGCTCAACTGACGATTTTGGCTCATCATCCGAAGAAAATTATTGAATGAAGATTCAATCACTTTCGTTTTTTCTTGTTTATTTGTGATTGAATGAATGTTATTGTAACTAAAAATATTAAATTAAAGACAAATTGACCTCTCGCACCATATCGTATCATTTCAATATACCTATAATATTCAAGTTTAAGTTAAATTTTCGAATCGTAACCTTAATCCAATGTACTTTACAATACAAAATCAAATCGATCAAATACTCATACAAACTTGAATTGATTTATCGTGAGTATCGAGTACCGAGTCGTATGGTGACATCACTAGTTACGTCGCAATGACAAACGTCATAACGGGCATCTTATTTTGTGATGATTATAGAAAGTATCTATGCAGTTTTATTTGAGAAGTATTAGAGCCTTTGTTACCCCTGTTACTACCAGTGGCAACATGGCTGTTTTTTTATTGCCCGTGTTAATGCAACTGTTTTAGTAGTAACACTACAGTTTTATTTCCCATCTACTGGCCATTATTTTTATTTAAACATTTTCCTTTTTCCAAAACAGCCTCAGCTGTGAGCCAATGTGAAATCCTAGCCAGATGTGTTTCATTGTAATCTTTGACCACATCGTTATTTAACATCACATGAGTAATGGTCAATCAAATCCCTATCCTGTTTTAATCAGAACACAAATGTTACAAGTCCAAAAACCACACTATAGTTTAAAAAGACAATGATAGCTTAAGTTGTATCGGTAAGGTAAAAGCACAATATGGTGCCCTACTTCCTGGCACAGCCGTGGAGGCTTTTCAAATACCTTTGGATTGTACAAAATCTGTACAATTTTGTACAACCATTTTCATATGATATGTATTGCAGAAAAATCCCTGGAAGTTCATAGCGAAATTTTTGGGCAAATAGGAGATTAAACATCTGATATCTCAGGATGACAAGCGCAGTGCTGGGCCACATAGGGTCTTGTCTTGAACTGTATGAATTTAAAATTGTGGGTGACGCAGACCTCTAATGAGCAAATGTGATGTTTAACATTGTCACTCAATAGCACAAAAACTAAGTATTTTTAACTAAAAACTCAGTATTTTTAACTCGGTAAGTCAACTGAAGGAAAAACAATTACAGGCGTTCCATGTTATTTTTAGAAAATACTGTTGTATGCTTTGTAAGTATAAAAAATGACTAGGGTATTAAATTTACCTGAGTGACTGCACATAATCAGCTATCAAATCCATCAAAGTGAGTTTAGGGCGTGATATAAACACAATGTGTTTCACCGTAATGCTTGGTAGGTTTCCTGGCCTTAGCAGAAACATATCAGTCATATCGTGTTCCTTGAGCAAGGAGTACTGCGCGACGAGTCCTACTGGACCCGCCAGCCACTCATCCCAAATTGTCACCTGAATTGGTAAAGTAATATAGCAATTAAATGAAATTATTTAGCTAACGAATAGAACTATATTACATGCAGAAACAATTTATTAATTATGATATGCTAAGGCTTGAAATAAATAAACTGGTTTTTTCCTTGTTAAAATTCGATTTACCTTAGGCCCTTTGATTTGTTGTAGTAGGTCCAAAAATTCGGTCCTCATGTTTTCTTGAACTATAGAGACATTAAGTCTGCCTCCCGAGAGATGGGTACTCATTTTTGTATCCCTCATGATGAAGAAATGTAGGAGCGTCGAAAATTATTTTGTTTTATCTCCCAGACCTCCCAGATCCACACAAAATCACAAATCCCAAGAACTGAGAAATCAAAACAAGGCAATGTAATGACAACATTGATTGACATTGACAATGACAATTATCAAATTTTGACATTGACAATAATATCCAGAAAGTATAATGACGTTTTACAGCAAATAATTCGCAGATTAAAAAATAAATATGGCAAGCCTTTCATGTTAAAACTCTGAGGTTAAAACTAATAAATATAATAATATAGTAATAAATAATAATAATATATATAATACTAATATAGTCTCCATGATTAGAGAGGTTTAAATTAGTTTAAACCTCTATAATTTAAATTAGAGGTCTAAAAAATGTCGCTTTCATTTGTAATCATTCAATCAAATTCAACCAATGACTCAAGCACAAAAATTCAAAACGTCATCAACGTAAAGAGGAGTTTTTATTTTTCAAACATTATCAGACTTTTAAATTATAAAAATTATTAAAACGGCATAAATACAGGTACACACTTTTAAGTACATAATTATATTAATAATATCTCATCTTTAATACATTTCTTTCGGCATGTGAACTAATCAGCACCGCAGGACCCTAGTAAAAGGCAGTTTTGAAATGGCGCGAAAACGTTCAAAAACTTTTCATCTCTAAAAACATAAAAAGAAGACGCAGGGGGCCGTATAACTTGTTATTGTAAAGCAGGTAAGTTGTTTTGCTTCTTGTTATTAGCATTTACAATCAATAACTAACCAAATGATTACACAGGATACAACATAATAATTGTAGCAATCACGCATGCGGGCAAAACACTAAACTTATTAAATGAGTTGAATATTTACTTAGGTACCCGCAGCATGATTAAGGTGCCCTGAAGTGCTTATAAAATTTTAGAGCGGTGGGCAGCTATAATTCAAATTCTGTTTTGAGTAAAAGCATCTACGTTTCTGATCCGTACAGCCCGGGCATTGGAACAGACTTCCGGCTTCCTTGTTTCCTGAGAGATATAATATCGGGCTTTTCAAGATCGGAGTGAATAGGTATCTTCTAAATCTGCCTGCTTCATCTTTGACCATGTCGTCGCTTACCAACAGGCGAGTTGGTGGTCAACGCGTATTTATTCATCATAAACGTAATAACTAGACGATCTAGACATACTGAAAAATCTATTTATTATCAGACACAGAAAACTATAATTACTTTTCTATAATTTTCGTATTTTATTAAGAGACTTATAAGTATGTACATACTTATACTGAGATTATAAGTATGTACGTATATACCATACGATATTAGGTACATAATTTTTGTATATTGCATACCCACTAAAGCATTATATTCTCTAGACTAGCCAGACAGACTACAAAGTGCATTGCTACGAACTAGTAGGTAACCCGAGACGACTGAAAAGTACATAAGAAAAGTTGGAAGAGGTAAGTTAAGGTAAGTAAGTATTATGACTGTTTACTTTGACAGCGGTTGAGTTCAGTGACGCTGGATTGTAATTTTACGTTAATGAAACGTGTTTAGTTACATTTACTAAACACATTTTTGATCCAGTCTGGCAGTTCGTTTATCCAGTGCTGGAGTGCGATGAAGTAATTGGTCCAATCACTATGAGATTATATTTTACCACTATAATCCTCTTACTATTCTACCACTATTCTATTAAAGATCCTTTATTATTAAAAATATTTTAGTAAAATACATTTAATTGGTTATAAATGTTAAAACATCTTAACTAGGTACTTAAACCTCAAAATTTCTGATACTTATTAAGATCGATAAAAAAATCAAGACACTTGTCGAGAGCTATCTATTTGTAATTTTATCTATTACACCAGGCCATATTTCATTACAAATGAAACCAGAACCCTACCCATCCTATCATATTAAAATAATCCCTCATGACCCCAATACAATACATAAAACACAATAGGTCTGTACGTATTTATCCCATTTCCGTCCCAATAAGACCCTTACCATTCTTAATCAGCTGCACATCAATAGATATAAGCTAGCTAGATATATAGCTAGCTTTAGGTGTAATATACTCGTACCTATCCGTACTATAAGTTGTATAGCCAAGAGTAGGTAGGTACGTACGTATGTACAGGCTAGGTTCGCTCGACGTCGGGCGGCAAAACCTTATCACGACGCGAAGCGTTCACTGCGCGCGGCGTCGCCAGATCGATTTTTCCACCAAACAACCCATTGCGTACAACAGTCTCATTACAAACACGTTTCCACAGAAAGCAACAGCGTGCCGCGTTCGGAAATCAAGATAATTGTGCACAACATCGAACAATATTAAAAATTAATGATGCAGTTCCGGCGCTGGGCTGAGTACTCCAATGGCCGCTCAAAATAAAGGTGAGTCCGAAACAATTTTTTCAGTCGAATTTCGTGCGGTTTTCGGCTGATGTTTGTGCCGTTTATGTAAATTTGATTTTGTGAGGCCGTACTTTTTGTGGGGCATAGTAAATTATGCTATTTGTAAGTGTGTCTGTAAGCTTATCGTGATAGTAGAGGCGTGGGCGAAGCGGCCATGTGAGCGCTGTTCGCGATCTTGTTTTTACGGCCGACGGAGATAAGGGTGGTTTTCATGACACACTTTGCTGTGACACCATTAGATGATAGTGAAATGCTTAATGATGCGTCTGTTTGAATTAGAGCTGATTTCAGTGTTAAAAACGATTTGCAGTTAAAGCAGGCATTAGAAAATAATTTCAACTAGGTAGATAATAAATTGCTAGTTTACTTTTTTGTTTGTATGAGATAGGTAACTAGGCACGGAAATTTTTATTACATGTTGAGATATAAATATGCTTTAGATGCAGGTTTGTGTAATTATGTATGGATTTCTAGGTATTATTTCTATTTGGGAATAGAAGATTGTTCATTCTCTTAATTTTACTTTCATATTATTATAATAGGTAGGTACCTATTTTTATTAGTTTGAAAAGGTTTTAATGTTTTCCTCAATTCTTTTCAAGATGGGTATCACATTTTTTATTGAAGAATGGATTTTAATTATGATAAAATTATGAGATGGGTATAAATTAATTATCGCTGCCTACTCTCCTTTTCTCATCCTTACCCAATTAGAGTTCATATACACATTTAAATTTTTAATTTTCGACTTTATCGTCTCTAGCAATCGTTGACATGTATCGGTACTACCTTGACACGTAGATTTCCTACTGTTACATCAGTACTATATCTAAAAGATGCAGTAGCCAAATTAAAAAAAAAATAAACTAATAAGTAGGTACCTATTTATATGATCATCAGTATAATCAACCTTTTTTCACCCACTGTGGAGTATCCTCGGCAGCGCGCCATATTTTCGGTCCTGTACTTTTCTCACGAACTGCCTTCCAGCCGCCTTTACAATGTCATCCGACCAGTGAGCCGATGCGATGGTCTGCCCGGTGATCGCTTTCCATTTTATCACCATTCTGTTATTGTTTTGGCCCACCGACCGTAGTACTGGCTAGATTTAGGGAAAACTTAAATCTCCTACTCATATATATTAATAATGGCTATTCTACCTATATTACAACATATAACTTTAGCTATATTATATATAACCAATCTCTAGATATTGATATACTAAAGTAGCCACAACTATATACATAGGTATACTTCGTGTTTCATCTCGATAATATTGGTTGACCATGAAACTTCAATCAATGGTTTTGAACATCCAAAACAAATAATCAATAGCCAATGTTTATCCATGTGGGCTTCGTTACTCTAATAAATAATGGAGTAGTAAAGAAAGTTCGCAGGAAATTCTCGTAGCACCAAAATTTATTTATTACCTATAGGTATAGGTAAGTAGGTATTTAGGTACTTGTACCTAACTGATATAAATTACCTTTGAACTTTACCTGACAGCGAATAGCTGTCTAAAACCAGACTAGTTAGTTTTGAAACTAACTTCGTTTCTGTACCTAGATATCTATTGTAAATCATCAGACGAAGTAATAAGAGGTAAAATCATATCCTAAGTATCTTATACATAGAAGAAAAGAATTGATAGGTAGGTTCAGACAGATAGACAGACGGACAGATTTGCAGACACAGTAGCTCATCGCATAATGGTATTACTATACATATAGGTAAATTATATCTAGAATTTTCGTACCGAACTCTAAAACTGACCTACGAGTAACTAGGTCTCACAAGATGACATGCAAGAAAAAACTAGTAAAACATGAAAAGGTAAGCGTTAGGTCACGTTTCTATTTCAAGCGGGTGTTCAAAGCAGAATAAGTAGCGGCGAAGCGCAGCGGCAGGCTGAGTTTTCCAAACTTCGCTGCAAGTTGTCAAAAACGATACGCAAAACATAAAAAAAAATCTCAACGATGAAACGACTGAACCGATGTTTATAAAAAATGTCTAAGAACCACCGCTGGAACACGCACACATACATAGCGGTCAAACTTATAACACCTCTCTCTTTGCTGAGGGGTTAAAAACTGACAAAATGAATTGGATCAAATTGGGTTGGAGCGCCCCGCCGTTCTTGCCAACAAACGCTTCGCTACAATGTGTGGTCGAAAACGCAGGCTCACGCTCTTGAATAGTAGCTTTGAGCTTAGTTCTTCTCATACTGAGCCAAAAACGACCTGACGTTGAAAAACTCGTTGTTTAGCCGCTTTGTTACTATCTCAATCCAGTTTGCGATAACGATTCAACGGATGGTGGCGATGTCACCAATGACCGTGAAACTCAATCAATTCAAGCCAAACCACAGAATAAACAATAGTCTTTCGCTAAACCTTGGAAATAAACAAGCAAACAAAAGCTTTGCTTCATAGGTGGGAGGAACACAAATCGAGTTAACGACAGTTTGATAACCGGTGTTTTCATAGGAAAATGATGAATGGTCAAAGAACGGAAGTAGGTTATAAAAATTAAATAATATCCTCTATGTACGCTGAGTGACTTTAGTAGGTGGTTTCTCAAACATCGGCGCAAGGTTTACATTTCGGAGAGGGTGCTTCTGAACTTCTGATCTGCAATAATTTAATTTCCCTCTGGCCCGTTCTACTATAGGACTACAAAGGGCACAAAAAAGCGTCATCGTTTTATGGTTGATATACCAAAAACTCGTACGAAACGCTTTGATTCAACGTTTATTATGCGAACTGATAGAATGTGGAACACTCTACCCGAGTGGATATTTCCCGATAGACAATCTGGATGTCTTCAAGTCGCGAGTGAATTGGTTTCGGTTTCTTCTAGGCAAGCGTGCTCCATCGTAGACCGCATCGTTGCTTAACATCAGGCGAGATGGCGGTCAAACGCAAGCCTATCATTAAATAAAATAAAAAAGATTTGCCTGAATTATCTCTGGTCCGTTCTTCTATCGGACTCCCAAGGGCACAAAAAAGTAACATCAAACAAGCAAACTAGAACAAGCTAGAATGAGGAATGTTCTCCTCTTTGGGTGTTTTCCGATAGTTACCTGCAATCTCGGTGTCGTAGCGAGTCGCACGGTTTTATCTAGGCAAGTGTGCTCTATCGTAGATTAAACGTTTCACACTCATAGCTCCCCACTAGGATAAATCCTGTCGGGTGTGCCATGGAATACACACAAACACAAGGATAACTAACACCCAGACCCGGAATAGATATTTAAATTCATCATTCAAAGCCAAACAGGTTGCATTGTTGCTAACAATCATCCGAGATGGCCAAACGGGAGGGAGCCTAACACCAAATATAACAATAACAACTATTAGATAATTGATAGTATGCATTTTCATTACCAGACTTTATTATCAAAGATTCTTATTATGCCTACTAGAGAATTTTTTTGAAATATTTCATTCTATCACAAAATTTTCTTCATCTCTAAAATTGATTTTGAAACATCCCAAAACGTTACTAAAACCAGTTTTAAATGAAAAACACTTATCATATTAGATGTATTATTTGGAAAAATATAGTAAAATCTTGTGCAGATCTTGTGCAAGTCACAAAATTGCGCAGGGCTAGCTAAAAATTAAAAAACGTCAGTTGTGTTAGATCTCGATTATGGTTATTAGTTAGTTATGTTATGGTTGATTATGTTTTTTGCTATAATACTTATTTCAACATCATCATTATCATGTTATCATGTTATGTTTGTCCACGGCTGGACAAAGCCCTCTGCTAGATAACGCCAGAAGCCACGATCTTCTGTCTTACGCATATACTTGCTACCTGTCACCTTACACGGCAACACAACAACAATTTTATTCCTCAGTCTTATTTCAACAATTAGGTAGGTAGGTACCTACTCTCAATCTTCAGAATGTCAAAGTCTCAAAAGAAAAGTCTCCGAAACGCTAAAACGTTGCCATTATTTCCAGCATCTCTGTAAAAGCTTTTTCATTACATTTTTCCAATATTTTGCTTTAGATATACTAAAGGGCTATAAGAAAAGGGTTTGTTAAGCCGAAAAGGTTCGTACTCATCATTATGAACAGTGTTTAGTATAGGACTTACCCTGAAATCGCGAATAAAAATCGGCTATTCCATACATTTCGTCGAGTCTTATGTGGATTTTTCGATGGTGATTTTTTTCTCGATCTTTTCTCGATTTGGGTTGGTGCCATTCTAAAATGTTCATAATGGCTATGTGACCTTTTCGGCTTAGAATATCTCTTTTTACCTTGAATAGTCGATTGATGATTTCCTACGTCTTGAGTACCTGTACCTAAATGATGGATGTCTCTAGAAAAATGAGGCCCTCAGCAAAACGTACCAAATTACGTAGTAGGGAAGAGTAGGTAGGCAACAAGCTCCAAAGAAGATTAATCTTGGTTTGTCTCCATCTCAGCGACGTAACGTAAAACGAAAACAGCAACTCAACTTTGTACAAACTTGCATAGCGCTGAAAGTTTCAAAACATTCCTGATTAAAAAAGTAGGTCTGTTGTCGTAGAAACGTATGAAAGCCGTATTTCCGCGAAGACTCGATGAATTTCGCTACATCGTGATAAACGTGTTGAAGTAGAAGTCGTAAAATCTTTTATTTTATTTCGCGATCTATAAGCCAAGTTGTTTCAAAGGATTTTGAAGCAACGTATGTATCTAGAACTAAATAGTTTTGATATGTAGTTTTATGAAAAATTGCATATTATACCAACTCACAAAATGTGTTGTTTTTTACTCGTTTGGAATTGATTTACTGTCTATTTGAAATATCGTTTTAGTATTTGGCTCTTCTTAGGGAGAAAAGAGTTTATTTAGGTGCTGCGAACAAATGTAAGTATGTGAAAATGTTGGATTGAATATTTCTATTCGTGCGTTTTCTATTTTATATAATCTTTCTTGTTTGATTGATTTTGTTTTCGTTACTTTTTTTGCTTTTTAGGGTTCCGTACCCAAAGGGTAAAACGGGACCCTATTACTAAGACTCTGCTGTCCGTCCGTTTGTCACCAGGCTGTATCTCATGAACCGTGATAGTTGAATAGTTGAAATTTTCACAGATGATGTATTTCTGTAGCCGCTATAACAACAAATACTAAAAATATATTAAAATAAATGTTATTTTATTGCTATTTTTATGGATATTGGTACGGAACCCTCCGTGACCTTGCCCGGTTTTTATTCCCAATGGTGAACTCTTATTTATACAAAACTAGCCGATGAACGGGTCTTCGTACTCGGAGCTTTGCAGAAAATATTACTGAACCTTATAGCACTCAATGATAGTGCAGCTATTAATTAATGAAAGCATAAAAATAAACCAGATAAGTATTATACTTCCGGAGGTTATCCTCTACAAATACACAAACATTATACAGAGTCATAACGAAAGGGTATGATACTAAACCGAAAAAGGCTCATAGGCTCATTACGAGTATAAACAACTTTTACTATGGGACCAACCCATAAATCGCAAAAAAAAAATTAATAGTTAAAAAAACTAAAAAACACGATTTGTTTAGTGTATTGTCATCGGTCCTCGATATATCTACAAAGTTTGAAAGAAATCTGACCGTTTAAAGTGGGTCAAAAACGCGCTCAAAGGAGTCGGTTACATACAAACATACAAACATACAGGTGAAGCTAATAAAAGCGTGTTAAAAAAACAGCTGTTTCATACATTTTCCGAATGATGTTGACATTTTCCTATGGAACGCTTCTGGGTTTGTCTCATAGTATAAGTTGTTCATAATGAGTCTATATTCTAAATACCCTTTTCTTATAACCTCTTTTTAATATGTATAGCTGAGCCGTGCGGTTTCACACGATCATTTTTAAAAAGCGGTGGTGATTATGATGAAAATCCTACGTTATTTTCATTTTTTTTGTTTCGTGTACGCAAAAGTTCCTGATAATAATCGGTTGAATACTTTTGAGGCCCAAAAGCGTCAAACAAACAAACTCACTTTTCCGCATTTACAATATTAGTTAAGATATCGAAACTTGTTTTATAAAGACCAAAAACCTAAACAAACAGGTCAAGCTAAATAAAACCGTTTAAAAAGGAAACCGCTTCTTAATCCTAAATACTTAACGACAAAACTTTCCAATAAACCTAAAATAAACATACCTCCACAACTTATGTACCTATTTAGTAAACTTTCTCACCTTAATAAACTCCTTCAATCACATCACATACATGAATAGTAACAAGACATTAATTAATCATCCTTTCCCGAGAATTCCCCATATTTACTCGGAATTACGTACACATTAAATCCTTGGCCTGTGTAAGCACAAAGTTTCCAGTATTTACACACTTATAGCTTAAGGCTCGATTTACATTACCTATACTAAGAAGACATTCAATTTGGGCCATAATTGGGTATTTCCCGTCGGCATTTTTTTAATAACCACGTCGCATGGCCTATTTGAAATAAACATTTAATTTGAAAAATCTGCGACCAAAAAAGTGCTTCAAATGGCTGAACCGATCTTCCTTAATCATAAGTTATGGATACTTTCGATCGACTCGCCTTTCAAACAAAAAAATAAAAAAACGAAAGAAAAATAGGTTTAGCCGTTTGGGTGCTACGATGCTAGAGACATATATTCAGAAACACACGTAATTTTTTTGCGTACCTATCAAGTTTTTAAAGTCTAAGAGTTTAGCGAGAGGAAAGCCAGGGCGAGCCAGTTTAGGCTGAGTATTCGCGGTAGAGCCCCTGAATTGTGAATCAAGCCTAAAGTCGTCTAAAACGTAGTGATAAGCTCGAATTTTAATTCTGCTAGCGTTTTGGGAATGAGGGTACATTTATTAGGGCATTTTGCTGGATCATTTACTTAATTTACCGTAGGTACAATAACTTTTAGAATGTGCTCTTACGCTCTTTGTTACGGAAACGCCTAATATAAGGAGTTAATTTTGTGAGCAGTTGTAGAGATGAGAAATGAGGGTAGGAAGACTAGGAAGTAAGGTTATTTATTTTATGTCATATGCTATGGACGGAATGTTAAATTTTCTTCGTCTATGACCCATCGAGTTATAGAGAATGTAGATTAAAAACCTAAAATGGCTTTGCGTAAAGTTGGGGTTATGGCCTCGTTTTCAAGATAAAACCCTCCTTTGAGAAGTCATTTATTTATCTGAGGTGCTCCACTAATTAATATATTATAGATTGATAAAATAGACCTATTCACAGTAATTTAGTTAAAAACCAACCTTCTGACTTTGTCCAAACCTCTTTTGACGGCTACAAAATTATTCCCACCCATCTCACATATTGAGAGGAAAAGCGACGCAAATAATTCAAGTCTTATTAGATTAGATAAGAGAGCGGTAAAACCGAATTGACACCATTATGTTGTCGCTTTCACGTTGTTTTTTATGAATTCACCTGTTGCTTTATTATACTAATCCATACTACATCAAAGCGTGTTAAGTGTTTCGGACTGCTTCCAATTAGTACCAGCCATAGCTGTTTGGCTTCACGGCTTATCAGTGAGTAAATCAAAAGTTATGTACCTTATCATGCTTGATTAAATATGTTTTTTCTGGGTCGTTTTTACTACTTTACATTAAAACTTTTTGGTATAAATTCAGTATTTTTCTCTGACATGACTGTTCCCGTTAGGTAATTTAAATGTTACATGTATTACATTTAGGTTAGAAACTTATATTAGCAAAAATATGATAGCATAAAATACTATAAACGCAAATAAATCATGTAAAATATTTTTGATCAAAATAAATGTTTTAATAAAAACCGTTCTTTTTCCGCTTTTAAAACTAAAATCTTTTTGTGAGAGAGTCACATAGCACATACTAACAAAAAATAAAAAACTACGTTCGTACGTTAAAGTATGTAGGTATAGGAGGATGACAAAACAATTAATAACTCTAAACAAAATATCGATTTGTATTGAAACCTCGTAAAGAACACAATTTTGTGGCCGAAAGAGACAAATTACCTACCTCGGCTAATGGGAAAGTTTCTGAAAGCTTCGTGATTGACGCTTGGACAAAAACAACTTTAATTTACCCATTAGTAATATTTACTCATTCAGTACTAGCTCAATTTCCGCTGAGTATAGTCGCGTTCCGCGACTTCCGCGATCGCGTAAACTGCAGAAAGTGCAAACTCACCACAACAACGGTCGTCGCGGCCGAACCGCGATGACCCAGTTTATCATTGCGTAAGGCTGACCAGTGACGGCGAATGTTATTGTTAAGGCGAAGCCTGCTTTAATAATGGATTCAAAAGAAAAAACTGAGAAGACAATAACATACATGGTTAAAACAGAAACCGAGCGCCTGTTGCACGATGCTCTTCTCCGCGAACAAGCAAACAGCGCAAAATTGTTATATCTCGTAGAGGATCTTAAAAGCCAGATCAAACTTTTACACGAGCAAGTTCAATGTCTTGCTAACCCAAAACAAGCTGAGGCGGGTGCCATGGACACCTCCCACCCCCGCACAGAATCTCAACCGCAATATAACACGGACGAGGAAGAACTGGCCTATGAAACTGAGTGGATTCGGACGAAATCCAGAAAAAAAAGGAAATTGAATACGACTCCCACCCAGGACGGGCCTACTCCAGAAAAGCCTAAAAAAGCCATACAACCGCCTCCAATAATAGTAGATGGAATAAAAAACTACCAAACATTCTACGATTTTTTAGCCAAAGATCGTCAGGATAGTGATTTTACCATGAAAATGATGAGTGGTGAATCTGTTAAAGTCAACGCTTCAAACGATGAAACGTACAGAGCGTTGACCGAAGCTTTAACACAAAACAACTGCCTTTGGCACTCTTACGAAAACAAACAAGAGAGGCCAATAAGAGTAGTTGTAAAAAAATTGCATTACACCTGCAGGCCAGATAGAATTGTGAACGACTTAAAACACAAAGGGTTCAAAATTATAGAAGCCGTGAGCAAATTAAGCTGGAAAACTAAAGAACCGCTGAATATGTTCATGCTTACGTTTGAAAATTCTGAAGACATCAACAAAATCTTCAAAATTCAAACAGTGTTGGGTTTCAAAGTTGATGTACAGGCTCTTAAAACCAACAAGCTAGTACCTCAGTGCAAAAGGTGCCAAGCCTATGGCCATACACAAAAGTATTGCGCCAAAGAGCCCAGGTGCGTGAAGTGCACCGGAAAACATTATACTAAAGACTGCTCAAAAAGAGCAGAAGATAA
Organism: Alcis repandata; assembly: GCA_949125135.1. NCBI lineage: Eukaryota > Metazoa > Arthropoda > Insecta > Lepidoptera > Geometridae > Alcis > Alcis repandata. The sequence goes on from OX421241.1 coordinate 6,557,041, forward strand.
GCCGAAATGTATTCATTGTGGAGGCTCTCACCCTGCTAACTACAGGGGGTGTGCTATAGCAAAAGAAATACAATTAATTCGAAATAAAAATAGGACAAAACCTGCTGTAGTGCGTCATCACAGTACAGGTACAGCGAAACCAAATGGTCCAGCCGAAAAGCCAAATATGAACGTGACAGAGAGCATTGCAACAAAAAATGTATCATACGCCCAGGCAGCTGCAAAAAACCTTAAAAAGTCAGCTCAGCTACCTACATCTGAAAACCATAACAAAAAGTTGGATGACATATTAAAGCTTATGTTATCCTTCGACGAGCGACTTAAAAAGATTGAAAGTAGTACCAACAATACTACAAAGTATAAACCAAAATTATGAATAGAACACTTAAAATCATGATTTGGAACGCCAATGGATTAGCAAATCATGAAAATGAATTACAGCTAATCCTAGAAACAAAAAATATAGATGTGTGTTTAGTGTCTGAAACACACTTCACTAAACAATCATTTATACAATTCAGAGGGTATAAAACTTACCATGCTCTTCACCCAGACAACAAAGCTAAAGCTGGAAGTGCAGTTATCGTAAAAGAAACCTTACAACACCATGAGGAAATTAAATACGAAGAAAAGGAAATACAAGCTGTTGCCGTAGAAATAAAAACAAAAAGGTTTCCTTTAAAAATATCATCCGTGTACTGTCCACCTCGACATAATCTGAAAAAAGAACAATATAAAAGTCTTTTGGAAAGTCTTGGTGATAGATTTGTAATCGGCGGAGACTTCAATGCTAAAAATACATATTGGGGCTCCAGACTTACAAACACTAAAGGTAAAGAACTACTCACTGCAATAAAAGAGACAAAATCTGATGCAATATCAGCAGGAAAACCAACTTACTGGCCATCAGACACTGCAAAGATTCCAGATCTAATAGATTTTTTCATTTATAAAAACTTATGTCCTAGCCATCTCCAAGCTGAACAAAGCTTTGATATGAGCTCGGATCACTCTCCAGTTTGTTTAGAAATAAGCGAGAGTGTTTTATATAAAGAGAAATCTCCAACTCTAGTGAATAAACTTACAGACTGGGAGAGCTTTAAAATAGAGGTAGATAGCTACATAGACCTCAAAGTTCCACTGAAAACAAAAGAACACTTAAACGTTGAACTAGAGCAATTTATAAAGCACATACAACGAGCAGCATGGAACAATACACCAGACGTAAATAAAACTACTAAGGGAAAAGTCTACCCCGTAAACATAAAACGGCTTCTATCTGAAAAACGACGGCAGAGAAGAGTTTGGCAACAATCAAGAAGTCCAGAAGATAAAAGAAAACTCAATAATATGACAAAAGAATTGAGTAACATGATCAAAAATTTCAACAATGCTTCAATGAATAGATACCTTCAGACGCTAACTAGTGATAGCAGTACCGGCTATTCTCTATGGAAAGCTACAAAAAATCTAAAAAGACCCATAACCTACACTCCGCCAATAAAAATTGGTCCAGGGGCATGGGCAAAAAACAACGAGCAAAAAGCTAAAAGATTTGCAGAACACTTAGAAGCTATATTCCAACCAAATGAGTGCGAGTCAAATGAAACTCCAACTTTGAATGATGACAACAACATAACAGAGGAAGAAATAATCAAACTAGTAACCCCACGGGAAGTAATTAATGAAATCAGACGAAATATCAACTCACGAAAATCACCTGGATATGATCTAATCTCAGGAGAAATTCTCAAAAATCTCCCTAAGAAGGCTTTAGTTAAATTAACAACCTTAATTAACGCCGCGTTAAGGTTAAAGCATGTACCAGATTCATGGAAGATTGCAGAGGTAATCATGATAGCAAAACCAGGGAAACCGCCTCATGAAACTTCATCATACAGACCTATATCCCTGCTGCCAATAATGTCAAAGCTTTTTGAAAAGTTATTTCTCAAAAGGTTAAAGCCAGTTATAGAGAGACTAAATCTTATACCGGAACACCAGTTCGGTTTCCGAGAAAAGCATTCGACTATCGATCAAGTGCATAGAATAACAAATATGATAGAAAAAAGTCTCGAAGATAAAAAAGTGTGCTCTACTGTTTTTCTAGACGTAGCACAAGCTTTTGATAAGGTATGGCATAAAGGCTTGTTAATTAAACTAAGAAATATGCTCCCCAGACATTATGTGGATATACTAGAGTCTTATATTACCAACAGACTATTCAGAGTTAGGCAAGAAGACTCCTACTCAGAATTGAAAGAAATAAAAGCTGGAGTACCACAAGGAAGTGTTTTAGGGCCGGTCCTGTACCTATTATACACCTGCGACATTCCAGAGCTACAAAACAACACCATTGCTACCTTTGCTGACGACACTGCCATAATGGCCATAGGAAATAGCCATGAAGAAGCAGTTGAAAAGGTTCAAATGGCTGTAAACCAAGTCTATGAATGGACAAAAAAATGGAAGATTAAGTTAAATGAAACAAAATCCATCCACATAGACTTCAGTAATAAGCAGCACAGGTATTCTCAGATTTTTATTAATAATCAAGTAATACCTTATGAGAATACAGCCAAATATCTAGGCATGACTCTTGACGCCAAACTTCGATGGAAAGCCCACGTCAAGAAGAAAAGAGATGAGCTGAACCTTAGGTATAAGCAAATGTACTGGCTACTTGGAAGAAACTCCTCGCTGTCACTACAGAATAAACTATTAATATATAAACAAGTCCTAATGCCAGTCTGGACTTATGGTATCCAGCTATGGGGTTGTACCGCACAGAGCAATGTACTGATCATACAAAGGTTTCAAAATAAAGTACTGAGGGACATAACGAATGCACCATGGTACGTAAGAAACATAGATCTCCACCGGGACCTTCAAGTAGAGTTTGTAGACAAAGTTATACAAAGGTATGCAGAAGCTCACGAAAACAGACTTCACCACCATGTGAATGTCGAGGCCATCCAGCTCCTCGATCACACAGATATAGTTAGAAGACTTAAGAGAACAAAACCGTTCGAGCTAGTGTAGTGTTAGTCATAAGTAGTGATTATAGTCAAAGTGTAAAGTGTAGAGAACACGTGAACATTGTGTCTTCGCCTTATTAGAAACAATAAGAAAAGTGTTAATGGACACATTCTTAGTAATTAGTTACCTAGAAATTTAAGTTAGATTTAAATTACTTATTAGCCTGAGGCTAGATTGTAATTTTATTAAGAAATGTTCTTTTGACACTTCTTAAATAATAGAAAAAAAAAAAAAAAAAAAAAAAAAAAAAAAAAAATTTACCCATTAGCTTCTGTTTCTTGCTTGAGAAACAATATTTTAAGTACTTTCCTTGATATTTTATGAAGATGCTTCTAGCAAACTTAAAAGCGAGATTTCGGTTCGTAAGTATTGAGTTTAAGAGTATTTTTTTAAATTTTAGGTTGTACTAAGAAAAAATACCTACGAGTATTTTTACCATTTTCACAAATTGTAGGTTCAAAAAGCTGCAATTTGTGAAAATACCTTTAGCGTAATTACAAAATAAAGACTGCAATCACGAATTTCGAAACAAGACCAAAGGACAATTCAGAATTCTCTCCTCATCATGCCGTAATGTTGGTAAATGTGGAAAATTTTCCGGAATAAAGGGCCGAATCTCTCTCAAAGATTAATATCCTTTGAGACTGGGGGACCCCCGTCACCCGTCGCAAGATTTACCTATCTCTGTGCTAGTAGGGCTGCCGAAGCCCGAAAGAATTTGTAACCTATATGTTATGGGTTAGTGGATTTTACTGGCTTCGTGTCGTGAAAGGTTTGGGTTCTTGATTCTATCCAAATTATTTATTATTCAAATGTGGGGACATGTCGGTTAGTCAGTTACAGAGTGAAATAGAGAATGTAATATATTAGTTGCACGTCGTGGTTTTATTTGTAACTTTCAGCATTCTTTAATATTTCTTGGATAAGTACCTACACGATGTTTTGAGAGAGTTTTGTTTTGGACTGTTGCTGGACCTATGAGTCTTTTACCGTATTTTTGGCTTGATTTAAAACTTTCATAGAAAATTATGTGATAACCCTATTTTAGAGTAAACAAACTGGAACCACGCTTGTGTAATAAGTAGGTATCATTGATCAAAGGGATTTACATTTGGGAGATGAATGTTATAGCAAATACCTGCTTAGCTTCTCGCTCGTTTAAGACCCAAAGGAAATGAAAATGTAAAAATGTTCTGTTACAAACTCATTGTTCTTTGTACGAAACTGTTTCAAATGAAGAAGAAATGAAATAGATTATATCAGATCTTTCGCCTTCTTAAATAGACGGAAATAACGTGATAAAAGTGTGATATTTCAGCGCGGTCGTCAGGGGAAAATAAAAGTTACGGAGCAAAAATGTCTTAACAAATTTTGCCAAAACTTTAACAGATATCTAAATTCCTTTGCTACCACATAGTACGAACGGCTAAGGGTGACGAATCAACATCGAGCTGTGCTGCGCTGTACTGAGCTGTGCTGTGCTGTGTTTCTTAATCTACGTTTTTTTAAGAATCAACATCAAGCTGTGCTGCGCTTTGCTTAGCTCAGTATTAAAGCCGAACGTCCAGCGCCGGCTAAACTAAATGAAAACTAAACTCACTGAACTAAGCTAAGCTAAACTAGAACTACGTTGTCCGTCCACCAAAAAAGTAATCAGCACATAAAAATCCATAAAAAACATAGCACAGTTCGGCACAGCGCGGCTCAGCACGGCGGGTAGCGCGCCTCGCTCGAGACTGCTGCGTTTTTAAACAGAGCGTAGCCTCACACAGCGCAGCACAGCATGGTTTGTTTCTATCCTCATTGAAATATTAGACGAGCGAGTTGACCAAACATAGCACAGCGCAGTACAGCGCAGCACAGCTCGATGTTGATTCGTCACCCTAAGATATACCTATATCGATCTAGTATGTAAGTATACCTACGAACTGTTATATATTCGATACTTTATCCAATCTTGGATAAAGTATCGTAATCCAAATATTATATTTTCGTCATCAGACTCTTTCCCTCTCAAACCATGTTCTATCAGTCGGGGAAGAGAAAGAGAAAGCTATAGCGTGGTTTGTTTATAGAGTCTAAAGACTTTTTAGATTGAAACTTAACATCTACCCATAATTACTAAGCCTTACAGTTCATTTTCGTTTGTTGGCAGTGGATAGCGAGTCAGAAGAGATGCCGGCGGCGACGGATCCCAACGCGGAGCAGAAGGAGCGGCTCATCGCCGCTGTCAAGAAGGAGGTTAAACAGCTTATGGAAGAGGTAGGCACTTTCTTTCTTTTTTGAATTTTGAAACCATTTGCTATGGGGTGCATTTAAGTTATAGATAGATAAATAAACTCTTATGTTCGATTAATCCCACACACTAATGGATTTGTCACACTGGATGCGTTCTGCGGTCTGCGGTCAGGTCGCGCGAACAAAAGTGTTTGCGCGACCTGACCGCAGACCGCAGAACGCATCCAGTGTGACAAATCCATAAATGCTCTACCCTGTGTGTGTTTCTTATGACAGTTATGGGGATCATATCGCAACCCTAATGTGGATTATGTGGGATTATCATCATAATCATTGGCTATATTTCATCTAATAGAGTTGATCATTCTATAGCGTGAGACTATACCCTCTAAAAACCTTCTTCTACGTCTGGCGTCCTATCTCATTGGTAGAAAAAAGGAGAGCCCCGGGATTCCCAGAAAAACACGCATCGCACTTAAGCTTTTCTCAAAGAGGAAAGCAAGTAATGGTATAATGATATAAATTTAAACGCTCTAAAAACCCTCCTTGCTAGTCTGGCGGCCTACCTCGTTGCTAGAAGGAAAGCCCCGGGATCCCCAGAAAAAGACATAACCTTCAACATAGCGATTTAGCTCTTCTCGAAGAAGGAAGCAACTGATGGTATAATGATATAAGATTAGAGCCCCTTTTTGCCAATATTGTTCAGATGTAATCAGACAAACATCTGTTTTGTTCGCGTAAACTCGAATTTCCCGACTGTAACTTTCCACTTCCAACTCTCTTATCTTTATGGCATATCTACAAGTTTCTCAGTACTTGTAACTTCGACTTCCGTTCGAGTCGTGTCATTATCTGCGATCCATCGCGACCTTGGCCTTAATGTGTACTAGCTGCGTCACCCGAGCCCGCCTACATTTTTCCGTTTTCCTCGCGATCATTTTGGGTTTTCGCGAAATGTTTTCTTTATGACGTGTTTGACCACAACCTCACGAGTCTGATGTTAACTGCTATGAGGTTACATCAAAGGAAGTATGTTTAGTGTATTCACTGTAATTGAAAAGTATGTAGTGCGTATTCAATAGAAAAATGTATGAAAAATTTTGGTTCTATTTACAGACGATAGAGGCGCTGTTTAATTTTTCAAACATTTAATTATCGAATACCGTCCTACATATTTTTGACAGAGGTTATGCTAATGTGGGTACTGTTGTGTTACGTAGTACGTTTTAACAAACAGATCTATTCCAAATGTATGTTTTTCAAAGTGTCATTTCATCACGATGACGGAGATAACAATGACGATGACGATGACGGATGACGGATGACGGATCAGTCGTTCCTCAGACAGAACTTTTCTCATTAAGTATGACTTAAACGTAAGAAGTTCCGGCAGCTATTATTTCTCAGAATTGTGTTGTTTCCTATGTACCTACCCAAGCATTACAACTTCGCATAACTCGAGTCATAACAGAGAAACTTTACGAGTTGGAAAATTTGAAGCTAAATTGCTTTTACTCGAATTTAATGCCCGGTGCGCTAGGTAATCTATTCTGAAGGTAATCTGCGTTAATCATAAACTGGACTTACTGGTTTTATCTGGTCCTGGTTATGAAAAGCGGAATAGCCTCAATAATTGTTTGAAGGTTTTTTCTCGTACTTGGAGCTTGTGTTTTTATTTCAAAGAGTCCTTATTTTTTTTTTAATATTCTTTGAAGACTTAAAAAGAAACAATCTTAAAGTACCTAAGTACCAAAGAAATATTTTGAAAAAGAAACGAGAGACAAAATATTATTTCTGTAAAAATGGTTTTAAATTACGATTGTTGGTAAAATCGGAAAATATTAAGGGCAAAGTGATTAGAATCAGTGGTTTGTTTTTTGTTTGATATCGAATACCTATGTTTTTGGCCGGTTTAGTGGAGTCTTATTACGCACCCAGTGCTTTTACTTGAAGACTGCATTTTATCAGATAAGAGAATTTATAGTCATCCTACCACACAACTTACATTTAGAAAATTGTTCATGACAGCCCCAGATCTATCTACTGATTTTTCCGAGCCGAAACGGAAACTCAAAAGCCATCGAAAAAATAAATAAAATATGAAACCGTTTTGGATAAACCGTTGGTAATCAAAATAGACATTGGCTTAGAATGTTTTCAAATTGCCGCCCGGGGCAGTAATCCCCATTTGACCCAGCCTAGATCCGGACCTGGCTTACTGGATGCATTAGCGATAAAAGCCTCGCTCTCTTACAGATAAAGAATGTTATTATGCACAAACAAAAGCCACGCGCAACGCTCAGAACTGACATGAAAAATTCCAATAAAAGACAAGGAAACTAAAGTAACGGTTTGATTTTCCTCGTAGTCAAAGAATGTATTTGGTACATGAAATAATCTAATTCATTGTTTTTATTTTTTTGTATGTATTGGGTACTATAAAAGTACTGGTAGGTACCTATCCTATTATCATACTTAATATTATAAATGTGTTATTCATGTGTAATCACGCAAGTTGTATGGAATTTGCAATGGAGGTAGCTTATATTCTGGATTAATAACGGGTTCTGTTATACCAGGACCTAGTTGATTCCAATTTAATTACCGGTTCCTGTAGAATAGTGGGTGAATCCGCCCGACGCCGCTTGTTTTTTATAAATCCTTCTGTGGCGCAGTCCTAATTAGATTCAATATGATTAATTGAATGTTCGTACCTACTTGACGGAGCATCTGGTATCGCAGTGAAAAACACTCCCATTTGCAGCTTGCAAAGTACCTATTAGAGAGTGGAAACATACTTATTCTATCCCACTAATATTATAATGTGAAAGTTTGTATGTTGACTCAATCACGCATAAACGGCTGAACGGGCTTGGACGAAATTTAGTATAGAGAGATTATACCTACTCTAATTAACATTTATAGGTTACTTTTTATCCCGGGAAATGCGTGTGAAACCGCGGCGCGCAGCTAGTATTATAAATGCGAAAGTTTGTCTGTATGTTGGTTACTCTTTCACGGTAAAACGGTTAGACGGAATTGGTTGACATTTTGAATGGCGATAGCTTTAACCCAGTATAAAAACATATGCTACTTTTTATTATCATTTTCGTTATTTATCACCGCGCGAGTGAAATCGCGGGGCACTAGTAGATATAAAGTAATAATAGAACGTGTTCACACGTGATAAATCATTCTTGCTGAGTGCTAGGACTGTCACAGAATTCCATTGATGGAATACCACAATTTTGCCAGGCATTCAGCCGCGAAGCCGTGGGAAGTATTTGCTGTATTTTGAATTGAAGAGCAATGCTTCCAATAAAATTACAGTTCGAGTAATATTTCAATGATTTATTTTAGACTGATTGAGCTGTTGTGCTACAAATTTTTTGATCCGTAGAATTTTGTAGGAGGTAGTACTGGTTGACTGTGCTTCTGTTAAGGGTAAATGTAAACGTAGGAAATCTCTCATAACTACTTGAGCGATTTATCTTAAATTTCAGTTAGTTCTACGACAAGTAATTAAAAATGAAAATAAAAATAATCCCGACTAGGAAAAAACAAATGTTTTCTTAAATAAAAAATAAATGAAATCACAATCGGTTCAGCCGTTTGGGAGCTACGATGCCACAGTCAGACACACACGCGTTAATCTCATAAGTACCCCTTTTTGCGTCGGGGGTTAAATTCATGCGACATCAGCTTAACAATTTCTCCCTCAAAACTCCAATTTTTTTTGCCAAATTAATGCGTCATCAAAATAACAATTTCTCCCTCGACCTCCAGTACCCAAATCTCATTTAAACAACACACAAACCACAATACGACCGTCATGACGTGACATTCCCTAATTAAAAGACACAAACCAAACCCAATTTGCGTCGCTATGTGTTTTCACCTTTCGGAGGACTCGTCACGTACCCGTCAGTGACGAATCCAGGGTTTTGGTTTGGGGGGCTTAAGTCACGTGACTGAGGATAAAAAAACATGATATACGTTATTAAATAAAGATTTCACACCCACAAGGATACCTGTGTCGGGGATGCCATGGAGCACACTAAGACAAGGGCAACTACGAGTCTACGAGTAACACCCAGCCTAGAACAGATATTTTAAATTCATCATTGAAACATCAGTCCGGCCGGGAATCGAACCCGGGACCTCTGCCTTATAAGGCGGATATACTACCGCTGAGCCAAACAGGTCGTCAAACTTGGCTAGGGTTTACAGGTATTAGGGGTCTTGGGGAGGGGGGGGGGAGGAGTCCGGCCTGGGTCCGCCACTCGTACCCGTTATAAATGGCTGGTTTGCGCTGGCGGTGTTTGCTCGGCCTGTGTGTCGAGGCTTGTACCTAGTTTTCAGTCTATAGGTATAACCTACAGCTGGTTTACAGGAAGTACAGCTACAGCTAGTTTATAGGCTGTTTTTAGGAAGTCTATGGAACTAACTTTTGATCTAATTACTTAGAATACATACGTATATTTTGAACCGTTTGAAGTTATAAAACACTTTTTAAAAACCATGTTCTTCGGACTGAATGGTTTTGTCGGATTTGGTTTTTAATATTCAGCATTTTGTGTAATAAATAAAATTAAGTAACATGAGCAGACTTATACCTAAGGGCCAGGCCACACGGTGCGGCACCGCACCGCACCGCATCACTCCGCACCCCTCCCCGCTTCGTCTGCCTCGCGCCGTTGTCCGGTGCGCCTGCGTGCGCCGGAGCGGTGCCGGACGTACCGTGTGGCATATCATACATTTTTATATGTAGGAAAACGTTGCGGCACCGCTCAGGCGCCGCGCCGGAGCCGCACCGCACCGTGTGGCCCGGCACTAACTTGTACAGTCGGTCATGGTGACTTACGTGTCACTCTACGAATAATCAGATTTATTCCAAGGTTTGACGAGTCACTTTGAGCTGTCAAATTTTCCCGCCCGATTGGCTTTATAATAATGCTTTTGTTGAGGGTATTGCATGCTGCGGTATTATAGTTGACGACTTGCTTAAACATTAGTTACAGATACTATACAATAGACATACGATTACACTTCATTAATATTACATTAGATTTTGCTTCATTTGTAATTGGGTCAAAGAACGGAGGTAATTTCTTAGGGGGCGTCCATTAATTAAGTGAGGCATTTTTGAGAATTTTTCGACCTCCCTTCCCCCCTGGGTGAGTTATCGTAAGATTTTCTTCAACTCTCCCCCCTTCCTAATCTCACGCGAGATTCTTAAAAAATTACATTTTGGCTGGAAACGTGTTGGATTATTGTGAAAAAAAAAAAACAAAAACACTACTTCGCTGCTCTGCGAAGTTCGGACGAATACGACAAATACTATTGTCTCAGATTTGGCCATATTTTATTCGAGAAATAATTTTTCACGCTATTTTACACCGTTTTCTGCGAGAAAAATAATTATGTGATATTTGCCAAGACCCCCCACCCCCCTAAGTGAGATTTGGAAAAATTTAGCTTGATCCCCTCCCCCCCTAGAACACCTCACGTAATTAATGGACGCTCCCTTATGATATTTTGCTGTTGTTTCACTCATAGTATAGCAGTCTTAGCTCATCACCCATTTTCTGTATATGAACTCACTTCCCAGGCTGTGACCCGCAAGTTCGTGCACGAGGAAAGCGGCGGAGTGACGGCCCTCTGCGGAGCGGTGGAGGCGTGCCTCGGCCAGGGACTCCGGAGGAGGGCGCTTGGGCTCTTCAAGACGAGCTCGACCACAGCTCTGCTGCATAAGATTGCTAAGGTAAGTCTACTAAACTAAGGTGCTTCAACTTCGACGGCAACATCACTTACCAAGAAGCGAGTACGTGATCAAACGCGGATTTTTTTTGTTAAAAAAACAACTAACCACTTCAAGCAAAAAACAGCTTGTATATGCTTTTGAATTTAGCTAAAAAGCAACCAAAACGAGACAAGCTTGTTTTCAGGTATGCTTTTGCATTTATGTTGGTGGAGAAATTTTCAGATTTTAATTAAACGGGGCATTCTTTACAAGGAATACACCGTTTAATATTGCACGGCACCATACTGCGTTGGGTGCCGTGACACCGAGCTATGTGGGATTGCATTGCACCCACGAAAATCTTTGTGGCATGCCCCAGTGAGTAACAAAAGGTGTTTGAATTTCGACAAGAATACACCTGTAGTAATTTGTTTAAGGCAGCGTCCCGGGAAAATGTAGCCCATTTTCTTGAGCCCTGAGCTCGATTAGATGGGGGCTTTCGGCCATAAATCTTATCATTTATCGAACCCATACACATTCAGAGGTTTCTTTTAGTCGGCTCTTAAATTAGGTAAAAAGATTTTAAGACCATACTAGGCCCAAGTTTGAAGGCATTTTAAGACAGATCTAAACTAACTAAAAATATATCTGTCTTTATCATTGCAAGCCATTAGACAAGGATGCCAATAGTTTTAGAAAATTTAGATCTGTCTCAAAAAGCCTTCAAACTTGGGCCTACTGTCTGTTACATCTTTTCTAAGATAGCTAGCCGCTGTTCTTCTGGCTCGAGAGTTTACCTGTTTTACGTTTCATTGCATTTCAGCACTAGTGTAGGTACCTATTTTGTAACCAACTCGTTTTGTACGTTCATAAAAGTAAATACCAAATTAAAATAGAGAAAATGGACAGCATTTATTGTTTGTTACAAAGGACAAGAAGACGGAAATTGGTAAAGTTCTGTCCATATTAAATAAGGTCAAATAAGGTCAATTGAATCATGGGCCGCGCTTGTAACGTCCGCTTTTACTCGTAGGTACTTGTTTCGGATTCTACAAGTTTCTTCCTATTTAGATTTAAGTTTCATACGTAATTAGTTATGTATTTACTCGTTTACACAGAGTTTTAAAATGTATAAAGTAAAATTAAAATGTAGGGAAAAGTAAAATTTTACTTGTCTTTTTTATTACTATTATTTTTTTATTTTTTATTTGTTTATACGGTGTTTGAAAATGTACCTATAGGAAATATAATAAGGAAAATAGAAATCTTTAATGAAACGGGTTTCAAAGGCTCGGGTTTCTACTCTTTGTACTCGGAAATGCGTCTTTGTTTCCAACGTAATTATTTGCTGGGAAATATGAGAATCATATGGAAACCTTATTTTTACTCATTATTGTAATACCTTTACGTTATACACAGGAAAACGCCAAATAACCCTGACCTAAATAGGTAAAATAAATTATTCACGCTAATGCATTTTACGAACACAAAAAACATTTTAAAAAGCTGATTTCACTTTCGAAGGACTCATAATATACTCATGCATAACTTACTCGTAACATGCGAAAACCCCTAGTAGGTACCTAATGCAAAGGGAAAAATGTGGCAAAACATTTTATTCCCCAAAGGTCGTTTCTGCCTTTGAGTGCACGTTTGCTTTTAAGTAAAAGGTAGTAAAAATCGCTTAAAAGGTGATCGCCTTTGACAACGACAGGAACATTCTACTGAAGTTCAACCCTTTCCATTTATACGTGGAAATTCAGGACCGACATAATTTCAGCCGAGCCTTTGATGTAAAACGCTTACTTTGGTACATCACAAGTACTACACGAATTACTGTTACGTAGAGTTCACTATGTAACAGTAATTCGACGTTCTATGTAGCGATTGGTTGTTGTTACAGTTATGGTAAGAATCTATGACCGCAGTTTCACCCGCGGTCAAAATATTAACATGAGTTTTCCGCAGTGGCGGATTTACACATTTGCCGCCCGTAGGCTATTCAACATTTTGCCGCCCCTACCGACCTAAACAATTCGATACACTAGCCCCGTCCCCCGTCCCTGCTCACAATAATACTTTCGTTCAGAAATCGTGTCCGAAATTAAAAAAACTTACCCCAGAATTTGCCGCCCCTGAAATCTGCCGCCCTAGGCTCCAGCCTACTCAGCCTGCTGATAAATCCACCACTGGTTTTCCGGGATAAAAAGTAGGATTTTTTTGGTGGGTTGCGTCTATGTTTGACTTAAGGCATTAAGTTCTCCATAGAAACACAGCCTCTAACTCCTTAGTCTAGTCCAATAGGTAGTCTGTAACACCTTTATTGAGAAGCTGTTAGAACCATTTTTCATTTCTCCTTAACGATGCAGATCATATTATAGTCATAGTCAGCAGTCATAACCTTACTGTATATATTAAGCCGTAACGCTGTCTTTCCTCAGCTGGCTGGAAAGGCAAAGGATTAAATGTTGAAATCCTTGCTTAGAGCCTAGAAACCTTATTTAACTCATACTACAGGGTATTCTAAAACTTAAGTCTTATTCCAAAATGTCAGCTCTAGGGCTTCCCCACGTATCTTTAAAATGCCTACAAGCCTACAAAGAGCCACAAAACAAAATGGCTTTTGTCAAGAGGGCATAGAATTGATTGTATCTGGTTCGACGCTACATTTAAATAGTTTAAACCAGAGTCTGTCTTATTGGCGTCAAGGGAATAAACAATATAGCTCGAACTGGCATTCATTTGATTCTCTAGAACGCGGCGTACTGTGAGCCAATCTAACTCGGTCCGTCTGCGACAAAGAGCTGGTTCAATTGAATATCCTCTCGCAAGTTACCACAAATGGAGTCAGACACTTTGAAATTGAGCTTTATTTTGTTGTGGTTAAGACAAAGTCTTAATTGATTTGCAAGTATCGGCTTAGTGTAGATGCTCTTATAGATTTAATTATATCTCGTTCTCGTACTGAACTCCTCTGAGTAATCCCAGTCTTAATTATGTATTGTCTATTAATCTATAATACTTAATACGATTAAACGAGCAATATATGTTTGGACATATATAAATATTTCGAGATCTCGAAAACTGTTTTAACGATTTCGATGAAATTTACTAAATGACGGTTTTTGGGGTCGATCAATTTATCAATCGACCTCGCTAGATCTCATCTCTAGGATAAAATCTAAGCTCGATTGCCAAAGCACTTATCTTTGCAAATTCAAAAAAACCTGTCTAGCATTACATAATAGTTTTTTGGCATGGATGGCATTACCGAAGTTCTAATCTAGTCTGATTTACCAACTTCAGTATTAAACTATTAATCCTCCTCAAATATTCAAATCCATTGAGCTGCGTATTCGAGTTCAGCAACTTATTCAATTACTCATAAACTTTCCCTTCAATATAAGTATGATTTTACTAATTGGTCCCAAGAAGGTAAAATACCAATTTGTATTCCTTCGGCAAGAACATCATTAGTTTAAAACGAAATTGGGTAAAGTTATAGTTTTGAAAACATTAAGAGTCGAGGCGTGCTGAATTTGAACGAAACCCTTGTCAGTTTAGTTAGACTGTTAGACAGGCTGGAGACGCTTTGTCTGGTTATTCTGGGTAGTTACCTACTCGGGATGGATGAAGCCTGCTAAGCTAGGGATGCAACAACTATCGATATTTTATATTGCCTAAGTCGGTATCGGTACTAACTGTAGTCGATACTAAGTGTATTACAAAGTGTAATTTTTACATGATCGCAATTTTTTAAGTTCCTGTTACTAGTTTGTTTTACTTGACACATTGATGTCTAGTTGCTAATTCTTTTGCATGTAGTATCCTAGTACTTAGGTAATTTAATTATACCTAAGTGGAACGTTAGTAACGTACCTATTAGGTATAGTACCGCACTATCAAGTAGGTGTCTTTACCAAGTTCCTACAATGTAACCTCTCGTATACAGTGGTGTTATAGTAACTACCTAACAAAGTTGTGCCTTCGTTTATACGTACCTCTCTATTCGACAACCGAATAATTAACTGATTTCTTGTTCTTTAAATGTACAAAATATCGATAAGCAAGTGCAACATTCTAATTCGGTATTGCACCCCTATGCCTGAGTTGAGTACGCACATGACGAGTAGCAGTTGTGATTATCGATTTAGTTGGATACAAAGCAACCAGCATGTGAGTACGTGGCTGTGATGTGGTTAGCATTCTAATGAATATTATATTAGTCGATAGAAAGTGGTTACATCTAGAAATATCAGGCACATGGTTATTGTGGCGCAGGTTGATAAGTAATGACTAACTAGGTGTAGGTAAGTACATGCCATGAATTAACGTATCACACTCATAGTATAACTAACAGATTTACACGAGTGGAAAAAACAGCCTAAAAGAAATAAAATATACACAAAAAGGGGTTCACCGAATTTAGGCGAAGCTGTACCTAGTTGGAGTATCCAACTTTGACCGACGATAAAATACCTTTACGTGAGTTTTCCCGTGCAATTAAAGCCACGTTAATTTTCATAGTGAAAATAATAAGTAAGGGTTTCTCATAAACACTTCTTAAAGTTACCCATTGCTTCTTGCTCACGTGATATGTCACGAAAACAAGACAGAGAATTTTAAACAGTGATAAAGGTTAAGCAGGCTTTATAAAGATCTAAGATAAAGATATAAGATCCTCTATGTATGGAATAATGTAGATGGTACGAAAATATATTATTAGGTCACGAATCGAACCTTTGATAGTAATTCTTCGACGAAGAAAGCAGACGCGCCACCAACTAAGCCATTCTGGCTGTCATTCTTTACTGAAATTGAATTTTGCATGTTGTGAGACTCGTGAAAAGGTCCTTTAAAATTCATGAACTTTTCTTACGTATTCATAAACCGGCGGTAGATCTTTTTAGCATATATTCATCGTGAGGTGAATCATGTTTTCTCGAAGGGGAATATTCTGCTATACCACAGAATGCTATACTTTAAATACGAGTACCTATACCACTTAGCGCTAACCGCGAACTCAACCGCTTTACACTTGGAATTATCTAAGTAAATAAGCTAATCAGTCATAAGCAAATCAGTTTAGTGGGATGTGCGAATTAAGTCATTCCGCTTTTCCGCTTCGCTTTCGCGTTAACTTCCAATCTAGTAAAAGATTTAATTTGCTACCGTAGTTGGATAAAAACGCTGTGCAGTTAGAAAAGATATAGACGAAAAAAATACCTCTATAAACAGCGTCGGAGACTTTCCAAGTTACGCCAAAAGTTTTCTTATTAGGGAAAACCTATCAAGTTTCTAACCTGTGAAATGTGTACTATCGAAAACTTTTCTGTTGCCAACCCTAGTTCTTATTCATTCATACAAACCTATCGACACTCTTTGTGAAATAACCTTAAATATTGGAAATGTTGGTTTTCTTGTAACTTGGATTTCTTTGAAATATATTGACTGAACTTTTTTCAAAGAAAATCATATCTTGATAGCAATGGGTCAAAGTGCTTTTGAAATATTAAATTATATTCTTTATGAGGAAATTTTGTTGTGAACAAATTGGTTAATGAAATCGTTTCCTCAACGTTCAACATAATGAAGTGTATCTTTTTGGCTCTTTCTTTTCTTTTTAACACGCTTTTATTAGCTTCACCTGTATGTTTGTATGTTTGTATGTTTGTATGTTTGTATGTTTGTATGTTTGTTTGTATGTAACCGACTCCTTTGAGCGCGTTTTTGACCCACTTTAAACGGTCAGATTTCTTTCAAACTTTGTAGATATATCGAGGACCGATGACAATACACTAAACAAATCGTGTTTTTTAGTTTTTTTAACTATTAATTTTTTTAACACGCTTTTTCTATAAAGTTTCTTTAACTTTTAATACCGTTTAATTTACAAATGGTAATTTCGTCATTCGTGTCAGAGAACAAAGTGGCGCAGTGGAAGCGTGCTAGACTCATAACCCAGAGGTCCCTGGATCGAAACCACGCGCTAAAAATCTTTTTGCTCAATATTTTTTGTTACGCATCAATTTTATTTTATGAGGTCTGAGGATCGAAACCACGCGGCTACAAATCTTTTTGCTCAATATTTTTTGTTAGGCATCAATTTTATTTTTAATTTGCTTGAGCAGACGGCCAAAATCGGATAACACCAACACATTTGTACATATTAAGGATGGTTAATAGTTAGCAAATCGAACTAAAAAGCGATAAATAAATAATAGTTAAAAAAAAACTAAAAAAACACGCTTTTTATAAAAAACCGAACTAAAAAAATAGAAAATAAAATTTTATAAAATTAAGAATAGGGTTGAAAATTTCAATAAATATAAATTAATAATAGTGTAAATAAATAAATATATGTATTTTATTTTTTAAAAAGCGTGGGGTGCTTTCTAAGATATTATCAAAATGCTAATCACTCTACTCATGTCTGTCAATACAAAATGTATCTACAAAATATATAATATGTATATCTATTGACCCATGCACCCCACGCTTTTTAAAAATAAAATACATATATTTATTTATTTACACTATTATTAATTTATATTTATTGAAATTTTCAACCCTATTCTTAATTTTATAAAATTTTATTTTCTATTTTTTTAGTTCGGTTTTTTATAAAAAGCGTGTTTTTTTAGTTTTTTTTTAACTATTATTTTTCATCTGAGAGATTGTTTTATAGATTTTCTCTCTCTTTATCTAGTTAACTTATAAATATATGTTTTCTTTGACAAGTGTACTCGTACATTACTGTACATACCTATCAGTACGTATGAAAAGATTTCGATTTATTTTTGTCTTGAAAATTTATTTTTTGTTAATATTTTTCAAACATCTTTTTATTTGTAGTGGTAGGGCTCTTTTGCAGAGTCCGCCTGGGGAAGTACCACACCTTTGCCAGTTATTTCTCCGCCAAGCAGTAATGTGCAAACATTACTGTGTTCCGGTTGGAAGGGCATTGTTTCCAGTGAAATTACAGGGCAAATGGGAGAATAAACAACTAATATCTCAGGGTGACGAACGCAGTGCTGTGCCACGCAGGGTCTTGAATTCTGCGAGTTCAAAATTCTGGATGGCGCAGACCTGTTATGGGCAAACGTGACGTTTAACATCAGGCGAGCGATTTGCTCGTCTCGTCACTCAATTACATAAAAAAAAAAAATAATAATAATTGTGAAACACTCCACAAGTCCAGTTAAATTTGATCGAAAACAAATAAAATTGCACCAAATTCACTTTAAGTTTATCTCATCACACTACAATAGGTATAAACAGAACGAATGTCCACATTTACCCCATTTTGATGGCCATGCATTTACAGAAAATAACACTCTCGCTGGATGTTTGCGACGGCAGAACAATAACGGATTAATGGCATGCCTCATAGCTTTTAAATAGATGAGAGAGCTATTTGAGGACTAGGTTATATTATGTACCTACGCGTTCATACGAGCTTATGGACTTACGGCCTTATGGCTTTATGGACTCGGTACGTGTGCAATTTGAAATTAGGCCATTGATGTGGTTTTAGTTGTTTTTGTTCCTGGATCTGTCTGATAATGTATGTTTTTTAGGGTTTTACGTTTGAACGACTGAATTAAATAAAGAAAAAAAAAGGTGATATTTAGTGTTTTTAGCAGCTTAGGAAACTTGGGGGAATTACCAGTATTGATAAAGTTAGGAAAATAAACAGATTTTAATAGACGAATTACCAGTAAATCAATATAATTTTTGTAGGCTTGACGAGTAGCAGTAAGTATAGACCAAGGTAAAGTGTAGTGGGTCGTGAATCTGAATAATATTTGTAATATACCTAAGTGTAGCATTTTTGTTACCAATAAAAACTATGAACAGTAACTATGTATTTTTAAAATAAAAATAGTGCGCTACGTGAAGACCAACAGTAGGTCCCATTTGTTCTATGGAACATGACGTAATAGAACAATTTGAGAAAAAATGTAAGAAAGTTTTAACTCGAAAAATAAAATACAAAATTGCTAAAACTATAAGCATCCAGTGCTACGAATAACACGGCCGAATCGAAAACTCGAATGGCTTTTAAAGTACATTTATTAACAACAACCCTCATGCAGATCAAAACCATTTGACTGTTTTAACGCGTTTTAACAAACTTTTGCAATTTGTGATTTCATCTAAATCCCCCTTCAAACACACACGATTCAAAGGAGACACAAGTGAATTAGCTGAACAATAGAGCTGACCCCGTCAACCAGAGACCGTAGTCAGTCAATCAATGACGAGCTACAGAACTCCTTTTGCAGATCCAATTCAATTTAATACCAGCCTTCGTGGAACTCTGTTTCTCTGTCTATCTGACGAGGACTGTTACTATAACATCTGTCTGTACTGTAATTACGTAATACATATTCTATGGAAAAATGCATGATACATTCAACAGCCAATATCAAGTTATTGGGCGTAAATGAAAAATGAATTTTCATTATTTTTTAGGGATACAGGGTACAATTTTTATTTTTGCTATTCTATATACTCGTACAATTAACGATAACAGCTTGTCTAGATCTCAGAATAAATAATCGTACTACCTATGCCCAAGCTTATTATTTAACTAACTCGTAATGGAAAACACTAAGTAAATGCCGAAATAAAGCAGATTTCGATTACCAATTACTTTTTTATTTATAAATTTTTTTATTTACAAAATATATAAGACGACGACGTTAGTAATAAGGCACCATACAACTCCCTGGAACAAAAATAAAGGCCGCATCGTAGCTCACTTATCATTCTGCATCACTTTAGTACATGTGTACATTTGTATGAACTGCCCTTTATGCCCTTTAGAAAAAGCCGCCTTTTGTCCCTATTTCCGTGTTCTTTTGTGGTGTCAATAAAGTGTTATTGTATTGTATAAACATTGAGCGGCGTTCTTGCATGGTACGACCTTATACTTATTATGAAATGCTAATAAATATAGCAAGACTTTTATGTAGGTACCTAGTTTCCTTTCCGTAATAGGTACAATAATTTGATGGAAACACCGAGTTTGGAGTATAATTTTATACGCAATTTTAATAATAACTTATTTAATGAATATTACTTTAAGGAAAAATTCCGCTAGCCAACTTGAATATTAATTTTCTTTAACTAGATTTCACGGGACGTTTTCCGGATAAATTCATAAGTTAATTACTACGAGGTTGCTGCCATACGCAGTAGTTAAGAGCAGTTTAGTTTTAAAAAGGTCTTTACACGTGCTATAAATTTGACCTCTGAGCCCGATAAGCTCGGGCCGTGGATAAATAGTCTTTCCACCGTTTAAGTGACAAATTATTTACTAAATAACAATGAATGAATACTAAAAATTTGACAATTAGGTAATGACCAATTATTATTTGACATAAAGGATGATGGGCACTTCGTCCCCGGTGTTGTATCAAGTCATGACATATGTCATTCGAAAGAGCATAACAATAGCATTATTTAATTATATGGCACCAACCCCGAGTGACGTGCAGGGAAAAAGATATGGCGGTTTTTAGATTCCAAAAAGTGCTGTTTTTTTTTGTTTTATAAAACTATTTTATCGAATTTTATTATCGTGTATGCATTTTCTGTGACTATTTTATCACTCCCTTATAACAATTAGATAATAATAGTTTATTTATAAACGTTTATATAGTTGTAATTATTTTAATTTTATACTGGCACATGCCAAAATCCTTACATTGCTGATTATCGACAGTTTTTGTCTGAATAATGCCATAATATAATATCGATTTATTAATATTATCAATATTTGAAAAATTAAGCGAACTTACCTGTAAGTGAAGTCTGATTAAGACTATAAGTTGTCTTGTCAAAGGGTTAAAAGCCCGAACCTTTCGTCAAACTAGTTTGTTTTTTTAATTATCTCTCCCTTTGCCAAGACAATATAAAAGCGAGCGAGATAAACTTTAAATAATGGTTACAGAAAGGTAAAGGCATAGAGCAGAGAGCAATCATCGACTAAATGCAGAGATTTTTACTTTTTTTTAAATGCTTTTGACTTTGAAAATAGTGGTCAATTAGGCCTTCTTTGCAGAGCCAGCCATGAATTTGGCTCAAAACGTCACAATACTGCTAACGGTGTGAGGTACTGTCGATAAAATCGGCTGTTTCGACATTATTGATGTTCTAGAAAACAATTAAGAAATCTTATTGAGAATTGTATTTATTGAGAAGGGTAGTCGTGCTGAATCTGACTACATGCCTATCCCGATCATATTCGTACTATATTCATACTCTGCAAGACAATATACTATGGAACAAGCTCCTGGCGTACCGAGAAGCTAATGACCTCGTAAGTGACTGGCAGTACGGATTTTGCTGAAACTGGTCTACTGGTGATCTTGCCACTCACATCTGAGAGACTATCGAAAACATGAGGAAGCGCTCATATCACCACCGACAGAGGATGGTCAGAGGTAGTTTTAGTAGGTATAACCCCACAAAAACCCCCCTGACCCGGTTGCCTCCCAACGCAGCCGGTTATTTTCTTAAGGTTTCCCCCAGTCTCAAAAAAAATATCCATAATAGACTATCCATCAGGAACACTACTTTCGAACGTGTATTTTATACTATACCGATTGCAAAAACTCGTGTTTTTACTGTAGGTATTGCTTTATTAGTCAATAAAATGTCATAGTGCGCATCAAACTTAACCAGGTTAGTACCGCCTCAATCGAAAACTGCCAAGAGACAAGCTTATGCGCTTGACCATGGCTTCTCTCGGAGGCTGGATTTTTCATCCGCTGAACCGCGCGTCGGATATGCAACGGCAACGGTTTGTCGTCTGCGTCCCCAAAAACACCAGGCTTTATCAAATAATTATAGTGAACAAGGAAAAGCGTGGAGAGCACCGACCCCTGGAGAACACCGGCCTTGATATCTTTTAAATCAGATAAAGAACCACCAATGACCACTGCTCGAATCAAATAATCCCGCTGGAAGTTCGATATCCATGCAACAAACCAAGTGAACAAGCCAAACAAAGGGAGCTTGCTTATAAGGCTTTTATGCCAAACCCTGGTGAAAGCTTTGTAGGTGTTAATGGAAACGACTAGCTTTTTCATATGTTTTTCAGAGAGGGCATATTCAGCTACTGGATACATAGCGACTGACATAAAATGCCCTTTATCAAACAGCACTCTTAATACTCTTTATTTCTTGCAAATCATTGCCAAAATGTCTTCTACATGTTCCATACATTTTGTCGAGTATCATTGACATTTTTCTATGGAACAGCTGAATTTTTCCCGAATTTCGGGTTGGTCCCATAGTAAAAGTTGTTCATAATGAAAATAATGCCTACAATGAGCCCTTTTCGGCTTAGCGTACCCTTTATGAATAACCCTGGACTCAATAATAAAAGTAATTTTTGACATACATGTTAATAAAATTCCTTAGAATAGCTTTAGAAAGCAAAAAATCAGCATTTTTTTTAAATCTAAAAACGATCATATCTTTTTCCCTGCACGTCATTCAAGGTTGAATCATACAATTAAATGAAGCTAATACTATCATCTTTCAAATGACATATGTCACGACTTGATACAACACGGGGACGGCGCCCATACAAAAGTGCCCATTCTCCTTTATGTGTTATCTACGCGTCAGTGCCGTAGCGTGTCTTGGCAAGGGGGGGGGGGGGGGCGTATAAAAATTTGTTTGGGGGCTCTTATGAAGGGTAAAGATTTCTCACAAAAGAAAACAAATGTTTGCATAAAATTAAAAGAAATATTTATTCATCATAATTATCATCTATCACTTTTTCCAAAATTTTTAGTATCGATTCAAATTAAATATACACTCTCCTTGCCTTTTTTCGGCAAACTGATTTATTAGGTCCTTACCTATGAAAGTGGCGTTTTGTATAGGGAAAAAAAAATAGACGAAAAAAAAGATAAAATATTAAAATATTTACCTATAATATATTTTTTTTCTAAAATTACCGACTACGTTTGTTGTCATTTCTGAAATAAAATAAAAATTCGAAGATTTATTAATTTTTGCTTACGCACGTCGGGGGCCCCCTTGGCTCGGGGGCCCCGTATAATTGATACGGCAGATACGGCGGTAGCTACGCCCCTGCTACGCGTAGATGTGATAAAGCAAGCATATAGATAACTACAATACTGGGTTCTTCAAAAAGGCTGTTAATAGAGTTTTAAAAGGTCGTTAACGTATCCGTGACGCTTCTGGTGTTACAGACGACGGTGTTCGCTTACCATCAGGCAGCCAGTTTGCTTGTTTGCCACCCATGGCACAGAAAATGTTTGTCACTTTCTCGCAGGATAAAAGCGGTGGAAACACCGAAGTCGGATGGTGGAAAGATAAGTTGTCCACGGCCCGTGCTAGGCGGGCAGGAGTTTGTCAACAAGTTTAATTTCTAACAGCACCATTAGTCATGTGAATGGTAACATTGGGAATTTAAATTCTCATCTGCCCATTGATGAGGAGTTCAATGGGTCGTTGGGAATATATTATATTTTGAAATAATTGAAAAACACTTCACTCGCATAATTTTACGAAAAATACATCGGAATTGAGAACCTCTTTTTTTATTGTTGATAGAAATATGACCATATTTTTTCGATTAGATACTACCTCTATGATCGAAGTTGTATTTATTTTGTTTTAGTCTACCACTTACAACAGTACTATTGAATTTCCCATGACATTATCGGTAGTAGATGTAATGTGAAAATAACCATTTCTCTACCTGTATTCTAGTAGTTCATATTTGTGAAATAATAACCTTGGCATTTTTATACATTCACTAGCTGACCCCCGGCGGTTACACCCGTAGTTTTTTTTTTACTTTTAAACCTTCCCTGTAGTAGAGCAAACAAAACAAAACAAAAACCAACAACAAAGATCGGACCAATTTCTGAACACACCTATAAATATATGACACTATTTTTTATTTCTAAAAAGACAAAAGAGAACGGACATCTCGAGTTAACCGTACCAAACATCAAATGTTTCACAGGAACAGTTTGTATTGGAAAATTAAATTGTCAATTTTAATATTTTTCTTTACTTATTATTAATGTTTCTCACCGTTTAAACCTTCCCTGAACTTTTACAAATATTTCAAGACCAAAATTAGGGAAATCGGTCCAGCCGTTCTCGAGTTTTAGCGAGACTAACGAACAGCGATTCATTTTTATATATAAAGATTTTAGTATTTTTCTTTACTTATTATTCATGTTTCTCGCCATTTAAACCTCCCCTGAACTTTTACAAATATATCAAGATCAAAATTTGCGAAATCGGTCCAGCCGTTCTCGAGTTTTAGCGAGACTAACGAACAGCAATTCATTTTTATATATAAGAGAAGAAGAAGATTTATTACTTTCAAACGTCAATGTTTTCACTCAAACGCCACTCTATCAGTCTACCGCTAAAATGTTCGCAGTGTATCGTAAAAGTGACGTTTGACAGATCCGAGTGAAGTGAAGTACCTCAATAAACCAGACTACACAAACATTCACTTTTCGGCTACGAATTTGCTACGCCGTAACTTTTGCTACGAGCTTATAACGTAGAACGTAGTACATTCTTCCAATTTTCTGAGAAAAATGTTTTATACATTATGTAATCATTCTAATAAAAATAAATAAAACATCACTTGGATTAGGGGAATACATAATAAGTGTGGCGTATTTACCTCTCCTACGTTTGTTATCTTTCATGCTCGCTGTACTTATGTTATTTTTAATGGTCACAATCACAAATTATTATAATATAGCGGCTCGTCCCGGCTTCGCACAGGTGGACACTATTGAAGTTTTAGTAAGGATCCCTAATTTTTTCAGGTAATAAATATAGCCTATGTCACTTTGGGATAATGTAGCATTCGAATGGTGAAAGAATTTTTGAAATCGGCCCAGGAGTTTTTGAGTTTATTCCACACAAACATCCAAAAATACAAAAATACAAATCTTTCCTCTTTATAATATTAGTACAGATTATATTATGTTGGAGCGTTTGACCATTGCGTGAGTTCGTTCAAAAGACAGGCGAACTTAACTATCTTCTGTGCATTTTTACATTTATTTTATGAAAATATAAATTCACTGAATGGTGATTAAAAAAAAATAACATATTTTTTAAATCTATACTTAGGGATTTTGCATCTTAAATGAGTAAAAACATGACAAAACATGACAAATGGTCTGACAACCATTTGTCTCTGCCTCAAAATAAAATCGGTATAATATCAATCTTTCGGAAACATAATTTGGGTAAAAAATGTTCTTTCTGTAGGTAAAAAACTCTTAAAGCGAAAAACCAAGTTCGTTACGAGCGAGCCCCATTCGTCAAAATAAATCAGTGTAATGTACCGTCGCTGCCGTCGATTTTTCACCTAAAATAACAAGGAAGTCAGTCAGCTTCAAAATTTAAAAGTATTTTTAACGAGGCAAGGAGTTAACAAGTTCGATACAGCTAAGTACTTGAAGTTAAAAAAATACAATTTTTTTTTAACATACCTACTCATTAAAAACAAAGAAAAAGAATGATATAAGTCTGTAAGTATACAGTAGAAACTTACTATATATGTAGTGTTTTTATAGCTAAAATAACCTTTTGTTTTAATTTCAATTATTCTCGCATACTTATAATATTTGGATTTATTACCACAACTCTTTTTATTTGTAATAATACTTCGAGTAAATTGCACAATGAGTGCACGTAACAAGCCATTTTCGCCGAGACGATTAGCTAAAAGTGTGTTTTTAAGTGGGTGCCCCTGGACAGTCGACCCCCAGGTCGCCCCCCGACGCGATGGCGCGACGAACTCGGGCGGTTTAAAAAAGACTGGACGGCGCTGGCCCAAGACCGCAGTAACTGGAAAAAATTGGGGGAGACCTTTGCCCAGCAGTGGGACAGCATAGGTTAATTAAAAAAAAAAAAAAAAAAAAGTCAGCGTGAAATTAATATAATTATTTTCGTAAAATGTTTTTTTAAACCAACTATATAGTATAGGGTTATTAACATTAACATTAACATGCCACAAGATGTCTTGACGAGCCGATCTTTTTTTCGCAAATTCGGGGTTGGTGCCCTAATAAAAGTGGTTCATAGTGATGAGTAGGTAGGTTACTATGAGCCTTGACTTGGCATACTTTTTTCTTATAGCCCTGTATAAATATGCTAACTTAAAAATGTATCTTAATGAACAAACAAGTTGATTTTAAAACAATTTTTATAAAACAAGCTTTTATTACATTGTCATCAGAGTTACACACGTATACCAAACAGCTTAATCGGACATCGGGAAGTAGTTTAAAATTGAGTTGCAAGATTCCACCCGAAAAAACATTTATATGGAAAGCTAAATAAGCTTATAAAAAATTTACTTTTAAAACTTATCTTACTTAACTGTACTTATTCCTGAAGCAATTTACCCAAGCGCTAGTGAGGAGTAAAATTTGATTTTGAAGCATTCGTCAAGCGAAGTTTATCCGCGACTTGATGAAATCTTCATAAATTAGGATTCTCTTTCGGTAACATCTCGAATAAATTATTTTAAATCATTTATAATTTTCACCACTTGAAAACGGTATTAACACAGTAACAAACACCGTTATAACACAGTTATGGTTGTGTTTTATTGTAATAAAGATAGCTGGAAGAGATTGCTCATACCGCTAAGGCCGAGCACCAGTTAAATCTAGTTTTTTATACTCTATTACTAGTTTTTAAGCGTAATCATCTTTTGCCTATGATTTCTGAAGTGAACAAAAAATATTTTATCTATCTTACAAATGTATTAAAGAATAAGAAAAAACTGTAAAAGTTAAATAGCGTAAGTATACTCGTACCTACATTTACTTGATTTCGTCGAGTAGGTAAAGAAAGATGCAACCGATTTCCTTGATTTCATTAAAAATCTTTACGATAGTTATAAATGGAGTTTATTACTGTCTTCCGTCGCTAACTGCCACTTAGTTAACGGGGTTTGCTATTTTATTTTAAATGATATAAATTATACGTTTTTTATTTTTCACTTCAGACATTATTGCCAAGAATATTATACCTAACGTTTAGAAACCTTATCGCTAAGAGCGACTTCTGCCAAGCACAATTAATACAGAGGACATAGTGTAATTTGATATAATATATTACATAATAGAATATGCGTTATACAAAAAGTAGAATGTTGTATTTTCTATTGCAATAGACATAGAAACAAGAGGTCTTGTAAATTGATCAAATTTTGATTGAATAAAAAATATTTTTTCTGAACAAAAACCATACTACCCTGTAGGTACACTAAACTTAGTCTAAGGAAAGTCTAGGTCATATATCAAATAGGCTAGGTAGCTACGAGGTCTACGAGGTCTACGAGGTCTACGAGGTCTACGAGGTCTACGAGGTACGTGGATAACCTTTCTCAACAGGCACGTAAAAGTATGGGACAAAGTTTGGGGTTTTCCACTCGAATACTTTTACAGAAGTAGGCATGTGGCAGTGTCGGTAAATCATTGCTAGTCGGTATCGATATTTTTC
The DNA here is from genome assembly GCA_949125135.1 of Alcis repandata. Classification (NCBI taxonomy): domain Eukaryota; kingdom Metazoa; phylum Arthropoda; class Insecta; order Lepidoptera; family Geometridae; genus Alcis; species Alcis repandata. The sequence continues at coordinate 6,584,609 of OX421241.1, forward strand.
CCCGAAATGTAGAGATTGTATTTCAATCCTTTTCTCGGAAATCTCTTGGTGTATTGGATTTATTTATTGTTTTTTTGCTATTAGCTTCCTTATATTATTATTTCTTATTTAATAAGTTACTTGATATCATAATTAAACAGTTTAATTAAAAGTTGATTTATGATTCACCTGAGGATAAACAAATGGAAAACTAGAGACGCACTCGGAATAAAAACTCGTAATTCCAGATTCAGTATTAGAGACGTGAGAAATTATAGCTCGTGAGAAATATTTTCTTGGAATCATATTGGAAAACTTTTCAATGATTAATGGCCTTTTGCTATAGGAAGGCGTATTTTCTACACCTGCGTTCTTGAACCTTTTATTATGGCGCTGCCCTGTAGGTATAAAAAAATTGAGACCCACGTTTTTGACACTCTTCGCTGTTTCCCCCGTTTCATTAAGCTTTTCTTAATAAATACATCATTTAATTTTTGAATTAGAATGATAGATAGATAAACTCTTTATTGTTTACACCAAAAATTACAGACAAAAACGATCATAAAACTAAAAACTAGTGCAACAACTGATGGCCTCATCGCTAAGAGCGAATGGTGTTTTTTTACTTGCCTTATATAACCACTTTAGGGGCTTACAATTTCTTTCAAATCAGAAGTAACTGCGATCCCTTGAAAGGATTACGCTACCCTTAAAGGGGTCGCGAACTCACGATATTAAAAACACCGATTGATATACCATAGATATTTACAAGATGGTGGTGTTCGTAGAAAAATTATATTTCTACCATAGATATTTACTACTAATACTTTACGTAGGTACTTATAGAAAAGTTAAATCCACTTGAAAAACACTGATTTATCTATAACAGTATCCATTTTATACATTTACAAACCGTAAAACCGTATCGATATCTATTAAACTCGCATCCCTATATCCAAGTAGATTCTCAGGATCTCATTTATTATTGGTAAAACACGAGTAAGTAAGCAATTTCGCTATTTTACTGAGCAAAGAATCCTGGGAATAAAGCGAGCGGTCCCATGGTGATGTTTTTGTAAGGATTTTCGGTCAAGCAATATTTTTTGTCCGGCCTCCGAGTCGAGTATGAGTATAATTATTTCTTATTGAAAGCTCGACCTGAATAATATGTGAATGAATATGAATAGGAATACCTATTTGGATGGCAACCTTTTTGAAAATGTCCTAGCTGGTAGGTAACTGATAGATTAAAAAGGAAAAATATTTTCTAAAGAATAAAGAAAAATACGATTTTGCAATTTAAAACATGTTCAATAATAAAATCAAACCCTTAGTTTTGAACACTAACTCGGGTTCCTAACTAACCTCTAATAAATAATTGCCAATTTCTATTGACATTTAGTCCGAAACCCTAATTAATGAACTAGGTAGATTGATAACTCAATCATGGCCGCACTTTAGTTACGGCACATGAAAGGTTACCGATATTCGAATAACGAAAGGTTACCGTTCAAAATGACATAACCACACCAAGAGTGATAGTAAATATGATAATAGATAAACTTTTAGCTAACTCTAAAGTTTATCTATCACTCTACCTATACAGAGTTATTCAGAAAGGGTAAGAACGCAAAAATAAAATCAGCTGTTCCATAGAAAAATATCAACGACACTCAACAAAATGTATGGAACAGCTGATTTTTTTTCGCGAATTTCGGGTTGGTCCCATAGTAAAAGTTGTTTATAATAATGAGTATTAGGAGCCCTTTTTGGCTTACCATACCCTTTATGAACATGCGAAAGTTTCTGAAACAGGGCGTCCTTATACATGTACATTGTACATACCTACCTATGTGTGTTTGTCTATTAGTTACTCAACTCAGTAACAGCTCGACGGTTTTGGATACATTTTGGTAGCTTTTGGTACGTTACGTTAGATAAACCATAGGTTTTTTATATCTAAAAAAAAATTTAATAATTGAATTACAGTTTTTGAATGATACTCGTAGCGACTGAAACTGCGAGGCGCAATTACTTACTTAAATATTTGGTTATACTTTAAGTTTATATCTATTGACCTCGCTGGATTATCACATACGAGGATAAGAGGATATATAAGAGGAGCATTGAAGAGCTCAAACAAGAATATTTTATGAGTGACTTGATCTTATAATCACTTAAGTTTATCTGGAAATTTCTTATTTTAATCCTCGGAATAAATATAGAAAAAAGTTTAATCAGATTAATAGGAGACTAAAAACATTTTGCGAGACGTCCTTTAAAATTTTAAGACGCACAACTCTTCTTTAGCTTTAGGTAGATAAAAGTTTTAATTGTTTTCAGATTTGTATAGCCAAGCTATCTGAATTAGATATGAATATTTCCAATTAAGCCTTCGAATTCATATTAAGCAAAATTTTAATTGACTTGTTTTATTTTTAAGATTTAATTACTCAAATTCAACTTTTGACAGAATCATTTTAGTAAGCTATGTCGAGGGCAAGACGGGTTACGCTATGAAGTTATGATGCTAATCAAAACGGAGACTTTTAAAAGCTTTTTAGGGCTATTTTGTGCCCCAAAACATTTTTAATGTCATTAGTGGCAAACAGCTAACGGACCGCCTGATAGCAAGCGATCACCGTCGCCTTGGGTACTTGTCATACCGAAGGCGGCACATGATACTTTACCGACCTTTTAAGACTGTATCAACAGTCCTTTTGAATAACCTCATGTTGGAGTTGCTCGGAAAAATTCCGAATGGTGGCCATTGTTATTAATATTATTTTATTTTTCAGAATTGCCCAGAAGCGGCGCTGGTCTCAGCGCGTGTGCTGGCTGCGGAAGGTGCGCCGGCGACCCGGTCCGCCTCAGGAGTGGAGAGGAGGCCGTCGATGCCTCGACCTCCGCTGTGCAAGCGAGGATCCGGTTCTTTATTGTCAGCTAATCCACCGCCTCAGTCCAGGTAAGCATGTTTTTAAAGCTGATAAGAAAAGTGTAGAACTCTATGTACTGAAAGGAGTATCTACGTTGTTGGCAGCGTCTGAAAAAAAAACCGATGATGGGGTATGATGTGCGTTGGGAAAAAAGTGTCTTGAGAGAGAACCGAAAGACAGAAAGACCGAAAGACTGAAAGAAACTGCCAACCCTGTCTACAAGAAAAACTATAAAACCTATCAAAAATCTACAATCTTTGCCAAAATGCCTTATTTTGATAAAAAAATTATAAAACACAGCAATGGCAAAAAAATACTGTAGAGTACTGTGGAACATTTCTAAAAACTGAGACAGGTTCCTAGGAACTACAGTAGATCTACAGCTAAAACTGTAAGGTTGGCCACACTGCTTGAGAATTTTTGTTCAGCAGTGGACTCAATAATGACAAAAGTAGTACCAGACTTGAGTTTCAGGGGCAAAAGACCTTTACTTTTGAATTGGCAACGCAAACAAGAGCCCTGTAGCTTTATAAAAAATCTAGAAGCTTTATATAAATCTAGAAGAAAGACACGCCCCTTCTCTTAATCACCTACCTACAGCGCACCTGTGCAATATTCTGCTAATGTCCTACTATCGCAACATGCACACAACTCGGTCTATGTGCCCGCATAGACCACTAGGATATGCACACTAAAATCGACTGCCCCTACATTACCTACATTTTTTATCGAGACTTCAATTGGCCAATTTAACCAACAAGAGAGCAATTTAAAGTCAGGCCTAAATTAGGTAATAAGTAAAATGTGTAGTATCAATTTTATTCGATTAAAACATAAAGAAAATCATTTTTTTTTAATTTATTTATATTCCTAAAAGTACATATAAATGTTATACACCTACTCTTATAATTGGTACATTGAAAATTAAAAATCGTGATTTTGCAGTTTCGAGACTGCACACAGCAGTAGTCGAAGTATCAATTTACTTTTAAGCAGAATATTGTACACTTACACCGTAACTCATTATTTCTCGTATCCTAACCTGTAGTGGTAGGGCTCTTTTGCAGAGCCCGCCTGGGGAAGTACCACACCTTTGCCAGTTATTCCACCGCCAAGCAGTAATGTGCAAACATTACTGTGTTACTATGTGTTCCGGTTGGAAGGGCATTGTTTCCAGTGAAATTACAGGGCAAATGGGAGATTAAACAACTTATATCTCAGGGTGACGAGCGCAGTGCTGTGCCACGCAGGGTCTTGAATTCTGTGAGTTCAAAATTCTGGGTGGTGCAGACCTGTTATGGGCAAACGTGACGTTTAACATCAGGCGAGCGATTTGCTCGTCTCGTCACTCAATTACATAAAAAAAAAAATACAATTATATTATGAGTAAGAGAGTCTCCGTGAATTTAATTTGCAGTATTTACATCTACGATCAAGTTTCATTTAATCTCCGAAGTTTATGGACCGGCTTAGCGCAAAGCCCTCTGGAAGCGTATTTACAAGTAAACAAACTATAACTGGAGGAAGTAGCAACTAGACTAAACATACTCTGTACAGGGTTATTCATAAAGGGTATGCCAAGCCGAAAGTGGCATCATTATGAACATTTTTTTCCTATGGGGCCAACTCGAAATTTGCGAAAAAAAAATCAGCTGTTTCATTTTGTCGAGTGTCATTGACATTTTTCTATGGAACAGCTGATTTTTTTTCGCGAATTTCGGGTTGGTCCCATAGTAAAAGTTGTTCATATTAATGATGAGTAAGTACTATGAGCACTTTTCGGCTTGTCATGCCCTTTATGAATAACCCTATATAGAGGCAGAACATATTCTGTAGTGTAGAAAAAGCAGTTTGTATGTTTCTGGTTTGGGCATATACTCATTTATATTAAAGTAGCCACAGGTGCGCTAGAACAAATCGGTTTGGCTTATGTATGATATCTTCTATATTTGTACGACTCTTCCGAAATTGGTTTTCCACTCCAATTAAGATTGGATCGTCCCATAATTCGGTCTTTATGGTCTTATGCTTTCCTAAAATTGCTGCGGAGTATGAATTGTATAATAAAAAAAACATTTGGTTATTTAAAAGATCGAAATACAGATTAAATTAATCCCAAAAACTCAATTAAAGTTAGTTCAAACTTCGTAGCGTCATGTGGAGTCTCTAAAACCAACCAATTTCACATGAAGAGCTTTATGTTCAAATTCAAGGTTACACTGTGTACTTTGTCGTCAAAACTTAGAATGTAAGCGTAACTAAACACATCTAAGTATCAAGAAGAGGTTCAATTTATGCGGAAACATTCAAATGAGATTTAGGCAAGATTCTGTGTTGAGCTGAGTGAAATCTACCGAATTTACATAAAGTTTGTACCTACAAGCTTTAATATAATTTTACTAGCAAATATTATATTACTTTATATTGCAAATTAGTCTTCTTTTTCGCCAGCTTTGGGAATTTTTCTTATTCTGCGTAGCACCAGCCGCGTTTTCGTTTTACGTTAAGCAAATTGAGTAATTTTTTATGATGTTTTTTACCTCTGGCTAATTATTATAGACCGTCAGAGACTTGGTTTCAAGGCTGAGGCGATTATTCCTTAAATCTATTTTATCTTGTCCTCTGGAGCCATCCAAAATTAGAACTTGTAATTCGATTGGTTTCCTTCGTCAAATAACTTTGTAATCAGTTTCGGGCTGCTTACCTTCTGGCGACATCTTTTGTCCATTAAACTGTGGTCTTTATGGTTGTGAGCTAACTTTGATTTGTGATCCTAATTATTTTTTTTTTTTTATTTTTTTTTTTTATATAAAAGAGCGGCAAACAGGCAGGCGGCCAGCCTGATGTTAAGCAAAACCGTCGCCTATGAACACCTGCAACACTAGCGGCGTTGATGGTGTTTTGCCAGCCCGGAGAGGTGCTTGTAGACTCCCTTTTTAAAACGCCCCATGTTGTAGCTCGGCGAAAATACCTTCGGTGGTAGAGCATTCCACATTTTGCAAGTCCGCGGGATAAAAGCGCGGTCAAACCTGATAGTGTGGGATTTCCAGCATTGCAATATATGCGGATGAGCTTTTTGACGGTGTCGGGATGTGCGGTGGTGGAAGTCCGACGCAGGAATTAGGTCAAAAAGCTCCTCAGAGCATTCCCCAAAAAACAAGCGGTAAAATATGCAAAGGGAGCCCACGTCCCTTCGAAGACTAAGTGGGTCCAGCTTGTTAGTGAGTTTGGGATCGTTAACAATTCTAGCGGCACGGCGTTGAAGGGAGTCAAGAGGCTGAAGCTGGTATTTCGGTGCGCCATTCCAAAGGTGGGAGCAACACTCCATATGGGGCCGCACTTGAGCTTTGTAAAGCAAAAGCCGCTGACCCGGCGTGAAGTATCGCTTCGCTCTGTTAAGCACACCTAGCTTCTTGGAAGCGAGTTTCGCTTTGGCCTCTAAGTGACCCCGAAATTGGACCACACTAGAAATGTTAATGCCAAGGATCTCCAAACTCTTAGAAATTTCCAAAGGAATGCCCTGGAATCGCGGAGCAACAACAAAAGGGGCTTTCTTAGCGGAGAACGCGCAAACTTGCGTCTTAGTGGGGTTAAACTTTACCAGATTAAGATCACCCCACTCTGAGATCCTCTGCAAAGAGTTCTCAATGTCAGAAACAAGTCTGTCTCTATTAGCCTCCAATTCCAATTTGATAAAATGGGTTGGAAATTATTTAAGTTTAATTTATTCCTTTCAGTGGTACCTACCTAGTCTCATACATTTGCTACAAAGTTACCAACGATATTTATGGAAGCAATTAAATACTTTTCAAAACTATAACTGTTGATTTTAGCATCCAACTTTGGAAATAAAAATAAAGTAGTTGAAATAAACCGGAGCAACTGTAAACGAAAATTTCCATTGTAATGGATTTTCCATGTTCCTTTTGCTTCTACACGACAGTTTTACAATGTTCTCGTCATGTTGATCCAAGCCACAGAATAGGTAATAGTCCAGCGTAAAAGCGTAAGCGACTAGTTTGAATTTGTCTAAGCGTAATCGATTGAATTTCAAGTTATAGTTCACACGAACAATAGTTTGGTGTTTAATCCGTCCGTACTAAACGCAATCTTTTATATATAATCATCTCATTACCAGATACCAGGTCTACCCTCGAAGGGTGATCAGATGTATATACTATACGTACATGGCTGGCCGCGTATGTAATATACACATATACATACATTTCATATTTATGGCCCTTCACGTCTGTACCAGAAGATTTGAGTAGCATCTGTGGGTCATTACGGGCAACATCGTTGGAGTACTTGGAGTATATTATATAAACCAATAAGTATTTCTTACTGCTATTTTTGTCAGGAAATCTTATTATGATGCATATTTTATATTGTTTTTTGTTTTGATGCTTTATATTGTTCTTCGTATATTTTGATGGTATTTTTTCTTTAAACAATTTGTCGTCCAAACATGTAAGCGACTTTTGCTTAGAAATGGTATAGTAAAGGTGGGTTGACGAAACAAATAAATTGTCTTCCATCTTCTAAAGGTCTATACTTACTCGAATTTTAACAAGAACATTATTTTCCCAAAACAAAAAACAAAAACCGACTTCAAAAGACCGACTATTAAGTTATTCATCTGTTTGTCGCGCACGTACTTCATGCAAATTTAAGACTTATATGGTTTTCTCATGGATACCATTATCAGAACTGGACTAAATTGAAATGGGACCAAATGGGAAGCGTCAGCTTTCTAATAAAAAAAGAATCATCAAAATCGATTCACCCAGTCAAAAGTTATGAGGTAACAAACATAAAAAAAATAACAAATAAAAAAAAAACATACAGATGAATTGATAACCTCCTCCTTTTTTGAAGTCGGTTAAAAAAGCCCACAGTCACACACTCTAATTTAGGTTTTGTCTTATTTGCGTAGTCGTAAAACAATTTTCCACAGTCCACAATTTTATTGTTCCCAGAACAAATCTGTCCAGTGAAAACAAACGAGCCCCGGGAATTTGTCTACACGGGTTGTCAAGCAAATAATACAATTTCTGTTCATTGGAATTCCATGTTATTACGAGTATGGGCCATCAGGTCATCTTTTAGATTGCTAAATCTCGTTACGTAATTCCTCTGAAAACAATACCTTTCAAATAGGTAGGTATTATTTAAGCAACATATATACTCGTATGTATATATCTTAATATATATAAATCTCGTGTCACAATGTTTGTCCTCAATGGACTCCTAAACCACTTAACCGATTATAATAAAATTCGCACACCATGTGCAGTTCGATCCAACTTGAGAGATAGGATAGTTTAAATCTCAAATTATAGTCGCAATATTAATTTATTGCAAATTATATATATACTGATATTTTTTTACTATAAATTGACAAGTTAGCATCAACATACTACGGTTGCTATAGTTACGCAATGGCTTTTGACAGGACAACGTCTGTCGAGTCAGCTAGTACATCTATAAATTACTTAATAACGTTTCACACTCATAGCTCCCCACTAGGATAAATCCTGTGTCGGGGATACCATGGAACACACACAAAGACAAGGACACTAACACCCAGACCCAGAACAGATATTTTAATTCATAATTCAAACATCTGCCCGGCCGGGAATCGGACCCAGGACCTGTGGCTCATAAGGCGGATATTATTACCGCTGAGCCAAACAGGTCGTCAAAAGGTCGTGAAATATTGCATTAAATAATTATTAGGTATATTCCCAAATATTGTTGGAATATTCCAACTCTTCTAATAGATGGAATATTCCAGAATTATGGAATTTGGGAGAGATTAATAGAGATACGGGAAAGTAACAGAAACATGTTAAGTAAATAAAATTATACCTAATCACGGTTATTACAGCGACCTTGACCTGTTCCTTTTCATATAATGACAAAAGACTCGGGTCGGTCGTATAGACCCTTATGTATAAAAGAGCGTAAGAGAGCCGATGCTTCCTCTTTGTTGATATAATCCTCTATCTGAATATGATGGAGTCGGTATTAGAGTTTTAGCTTTGAGTTGGTAGTTTTAGAGTAGTTTGAATGAAACTGTAATAACATAAAAGTTTTGATGGAAACATGAAATTGGTTTCCGTTCATGTGCTGTTCGCTAACCAATAGGTAAGTTGATGGATAAACGTGAAGTTATTTGAGATAAAATGGAGATGGTCTTATTTATGCTTGAATAATGAATTTAAATATCTGTTCTGGGTCTAGGTGTTAGTTGTCCTTGTCTTCGTGTGTGTTCCATGGCATCCCCGAGACAGGGTATCCTAGTGGGGGGAGCTACGAGTATATGTGTGAACCGTTTTTTTGACGAGTGGAATAATAAGTCCGTCACTGTCGCTCTTATTAGAAATTTCATGACAATAACAGTGTCCGTGATATTCTCGATTTGACCAGAATACCTTCAATAAGGCTATTGTTAAGGTGAATCTCCTCCAAATTGGAAACGTCTTTAAGTTTTCTTTATCAAAAATACTTTAGAAAATGTAGCGAACAGTCACATTTAAATTGAGTTTCTTTTTAAACAAAATGTACTTTGAATTCAGATTGAACGCTCATTGGGGTTAAAGCTGATCAGAAATAATATCTTACTCTAGAATCTTTTTCAATAACGATGGCTCACAGCTATTGCGCAGAATTAAATCTTGTTTGATTTTCTGAGAGCTTAGCTCGAGTTAACTCTTAAATTGCTTGACATATAAAAGCTCTGAGTAAATATTTTGTCCTAACCATTTTAACTGACTAGTCAAAAAGAGCGTTTGAGGATTAGCTTTCTAAATATCGGGTAAGTATGTTTCTATCTTTGTCTGTTTATGTGAGGTAACGCCTGACCGATTTTGAATGGCGAGGATTTTTTTATAATGTATGATTTTTCAAAATAATTCTGTTCTCTTTAGTCTTTACGCAACATTAGACGATTAATATTAAATTTATCCTACAAATTACGTTTCGCGAATTTATTTTTACCTTTAACAATGCAAAATACAAAGTAAAATAATGAAGTTAACAATGCAATCTTTGAGCACCTTTAATAATACAATGCGTTTGTTCAAATACATTTCCAACGCTTTGACTCTGACTACAAAGTAATTTTATCTCTTTCAACTCGACTTTCGATTTACGTACCGGGCGGATTACTCCGGCCATTTCCACTAGTACGTGTGTAGAATACAGGTTTAGAACTATTCTTCGTCGACCTTTCGCTCTAAACAAGCACTTCTAAAGTACGGTTCATGTTAAATCGGTTCCGTGCAAAAACACGACTGGGGAAAATGCAAATATGACAATGTGAAAATACAGTATGGGTGCTACAAGAAAATTACAATTAGAGTAAGCGGGTACATAGGTGTTACACATCTTGATTTTTATCGGGCAAGATACCTGTAAAATACATGAACATACTAGATACCTAATGATAGACAAAGTTAGACAGATTAATGAAAATCTCTGCAAAATCTTGAATATAGACAAGATCTTGAATATAGACTAGATAGGTTGCGTGCGTCGTATAAAAGGACACGTTTTACAAATTTTCCCTTACCTACTGCAGCAATGTGTTCAAAATGTAGATACTTTTTTATGCGGGTAGTTAGAATAATTTTTATCTTTTATCAACAAAAAACAATGGTGGGTTTGAATTGAGAAAACAGCTTTTTTGTAGCTTTTTGTTTTCACATTTGATATGAACTTTTTTTGGGTTTGGATTACAACCTTTTAAAAAATCAGGCTTTCTAACAAAAACTTCGAGATAGGTTTATTTAATTGTTTATCATTTTTTTTGCTCATATAAACGAGTATTTTATGAAGCCCTCTTTGCCTTTGTTACACTGATTGCTTATTTGTAATGCGAAATGAAATAATTCTTAATTGCTCTACAACAATTCAAAGTAATCGAGAAATAAGTAGTGATTTCTCGGTTCGTAATTGGACATCTTGACATTTAAGATCGGCAACTGTTACGTACAACAAAATGGCACCTCAGTTAAAGGACGAATTTCGATTGAAGCCGCTATAAAAACCTACCAAATGGGTGTTTTTTTACGAGATTGCTCTTGCTATAACACTTTATATACTGAACATCAAAATGGTTTTTAGCTTTCGACCTTACGCTGAAGTGGTTAAAGCTGTATGTTGATTGGTTTAGAAGTCGAAGGTATGTCTTATAAAGGCAGTCTTCTTTAGCGTCAGTTTATGTGTTGTCGTTATTGGACACAATAATGCGCCTTATTTTCTGTGGATTCTGTATATGCGGGTACTTCAAGCCTGAAGGTCGCGATGATCATTACTTTGATTCGTTTTCGATACGTCGGCTGGAGACGTAGGTATTTGAACGAAAGTCTTTTTGAAGGTTTCAGTTGCCCTCTGTAGGTGAAGGTCTGTTTCTGGCGGTATCCTTTAATCGAGAATGTTTTTGACAAGGGTTCTTAATGAAGTAGAAAAATTGAGGCAAGTAATTTTCACCTTTCAACAGATTTTGCGTTTGAACAAAGCTTTTCTGATGACTCGTTTATTGGAAAAGTTTTAGGTAAGATGTAGGTAATTATTTGCGTAGACAGTGAAACGCCTCTGTAAACTTTGCAGAGGCTTTATTTTCAAATTTAAACTTAAAATTTTCCATTCTCTCTATGTTTTTAGATACTTATTGAAATAGTCTTAAGAGCACCAATCTTCGAAAATGAATAATGGAGTAAAACCCTTTCAATAAGAATAAACAGAAGCTACTAAGAAAGCAAAAAGCTTGATGAATAAAAACTGAATTCTGACCCGCAGATATCTTTGGATACGCATAGCACTATTCGAGCGGCAACTGGCCAAGATCATCGAGCATCTCGTCAACAACGCCACTCGATACTACGAGAGGGACGCCCTGGTAACCGATCCGGACTACGGCAGCATACTCAGCTCGTTGCTGGTAGGCCCGTGTGCTTTGGAGTACTCTAAAGCAAAGCCACCAGCTTGCTTCTGGACTGATCCACCGGCGGACGAGCTGGTAAGTCAAACCAGTCATTTTCTAGTATTTTGTAAAAAGACTTCATCAATTTCTATACGGTTATTCGTAAAGGGTATGCTAAGCCGAAAAGGGCTCATAGTACTCGTCATTATGAACAACTTTTACTATGGGACCAACACAAAATTCGCGAAAAAAATCAGCTGTTCCAAAGAAAAAAGTCAATAACACTCGACAAAATGTATGGAACAGCTGATTTTTTTTTGCGAATTTTGGGTTGGTCCCATATTAAAGTTGTTCATAATGATGAGTACTATGAGCCCTTATCGGCTTAGCATACCCTTTATGAATAACCCTGTATAAACACATTCACTTCAAGTGGTCTTGGGTTAGGTGTGTTGTGGCCATTTTTTTTACCTTTTTTTTTTTAGGTCCAAAGACACAGAATGTCTGCTGGCACCACAACTCCGCCATCAGTTCGAAGACCTATCCTCAACTTTAAGAGGAGTCTTAACGCTTCTTCTGACGACTGCAGTACTTCAAATTCAGGTACTTTAAAAAACATTTTTGACGATATTTTTATTAAAGTACCTTTTCTATTTAGCTAAATACAGTCTCATATTTTTACTACTGATAAATTGGATATTTACCTCTATAATTTTTTCTTCGGTATAGGTATATAGTTAAAAAATAATGTGATAAGAATTTGAAAGTTTAATTTGAGAAACATGTTTGTTCAAATTATTAAGAAAAAAATGCATTTACAGGATCAAATAAAAATGCCGGATCAAGTGCCAAAGATTACGTGGAGAGTTTACACCAGAATTCCACGGCAACGCTTTTGTATGGAAAGAATAATGTTCGTGTTCAGCCGGTAAGTGCCGCAATTAATCTCTGCTGGATACAAATGACATTCATTACGTAGAGCTTTTTGGGTATCTGCTGAAATTAAGACTGAACTCATCCTATGGAAATTTGAATACACTGAGAAAAAAAATCACCTAAAGTACGGAGCATGGTGATAATCACCAAAAAGTACGATGATAAGCGATTTTTACGGTGACAACTATCATGATATGGTTCTCACCCTAAAAACTGGTGCTGGTACTAGTTTTTACGATGATAGACTATTTGTCACCGTAAAAATTGGTGCTTATCATCGTACTTTTTGATGATTATCACTGTGCTCAGTACTTTAGGTGAATTCATCGGAATTTTGATGGCCATTTTTCTCAGTGTAGGATTTTTTAGGACCTTCATGTTTTTATTCAATTAACACTTATGAATCCTACTACAGAAAGACGTAGAAGAACCATTGCCTGGATATCTTAGCTTGCATCAAACAGCTGCTGGGCTCATCATCAAATGGACTCCCAACCAGTTGATGAACGGATATGCTGAGAGCGAAGGCGTTGACAAGAGGTAACCGAAGACAGACTATGTAGAACCATATCATCTAGATACTTAAAGCTAGTTTTTGTACTGTAATGTCTGTAAGCAATGTCTCCCTGATTCTTGTAGCTTTATTTATTTATACAATTTTCAAGGTTTTGCTCATCGCTATTCGCTAACCCTGCCAACATATCCGTAATGTAACGTTTCATTGTGATTTTGATTTCTTCGAATCTGTGAAAAAGCTTTTGTTAAGTCAAAAGACTCTTTCTTACTCACAATATCATTAGTCAAAACAAAAAAACCCAGTTCTTTATCTTCGTAATAAAAAGAAACCTACGAAAGTTTCTAAGAAGGAAAGCCCAAGTCCTGAAGTTGTTGATTACAAAGTCGACTTACACCTCATTAAACTCATTAAAACTTTTTCTCAGCTCCTTCTGCTCTGTTGCTTTGTTTTTTATTGTTGGGTACTTAATTCCGATTACTCCGTTTCTTCTAACTTCTGTATAAGAAGTTTCCACGAAGTTTTAGTGCAACTTCTCGGGGAAAATGTAGGGACCATTCACCATGGAACACTATAAATAGAATCAGAAAGTAACTTTATGAACTGAAACTGATCCTGCCCCAACCGAAAGTTGGTTTGCCACAAGTTTGTTGACTTAACAAAATTAAATATTAATTATCCACTGAAGTTTAGATGTATACTTTTTTGTTCGTTTATTTTGATGTAGCAGTAAATTGTTACTACGTGCTTTGTTTGAATAAATCGAGCTTAAAAGTTTAAAGAAAAAACAGACAAAATACGTAATAACTATAGTCTATAGCTTCTACGCTTTAGTTTATCGGATCGATTTAGCCTTCTGGAAAAACTTATCCGTAAAACAAAGTTTTTCACTTGTTTAATTTAAATTTTGTCAATGTCCAATATTGCTAGTTGCATTTCATTTGATTTAAAAAAAAATACAGAAATAAAAATTAAAAAAAAATTAAATAGATTTTTTTTATATTTTTATTTTTTAATTCTTACAGTAAAAATGCACTTCAAATATACGTTGCTTAAATTAGTGCGTTTAGTAAATCCCAAACATTTGTAACTGTGTGGTGTGTGTAGCGCGCTTCGTTGTCACCTAGTGCATGCGTCCGCGTGCCAACACACATGTGTTCTGTGCAGCGTCGAGCCGTGCACTGTGTACCGCAGCCGGTGTGCTGGACCGCTGTGTTTTGATTGGTATGATTTGATTTGCTTTTATTGTTGTTTTTTTTTACTTATGTCTTATTTGCCAAATTATTTTTGTCATCCTTAAGTTTATTTTATTGTCTATAAAGGTTTTAAAGTGCAATAAAATCCTATGAGCGGGTATTTTTTGGTAAGAACTATGTCAAGAAACCTCAACACAAGTCCTGATTTAGTCAATCTATCCAATCTTTAGTCAATCACGCCAATGCTTTGTGCAGTCTCGCCTAGACTATAATCCACAAAGAATTTATTTCATGAAAATATAATGTAATATGAAAATTATAATACATGACGCTTTGATAAGTAATTTAGTTGTAAATTATAATTCCATAGCGTTTACTGGGCGATGTCACTACAAGTGTGCGTCTGGGAGGTCGTCTATGTTCACGTCCATCGGTCCCAGGCGAGCGACGCCCTCATATTGGTCGGCCAAGATGGAGTCCAACGACCACCCATTCAGTTCCCTAAAGGTACGTTTTTACGCATCAAAAACTTTAGAACATAATATGTCATGAAAAAACTTATTCTTTTCTTTGAAATTGTAAATTGCACACGAATAATATTAAAGTCCATTACAACCCCACTGGAATCATAAAACCTTAATTATTATTCAAAGCAAAATAATTGATAGCAACATTTTCATGTTTGTGTTTACAGGTGGTCATCTCTTATCGTTCCTCAGCAATCTTGAAACAGGATTGCTGCCGCATGGCCAGCTGGACCCTCCTCTGTGGTCACAACGAGGCTCGGGCAAGGTAAATCATCAGAAATTCAGCGTCCATTTCCAGACTAACTTTTTGGCTAGGTATAAAAATGCTTGGTTTAACCCAAAGATGGATATCAAAATAAAATAGGATGTGTTTTAGCACCAACATTACGAAATCGATGTCCAATATTTTAACAATCAAATTAACGACTGCTTATATTTTGAACCAAATTTATACAAAATAAGTGCCTTGAAGAATTCTCTTAGCAACATTGAAATTTATCGTCAAATCTTAGTGGATATTTGTTTGTTGTGGCAGGTGTTCGGGCGAGGCAAAGCCAGGCGGCGTCCCATGCCCAGCCTGTGCGAGAGCGGGGAAACTGAAGAGGCTGAATGGGAAGAAGCAGCCGGCGACTACGTCTTCCGTATCGTTAACAATGCCATCACTGATAGAGAAGGTAAGTTTCATTTTGGTTGGCTCTACTTCAGCTACTTCAGCAAAATTACCTCCTATATTGCATGGAATACGTGGTTTGATCCATCAAATATCATTATTGATATATGGTTTGCGATCATATTACAAGCGATGTTCGATTTATCCCGCATTTTCTGGAATAAAAGTTCGTAAGCTCGTCGGCATGATACCTTTTTTTTCCTGTCTTTCATAAAGCCAACCTACGTTGTAACAACAGCCAGTTTATAACAGTTGCTTTCACATGAATGTTATGCATAAATGTTAATTAAGTTATGCTATTTTTGTACTCTGTGTCTAGCCGCAAACTTTGACTCGCTAAATTATTCACATCTGCTACATTCCCAGACAAGTTCATAGCAAATGCATAACTTTGGCATTTCAATGTGTATTAAGCATAAAAATTACCTGAATTTATAATTATTTTGTTGCGTTATTATTACCATGTAGTCTTTATTTCTTAGTTCTGAAAGTATTTCAAATCTATACTAATATTATAAAGAGGAAAGATTTGTATTTTTGTATTTTTGGATGTTTGTGTGGAATAAACTCGAAAACTACTGGACCGATTTAAAAAATTCTTTCACCATTCGAATGCTACATTATCCCAAAGTGACATAGGCTATATTTATCTCCTGAAAAAAATTAGGGATCCTTATATACTAAAACTTCAATAGTGTCCAACCGTGCGAAGCCGGGACGAGCCGCTAGTTAATTATATTTGTCTGAATATTAGCTGCGTTATTATTGCAATGTAGTCCTTATATCTTAAGTCCTAAGTGCTGCAACTATTTTACATTTGCAGCTATGCGACACTCTCTACTTGAGAGGGCCATATCGTCTCCCCCGCGCACGCCGCGGCGACCCCTCGCGTCCACATCTACGACTTCATCAGATTCTTCCACGATGTCCGTTGATTGCCCATCATCGGCCACGATCAACGGCAATCTGCCACCGCTGACGCCAATACCGCATCAGCCTATCGAACAGGTATATGTTTTTTTACGAATGGTTCTAATTTTTAACCATATGTATTAAAACTTTAATGAGGCATTTTAGTAAATTTTATTATATCGGTATTTCAAAGAAATCTAAAGTCATACAAGATTTGATAGTTAATTTTGAATTATTTTAAAACTATCTTAAATGTACAAAACCTTTCTAATCGCAGCAACAACAATTTGTCTCTGTGCCACGTTGGGCATCATTTTATCTAAAGTGGCGCCCAACATGTGATAAAATTGAATACGTATCATATATTATAATTATGCAACCTCTAAATCCTCCCACTGCTGGGATACAGGTCTACCCTCGAAGAGTGAATACGTATTTCTTACTATTTTTATACATTTCTTATCTGTTAGTTGTTGAGGCTTTAATTTCCTTTTGCAGTCGGCATCAATAGAACTGGTATGCAGTACAATGCGTCGCCAAATAATATCTCGGGCTTTCTACGGCTGGCTCGCGTACTGTCGACACTTGTCCACTGTGCGCACACACTTGAGCGGGCTTGTGCATCCTAATATTATTCCTAGAGGTACGTGAATTTTCATGTGTGTCCTATTTGGATACTTAGTAATTAGTACTTAGTTTTTTCTATAAAACAAGATTAATTTTTTGAGTGGTCTTTTTCTGAAACACTAGAATTATTACATATGAGTACGTTAAGATTCAAAAATACTCTAATCATTTTTACTTTAGCTACATCTTTAAATTGAGTAGATATTGAATGTTATTTTTCATTTTGCAGAAGGTGCAGAAAATGGCCTTACAGAAGAGGTATGGCGAGCAATGACGGACGAAAATGGTGCAGTCAACGATAAAGATGAAGTATACCGGCTAGTGTATTACGGAGGAGTGCAGCATGATATCAGGAAAGAAGTGTGGCCTTATCTGCTGGGGTATTACGAGTAAGTGGTTTAATAACTTTGACGATACGTGATTGATACGGTTCTCAGACCTTAAAAGTCAATTAAATAATTTATAATGAAAAAAAAATGTAACTATCTTTTATTGCATTGTCATCGGATTGACACAGGTATACCAAATTTCATTCCAATAGAATAACACCAGAAAGTGGTTCGAATTTTCAATTTCAACATTAGACCCGAACATACATACTTAAATAAAAACATTGCAAGTCAAATAAAAGCTTGTAAAAAAAGTGAAGATGAGCAAAAGATCTCATAAGACTAACGTTTCTTTATAGTTTCGGTTCGACTGCAGCAGATAGAATCGAACAAGACGTAGCGTGCCGAAGACAATATGAGACCACAATGTCAGAGTGGTTATGTGTAGAAGCGATAGTCAAACAACGGGATCGTGAACAAACAGCCGCGTCTATAGCACGCCTGTCTGAAGCTTCCGGAAAGCTAAAACCAGTAGAACCAGAACCTTGTGAGGTAAATATGCTATACCAGTTTAATGGTCCTCTATTTTACCTATCTAGGATATTTTCTAATGTAATTAAAATATTCTGCAGGTATTTGAGGACGATTGCAGCGTCATATCAGACAACCCACCAGTCGTTTCACCGACGCCAAGCGAAAACGAACAGAAGAAACGTGAATCCAAACCAATATTATCCCGAGCACCGAGTATAGACGAGATCGACAACATAGAACTAGACGAGGATCAGAAAGAGAAAGAAGTTGAATTAAACGATGAGACTGAAAAAGATAGCGTAGACGTCGACAGTCTTAAAGACAACGACGTACATTTAAAGAGTGTTGTTAACAATCCTGATATGAGAAGAGAAAGCATAGCTGAAATTAAAAAGATAGCTGAAGAGATTGTTCAGAAAGGGGAAGGGAGAGGTTTGCTTTGTTCCGTGGATAGTGGGAATGTGAACTTTAACGGTAACGATTTAAAGTCGTCGATAGATGAGAGTCAGCCTAGTCCAGTTCAGCAGCATACGAGTGTTATAATTACCAATCCATCGGTTGATTTAGTGGCGGGAGGGAGTCCGGTTTCTAATGGTACTACTGGTGAGTTTAATGAACGTACATTAGTATCAAAATAAATACAGCTCTGGCTTACGAAATAATTTATCAACTAAATATTACTTAGTAACAAATATACCTTCAGGTAATTCTGAATCCAGTTAACCCATTTTACTAAAAGCCTGTTTTCTACTAGCCTTTTTTGGGAACGTGGTGATAAATTGAATGCAGAATAACATAATAGTATATTTGTAGCAAACGTGAGCCCAGCAAGAAGTCCGCTAGGCGTAGTCAGAGAAGAGTCCCACTCAGCCGGCGCGTCTTTCGATACTCTGGAGCCGACGACCGAGCAGCGAGTCGAGAATCGGTCCAACTGCGTCTCGCCGGCCAGTTCTAATGGAGGAGTGTATACTGTGAGTTTGCATTTTATTACCTGTATCCAAGACATCATAATTATGGTTGTTAATGTTACCGGCCAAACCCGATTTTAGGACAAACTAGTTTAGCCTAGGCAAAACTAGTTTGTCCTAAAATCGGGTTTGGCCGTTAACATTAATATCATCATCATTATTATCATTATTAAAAATGATTTTTTTAAATGCATTAATTTGCGTTTCACCACCAACTCGCTTGTAAACTAACAATGATCAAAAATGTTACCATAGTAAACTGTGTTATGTTAAATGTTATGTCAAATTCGGATAAAGAGTAGAAAGTATGTTTTGGCGGGATGTAGGCAAAGTGAAATTTCTACGTTAGTAGTTACTACGTTGTTATTTTTCTATTTTCCTTGTTGTTGGTTGAATAATACTATTCCAGTTAATGAAGTGTGTCATAAGCGATATGACTAGTTTCATAATCATCATTATCATCCAAATTGCTATCAGCTGCGTCGTCATCAGTCATCCGTATTTATGTAAATTTCACTTTTACAGCGTGATCTAATAATTTTGATATGTTTTCCAGAATGAGCTGGTTGAAAGTTTCGCGTTGAACCTTCACCGTATCGAGAAAGACGTTCAGAGGTGCGACAGGAATTATCCATTCTTCAATGATGAGAACCTTGATAAGCTGAGGAATATTATGTGCACGTAAGTTTTCACAACTATTTATTCCACATTAATGTCAATTTTCAGATATAGACCGGTCATTTCTATTGTACCTATATTCCGTGCCTGAGATCCTCTGAGAGCTGAGAGCTAAAACTCAGCCTATAAAATAGACTTATTCACGTATTTGTTTAACAATTATGTTCTGAAACAATAAAAAGTTGTGAGGCTGTCAAAACGAGAAACTACTGAAACTGGCATTAAATTCAAAGTCACGTATCGTTACACCTGAGGGTCGCTCGTATGATGATATATGTAGAATTGTAGACAATACCGCTCTTATCACTTACGACCTAATTTATTTTAAAATTTGTCTCAACTTTCAGCTACGTTTGGGAACATTTAGATACGGGTTACATGCAAGGCATGTGCGACTTGGCGGCTCCTTTGCTAGTCATGATGAAGGAGGAAGCATCAGCTCACGCGCTTTTCGCAAGACTCATGGACCGGGCTCGAGACAATTTCCCGTCAGGACAAGCGATGGATGCACATTTCGCTGATATGAGGTAACTTGTTGAAAAGAAGCGGTCCTAAGAATCTTCCTTGCGAGACTCCATAAGACATGCTTGACTTGAACCTAAGTCATATACAGTTTAAGACTGCTCTGGTGTAAAATGCTTTAAATCAACGACAGTGTTATTTGTAGTATGAGTAAAATGCATGAATGAAACTTGTCGAGAGCTACTTTCTATATTGGTTTTGCTTTTGTCAACTATAAAATCAGATTAAATCATAGCAAGTCTGAAGTTTGAGTATAAAAATGTAAATTGTTTTCCCCCTAGATCTCTGATCCAAATCCTGGACTGCGAACTGTATGAGCTAATGCACGCTCACGGAGACTACACACACTTTTACTTCTGCTACCGCTGGTTCCTACTCGACTTCAAGAGGGAACTGCTCTATCAAGATGTAAGTTGTATCTTCTAGTCTAACACTTCCTTCGAATGGGTTCCAGAATGTTTTGTGTAATTAGTGGTTACGGCATATGTTGTTAGTCTTGAAATTATGAAGC
This sequence comes from Alcis repandata, assembly GCA_949125135.1. Lineage (NCBI taxonomy): Eukaryota > Metazoa > Arthropoda > Insecta > Lepidoptera > Geometridae > Alcis > Alcis repandata. The sequence continues at coordinate 6,605,377 of OX421241.1, forward strand.
AAAAGCTCGGGAAGCTGGGAATCACCAAACATTGCAGAACTGCAACCAGACTAGATGGAAAAAGCTCAGAAACTTATTGTAAGCTACACACCAAGCTTACAGGCATACAATAGATAGATAGAAACTTTTTGTTTTGCACCCCATGAAAATTAAAAATGCACATAGAGATGCCTTAAACATTTAAATTCATCACTGAACAAGCAGGCAGACGCCCACCAAATGAGCTATTTCCCCAGTTACTGACGCTCCACCATCTTCTAATTTATTATGTGTAGGGGCTCAGCTCACCAAGTGAGCCATTCCCTAGTTTTTGACACTACCACCTTCGTATGGCTCTTTTGCTAGCCACTACCTAAGCCATTCCCCGGTTGATGCCTCGTTTGCCTAGGTGTGAACGTGAGAGTCACCTTTTTTTTGTTTTTTTTTTGTTTACCCAGTGGAAATCCTTTATGGATACCACGCCCGCCCCGGGGGAGGCAGGGTGGTTATGTGGGAGTCTCCGCCCTAGTGGCGGCATACCCACTAAAACCACTGGGGAATTTATCGTCCGCCTGGTAGGGCAAGGTGGTGTCGCGTTAGCATTGACCACCTTGCCCCGGCGACGGGCCCGATTAGGGCCCCCTGCACCCATGGCGGGGTGACCCTGTTCCCCAGGATCACCCCCCAGACAGTGTGGGGTCCTGCAGGCCGGGAGAGTCCCCCGACTCTACCGGCAACCCCACTGCCGAGGAGCAAGGAGACGGGCGAACCGCCCTCTCGCTCCCCAGCCCCGCTCGCTCGCACGTGGTGGGCAGTGTGGTAAGCACCACCCACCCCGCCTTAAGCCCACGTTCCTTTCACACCCGGCCGCAAACCTCACGCGGCGAGGTGCAAAAGGAACCCTCCTCTTTCCCTTGCACTCCCGACCGCGACCCACACGCGGCGAGGAGCACAAGGAAAACCCTCCTGGTGGCACCGCTGTCACCGCCCGAGCGTGGAGCGCCGTTTCCTCCAGCGTCCACCACACTCGTCACCGGTGGCAGCAATGCCACCGTCCAAGTGTGGAGCGCCGCATCCCCCGGCGTCCACCACACTCAGACCCTCCTCCTTTCCTTGCACTCCCGACCGCGACCCACACGCGGCGAGGAGCACAAGGAAAACCCCCCTGGTGGTCCGAGCCATCGCTCAGACCCCGGCTCATCCGCTGTGCCCTCTGCTAATCAGCCCTCTGCTGCCAGAGGGACACGCGGAAGGCCCCACCTTGGGTTCCTCTTCGTTTCACCGGGCTCAGTGCCACGGCTACTTATCCCCCCCGCCACGGAAAGGCTGAACCCATTCGGGGGGGAACGTGAGAGTCACCTAGCCCAACCCCCAGGATTCGCCCCTGTTGCCTCGTTTGTCCAGGTTTTCTCCGCGTCTAAGCGTAGGAGATTCCTAAGGGAGGAGGATGGGTTGGATCTGCCCTTATCAGGCCACCATCTGAGTCAGTCTCCTACCCGCTGTCTCTCCACCACCTACCACATACATGACTAAAGCCAGCATAATCCACCTGAGCTAGTTGATATACCAAAAAACTCGTACGAAACGCTTTGATTCCACCTTTATTGTGCGTGGCGGTCAAACGCAAACCTATTATTAATAAGAAAAAAAAGCTATTCTCCAGCTGATCCAACTGAGCCATTCTGCAACTTTTAGGTGTTCTCCGCATGGGAGCTGATCTGGGCGTCCCGGCGCGCCGCGTCGGAGCACATGGTGCTGTTCCTGGCGCTGGCACTGCTCGAGACCTACCGTGACGTCATCCTCGCCAACGGGATGGACTTCACTGATATCATCAAGTTCTTCAACGGTATATATATAAAATAGCCCGATTCAGAGTTAATGGTGGCTGTAAAGTTAGGAATGACTGCGCTGCGCAATGGCAAATATTAGGAATGCCCAGGTGTTAGTGAGCTTGCTACGAACTTAAAATCGCGCTTTCAGCGCACTTTACAGCTGCCATTAAGTAAAAATCAACATATTTCACACAATATAAAATCTGAACAGCCATTTTTCATGTTTTATTTTGGTTGAACAACGTTTATGGTAAAGGATCTGTGAATACTAATTATAAAGTTTGTGGCAAAAGGTGAAGACAAGAAGTTTTGTCCTACACAATAAAGTTCTAATGCAGATTGCTAATATTTTTTCAGAAATGGCCGAACGTCACGACGCCGCTTCAGTGCTGTCTCTTGCGAGAGATCTAGTTCTTCAAGTTCAAACTTTAATCGAAAACAAGTAAGGTACAATATCGCATAAATTTTACTAGGAACAAATATTCTAAAATGATTATAATATAAATAAACATATAATATGACTATGAATTAATGAAACTTTATGATCATTCTAGGAATAGCATTGTAGAGTATTAGAAAAATATATTTTAAAAGAGATGTAGACAACAATTTTAATATTGAAAATATAGTTATATATAGATGTATTTCATTCCATTTGTTGTTAGGTAATAGTAGGTATGTTTTAAATGATTTGCTTTCTATACTATGTATAATATGAGTGTTATATAATATATTATATAACAAAATATGTGATTACATCGCTTTGTTGTTATGGACACAGTTTAACAGAACTGTGTTGTATTCTTTAAAATAGGAAATTTTTGTAATCCCTATCTTAACACTATGGCCAAATGCAAAAATATATTTATATTTTTTAATCCCTATACATTAGCTGATTTAGACAAATCTTAATACTACTACTAGCCTAAAAGGCCGATTCTGCGTAGTGAGGTGTAGAGCTACTATAAATATAAACATTATTTTGAACTACGCTAAATCTTACTAATTTTCTTTGCTATAAAAAATATATATTTACAGCTAATGATTTGATACTATCAATGAATGAAATGTTGTATACTTCGTAGACTGAATCTTGTAGTCAACAAAATACCATGTCAGTAACATTACAATAATTTTATATCGTGTCGTATATATTTCGTATACATATATTTATACACAGTTATTGTTTAAAAAGACTTGATACTAAGAAAATACTATAATAAAACAATTAATCATCCATATATTATATATACCTAGTACAAATTAAATATATTGAACACATTCCTGAAATATCCTAAATAATATATATTATATATTACTAGCTGACTCGACAGACGTTGTCCTGTCAAAAACCATTGCGTCAATTCTATGTCAAATGTCAAAAGTTACATTAAAAAAGTTTACATTGTCCAAAGCGCTAAAGTTAAATTATGGTTTAAGTATTTTTAAATTTTATAATTTTTCATGTTTTTTTACTATAAATTGAGATGTGAGCTATCCTATCTCCCAAGTTAGATCGAACTGCACCCGGTGTGCAAATTTGATTGAAATCGGTTAAGTAGTTTAGGAGTCTATAGCGGACAAACAACGTGACACGTAATTTATATATATTAAGAAGATAATATTTACGCATATTTTTTAAATCATTCATAATTATAACCATATTATAAATACTGTTAATGATATATTATTTACTGTTGATATCGATGGCAAAGTTTTACTTACCGCTTATTGAAGTTAAAGATCTAAATGTTTAGAGTTACGAGAGATTTTCTTCTAATTGACCTCAACATACAACATTCTAAATGTCTAATCTAAAAATACTGAAGTTTTCAGCAAGCATAGCATATAAGTCATAGAATATCGTACTTCGGCGATACATTTCTAGCCATTATTAATATAATTAATATGAATAAATATCTAAAATATGTGAAAGTGATATTGCTATAAAATATGAAAAAAATTGTTTATTATTTCAAAATTTATTAGTGAAATGTTTCCGCATATCGCTCGAATAAATATCTTCCCCTGTGCCTTGTCCCTAACATACATGTAGAAAAAACTATAACGGATATATTGTTAATTATTATCCTTAAAAATAATCATATGTTTTCCTTATTCCGCTGATTACTTCTTAATATCTACTACATTTACTTCGAATCTAATGCCAAAGTTCATCAAAGGTTTGACAAGGTGATTAAAATATTAATCAACTGTTTTAATAAGTGTCAACAACGGACGGTTAAATAAATAATCGCCATGTTTTTAGGTGAACATGGCCCCTGAGTAGTTGGTTGTAAAATAAAGATTTTGCTGTGACGTAACTTCAATCATGCCTACATTCAAGGATGTAGGCCCTTTATGAGCTTTTAGCGCGAGCCTGAACTGATTCACGTTGATTTTTGTCTCGCTTTTTATTTATATGATAGAGCGAGATGAAAGCTACGACTATCTAGTTTAGGTTAGCGCCAAAAGTTCATAGTAAGCACGACTTCTGGTCAAAATCTGTGGGCACGGCAGTGTCCTCGCCAAGTCGAGCAAAAGCACAGCCGTACCATCGTTTTCTGGAATTACTATAACACTTACCGATAGATTATACTAATGTATAATAAAATAAATATCTGTAATATAACTTTTTGATGCGTATAACAGTACCTATATCATGCAACAGACTAAATACTAAAATCACTCAATAATCATCTGCGCTTATTGTATATTGTCCGAGCAAACGTGAGAGTGGTTTATATAATGTTAATTATGAATTACATGTGAAATTATTTATATATACATAATATTTACATTATTATTCCCTAACAAATTATTATTGTGGTTATTAAGAATATTAATTTTAAGTCTGCTATTGTTAGCGCTTCCATGTCCTTGTTGTATTAAAAAAATATCTAAGAAGTTGATTGCTTATCATAAAAAATATCTAGAAATAATAAATATATTTTGAAATCCCAAATTTTATTCGTACGTTAAGTGAATATAAGAAAAAAATATTTATTTACTTAAATGTTTTATTGTAACCCCTATATTCTGATATTGTCTTTATAAATAAATTTATATTTATACCGTAAATTAATTATAAGGCTTGTTAGGTGTTTTGCGCTGTTATCGATGTCTCTATGAAATGTGATTATATTACGCTTATAATAATGGTTTTCCTCAATTAATAGTCAAAATGCAAAAAGACAGGCCTAAGTTCAATATCAAGCAAAGCTTAGAGCGTTCCTTATATCGGTGTTTCGAACATTGGCCCTGCTATAATAATATGTAAAATATTAGTGGGTACTACATAGTAGAGTACCAAACTTATACGGCGGTGAGGGCATTCAGAAGAAATAATCTTAAAATGTACGAATCTAATATATATAATAAAAATATATAAATATATATATTTATCTTACCACTGCTTTTTCGGTGAAGGAAAACATCGTGTACAAACCTGCATACGTCAGGAGAAGAAAGTCAATGGCGTATGTGAATCCATCAACTCGCACCTGGCCAGCATGGTGGAAAACGGCCTAATCGGTGATCACCCTTAGAGGGTAGACCTGGTAGTTAAATGTTTAAAATTTGAGAGAGAGAGTATCTCAAAAGGTCTGACGCCTTACGTCTTTAAGGGATTACGCCGGCTTCGATTCCACGATGTCTGCGGTGTTATCCGTGACGATAATCGCTTACCATCTGACGGCCAGTCAGTTTGTTTGCTAACTATGGCATAAAAAATGGTTCACATTCACATTGCAGCACGGCTAATTCTGAACGATTTTGTTGACAGATCTAAATTGACTAAAAATGTTGATGTCCTCGTCTATTAGACCGCAACTATAACAAAGACTTATTTTTTTGGTAAGGTCAGATTTGTCTACTTTTAGAATCGGCTGTATTGTTAACACGTAAATTGATCTTGAAAATAACATCAACTCAAGTTCAATGTGATTTAAAACTATCCAGTTTTAACTCGATGACTCACGCTTCACGTCACGCATTAACTCAAATGACTTTCATATAACAACACAAATTAGGTTCTTTACCTATTTCAAACGTTTATATAATGTTAATTAATGTGATTTTTTCTTAGTAAATGATTGCTACTTCGATTTTCCTTTAATAAATTGTATTTTTAATCGAAATCGTCATAACCTGGAATGCCCTCATAGCTTTTTATATTAAACTATTTGATTGTTGATGAAATCTTTGCGTGATTCGATATCTTATAAATGTTCTATCAATTTATGAAATTTGCTCTGGAACAATGTTTATCTAAGGCGAATCTTGATGGGTTAGATTTTATTTGTTATCAATTCGGACTTTTAGATGCAATAGTTACCAATGTTGTAGGCACTTTCGTAGTTTGTCATCTCAATCTTAATTTATTAGAAAATATTATGTATTTATGTATTACTACTTCATTGTGATAAATATACGATCGTTTATGGCTCAGAAACATTTATGCTATGCCACTCTTAAAACAATATTAAATCTATAGATATGACTTTATAGTCCATAAACTTAACTAAATTTGTCAGTTCTTGATGTCTGATTGAGCTGAAATTTTGTGTAACTCCGGAGTAACTCCTGTGTAAATCTACACTGACGCAATCATTTATATCAAAGTAGAATTATATAGCTTTCATTGTAACCTTATATTTATATGTGTGCACTGTGCAACCTATTTTACTTGCTCCTAATTTCGAATCACGAATAGATTTCAGACTGATGAATACGAAATATAGTAAAAAATCTCAAAGTTTTTAAATATTCAATATTACCTAGTATAACTATGTGAAACTTCCTGAATACATCAACAATAAATTCGAACTCGTTAAAGATCTAACGAAAATATTTATAATGGCATTATAAATGTACAGTCCTTAGTATAAACGATGTCTAGTACGTTATTGTAAAATAATCGTCATCATCATCGCAATTTGTGTACCTGTTTATAATAAACTTCTCATAAACTATGTGAATCTATATCTGTCTATGTATGTATAATATGTATTGTATGTGTCTATACGTTGACTGACAATGCTAAATTGAGAATAACACTTTGAAGTTCTATTTGTTGTGGCTAGAATTTTTTTTTCGATTACTATTTACTCTAAAATATTTCTGAATATATTTTAAAATATATTAATAATAAAGTACGTGTTATTTCAATTTAGCAATGTAAATATCGAATATATCATCTTTATGAGAAATAATTATTCGAATTTATATTCAAATCAGTAACTTATCAAGTCATATACCTACTTTATAACTGATCAATTCGCCATCAAATGTGTAATTTATTTTTGTGAGAATCATCTTGTCATCATTATTATAATGTTTCTATTATAAACAGCTTTTTATTTCGAGCAAAAAATAGCACATCACCTACTATTTTGGGCAGATAAATAGGCACTGATTTGGATTTTATCGTACCAATTTTTAACTAAATTAAATTTGAAAGCACTCAAGTGATTGCCATACTTTTCTCACTTATCAGATTACGTAAAATGTAATGCAGATAATTTGATTGCAGTCAAGTTTGTTAAGTTTATAGAGTTCTAAAACATAATTGACGTCAACAGTCTTTAGGTGGACAAACGCTGAAAATATAGACGACGACATGAAGCCGAGCTACACATAATAGTCCAATACGACTGTCAAGACTTGTTGAAATTTTGACACGCACATAGCGAGATTATTCAAAGAAATACTACGACAGTTAATGAACCTAACCGAGCAGAGGTACTATATTGTTTGTCTTATAACAATAACCACCAGCCCAAATCAGAGGCGTGGTTTGGTTTTTGGTAGACGACTTAATTTTTACGTGAGTATTCCCGTGTTTAATAGGCATGACGACAGTATCAAAAAATCGCCGATTCAATGCTTTCACTAGCCAGATTAAAAAAAATTAAAACACATGTTTAGTTTTATTAAAAAAAACAGATTATTAAGATTTTCAATAAATTAAAACATTAAAATACAGCAATCGGCCATCTTGTCAGAAACAACAATCACAGCGTATGACGTCACGCCTCAGTGAACTGAGGTCATCCGCCGCTCATCACGCATAGACACAATGACATGTTTGCTAGCCGTGACGTCAAATCGACGCCATGACACAAGCAAGCTGTTTTCGGGCACTGTTGAAAAAATATACTAGTAGTATAACTATATAACTTCGTTATACTTAAGTTTATTACCGAAATAAAGGCTTTTTTGTAAATAGTAAATGTGTACTCACATTATGGAAGAGGATTTTAAAATCTTTCGTCACGCCTATTATAGCAAAGATACTAAAATATTGAGGTTACTGACTCAGTCATTTTTTTATCAAAGAAATCAGAATAATTAGGTACTATGTAATCAATCAATCTTATCAAGACACGATAAGAGGGGCCTAGCGTAATATCGATAATATTAGGCAAGGTAAAGTCCCCTCAAGAAATGGTATCGTCATTGTAAAGAATCCGTTACAGGTCATTATTCTTAAGAGCTTAATATGTAATGCGGCGGGTCACGGATCTTTGTTTGTTTTTCTTCTTTATTCGTTCTTGGTGGAGGGATTTTTATTTTCCCTCCTTTTCGTTAAGTGTTTTCATAAGGTTTATCTTTTCATTTATCTGCAGCCCAAGATGTTTTTGCCTGTAGATGAGTTATGTCTCCACCATATTGACTAGAAGTCCGGTAATTATCGTCGCTACCACTCTATCATTTTCAGGTATACTTAATACGTCGCCGCTAATCATACGTCCTCTATCGACTAACTTCTTCGATGTTCGATTCTGGGTTCATGAAATGCAAAATGAACCAATCTGATCTAGCTTTCTTTAAGTCCGTAGTATGCAATGGATTATGGATTTCTTGCTTAAGACAATTCTTCAGATAACAGCTATAATATGAATATGGCAATAGGGAAGCACCTGAGTATGTCCTGATAGGTAATATCAATAATACCTAAACAATAGATAAATAATATGACTGATATACGAGTATCAAAGTCTACTCGTACATAAGATGTAGAAATATGATTACAAAACACGTAATAACATTGATAACAATATTATACTTGTATTATGATAAAAGTAAAATACCTACTTGAGGCGAGAGAGGGTGAAACTCTTAGGGTATTTTTTTTTTATTTTCCTTAATAAACATAAAAAAAATAATCTCTGGTATACATTTATTTATTGTTTTAATAGCAAGTTACGAGTAGGTGTGTATAATTAATCTAGGTACATATTTAATGCGATCACTCGTGTTATTACTTAGCGAAGTGGATACATTTAGATATATTATAAACTAGCTGACCCGTGCCCACTTCGTTGGGCATAAACCCAAATCCTTCGCGCGCCGTCCGGACCGTTTTTTCTCCGATTCACTTTGCAAAACGGACTACCACGTAAAAGCCTTTTTATTTTTCGGTTTTTTATATAACCTATGACACTCAGCAATAATGTGGCTTTCTATTGGTGAAAGAATTTTTAAAATCAGTTCAGTAGATCCCGAGATTACCCCTTACAATTTAACAAATATACAAACACACAAACTTTACTTCTTTATAATATTAGTATAAGTATATAAATAATAAATTAGGTATATGTGGCGTCCCACAGACCTGAGTGGCCAGCATCATGCAAAATCTAATTACGATAAGAACCTTATTAACCTAAACCTGTCAGAGGTCGCATGTCAGAGGAAAATAAAAGACAGAGATTTTCTGGAAGTAAAAACTGAAGCGTGGTATTTTTATTCAAGTTTCCCAAAATCTTAAAGCATCGGATCAGACTCCAAATATATTTAGCTAGGTTATAATAATATCGAGTAGTAGGAACATAATACTAAGCCTCACTCTACAAGGCTTTTCATTTCAGTGTCGACAGAGCAAACATCACAATTCACAACCATAGAGGTTTTATTTCTAGCTACGCTGCAGTATAGGCTGCACACATTAAGGCCGGCTGCACCGCAGCGGAGCGGCATTTCAATACAAATTCTGGCGCTGCGGCCCGCCCACAGTGTGTAATTCATATACAATGTACGAAAATGATGCAGGAGGGTTTTGTTATGCGTTGCGGTGCGGTGCAGTGTGCGCGAGCCTTTAAACTGCAAGCTACATGCCATCTAGCCAGCCAGTCGACCGCAGACACTGGTTTGTATGTATTGAAATGAGTTCCAAACGCCGCTGCAGCGACGATGAAATATTAAACTCAAAATGTTAATGAATACTGTTCTATACGGTGATGTTGTCGAAGGTAGTTTGACCGAAATTGAGAACAATACCCCAGCACAAAAACTAAGACGCCTACGAAGAAACTACGCTACGGAGTTAGGCTAAACCTACTGTTTCTAACACAAGAGCTGCCGGAACGCAACAATTTGATATTTATCGGCGGGCAAGAGATAGCGCAAGACCAGGTTTAATGGCATTCTCTGGTGTCGGAAGCCAAGACCCAATATGAGTGTTTGCATCAAAAAAGTAAGTAAATAATATTTACCGATCAGACTGCGATCACGAAATCATTCACATTATTTGCCAGCATTAGTCTAAGAACTTATAACTTATGCCCAGAATAATACGCAGTAGTATTTTTAAGTTCGTTCTTCACACTATCTGGTATTTCTGGTATATCGAGCAAGTCTCTAGGGGAGGCAGGGAAGTTGCTGTAATGATGCCAGCTCTTGATCTCATCGAACAAGGCCTGGCCGGGGCACTCTGTTGCTCGGACTTGTCTGTGACCGACGAGCCTGTAGTCTGATTTGATGTAGCCCATATCTACTCCGGCTGCTATGATCGCCTTTGCTGTTTTCAGCTGGACTGCTGGAGGTGTGGAATCTAGAGAGATTAAACAGAATTAGACATATTTTGCGCTGAGTAAATAGGGCTGTTAAAGTTAAAGACTTACTCGTCCAATCACCAATGAGGCAGATCCCAATGCTGACCGAGTTGAAATACTTGGCATGTGCACCGAGGACCTCCCATCCTCGGCCTTCGTATGCCGAGCCATCGCTACCAACTGCGAAGCTAAAACAGTAGAAAAACAGCTTTAGGTTAGGCATAGATATTAGATATTTAATCTGAGGCTTTAGGCCATCGATCAACTATAATCAGACTTCGGTGCTTTAGGCATAAAGGCATGAGTAGAAACTAACGTGGTTTTGACACAATTTTGTTTTGTTATTTGCTAACGAGATTTTGTATTATTTTTTTAAAAGAATAAGTACATACCTATAAGTACTAAAAAAATATTTTTCTTTGTAGACACTTTCAAAACCTGTAACTCCTTAGTACTTATTGAGTGTAGGCATTATCAGGAAGTCGTTGAGAAGTGAAGATTGTATAAACATTAAAATGTATCCACTTATAGACACTTGAACGTACTTAAAATACTACTGAACTAATTAATATATTGTTAATTGATTTGATAGTATATCTACAGTTTGCAGAGCTACGCTGAAGATTGCAAAGTACAGATTTTTATTGTAAATCAGGTGATTATAACATAGACCATATTTTCAAGAAAACGGAAAAATGTAAACTCTTCAATTTTAAAAAGAACTCAAAATTTCAATATAAAATCTGTCCAATACAACCGTTTTGGAACTACGAAGCGGCAGCCATGCATAGGAATAAAAAAATATGTATTAACTTTTAACACCCTCGTTTTTCGATTTCATCATCAACACCTTTCTCAGCCCGTAATCGGCCCCTGGTACTTATAATAGACCTCTCTTCTTGTACGCCAATCTTGCCCAAATAGGTATGACCCAAATTTTTTGTCATAACGTCGCCCCAACATCACTAAGGACAGGTGGGCAACGTTTCGAATTAGGATATAAAAACGAAAGAAAATCACCTATATCCCACATCCCACCAGTTGTTAATATCGATATGCATATGTTGCATAGTCCTCATGGCCTGGGCACATTCCTCGAACCCGTAGCAGGCGGCTGGCGAGTACGAGTGGTGGATGGTCACGTAGGGTACTGGAGTCGTTAGAGGCAGAGTTTCCTTTGGAGGTCTCGCGTTCCATTGTTTACGGGTGACGATGCTGAAGTCATACGTAGGGACTTCGTTTTCGTGAGTTCCTGTAAAAAAATAAAATTAAAATACCTATACTTATTTTCCTTCACCTGCGGAGGGGTTCTTGCAAATGATTATAAATATTAATACATAAAATAGAATTAAGATTTTTTAAATACTTTATCTTCTTCTTCTTATTTATAAAAATAAATCGCTGTTTGTTTGTCTGGCTAAAACTGGAGAACGGCTGAACCGATTTGAGTAATTCTTTTTTGTTTTGCTTGCTCTAATGCAGCGAAAAGTAATAGCGGGTGAAACCGCCGGGTGCAGCTAGTATATAATATAAACAATAGTTTAAGTTTTCGTTGAGGATTTTTTTTTTCAAAAAATAAAAAGCATTTTTATTATTATTTTTTATTTATTTTCCTTTTTTGATAGCATTTTTTTTGATTGAACAAATAAATCAATCAATATCATCATCAATAATTTATTATGTGATTAGAGGTTTATTGTAAGTATTGTAACCAAATTGTGTTTAGCATTTTTTGTGTTGATACTTTTTGTTTCAAAACATCCCAAAATAAAAATGCACGAAAAAGATGCAACAAATTTGATCAAAACAAAATAATTGGTTTTTATTTTGATCAAATTCAGTGATCTAAGGTACCTGCTATATTTGCTGGATGCGCCATCACCATCGTAATCAAGATACACGTTAAGAAATAAATTATTGACATAATTTGACCAGGATTCTTCACGTTTGATATTATTTACAAAACTTGATTCACAGTCCAGTGGGTCACAGATAAATTGGTTATCAGGTTTTCAACCTGAAATGAGAACAACACTGTTTTATACGCGCTTTAAATTAGTATAATATATCTCATTAACACTACCATTAGATTATTTTTATGGTAGGTTAGTTATATACGTCCAAACTTTAGTAATTTCACTGCAGAATGTTTTGAACGTGGCGTGAGCTAAGCTTATTCACAGTACATGCAAAAATTAATTGAAGTTTGTTGCTGGATAAAGTGAATGGAGTTTTTTTCCCTATGATCTTGCCGTGAATCAGACTAAGACGATTTTACGTTACTTAGTTATTATGCGTATCTGCGTCATACATATATAGGTTTAATTGACTCGTGTAAATTATGGGATATTATAGTAGCATTATGTGTTGCTTTTAAAAATTAAAACCGCATAAAAAAGGCATTTTGGCCAAATAACTGGGAATTCTGGAGACAATATTTACAAACTGATCGTCATAGGTATTTTTATCAAAACACTATTAGGTACATACAACTCTACGCTGTTATCTTGCACCAAATAAATGTTAGGAAAAGGTTTGTCGCGTTACACATATTTTATTCACAGCGCAATAGAGAGCATGATTCCAAGAGCAAGGACTCCAGATGTGTTAATCAAACTAGATCAGAATTACACTCAACAACAAACTACCTGAAGTATATAATGCATATCGCTGATATCCTGAATAGATAACGCATTGTGAAGAAATTTTTTATGTCTTGATCTACACAAATTAGTTCGAGAAATTCGGGATACGACGCAAGGACCCTTCAGATTATTACGTTAAAATATTAAGAATGGAGTTGAATTTTTTTCTATGATAAGTAAAAAGTTAATTCTACCAAGTACCAAGCAACCTACCAAGCGCCGCTAAAGACACCGCGAAATCACAAATAACAAACTCGGTTGCTCTAATGTTTTCGACTCACTACCTCAGCCACACTACTATTTACTATTATAGTACTAGTACTCTACTTGCAAACTTTTGACGCTTGCCTGGACCGAGTATCACGTACTATATAATCGTACTATAAGTGTGCAGCACTTATATATGGCCGGTATGCTGAGGTTCTTCCCCAGAGCTCTGTGAACGAGCCACCGCTACGTAGTCAGAGAGCGCATGGCATAAACACTGCGTAATAATACGAGTTACGACGGGTGAAATTTTCGCAATCATCTAGCTATCAGGACATTGTTATCCTTTGAAAGTTTTGTTGTCGACGTGGTATTTATTTCACCTGCTTATTACACATGTCCTTATGCATATCGGTACATAGTGTAGAGAAAGTAAGTCAAATAAATTTTGGCGCGAAGACGACACGTTTCAGGCAGGCTAGTGAATTTGGCGTGAGGTCACACGGTTTTAGAAGATTTTTTTTTTTAGGAACGCCAAAAGAGCTTTTTTTAACAAGATAACAACCTAACCTCAAGCTAGTACCTAAGACATTTAAATCTAGGACTCTTTAATCTTAAATTTTTAGGTAACTTAGAAGAAGTTGGGAATGGAGAGTAGATTTATGTAGTGAAATGAATAAATAGCACTGCTGGTGATTGATGGTGCAAATTTTTATTCAGTCTGCTCTTTGCCTATACCGCAACATAATTATTAAATCAGAGTCCAAAAAATCCTTACAATTTCGACTTAACTGGTTTGAAATAGTTATAAAGCCAGTATCTAATTGCCGTTGCTTTTTATAGACGCCATCTTAGATTCCATTTATTTTTGTACTTGTTTATGCTATTTTTAGAACATTCATGTTAACCGGTTGTGTACAGCTAGGGATTTATTTTATTATAGGGCAGAGTAGCTACTCGTAGGATGATAGTACTATCATGCCGGATCAATAGAATAGTACCTATACCAAATACTATAACTAAATATATCCTTACAAACCTTTACCGTTTGTGCCTCTAAATAAGTATGTTTTAAACGTGTACTAATAAACTATTATATATGTATGTATACATTGTATACATACATGATTTATTTATGGAAGTCTTAATTTCTCAAACCTTTAATTTTAATTCAACTTAATCAAAATACTCACTTCAAGCAAGCGTTCTTCTAGCAAGATTTATCCACATTTTGAAAGTCATTTTGTCCAAGATTTCTGAGACATTGAGCAAGTTTTAAGTTTTTTTTTGTTCTATTCGTAGGCACCAGTATCCATCGGCGTAGGTTACTAGCTCCACTAATAACACACTTCTCGCCTGCAAAAACGTTAACCTCGTCCTTTTTACTATTTTTCTAAATAATAGTTTTTCATATTCTTAAAAAATACATTGTATATTTTCCACATAATATATCCAATGTATTTTACTATAACCTCCACGTATCCCTAAAATTAAATGAATCTTAGCGTGTAATTTCGTAAAATATGTTAAAACACCGCAACGAATGGATTCAAGCGGAAAACAGATTTGAATGAAATGTGTAAGTTATGCCGGAAACTACTAGCTACGTAGTCAAAAATATTTTTTAAATGCTGGTTAAGTGAATGAACAAGTTTATGCAATGAACGAGAACAATGAAGTAGGTACAAGCTTTTATTCAACTTGCAATGTACGAGTATGTATGGAACTTTGTGTCTAATTTTGTAGCCTTGTTTGTTTGCGTGGAATATTGCAACTCTATTTTGAACCACTTCCCGATGTTCGATTGAGCTGAAATTTGGTATACGTCGTGTATAACATCGATGACAAATTGACAATGCAATAGAAGCTTTTAATATTTTTAATTGATTTTACAATCATCAGCCAGAAATCTTCCAATACCTACTGATTTTTATTATTACTGAGTTAAGTTCTGACGCTAACTTTAATTCTGTATTTATTTAAACCAACATACCGTAATCTTCGGTTAAAACTCAGCTTTGCTTTTAAAGATAAACGCTGAACACGCGTCAAATACGTAGGGTTATTCATAAAGGGTATGCTAAGCCGAAAAGAGCTCATAGTACTCATCATTATGAACAACTTTTACTATGGGACCAACTCGAAATTCGCGAAAAAAAAATCAGCTGTTCCATAGAAAAGTGTCAATGACACTCAACAAAATGTATGGAACAGCTGATGTTTTTTTTGCAAATTCTGGGTTGGTCCCATAGTAAAAGTTGTTCATAATGATGAGTACCATGAGCCCTTTTCGGCTTAGCATACCCTTTATGAATAACCCTATAATTTTTTTTGAATTAAACGGTTCCTATGTTACTTCTAAAACCTCCAAGACTATGTGTACACTGTACATGATGTAAATTTCATGATGATCGGTTAAGTAGTTTTCGCGTGAAAGCGTAACAAACAAACTTACATTCACATTTATAATATTAGTAGGGATTGTGCTGTTATCACATTGTAAATATTGTTTTAATTAAATACTCATCACAGATACTTACGACCTCCGTTCAGTAATCTACGTGATGACCTCTCATGTAGGCCACCCAGTATGGTGCAGGTATACAGGGATATAAGGAAAGGGTAAGCTAAGCTAAAAGGGCTCATGGTACTCATCATTATAAACAACTTTTACTATGGGGCTAACCCGGAATTCGCGAAAAAAAGCTGTTCCATACATTTTGTCGAGTGACAAGTCATTGCAGACATTTTTCTATATAAAAATGTCTGCTTTTTTCGCGATATCCGAGTTGGTTCCATAGTAAAAGTTGTTCATAATGAAAAGTACTATGAACCCTTTTCGGCTTAAGATATTATTATCATTTCCTTCTAACCCTGTATACTACATAGATACTAACACACAATTATGCATATTTTACCTCTACAGGGTTATTCATAAAGGGTATGCTAAGCCGAAAAGGGCTCATAGTACTCATCATTATGAACAACTTTTACTATAGGACAAACTCAAAATTCGCGAAAAAAAAACAGCTGTTCCATACATTTTGTCGAGTGTCATTGACATTTTTCTATGGAACAGCTGTTTTTTTTTTCGCGAATTTCGAGTAGGTCATAATAAAGTTGTTCATAATGATGAGCCCTTTTCGGCTTGGCATAGCCTTTATGAATAACCCTATATATACCTAGGTGTAATCATATTACAAGTGCTGCATTTCCGCCTCGTGACGTGTAGATCAATTTAGATAACCATGTGCATGTGGGTAATTATATTTAGATAGAGACAAAAAAAGACGTGTGGCACTCGGGGACTGCCGCGGTAAAGCTAGTATAATTGCATAGCATTTTTTATCAACTTACACGCAATTATAATTATAATTATTTCATTAACCAATGCCACCTTGAGGCGAGTTGCTGAACTAAAGAGACAAGCGTGATATTTCAAAAAGTCATTAAAAGTTCTGCTATTCATCGATAGATGGCAAAACTAAAAAGTATCACCGCTGTGCCTTAGGTTATTTTCGTAACGGAATTTCTGGATTCGGTCTCCACGCTCAAGGCCCGCGATAGAAGCTATGCAATAGCTTAAAAATTCTAATAAGTTGTCGATGAATTTTGAGAAAGAGATAGACAATTAGACAATAGAGTCAGCTATCTCTTTCCCGCACTGAAGATATAAAATCTAACAAAAAAACAATTTTAATATAATTTAAAATAGCAATAAAAACCCTAACTGAGCCGTTTTTGAGCCTGTATAGAGTTCTTTTTTCAGCAAGTTTATGATTTGGAAACTTTGTCACACCGATAATTTGGAAAACGTTATGCGCCCGCCACACACTCGACGAGTGGCGTGGGAAGTAGCGAGGAAAGTAGGCAGAGACGTAGTGTGGCCACGTTACTCGTCATGCCACTCGTCATGCTCCTCGTCCTCGCCCGCCACACCGCGAGTACGACCGGCAATACGAGCGCGAGTGACTGTCCACATACTCGCGCGGCCGCAGTTCGTGCCGAGCGCTCACGCGAGACGCACGTCTTTGTTTTCGTCATGTCGTCGCCGCGCAACGGAGAATGGTCGGAAGAAAAAACATTAATTTATGTTCCCTTTAAAATTGTAGATCTATTTGTAGATAAATTATTACTTTACTGTAAAAAAAAAGTTTCGTAAAAATTAAAGGCACTAAAAAAAATCTTTGGTCGTTAATTCAAAATTGTCACTACCGTACCCAGTCTACCCTAACAAAATTAAGTTGAATTCAAATTTTTATTTAACTCCATCCAACTTTTCTTGTTTAAATTGAAGACATGCTTACTACAAAAAAATATATAATTACTAGCTGACTCGACAGACGTTGTCCTGTCAAAAGCCATTGCGTAACTATAGCAACCGTAGTATGTTGATGCTAGATTTAAACTATCCTATCTCTCAAGTTGGATCGAACTGCACATGGTGTGCGAATTTTATTATAATCGGTTAAGTGGTTTAGGAGTCCATTGAGGACAAACATTGTGACACGAGATTTATATATATTATAGAGACTTAAATTATGAAATTACAAATGAATATTACAATATAATTAAAATAAAAAACTAAACCAATAAAACTAAACTAAACTAATTTAGAAGGCCGCTGCGATTATTAAGATTAAGATTAAGATTAAGATAGATATTAGTTATGTAAAATCTCCATAAAAGAAAAATTGCGGTAACTGCTACATATCTAGACGTCGACGCCGACGATGTATATTGCTTTGTAGCATAACATAGATATAATTAGCTATACTACAAAATACACGCACTCGCTGCCACCACAGTTTCAACGTCCATTGTGTAGCAACGACGAATAGACAAGTGCGGCGCGTAGCGATTAATTGCGCGATTAATCGCGCGAGTAGAGCAGTGTGTGGACAGACAGGGCAACATCGCGGCAGCGATGCGGCAGCGCGAGGAGCATGACGAGGAGCATAGTGTGGCGCGAGCATTAGTTTCATCGACGAGTAAAATGATGATATTTTAAATCGATTTTAAATCGATTTCGGTTACGGAGATCATTTACTGGTTCTGGGTGGTTACACTGGTCACAGTGCATGGTCACACATGGCTGATTAAAATTTTAATTTACACTTTTACAGTTAAAATTGAGATGATACCTTCCCAAAGTGTAAAAGTTCCGGAACAACTGCTACATACACGTATACCAGCTTATTTACATTATTTGTATGCGTTTAAATAATTAAGCCCGCCGCCACCGCCGCCGTCGCCGCCGCCGCCGCGCGCCGCCGCCGTTCATTAAGGCCGCCAATTGTCGCACTAGTTTTAGGTGCTATAATACTTTTGTTTGTAATTTATGGTGTGAACAATAGTTTATCTATCTATATAGGTGATAATTAGAGGCGGTTTGTTTTTTGACCTTTTTTTGAGGTTAGACTGCATTGAAACATTTTCAGGTTTCTGTCGATTGGGGTTTCAGCTCGTCCCATAACAAATTCATGTAAGTTTTACAAAAACATTTTTTTTGTTAAGTAATATATCATTTAATTAATTGTACTGTTTCCATCATAGTTAACTATAATAAACGCGCTGTAACAGTTAAACTATGACGTTCTAGATTTGATTTCTTGGAAGAAATAAAACAATTAGATCAGGCGGTTACTTTATTTTTAACCCTCATTTCGAATCCATTCGGTGAAAAGTTTTTCCAAGTCGATATCTCGCTATAGAGCGCGGCTCCAGGACACTCGGTGGCCATGACCTGCTTGTGGGCGATGAGCTTGTAGTCGGCGCTGATGACTCCGCGCTCTACACCTGCGGCGATCAGGGCCTTGGTCGTGGCCAGCTGTTCTGGAGGCGGCAGGGTTACTGCGGAAGAATTAAATAGAAATGTTATCTAAAATAGAAAAGAAACTTGAAATGAATTAGCTTATTTATAATTATTTCATATGATAAGATAGCGCTAATAATGTGTAGGTATGTATGTTTATCTAACGTGAACTGCACGTTCTAAAGAAAGACTATCGATCTATGAATCAATATTTTCGATCAAGATCGATGCAGGTTGGCCAACCAAGGTCTGCTCCAGTGCAAATCTCCAGAACAACTGGCCTGATAGGTTTAATTCTTTCACCATAAACATAATGTCTCAGAGTGCTGTATGCTATGTTTTACAGCACCGAACCAGCGAGGCCGAAGCCGAGCAGCACCGGGATAAATGTATCAGTAATAAGCTAGTTCATTAATAAAAATAACAGTCAATTTGTTAGATCTTTGTTAATAAATACACAAAATAAAAATCATAAAGTAAAATCGTTAAAAAGAAGAAAGAGTTGAGAGGAAGTGAAAGTGAAAGGAAAAAGTAGAAGTGAAAAAAAGAGAGAGAGAGAGAGAGAGAGAGAGAGTGTGTGTGTGTGTGAGAGAGAGAGAGAGAGAAAGTGTTGAGTTGAGTTGTGTTGTGAGTTGTTCTTAATTTTTTACGTGAGTATTCCCGTGTTAATTAGGTGTCCCTATAACAAAAGAAGAAAGGTTTACCTCTCCAATCTCCGATGAGACAGATCCCGATGCTGTAGCTGTTCGCCTTCCCAGTGTGAATGCCGAGGGTTTCCCATCCTCTGCCTTCGTATGCGCCACCTTCGCTGCCTACGCAGAAACTGTAAAATATAACGAAATAAATGTAAAAACTAATATATCGATAGAAGATGGGTTTGCTGTATGATTTAGTAGAAACACTTTAATTGCGTAATTATTTACTATGAAATGCTCTAAGCCAAAAAGAGCTCAAACCAGATCAAATCAGCAGCTCCATACATTTTGTCGAGTGTCATTGACATTTGTCTATGGAACAGCTGATTTTTTTTGCGATTTTACGGTTGGTCACACTTTTACCGTAGTAAAAGTTGTTCGAGTACTTACTATGAGCCCTTTTTGGCTTAGCATACCCTTGCCTTCTAACTCTGTATAGGTACGTTTCATACGTTTGCTCTCTCTCGAAGAAAAACGCTAAAATAGACTAATATAGAACAAATTTAATATTTGTATTATTCATGACGTTTTTTAAGCAGAGATCTGTGCAAAAAAAGGTTTAGTTACCTACTGAAGATAAAGCTAAACGCACACAACATGAATAACCTTTAAATCTACAGGGGTATACAGAAAGCGTAAGCCGAAAAGAGCTCATAGTACTCATCATTATGAACAACTTTTACTATGGCAGCAACCCCGAATTCGCGACAAAAAAACGGCTGTTCCATACGTTTAGCTAAGTGTCATTGTTATTATTCTTTTTATTATTCGCGAATTCCAGATTGTTCCCATGATAGTAAAAGTTGTTCATAATGATGAGTACTATGAGCCCTTTTCGGCTTAGCATATCCTTTCTGTATACCCCTGTACACAAACTACAACTCTACAAACAACATTATTATTTTGTTAGCCGAGCATAATTTATTTCTCATTATTTATGTATTATATTATAACTATTCATTTAATTGATCTGTGAATCATTTCATTGATGGTCGTGTGTGTTCTGGCACGTTATCATGTTTGCACAATCATTTCGTGAGTAACATAGTGTAAACAATACGACGTATTATTTGCATTTGTTTTGAATAACATTATAGATTATATTGTTATCAAAGAGTTCATCATTTGAATCAATTTGCGGTCATTTTCTTATCATAAATTAAATATATATCATAATAAGTTGGTATGTTTTTATTTAGTCAGTACTTACTATTATGTACTTATAAAATTGTTTAAAGTTCAGTCACATTAGTTAGTACTGCGTATTACATTTTTAATTGCGCACAATGTAAAAAAATCTTGGTGGCGCAGACCTGTTATGGGCGAATGTGACGTTTAAGATCAGTGGGCCTAGCACAACTTTGACGTAAAAATACGTAGCGAGTATTCGATAGAAAAGTGTACGCCATTTACACCCGTCAAGAGCACACTTGACAGTCGTAAATGGCGTACACTTTTCTATCGAAAACTCGCTACGTATTTTTACGTCAAAGTTGTGCTAGCCCCACAGGCGAGCGATTTGCTCGTCTCGTCACTCAATAGCATAAAAAAAGTTAATTGACATAATAATATGTCAATCTTAGCTTAAGCAATTGCTAAGTAGCGTTTATAAGTTAGGCCCTGGGTATTTAAGAGTGTTACTCTTGTCAGTAGTATAATTTTGAGGTTTAGTTTGGTCTGGTCTTCTTAGTGTTTTTACCTTCTGGTACGGCATGACATCTGCCTTCTCTTTCATCTGGTTTCTTAATGTTCTCTTTGGTCTTGACATTTATTTATCATTATGAAATTACAAATGAATATTACAATGTAATTAAATTAAAAAACTAAACTAAACTAATCTAAAAGGCCGCTGCCTGTGGAAATTGTTCCCAAAATGCTGGCCCCATTACCACGTTGTATGGCGATGCTCACCCCTTGGGCGAGATAGAGGCCAGCATTTTGGTCACGTGATGCTTCGACCAGACGAGAAGAGAGGTTTATATTTGGTCTTATATTACCTATTTATTATTTGACTTAAAGCATTGATTATGTAGAAACATTAATATTATTATTTATTGTATAGAAACTTAAGCAAGTTAATTTTGGCTAAGAGATCAATTTCAGTGTGTAGTTGATTTTTAAGCTTTTCTATACTATATCTAAACATTGTCATCTCCACACAAACACTGTAAGTTTTTATGCGAGCGTTATTTTTGCATTTAATAGTTAGAGTGTAACTCAGAACAATGTGCCTATACTCGTATAGTAGTTCTGGACGACACATAGGACCAGTTTCAGACCACACATACATAGGTTGGTCTCAGACCCTACATGCAGTTGCTCTTTTATTCAATAAAATTTTCAAATAAATGATCTGAATCTGAATATTTTGGTATCCATTATTATCAAACTGTACTCACTTGTAACCAATATCCCCCCAGTCCAAGCTGTTATGATAATTCTGCATGGACTTCATAGTCCGGATACATTTCTCTTTAGAGAAGCAGGCGCCAGGTATATACGTGTGGTGGATGACCACGTACGGAACAGGCGTGTTGAGGGGCACGCTGCCCACTGCAGGGGCGGCTCCCCAGGCATCTCGAGGGTAGTATGGGAAGCTGTACGTGCCTGTGGAATAAACGTTTAAGATGTGTTAAAGAAGCTGTAAGAGTAATAATATTTTATCAATTATTGACCAAATAATAAAAATATAAAAATATATGACACAATTTGTTGCCTTATTTAAATAGTCCTAAAATATTATAAACGCGAAAGTTTGTGAGTATGTTTGTTGCTCTTTCACGCAAAAACGGCTGAACGGATTTACATGAAATTTGAAATGAAGGTTGTTCATGGTCTGGATTAACACATAGGCTACTTTTTATCCCGGAAAACGCGGGTGAAACTGCGGGGCGCAGTTAGTATAACGTAAAATGTTTATTTTAAACTGGCTGAGACCTGAAATAGTAACAAAACTGTAACACAGGTGGAAAAGCCTTCCGAAAAAAAGACTAAAAATTACAAATTAGAAAGAGTATAGTAGAATATACAAGGTTTGAGTAAGTAAGTAGAGGCAGTATTGGCATTGAGAGCAGTATCTGTCTGAACCGGTCCAGCTCCTTGTCAAACCAGAATATGGCTCAAGGGTATTCACACAGCCGCTCCAGAAGACAAGATAGATATCAGATATTTTTGTTAAATAGGTATTAAAATCAGATTTTTATAAAAACTTACATAAGCACTTAACGTAACTTATTAAGACATTAACGTTACGTACGTAAATGTTGTAGAAGACATAAGTTAGCTAGCTTTGGATCTACAAGCTATGGAAGGTAAATCTTCTGTCAGTTACTAATTTCTATCAAATTAATACATATTATTCGACAGACGTTGTCCTGTCTCGATGACTATTTAATTCGAATTGGTAAAAAAAGCCATTGCGTCAATTCTATGTCAAATGTCAAAAGTTACATTAAAAAAGTTTACATTGTCCAAAGCGCTAAAGTTAAATTATGGTTTAAGTATTTTTAAATTTTCTAATTTTTCATGTTTTTTTACTATAAATTGAGATGTGAGCTATCCTATCTCCTAAGTTAGATCGAACTGCACCCGGTGTGCAACTTTGATTGAAATCGGTTAAGTAGTTTAGGAGTCTATAGCGGACAAACACGTGACACGTAATTTATATATATTAAGATAATAAAAGATCACTACTTACTTTTCTCAGAAACTGGATTACCGATAGCAAAACATAACAAAACAGAAAAACAAATAAAAATCCGAGAATCCATCTCAACCATCGCACGAAGATTAACTTTAGCAGCCGATGTATCGTTATAAAAACACGATGTTTTGTTTTATCTTATTACGTCTAGTCTTTGACCGTTTAAATCTACGTCATACGCAAGACTGATAGATTTAAAATTAATTAATTAATTTTTAAGTAAGTGTTTAGATGCTTTCCCCAGCTGACAATCTATCAAACTGAAGGCAAACTGTTGTAATTTGTTTTTATAAGCGTAATCGAAGACTCGGTTCTTTACCCCGGTTACATGTAGGTACTTAAGTTTCATTTTCCCAGAATCAAATAAGACTTCATTATTGTGCAGCGAATGAGTCAGAGTTTACGGAAATCAGCTTTCAGTACTTCTCTTAAATTGTTTACAGCTTTTACGTAAAATTTAGGTTTTTTGCAGAATAAAATACTCGTATGTACCTTACTTTTCTGGTGTGAATAAAGAGTTTTTCAATCTCTTTCTCTTATCGTAGTTATGTTCTAAAAGCTTTTAATATAATATTATTGCAGTAGAGTGTAAATTAAAAAAAACTTGTAATAAAAAAATATTAATTAAAGCCAACTTAATCGTACTAACTTATTTGGTAATGTTAGTAAGATAAGCTTGGTTTAGCGCCCCTTAAACTAAGGCCTAGTAAAACCTTTCAAAGTTATATGATCGTCCATTATGATGAAAATGTATCTAATGGCATTAGAACATTATATACACGTATAATTGAAAATTGCTATTTTCAGTTTAAAAATGGTTTTATTATCAACTTGTTGCACACGGTGGTTTCACCCACTGTTTTTTTTTTACTTTTCATCATCATTCATTCATTATTTTTTCATCTGCATTAAAGCGAACTAAACAAAAAAATAAATATTCAAATTGGTCCAGCCATTCTCGAGTTTTAGCCAGACAAACGAACACCGATTCATTTTTATACATAAGAAGAAGAAGACTATACACGGTGTAACGGAAAGGTGTCGTAATACAGGGTGTTCTTCTACTCGTCAAAGTAAACAACTTCTAGAACACAAGTTTGATGAAGTTTGCTAAGTTCAAGAAAGTAAATATCGATTCTACATAGAAAATTGATCACGTGACTAAATAATTATTTTGCATGAAGACTCGATATTTTTCATCTCGAATTCGATACTTTTTTTCCCCAATTGCTAACCAAAAGCATGTCAGCACTACTCGAAGGTATTTTAAAACTTACTTACCTAAACTAAGTTATAAGACAATGATTTCAATGGCCATTGAAATAGTCATAGCCATTTAACAATAATTGACCAACACTTTTGTAATACACTTCAGGCATCATACGATTAGTTGATTCATTTATTTACTACTAGCTGCACCCCGCGGTTTCACCCGCGTTTTCCGGGATAAAAAGTAACATATGTGTTAATCCAGACCATGAACAACCTTCATTCCAAATTTCATGTAAATCCGTTCAGCCGTTTTTGCGTGAAAGAGCAACAAACATTCTTACAAACTTTTGCGTTTATATATTAGTAGGATAACTACGAAATCACTTGAATCGATTTAGTGTCAAATGAGTGTCAACTGTCAAGTAATAACTGTTGTGGAACTACTACCTGCGCTGTGGAGGGGAATAACCAGCGGTGAAGAGTTGTAAATCACCGTACATTGCGACCTCATACAAACTTCATGTGACCATGTTTTTGGTTATATACCTTTTCTTTCTTAGGTTTTGTAATACTCGTTTAAATCATAATAAATTGGGCTTGTTAAGGTCAGAGTGAGTAGATACGAGTCTTCTCAATGATTTTGGTTTAAATAACACGGGAATACTCACGTAAATAAAAATGTTTCAAAACCACGTTACTTTCCATACTTATGGTAGTATCTTCTAAATCTGCGTGCTTCATCTTAGGCCCTATCGTCGTTTATTTCATTACACGTAACCAGTAGGTACAGTGGCGAGACAGTAAATGGGCATACTCGTCCGAGCAAACAAATCATGGTTCTAGTGACTGTCTCGCCTCGTCAAACTGTTTATACAAACCGAGTACTCGACCGAGGGCACTGTCTCGCCACTGTATTCGTTACGTGGTATGAACCCATTTTACCAATAGACGAGTTGTTAAGGTCAAATACAGATTTGTTCGCGTTTTCTTTTGTTTTTGACACAATTACTTGTACGAATTATTTCAGGTTTTCCAGAATTAGAAAACTTTCAGTAATACCTAAAGCCGGCGACTGACCTGAGCATTTTGCCGTAACGTAGCATTCGAAGCGAGTGTGGTGGAGTACGCGATGATTTGATTTGATTTGATAACGTAACGTTACGTTACGACGAAATGTTACAGGTCAGTCGCCGGCTTTACAGGTCAGTCGCCGGCTTAATTCATTGAGTTGGGCTGTGTGTGTAAACTGTCAACATATAGGGGTCGTTCACACGAAATTCAATGAATGGGATAATTGTTTTTTAAAACAAGGTTTTATTGCAATATCGTCGGAGTTAGACTGGTATACCAAATTTCAGCTCAATCGGACATCGGGAAGTGTTTCATAATTCAGTTGCAAGATTTGACCAAAATCACTAGTTGGCATGTAAAAAACGGCCAACAAAAACCCCGCGGTCCTATTTACTGCTAGCGACTTGGACGAGCCCTTAGATGCCAACAATCCTACATACCATTTCTTTTAACATAGTGATAAATTTTAACTCGCTGATTTTTGTTTTACATTAAGGATTATGTTAAAATAAACTGCAAAACATTTTTTAAACCATAACTTATATTAAGTAGCATTTCTTTGGTGTTTATCTTATAACGACTACTTAACTGTACAAATTCTAGTCTTTCAAAATTATCGCTACTATACAATATTATCAAAATAGCAAGTACAAAACACTTAACCAACTAATTAGTCTACTGTGGTCACCTCTTTACTCTGTTTACACTATTTAATTTGTTCTAATCACCTTGTATTTCTATCCGCCTAATGCGGGCCGTGGACAATTAGCCTTTCCACTTTTTTATCCTTGAGAAAGTGACTTTATATATTTTTACTCTAGTTTTGTCACTTAAACGCGTGGATAAAAAGGTAAACATATTTTTTTTTAAAAGAACGGCAAAAAAGTCAGACCAGTCAGCCTGATTAGTCCACGACCAGTTTTAGGCTGTCCACTGAAGCAGAGAAGAGAGGAGCAGATAAATATTAACTAAGAGAATTGCATAATGCGCTAGTAATTCAAAAGGCGAATCGGGGTTTTGGTTCTTTTTTGGATTTTTCGTAGACCGCATCGTTGCTTACCATCAGGCGAGATGGCGGTCAAACGCAAGCCTATTTTACAAAAAAATAACCTAAATTTTCACTTAGAAGGCGTAGCCGGTGGTTTTATGCAATTCTATTGCTCTTCTCATCTCCGCTTCAGTGTTCAGGCAGTCTTAAATGCGCCGATAGTTTCTTCTCAAAATCAAACAACAAACGAGAACCGCTCCCAAGTTTGTATGTCTCTAAAGAGCGCGTTCCCCGGGCACTCGGTCGCCGTGACCTGCCGGTGCCCGACGAGCCGGTAGTCCGGCCGGATGAAGCCGCGCTGGACGCCGGCTCTGATCAGCTGCTGGGCTGTCTGGAGGGCTGCGGTTGGGGGGAGGTGTGCTGTAATGATATAGGACATTAGTAAAAATGATGATCATATTCGGAATGTTAAGTACCTACTATATAAATAGAGTTTAGGAATCGGTGCTCGTACGCCGTTTATTGTAGTTTGTCGTTGTCAAAAAGAACACAAAGCGCATAAAGCTACAAAGATTATCAAGAAAGATGAGGACCTCGATTTTTGAATGTGTATTTTTTTATGCGAAAATATCCAATTGAAATCAAAATGATAAAAAAAAAAGTTAAAAGATAAAAAAGGCTTTTATCTACACTAATGTTATAACATTCTACTTATGTTTCCAATACTGGTGTTATAATGACTACTGTTATAGCACAGACAACATTTAAGCGATGTTATAATGAGTCGATCGATGTCGTAATGAGTCATTATAACATCGCGCTCTCGCTCCTGATTGGCCGCCTGCGCGCATGCGCGGCGCTCGCTCCGCCGCCCTGCGCGCGCATGCGCGCTCGCTCCTGATTGCGCGCCAAGTTCACTGTGACAACTCCCCGGGCGACGGCCCAAGCCGAGGCTCGTACCTCCGAGGTGCCCTTGTGCGTGTCGCCCCCAAAAACTTTAGGCCCAGCGCCATTTGCGCTCGCCAAACACCCGGTACGCTGTAGAGGCCTCAGTGGCCAACAGCATTTAGTCATTCCTAAAAAAAAAAAAAAAAAAAAAAAAAAAAAAAAAAAAAAAAAAAAAAAAAAAAAAAAAAACTGTGACAACTGACAATACACGTTTTTATTAGTGAAGATAAACGTATTTTATCAAGTATTGGAAACATAAGTAGAATGTAACAGCATTAGTGTAGATAAAGTAGTGTATGCAACTGCATATAACACAGGTATTAAAACACTCGTTTCTATTATGAAACTCGCTCCGCTCGTTTCATAAACACACTCGTGTTTTAATACCCTTCATTATATGACAGTTGCATAAACTACTATTATTTTTGTTTTATTTAATCCCGTGTTTAATTATAAAAAAATGTGTGAAAACCACGTTAGTTTCCATAGTAAAACGTCTTTTAGTTTAAAAAAAAAAATTACATTTAAAATGTGTCAAAACCGCGTTATTTCCCTTAGTTAAATTGTCAAACGTTTGCATGGTTAAAACTGCCAACTAAGTTTTGGAATACTATATTAATATCCTACTAAGTACCTAATAAATCATGATATTAGTTTTTATATACGATACTTACAAACATAATTCCCAATAATTACGATGCCAATGCTCTGAGAGTTGAAGCCTGCAGAGTGAGCTCCGACGGTGTCCCAGCCTCTGCCTTCGTAAACAGAACCTTCTCCGCCTACCGCGAAACTGTTGGCAAAATAAAAACAATTGTAGCCAATATTTTAAAAAATAACTAATATAATTGTTATACTCGTATATTTTAAAATTATTATTTTAAAATGTTGACTCGGATTAGTTCTATAATTTTCCAAACGTAGTAACTTTCTGACTATAAAAGGCTGAAGTCATAATTTATCCATCGTACCTATTTCCTACCAGATCAATGCATACATCTAAGAAACCACTTTTTAAATTTCTGTGTCGTGCATTAATCTAAAATAGACTTGAGTTGATCATACTCTTGCCCATTGCATTATCGTCGGGCAATATTATAACTGTAGCTAAATGGTTGCCCTAATTTTGCCTACCCCATCGATAGGAGTGAAACTCAAATGGATATACCATATTTCGAGTAAAGACTTAGGGGTACATTACTCACTTGTATCCAATATCCGCCCATCCATTGGCATTCTGGTGGCTGTTCTGCATGGACCTCATGTCCCTCATGCACTGGTCTCTAGTCAAGCATACTCCAGGCACGACGGAGTGGTGGATGACGACGTGCGTCACCGGGGTGTTGAGGCGGGTCACTGAGCGCGGTGGGTTCGCGCCCCATGCTGCTCTCGTTACGAAGGTGAAGGGGTACTCTGGAAGAAGGAGTGTTATTAAGGGTGTTGTCTTTGATCAAGCGATTTTATTCAACGCTACATTTTTGCCCATAGTGGGGTAATAGCGGAGCTGTGTCGAGATCTAGTCATTGCTATCCTCGTCAAAAACGCTACTACATAATTTTATATTTTTTAAAGTTTGTATAATGTATGTAATAAAAAGTTTGTTGATCAATCACGCAATAATCGCTGAACAGAATTAGATGAAATTTGGTATAGCTTGTACACTAGATTAAGACAGAACTATTTTTTATTCCTCAAAACGCGAATGAAACCACGGGGCACAGATAGTAGTTTTATCAATACTCCGTGTAAACATAGAGTTAGTTAAAAAAAACTTCAGAAAATCGGTAAACCTCCAGTTTCAGTGTTGCCGAAGTGGTCCCAACTCTGGATTTCCCGGAACAGAGCGTCGCCGGGACACTCTGTGTTGGACACTTGTCTGTGGCCGACCAGCTCGTAGTCTCTGCGGATGAAGCCGCGTCGCACGCCTTCCGTTATCAGCTGCTTTGTGGTACTCAGGGCGATGGCTGGAGGAAGTGAGGCTGTGGAATAAAGGATTGGTAGGATTTTTTTTATTGATGGTTAGTTTTAAGAAGTTTCTTTTAAACTCTATAAACAGGGTTATTCATAAAGGGCATGCTAAGCCGAAAAGGGGCTCATAGTACTCCTCATTATGAACATTTTTTATTATGCAAGCAAACGTAGCGGTATAATTGAAACTGACTGTAGCTATTACTTACAAATGAAGTCACCGATGATTGCAATGCCAATGCTCTGAGAATTAGTTCCAGCTGCGTGCGCGCCGACCGTCTCCCAGCCCCGCCCTTCATATACGGAACCCTCACCGCCTACTGCAAAGCTGTTGGTAAATTAAAACAAAAGTAGGTCCGGTATTTAAACGTACACTAATATCAGTTACGCGGTTATGGTATGATAAAGGGCTTTTCTCATAACCTTAAAGTTACCCGTGGTCACAGCACAACTTCTCGGTGACGTGAAATGTCATGTGCGAAAACAAGACGGACAATTTAATAACCGACTTCAAAAAAGGAGGAGGTTCTCAATTCAATTCGACTGTATGTTTTTTTTTATGTTTGTTACCTCATAACTTTTGATTGAGTGAATCGATTTTGATGATTCCTTTTTTATTAGAAAGCTGACGCTTCCCGTGTGGTCCCATTTCGATTTAGTCCAGTTCTGATAATGGTATCCATGAGAAAACCATATATGCATTTAGTACGTGCGCGACAAATAGATGAATAACTCAATATTCGGTCTATTGAAGTCGGTTTTTTTTTGTAAAAATAATTTTTTTACCGAATAAGATACTATCTAGGTTACCGTCGTTCTCATTAAAAATAATCACTACAGTGTTAGTGACTGATATAATCTCAAACGGCCCAGAATAGGGTCCTAAGTAAGGATGCCTAATTTAATGTGAGAAGTGAGAAAGTTATTTTGTTAGGGCTAAACAGGTCGTAATGAAGAACACAAAGATGTCTCACTTGTATCCAATATCGAACCACCCATTGTCGTTCTGGTGGTAGTTTTGCATGGCTCGCATTGCCTGCATACAGTCGTGTGTTGTCATGCAGATACCGGGTATGTAGGTGTGGTGGATGACGACGAACTGCACCGGGGTGTTGAGGGGGGTGACGGCGCCGGTCAGTGGACTCGCACCCCAAGCTTCTCTGGAGACGAAGTTGAAGGGGTAACCTGGAAGATAAAGGAGTTTGAATGATGAAGTTAGATTACAGATTATCTTATATGTAAAAATGAATCGCTGTTCGTTTCTCTGGCTAAAACTCGAGAACGGCTGGACCGATTTCAATATTTTTTTTTGGTTTTGTTCGATCTAATACAGGGAAGGTTTAAAAGTAAAAAAAAACACCCAGTGAAACCGCCGGGTGCAGCTAGTCGCGATATAAAAATCATTACGGTGCGTTAGTCTCGCAAAAACTCGAGACCATACCTCTTATCTAAATGTTGTCCGGAATACAACATATTTGTGATTTCCTTTTACTGTGTTCGTGTTTCCATTTTTGTGGTGACAATAAAGAAATATTATAATATTTGTATTGTTGTTGTATTGAACAGCTCTATTGTTTTTTTATTTTATACGCTGCAATTCTGAGTGGTTTAGGAAAAATCAATAGCTGGTAAAACCTTGCGGCACAATCATCATCATCATCTGCCTACCCTTATCCCACCTACGTAGGGTCGGAACAATATGTACACTTCTTCCATTCATCTCTTTCACTCGTCATATCTGAATATACTCCCTTCTTTTTCATATCATCTTTCACACAGTTCATCCAAAAAAAAATCAATAAAAAATAGGAAAATAATTCAATACCTACTCGTTTTTTGTACAATTGACATCCGTGTTATGGTATAGAACAAAACTAAATAGGTAATGGTAAACCTGGTAAACCTACCTACCTAGAGCAAAAACTTTACGTGATTTTATCTCTAGTAGTGATCTTTTCGAGACAGAAGGAAAGGAATCAAATATTATCTGATAAATTAAGACCAGAAAATAGGTGACAAAAAATGCCAAACCGGATTAAACCGAAATGCTGTTTTTATAAAAACTCGAACTCGTTTTATAATTTAGCTTTATTTCTATTAAATGTACCTGTCTTCTGTAAAAGTCAAGTGAGTCCGGTTACTTAAACCTACGTACTGTAAGTCTATAGAACGATCATATTGTAAGGCATTTACCTGATTTGTCGTCTGACCTGTTGTAGAATCGGTACGGCATCTATTACATTTATACTATGACGTGGTATACCGAAAAGATACCGCGCCTCTTCCGCACATGCCGCGTCGATTCCGCCGGAAACGCGTTTTGAAATATAGAAACAGGCGCTCATAATTCTCTTCTCATCATACTCTGTACCGAGCACTTGTGCTGAGAATGTCGATACAGCAGTGCGAGTATGGAACTTTATCGATCGACAAACTGACATATGCACTCGACAAAATCCTCAAAATTATCTATGGTCTGAATAAAATAGCGATTTTTTATCGAATTAGTCGACTTTGAACGTCAGTTTGTCGACAAAGTTCCATACCTACTCGTACTGTTGTACCGCTACTACATCGACAAATTAGCAAAGAGCCTTAGCTTTTTTTAAGTACGTTATTTTATGAATAGTACAGTAAGTTAGGTAGGTAGATCACAATGTTAGATATAAGTATTTAAGATAAAATATTTTTAAAGAAACATTGTTGTACTTACTCGCACTTTTGCATTCTATTCTTGGAAGGTTGGGATGTCCAACAGCGCTCGACAGCGCGGCGAAAATGATGAAATTGAACATTTTCTGCAAAATATGAAGATACTTGAAATGATGAATGGTTTATGTTTTAATTTAAATCTAAAACTGCAACTATGTATATAGAATACTATGTACTGTTAAAATGAGTGTACTCAATAAAATGACAAAATGTTGTTTAAAATAAGAAAAAACACAAACAACATCCACTAGAGTTGAGACAACGTCAAATCAAAAGTTTCGACATTAGAAAATTATGTTTTAACCGATATCGAATCGATACGTTTCGAGATTAAGAGATTAGTCGTTTTGAACCAAAGTAGAAGCGATACATTTACAAGATTAGAAAACCATGGCGTTTTGAACCGGAACCATGAAATAGTGAATCACTGTAACTTGTCGAGAATAGGCACGTCATAAGCCGATGATAGGTAGGTATAGATACTCAAAGTCAACGTGATAACCGAGTGATTTGTATCATAGATCCTTATCATTTATCACTCTCATCTGATTCGATAACCAACAATCTATGCATAAATTAATTACGTATCGGTTATTAATGTTAAAGTTATCATGATTCATTCAACTAAGTATGAATGTTCCAAATTGACTTCGGTGAATGAAACCAATGAAAATAAACATGTCTGTTAATTAAAAAAGTATCATTACATTAAAATTAAAATAAAGGTAAACTTAAAGGTGTTTTCAGTTTAACGCGTGTATATCTGTGAGCCTGTTTGTAGCATCGAAGCTCCCAAACGACTGAACAGATTTTTTCCCAATATAGCCATCGATCAATATTACTTCGGTGAATATACTTAGCTAGAAACACTTTGGATGGTGACTACATCATGCCACCTTGTCAGTTTTCAAATAAAATAATTATTTTTTTAAAAACAAAAAAAAACAAAAACCGACTTCAAACCGACTATTGAGTTATTCATCTATTTGTCGCGCGCGTACTTCATGCAAATTTAAGACTTATATGGTTTTCTCATGGATACCATTATCAGAACTGGACTAAATTGAAATGGGACCAAATGGGAAGCGTCAGCTTTCTAATAAAAAAAGAATCATCAAAATCGATTCACCCAGTCAAAAGCTATGAGGTAACAAGCATAAAAAAAAAAGAAAAAAATAACACACAGTCGAATTGATAACCTCCTCCTTTTTTGAAGTCGGTTAAAAAACAAAATCAATTCAGCAATTTGGGACTACAATGCTACAAACATACACATAAATACCGACTCTCGTGCTTCGAAAAATCGCTACTAGTCAAATAGGAACAACCGATCATCGAAACTCCAAAATCACGATTTTTTTTCATTGTACCAATACACATTCCAATGCAGAATAGCAACAAACCGGAATATCAAAAAATACACAAAAAAGACAAAAATCAACTTTAAATCGATGATAGCGTTTTTGCGAAAGGCCATGTTAGCACCACGACAAACCTATAGTGATTTATTGGTGCAACATAATATAGAATTATATGTTTAAGCAACTGTATAATTTATTATTTACTTCAATCAAAATAACATGAAAAGACATAAACAGAATTGAAAATTACAGATAAAAGACAGAAATCAAGTCCGGGGGTAAAGTACCCAAGAGGCTAGCGACGTTACCTCGTTGAAAAGCAATATTAATTCTACTATATAATAAATTAATAAATAAAACAAATCCTTACCATTTGATAAAACATGTCAAGAAACAACAACAAAAATTAAAATAAAATAAATAAATTCTCGAGATTCCTTCCCGCTTTGGACGTTTGCTATATAATGCGACTCACTCTTAATATCGCTCATTTAAATAAAGGCTTGACTAAACAAGTAGGCCTGATAAATAGGTACTTTCCGTGATTATTTGGCTGATGTACTCCATACGACATTATGGTAATTAATCACGTAACATAATGATAAAGATTTAAACGATACCGCAGAAATCGTAAGCTTGCCGGGAATAACCTTCTACAGTGTTAATTAATTTTTGTAATCTGAGGGCGCGGTGATTACCTATCGGAATCGGAAAGTGATAAAAAAATAAGAAAAAAGAAACAAAACTCTTATCTATGTACAAAATCTTTGCAAAAATCAATCTATAGAATAAATTTAATTATCTATACAAAAAAGGGTAATAACCTATTGCTGATTATGATTATGCTTCTCATTTGTGACAACTTGATTGGAATCTATGCGTCTAGCTGATAAGTGATAACTACATTGTAAGTTAGATACTTAGTTACAAAATATAAGTATTTTAGGTTTGTTTATAGTTTTATGCTGCTTAAAAAGCTTCCACTTTGAAAGTCGAAATTTAGAATTCCTATATTTCTTACGAGTATTTCCGTCCTTGGATATGAAGGACAGGCTAGATACAATATTTAACCCAGATCATATAAAATCAGATAAAATCTAACAGGATTGGTAGACTCATGAAAAAAACTAACCAGCGATGAAGTAGGTGTAGTGATAATTTTTGAAACTACCGCTGGTATGCAGGCTCGTGTTTTAATTTGGTCCTTTTCATATTTAGCTTTCTGGCTAAATATGTATTATTTATTTATGATACAAATAATATATAATGGCTAACAAACTTCTAGTGGCAAAACGCATGGAACCTATTCAGAAAAATACTGGGGCATGTAAAGCGGGTAGATGGTTGGCAGCAGAGCTTGCTTGCTCAGATACTTAGAAAGGATACAAAAGAATCGCGCCGTCAAAATGGCTTTCTTAAGATTGCCAAAGGGTCAAAGGGCCGTCCCAAGTATAGATAGAAGGATGCAGTAGCTAAAACCTCTGGAAACTGGTCGTTAATGCCTTGTTTCAATTTGCTCAAGTTAGAGGAAGATGGAGCTTTTTAGTATCAGAGGCCTAAAACAAAATTTGGGTCTTTATGCCAGCGAAAGTACGTTACGTACGTTTACGTTACATTACCAGTTGAATACCTATGTTCTAATTTTAACTAACAACTCATGTTTTTATCTTTTGGCTATCGATGGTCTAATGGTTTTATTTGTATTCCCAATAACGGAATGCCCTTGCATGATCCAGTTTTCCTGGAAATTGCCTACTTACTGATTAATGATGAGAGGGTCAGAGAGCTAGGAAAACAATTGTTCAGGGGACTCCCTGCTATCCGGAACTAGAAAGACAGCGCCTACATACTCTACATCTACTTACCTATATAATTTTATAGTTATGGGTACGCAATAAGGGCTTACATAGGTACTTACTGAACTTTCTTTCTATAATATAAATACAAATCTGTGGACTGTGCAGTTTGTAGGCTACGCGAATATGTTGGTATAAACTGGGAGGTTATATTATTAAACGTCCGTGTTTAAGAGGTAACCAAAGTGTCTAATTACGGGATGGTGATCCAATTTTTTTGTCGAACCCGTTGACTGTTTCCAGTACCGATCCAAAAAACATAATAATCATTCATGTTTTCGTAAGTAATATTCTTCCAGGCTTAAAAATTTTGACATCATATCTGTAGGGTAGCGAACGACCTAAAGACTTTTATCTACCCGCACTCGCCCGCGCATATGTCATCGAACGACTGCCGGCGACCGGTATTGAAAGGAATTCCACTCTCGTTCTTACAACTATCATGGTGGCGTGTTTGTGCGACAAAATTACGAAAATAATTTAGTGCGTGGATTCAGGTGAGCTTTTTGGGAATATTTTGTGATAATTCAACAACCAACCGCAACATTTTGGTCCATCGACGCGGATATCCCGGTAACAACCAGCATTTACAATTACATCCATTATATTACACACGTGCCGTGCACACACCTTTCTATTCATAACCTACAGATTTATTTTCAAAATAATCGCCAAATATTCTTTGCCATACTACCACAAATATTTTAAAGCGTTGTTTACAATTTATTTACGTATCGAGACTTAGGGTTTATGTGAATTATTTAGCTATTTGCTTATTGTTGGTCATTAAGGGGCGTATTCTCAAACCGTACTTCGAAAACGAATTATTTTTGTGAATTTTGCCTACTTTCTTATTGGTTAACCAGTAAGTTGCGTATTCTCAAACTATAGTTCGAAAAATAATTATTATTGTTAATAATTGAATTGAATTTTTAGTCATCAGTCTTTGAATCATTTAGTGACTTTTCACAATGACCGAACGTACTAGAGCGAAAGAGATGGCTACGTTGGACAAACCAACGACAGACGTCGACAGCATATTGCAGCCGTTTCTGACTTCTAAAGAAGTGTGTTTTTTACGCATACAGAAATTGTATGAAATGTCAAAACAGGTACTTGCCAAGCCTTACATGGCACCTGAATTTAAAGCTAGGATCCAAGATCTTAGTTCCTTGCGTAAAGAATATGATCGATGTGTGAAAGAAGTTAATTCAATTAGTAAACTACATATACCTAATTACGTCCCTACGT
Source organism: Alcis repandata (assembly GCA_949125135.1). Lineage (NCBI taxonomy): Eukaryota > Metazoa > Arthropoda > Insecta > Lepidoptera > Geometridae > Alcis > Alcis repandata. Next base: position 6,642,457 of record OX421241.1, read on the forward strand.
ACAGTGAAATTGATGCCTTTGATGAACTTTATTATGCCATTCGTACGACTGCACACAGCCTTACGCCTGAAACTTCGTCGAATACGGAACACGGTATTAATGAAGATTGTGGTAAAACTAAACGACGAGTCAAATTACCCGAGTTGCAAATACCCAAATTTGACAGCAAACTCGAAAATTGGATAACTTTCCGCGATACGTTTTTAAGCCTGATTCACCAGAACGCATTCCTTAGCAACATTGAGAAACTTTATTATCTTATTGCATCTGTTATCAGTGGCCCGGCTCTAGTTATAGTCAAATCAATGCCCGTCACAGCTGATAATTACCCAATTGTTTGGAACGCATTACTGACGCGATTTGACAACCGGCGTGCACTCGCTGCATCGTACGTTGACAAAATGTTTACGTGCAAACCAGTTACGCAGGAGTCCACTGCTAATCTTAATAATTTTCTACAAACGTTCAAAGAAAATATTACTGCTCTGGAACAGCTTAAAATACCGGATTTATCCGCCTTTTTATTATTTTAACTAGCCGTCCGTAATCTCGATCCAGTGACACGCCGTGAGTTTGAACAGACAAAGAACCCGGGTGAAATACCAACAGTACAGGAATTACTCGACTTTGTAGAAAAGCAATCACGCGTCTTGGAATTGTCTACTGCATCTAAGCAGTACAATAAATCGACTGATACGACCAAAACACTTAAATCAAAGCCGACATTTGCGTCAACCGCTACGGCCAGCGGGGACAATGCCGTTGTCGAACGTCCGAAATCCAACGCTTGTCCGTGTTGTCAAAAGCCGCACGCGGTCTACTGATGTCCCATATACCATGCACTCACACCTCAGCTCCGCACTGATAAAGTCAAACAGCTTCGATTATGTGGGAATTGTTTGCGTGATACTCACACCAGCGCTGAGTGTACGTCAAAGTATACTTGCACCATCTGCAAGGATCGACACCATAGCAGCTTGCACGTGACTCCGCCGGCAGCTCAAGAGAACGTGGTTACTCTTACGTGTTCTACCGAACAAACCGTCTTGTTAGGCACAGCTATCGTTCACGTTCAAGACGTTTGGGGTCAATATCATCCCATGCGAGCGTTAATTGACAGTGGTGCAATGTCAAGCTATATAACGCAAGACTGCGCTAAGATATTAGGTTTATCTCGTCGCAAGTGTAACTTCAGACCTATCGGCTTAGGCGGTAACCAAGTTCAAAACTTCGGCTTGACGACCTGTAAGATAAAACCGCTTCACGGTACTTCACCGGTTCTGTCCACAGACGCTGTTATTGTTGCTAATATCGCTGGTAATCTGCCTACGATGTCTTTACCTGCCGAGATATTTGATAAATACCACCATCTTCAGCTTGCCGACCCTGCTTTTCATAAATGCGCTCCTGTGCAAATGTTAATAGCAGGTGATTTATTTCCGTATATCTACTGCGGAGATAAAATCATTCCCGAACGACCAGGTATGCCCGTGGCATTGAAATCAATCTTTGGTTATGTTATCTCTGGCCAAGTCAACTTGGATCAACTGCGCGAAGAAGTCAACGCCCCCTGCGGCATGTCTTTTTCCGGGTTTTCAAGTTCCACTGACTTGGATCAGGTGATGAACTCGTTCTGGGAAGTTGAAAACATACCGTCGGCACCACGGTTGAAGCCTGACGATGTACTGGCTGAGAAAATGTTTGCGCGCGATCATAGTCGCGACCCAGACACAGGTAGGTTCATTGTCAAGTACCCTTTGCGGACCGACCATAGTCTAGGCGATTCTCAACAGATGGCGTTACGTAGGCTAACTAATTTAGAGACTCGACTTAATCATGATCCTCATTTAAAATCAGAATACAATAAATTCATGGCGGAATACGAAACGCTAGGTCACATGACATGTTTAGGTTACATGCACGATGTGGATTCCAAATATTTGATCCCACACTTCTGCATTGTCAAACCTTCAAGTACCAGCACGAAGTATAGGTGTGTCTTCGACGCTTCAAGTCGTACATCTAATCAAAGGTCATTCAACGACGTGTGTCTCCCGGGACCGAAGTTACAGGCCGATATTAATGTCATTTTAATTAATTTTCGAATCCATGCCATATGCCTGTCTGCTGATATTTGCAAGTGTTATCGACAAACATTGATTCACAAAGATCAGCGGCCTTACCAGCACATATTGTGGCGAGACTCGACAGATCAACCTATCAAGGTCTATGAATTAAACACGATTACTTATGGTGTAGCAAGCAGTCCCTATTTAGCAATTAAGGTACTTCACACTTTAGCGGACAGCCAAGCCCACACGTACCCAATAGCTGCCAGAGTGCTCAAAGCTGGATTTTTCATGGATGATCTACTGTGGTCCGAGCCTAGCATCGAGGCGGCGCTCCAGTTGCAGAAAGAATTAAGGACCATACTTGAAAGTGCTGGATTTGACCTACGCAAATGGTCAAGCAACGATTGTAGAGTTTTAGAGGCGGTTCCAGAGGATCACCGAGAGACACCAATCGAATTCGAAGATGACCTGGCGCTCAAGGTACTCGGACTTCAATGGCAACCCGCAAGTGACTGCTTCACATTCAAATGTGTGCCTGCTGATCAGGAAGTAACTAAGCGCACCGTGCTTTCGCTTATCGGCCGCTTGTTTGATCCACTAGGATTTGTAGCACCCTGCGTATTTTATGCCAAATGCTTTATGCAAAAATTATGGACTTTACCACAACTAGGATGGGACACACGTTTGCCTACCAATCTGGAAAGAGAATGGCAAGCCTTTATTAAGGAACTACCTCTGCTGTCTGACTTTCGGCATGAACGACATGTAACGGTACCAAATAGTACCTACTGTCGCATTTTGGGTTTCGCTGATGCATCTACTCTTGGATATGCAGCAGTGGTGTACCTCTACACCAGTAATGTCCATGGCGAAAGCAAAGTCAGCTTGCTTATCGCGAAGTCAAAGGTCGCTCCATTGAAGACTATTTCCATTCCACGTCTTGAACTGATGGCGGCTCATTTACTAGCCAAGCTAGTTAAATATGTAGTACCTATATTACAGGAGCGATCTGTCACAGTCAACGAGCAATTGCTGTTCACTGATTCATCCGTGGTGTTGGCATGGTTAAATACACCAAGCTATAAGCTCAAGACTTTTGTAGCCACACGTGTGACCAAAATACTAGAAACTGTCCCTAGCGAAAGCTTTTCGCACATCAGTGGCGAAAATAATCCTTGTGCAGACGTCCTTTCAAGAGGTGCTTCGCCATCGGCGTTGCTAGCTATGTCAGAATGGTTACAGGGTCCGAGCTGGCTATTGTGTGAACAGTGGCCAGTCCGTTCAATCAACGAATTTAAAGACGAAAATGTCCCGGAACTAAAACCTTTGAACGAGTCAAAGGTGATGGCTTCTACGAAAGAACCATCGAATATTATTTATGAACTCACTGAAAAGTACTCTAATTATTCTAAATTAGTAAATGTAGTAGCCTGGATTCAGAAATTCTTAAAAAATTGTCGCACACCTAAGCACGAGCGTACCAAACTCTCTCTTAGCGATCTAAAACACGCACGTGAGACCATAATCAAATCAGTTCAGCAGCACCACTTTGCTGAAGATATGTCTGCTATGTCCAAAGGCCTTAAGCCTCAGCAATCTTTGCTAAAACTCAACCCCTTTGTTGATGCAAATGGTTTCCTGAGGGTGGGGGGTAGGCTCTCACTGGCTGACTTATCCTTTGACAAAAAACATCCAGTGTTGCTACCCAAAAAATGTAACTTCACTAATTGTCTTATCGATTATCATCATGTGCTTTACTTGCATATCGGTCCCCGAACACTGCAAAGCATACTGAGTCAGAAGTTTTGGATCGTGTCTGCACGGAATGTTATAAGACTGCGCACCAGTAAATGTATAGCATGCTTCAAGATTCGTCCGTCAGTTAGGCAGCCTCTTATGGGACAATTACCCAAGTTCCGGATACAGGACGTTCACACATTTCATACAGTGGCTATTGACATAGGAGGGCCTTATCAAACAAAAGAGTCTACTCGCAGGAATGCTCGCGTATATAAGGCATATTTGATAGTTTATGTATGCTGCGCCAGTCGTGCATTATACCTGGACACTTTGACTTCACTTAGCACCGAATGCTTCTTAGCATCATTTGACCGTTTTACTGCTCGAAGGGGCCTTTGTCATACGATAATTTCTGATAATGCTACAAATTTTGTGTCAGCTGGCAAACAGTTAGCGGAAGTCTCTCAGTTTCTTCAAACTAATGCTGACGAACTATCTACTGGGCTCACAAAACGCCAAGTTGAGTGGAAGCATAACCCTCCAACTGGCAGCCATTTCGGTGGACTATACGAGGCTGCGATTCGTTCCAGCAAGGATATTTTAAAGAAAACTACAGCAAACAGAACTTTGACATTCGAAGAATTAACAACATTATTCGCACGTGTTGAAGCAGTTTTAAATTCGAGACCTCTGTGTGCCTTGTCAACCGATCCTAGTGAGTTCGAGGTTCTTACACCAGCTCACTTTCTTATTGGCCGCAATCTGTTAGAAGTCCCAGAATACGACCTAACTAGTATTCCTTCAAACAGGCTTAATCGTTGGCAAGCAGTGCAACAGATGGCTCAACAATTTTGGCGTCAGTGGCGTAAAAACTTCCTACACACACTTCAAGAACGTCAGAAGTGGTTTAGTGGTTGTCGGAATCTGAAGGTTGGAGATCTCGTTCTCATACATTCTGATGCGCCTCCCCTTCGGTGGCCGTTAGGAAGAGTCACTAAATTGCATACCGGACCTGACAGTGTAACACGCGTTGTAACAATACGCACTAAAACTGGTGAATTTATAAGACCCGTTGTCAAATTAAGTCCTCTCCCTATTGATGAGGACACGTCAAATTAATGATTAAGGTAACAAATATATTACATAAATCCTTAGTTATAAGCTATATTTACATTATTTACATACAGTCCACTCTCTCATATATCTAATATCTGTTATTATCATTGTAATTAATATACAACACATACATATTACACTCTACAGGTCAACCTTTGTTGGTCCAAGTTATTTGTCAACAAAAGTTGCCAACATTGCCAACTATTTACAATACATTAGCACAACGTGACTTTGTAAATACGCATCTCAGACATTTCCACAAACTATTGTCTCGGTTACAAACTAACCTCATTGTTATACTTACAACACTTTGCTGGATTGTAACTGGGAAATCCGGACAGACGGATTTCGGTGGGGGGAAATGTAGGGTAGCGAACGACCTAAAGACTTTTATCTACCCGCACTCGCCCGCGCATATGTCATCGAACGACTGCCGGCGACCGGTATTGAAAGGAATTCCACTCTCGTTCTTACAACTATCATGGTGGCGTGTTTGTGCGACAAAATTACGAAAATAATTTAGTGCGTGGATTCAGGTGAGCTTTTTGGGAATATTTTGTGATAATTCAACAACCAACCGCAACAATATCTAACCAATCTGCCAAACCTTATAGTTACATAATTGGAACTCTTATTTTCTTTATGAGTCTTTTCACACATAGCCGGATTATTTCAAATCTTCAAAACTGTATTGGGTTTCTCTGATCTTTTCCAATGTCTTACTAATTGAATTAGACTGAGGTAAGTTACCCCAACATTTATTTTTGTGGTTCCCTAACACAATAACGAATCCCAACTTTCTGATTTCACATTTAAAAACAATGATTGTGTGGAATACTGGCTGTACCGGAGTCACAGGATGCTAGAGGGCTGTACGACTTGTACTCGTATCATAAAGCTCTCAAAGAGAGAACTAGAATAATTTAATTAAGTAATGATAAGTTACAAGGGTGTCATTGTATTAAAACCCTGTTTAAATAAATAAAAGATTTAAAAAAAAATGATTGTGTGGAAAGAAATAATTTATTTCAGTTGAATTACACATACATACGAGTTCATTTTACCTTATTAAGCTAGAATATATAACTGTACAACAATTTTCAACAAATCAACAAAAAAAAACAAATGTTTGGATTTGTTTTAGTGTTTCTAGCCTATAAGTGACAGTGTAGTGTCGATCAACTTTGAAAGTCACAGTCTTTACAAGTTTATCGAGATTAAGACTATAAAAAAGAATCAATATGACTATGTCAACGCGTACGAAGTCATACAATTGCTTATTCTTGTTTCCATCACCCCCTTTTCCAACCAACTTTTGCTCATTGCCAGTTTGCGTTATTCATATCGGTTGTCCTAAACGTTTTTTATTCTTGTAAGTACGATTTATACAACAGAAGACCAGCGGTCCCAGGTCTGGATATTGCGGTAGAGAGCAGCTCCCGGACAGTCGGTGGCCACGACCTGCCGATGGCCGATGAGCCGGTAGGCGGGTCTGATGAATCCGCGCTGGACTCCGGCGGCGATCAGCTGCTGGGCTGTACGAATAGCTCCTGCAGAGGGCAGTGCCGCTGTGGATGGATATAGGACGTTACTCAACACATAAGCACGGTTTGGGAATCGTTTTTTGAAGGCCTCGTTTGGGTCCAATGGACATTTTTGGAAGTGAACGTTCTGAAACGAACCCCATTAGACACGAGGGCAATACCTACTTACTTAATTTTTTTTTCGAATTCAAATTAAAATAAATAAATAATTTTCTTCGTCCCAAACTACGATCTTACGGCTGTTTTATCTTCAGGTCTTTACAAATTTTGCCCATATTCAATTTTGAAATTGTAGGAAAGTTGTCGTCAAACGAACATACAAAAGCTGATTTGTCTCCTTAATTAGACCATCGCTTCGCGCTCTTAAATATGAAATAGGATAATATCAAGTAGACTACAAATACTTACAACCGAAGTTGCCAATGAGCGCGATACCGATGCTCTGAGAGTTGAACCCGGCCGAGTGGGCTCCCACATTAGTCCAGCCCCTGCCTTCGTAAACGGCACCATCACCGCCTACCGCAAAACTGTAACCAAAATACAACTCTACATTAATACTCGTACCTATACCTCTATATTTTTACAATGAAAACTAACATGGTTTGGACACATTTCGTTTCAAAACCTACACGGATGATCGGTGATCTTTTCCAATGTGAAATTACAAGCGTGTCACCGGTTGGCCTCATAGTAAAAGTTGTTCATAATTATAATTATGAGCCTTTTTCGGCTTTCGGTAACCAATTAATAATTGGCTGTGATATACAGACGGACACCGGAGTATCGCTTTGAGGTTTCAAAACCTTAAAAACCAACTTACTTGTATTTAGGAACATAAAAATTACTTAAATTAAAACATAAACCAAGAAAACTAAACTAATCTTAAAGACCGCTGCCTGTGTTTGTTCCCAAAATGCTGGCGATCTATGGCGAATGGCGATGGACGAGAAAGAGGCCAGCATTTTGGTCACGTGTTGCTTCGACCAGACCAGTGGAGAGCTTAGTTTTCTTAGCAAATTTCCTTACTTGTATCCAATATCCGCCCACCCATTGGTGTTCTGGTGGTGGTTCTGCATGGACCTCATGTTGGCGGAGCAGGCGGCGTTGGTGGAGCACGCTGCGGTGGCTGTGTGGTGGATGACGACGTGCGACACCGGCACGTTGAGCCGGGAGGTGGAGGTGGGGGGGCGCGCGCCCCAGCCTGCTCGCGTGACGAATGGGAAAGAGTAACCTGGAAGATATTAAAAAAAAAAATTACACGGACACGCTTTTTGATTTTTAGTTATTTATTACCTTAATTTTAATTTAAATTGTGAATATTGTGAATTGAGTTGTTAAGTTAAAAAAAATAAAACAGGAACCCGACGTCGGAAAAAAGATAGGTATAAGTTTTTGTAAAAATTGTTTCTCAGACAAACGGATGTTACATTTTTTACATTACTTATTTGCCTATTAACTGAAAAAAAACTCCATAAAATATTTTATCGCTCTTTTGGGAGCGGGTCGAGATAAATTACGGCGTTTATGGGGTATTGGGTAGCTTTATCATTCATGCAATCCGAGCCTAGGATTGGTCGGCTCGAGACATACCCACTGACGTAGTTAGGCTACTTTTATCGTATTATTTTCGAGAAACGGGGAATATAACCACTCTAAAATATAACCCTCCGTCTGAGCAATCGGTTAAAATTTTAACTAATTAAAAATAAAAATTTTATAAACACGATTTCACTTACTTTGTCCCAAAGCGCCTGACAGTACAGTAAATATTAGGAAAATGACAATTTTCTGGAAAAAGATTAAATTTTATTAAAAATCCCGTAATTTTGTCAAAGAAAATGTTGTACCTATGCTCATCTTTAGGGATTATGAGGACTACTTTTATAAACCAACTAGCTGACTCGACAGACGTTGTCCTGTCAAAAGCCATTGCGTCAATTCTATGTTAACCTCTATTCTCATGCTATTGCGTAACTATAGCAACCGTAGTATGCTGATGCTAACTTGTCAATTTATAGTAAAAATTATCAGTATATATATAATTTGCAATAAATTAAAATTGCGACTATAATTTGAGATTTAAACTATCCTATCTCTCAAGTTGGATCGAACTGCACATGGTGTGCGAATTTTATTATAATCGGTTAAGTGGTTTAGGAGTCCATTGAGGACAAACATTGTGACACGAGATTTATATATATTAAGATAAATCAGTTTCCTAGAATAAGTTAATAATGTTTTTATTCGATTAAATTAGAAGTCCTTAAGACCCTTAAGTACACATTTTAAAATTAAGTAAAAAAATCCATCACATACTACTAAATTAAAAGAAAAAAAAATTACGACCTGTTACTTTTTAACCAACTTCAAAAAAGGAGGAGGTTATCAATTCGACTGTTTGTTTTTTTTTATTTTTTTTATGTTTGTTACCTCATAACTTTTGACTGGGTGAATCGATTTTGATGATTCTTTTTTTATTAGAAAGCTGACGCTTCCCATTTGGTCCCATTTCAATTTAGTCCAGTTCTGATAATGGTATCCATGAGAAACCCATATAAGTCTTAAATTTGCATTAAGTACGTGCGCGACAAATAGATGAATAAATCAATAGTCGGTCTTTTGAAGTCGGTTTTTGTTGTTTTTTGTTTTGTAAAAATAATGTTCTTGTTCCGTGTAAGAGTTAGACACCCGAGACATGCAGACAAACGGAGTGACACTCAAGAAACAGCAATACGCGATTTCAGTATTTCAGTACAGAACAAAACACTTTTCACTGATGAACAAATCCTTACCATTTTGTACATGTTGACTAATATAAGTTCGAAACAAAAATTATTAAATTAAAAACACTAAAGCAAAATACCCCTTTCCACTTGGGTAGCTTGCCTGAAATATAATTCACTGTCTTATAAATCAGCTCTAAATAGGAGTGCTTGATAAAACTAGTACCAGGCCCCAGATTATTTGGCTGATGTACCTACTTATCATGATATTTATACATGTTAATTAGAATGTTTTGTTAAACGATAAGGATAGATAATAAAGACAGAAAAAATTAGCTTGACGGGAAAACCGTTACTTGTTTCACCTGTGCAAATAAATCTGTCAAAGCGAAAACTCGCTTGTCTAGTATATTTTGAACCATCGACTTCTAAATTTTCGTATTTTAAACGAGCGCGGAACCCTAAAATCACATCTACAACACAAGCCACAAATCAATACGATAAGATACAAGTTACGGAACTGAGATGATTTTAGCAAAACCCCGTTTATTTCCCAAATTTTTGTAGGTCGGTGTTTTGTAAGTCGTTTCAGAACCTAAGATTTGAAGACCATTAAAATGAGCGCCGGGCGCTCGTCACGTCTGACTTACTCTCACTCCTTCCCAGCACCTCGGAAGTGCAACACGTCTGTGGAGTCAATTTTTCACGACCTTCCATCGAACTTAACAAACTAACGAAATTAATGCTTTCGTTTACATTTCCGTTGTGCAAAAATACTTCAAAAAACAAAAAAAAAAATTGTAATGTTGGCTATTCGATTCTATTCTATTATTATTATACCTACTATTCTATTTCGACTGAACGCGATCAACGGCTTAGGCCTGTCCATTTATTTTATTTTAGTCTTAAGTGCAGAATCCCAAAAAAATAACTAATTACCTATATCTGCTGCATTGTCTGGGTTAGGTTGTTTTTTCTAGGGTTATGTAAATATTTGTAGCCTACGCTCATATCTAGACTTATTATTAGGTAGGTACTTATAATTAGATTGGGATCTGTGATCCGATTAACTTTTAAGCTGATAATTAATAATATAGCTACCTACTTAATACAAATTCATTCATTTATTTGTGTTTACATAGTTTGATAGAGTTTTATGTTGTAAAAAAAGTATAAGTACACCTACTCAAAAGAAATAATAAAAGGTAATAAATAAAAACATTAAAACGACCTTAATGTTATTTAATTTAATTTTACCTACCAAAAAAATATATATATTTTTTGCGTAATTTGACCAATTATAAATAGTTCATTTCCTATCGACTAATAATATATTTAAATAATATCTAGGACATTACTAGTATTAAATTACCCTTTTAACGATACCCCACTTCATAAACATAGTATCTTTCAGTCCTTTCCATGTTAAACCTGCCTAAAAGTTCGCAATAATTTCCTGGTAGATAGCTAATTTAAATTCAATCAATACTTTTACCAAATTTTAGCTCTATGTTATAGTCTGTGAATAAGAGGACCGAAGCGAACGGACGTATAGACCACATACGCCCAAACTAAGAGGGCACCTTCGTTTACTGGGACCTTTCGCCCTGATGCCGGGGCACTAGAATACGGCATCGGTATCCCCTGCCTGTAGTAAGAGACTACAAAAAGGGGACCTCTGGGCTCGGGGGTGGTTGGAGGTGGGGCTGCAACCACCCATCCAAACCCGGGTGAGGACGACAACGCCGGGTGGCCCGCGTTGTCGCCGCTCGGAAGATGCATAGCATCAAGCTGACTCGGGGCGAACGAAAGCGCGGTGCTGAGGGCTCCGGTGAGTTCTTAGAGAGAGCTCGGAGCCCTCGTCAAGCATCAAGGTAGGTCACCGGGGGGTTTTAGTGGGTACAATCCCACATAACCCGGCTGCACCCCATTGCGGCCGGGCATCTTGCGAAGATTTCCCCCTCGTAAACAAAAAAAAAAAGGACCTTCAAAAAAGTATTTTTCATCATCATCATTATTTGTCCCACTACTGGTATAGGCCCCCCTTTCATTGTGCAAAAAGTTGTTAAACATTACTAATAATTAGGTACCTCGGTTTCTCTACCTCTACCTCGATTTCGCCATGACAGCATTTCGTATGAATACTGATGTTTCACAATGGTTAGTTCCAAAAACGGAATGCCCTTGTATGATCAAATTTTCCTGGAATGTTACTTACTGATTAATGAGGAGGGGTCAGTGAGTGAGGAAAACAATTGTTCAGGGGACTCCCTGCGAACTGGAACGTGATGGGGACAGTGCTTTACACATGCTCTACATCTATACTAATATTATAAAGAGGAAAGATTTGTATTTTTGTATGTTTGTGTTGAATAAACACAAAAACTACTAGACCGATTTCAAAAATTCTTACACCATTAGATTGCTACATTATCCCCGAGTAACATAGGCTATATTTTATACCCGTGCAAAGCCGGGGCAGGTCGCTAGTACCTAATAAAGCCTTAGCTACCTTCTCTATGAATTTCTATTTAGCTTTACTCAAATATAATACCTAATATATATAAATATAATGCTCTACCTGAGTGGGTGTTCCGCAATGGTTATAATATACCCATCTTCAAGCCGAGAGTGAATCGGTATTCAAGGCAAGCGTGCTCCGTCGTAAACCGCATCATCGCTTCCCATCAGGCGAGATGAGGTCAAAGGCAAGCCTTTAATTAAATTTTAAAAAAACTAGCATAAACTGTAATGATACACACGAAAATACAAGAGAGTTTTAAACAAGGCTATACAGAAAGGGCTCATAGTACTCATCATTTACTATAGAACAATTTTTACAATAGGAGTTATAGGACCAACCCAGAATTCGCGAAAAAAAAACAACTTTTTCATGGAAAAATATCAATGATACTCGACAAAATGTATGTTATATTTGGTTTGGTTCCGTGCTGGTAGGCAATGGAACGGACTGCCAGCTTCCGTGTTGTCTGAGAGATATAATCTTGGACTTTCCATGGTCAGAGTGAAAGGGTATTGTCTGCTTCATCTTCAACCACATCGTTTCTTACCAAAAGGCGAGTTGGTGGTCACACGTAGACTTCGGTAAAAAAGTGTATAGTTTTTATACGGCTTTTAAAAATACCCTCTTTTAAATTATAAGTCATCCTACAAATTGGCATACCGAATCCGTATAACTGTTAACCTTGCTTCTACAGTATGTATGTTTACACTACCGGGCTGTCTTCCGCTATTCGAAGCAATAAAATGTAAACGTAATAAAGAGTTATATTGAGACAGAATTTTGTCCTCGTTGACAACCACAATTTACTTCTTAGTATTAGAGTACTGTTGGCACTGATGGTTTACGGTAAAACTTGCTAAAGCGTGGGATTCTCACCTGTTGGCGGCTTTAGTAAGGGAAAAAGAACCAGAAAAGACCGGTAACAATAACTCTCCAGTCACATTAGATACCTACTCGTATGTATGACACACTGCGTTTGGATTGTTGACAAAAAGGTTAAAAAAGTCTGTCCTAGAGCCACCATCATCTGATGTAGAAGATAACCTACTTATTTACTAGCATAAAAATAATACAAACACATCATCCTACTACACTATACATACACTATTTACAAGAGTAAAGACGTGTTAGTACAAGATTACAACTTCGGGTAGAATCAGGATACACCCAGCAGCCGAATACCACATGCTAGCCATAGCTATAGCAGGAGTTATAAATAGGAAGTATATATAATTAAGTACGTAATTAGATCAGGAAACAATACCAAGGCCGGTGACAATAGGCCATGCTCCAGTGGTGCAGACCGGGCGCGGCGTCGGGAGCTTGCGCAAGCGCGGGCGCGCCGGAAGCGCGGCGCCCAGACGCGTTCAGGAAGTCTGGTATGACCTCGACACGTGGAGACGACGGTGGATTTCCAAAAGCTAAAAGTGACTTAGGCGTTAGATTCCAAAATGCAAGTTGGAAGGAGTACCACATTGCATCTCGCAATTGATTTTTTATTAAGGTCTAAGTGGAGACGGCGACGATATATTCCAGAAGCTAGTTAGAAAATCTTAGCTGTTACACTCCAAAATGCAAGTTGAAAAGTATGTTTTATTGCGCCTTGCAATTGAATTGAATTTTTATAAAGGTGCAAGTTGATACGACAACAGTAGGTATATTCTAAAAGCTAGTATGAAAATCTTAACAGTTAGACTCCAAAAAACAAGCAGAAATGAGTGCCACATTGGACCTCGCGATTGACTTTTTATAAAGGTGTAAAATTAGGACTTTGAATCTGCTTGCAAAGATTGCACCTCTCTCTACCATGTGCCTGTAATATACCTATGTAGAGGTAGATCTAGTCTGTACCTACTCGTATGTCAGTAGGTATTTGCGGAGGTACCTTTTGGTATATCCATTAAATATTTAACCTACTGTTTATCCGAATTAGGTTTGCGAATTTAACAGGTAGATACAGTTTGATGCACGTTACTTTACGTAATTTTAATGACAATTTAGTAATTATTTCCTATTAAAATTTCAGGCAGCTATAAAAATTGCCTTAAATATCACTTATAGAAAAAATGTGTAGGTCGTTCAGTGTGTGGGTAAAATGCATCTACATTTACTAATACGAGTATGCATCAATTAAAACTGGAACAGGCATTGAAGTCATTATAATTGAGACACAATTAGTACCTACTAATTTGTAACTATTGCTAGATGGAGGACTTATGATAGATAAGTAAAAAGTCCCTTCTAGATAACCTAGGACCCAGTTAGAAATATCTATGTTCTTAGTAACAAATGGTCTCAAGCAACCTCGGAGCAAAATAACACGCAGTATTAGGAATGTTAGAAACTTTAAAACAAAAAAAAAATATTGAAAGATCATAGTTTCTATGGCCCAAGTTGTTGGTAACTAAATATTATATTAATCATTTATGTAATTCAAAGTTTTTCATAAGTTTGATAAAATAGTTTTGTTGCAGAACGACATTGATTTTTGTTAGATAATTTTATAGAGATCCCATAAAAAAGTTAGCTAATTCGCTGTTAACAATGAACAATCAATACTTCCCATATACCAGTCATAAACAAGCTTCACATATCATACCCACTATCAGAGTCAGAACAGCTTGGTTATCCGCGCGAAGACGCTGGTACGCAATACAAGACCTAAAATCCGCCCAAACTGAAGTAATTGAAGAAAATTTCGTTCGTCGCCGTTTCGTATCCCGGCACACCTATTTTTAAAGTTCCAGTGGATTCAGAGATGAAATTCCTGTGCTGGTCTTAGTATTGGGCGAAACACGCTCGCAACCCCGCGTATCTTAACCAGAAATACACCAAAGGCTGGTTAAAAAATGAGTTCAGTGCTTTAACCGGTGTGTTGAATTGAAGTGTGTATTGGTGATTATTACAGACAGAAGACACACATTTTTTTACGTAAGATGAAGCATGTGATATCTATTCGGAGAGATGCTTTTCATAGATCGTTGTATCATAGTTTAATTGGGATTTTGCGCTATCTACATTTACGTGGTTGACGTAAAATGAGGAATGAATGCTACGTTCAAACTTTTGTTTCGTATATTCTTTGCCATCACACTAATATTAGTTATAAGTACCTACATACAAAATGGTTTAAGAATTTTAGGCCTCTGTCACAATTTTTTAAATTTTGATTTGATACGACGCATGTGGTCATTATAATTTCAAACACCTGCATGATTAATAGGTACCTGATAAAATAAAGCTAATTTAATCATATTAATATTTTGAAATACCTGAATGGTAATAGGTACCAGTAGTTTGTCTCTATATCTATTCTTTATCTTCACAATCTTCGTACATCTTTTGCTCTTGTTAGAACCTAAATTGTATTAGTATGAAGTATTCTTGCCAACATTTTATGAAGATTGCATCAATGATACGTAGGTATGTCTAGTTATCTACCCACAAAGTGCTATGCAGTTTGGCAGAGTTTTGGATTCAGCCATTAACAAAAGTGTCCTTAATGGTCCATAGATGCTGCTAAAATCGTCTGTCATAAACGTGTTAAAGCATAATATATTAATTTAACTTAATTAAAATTGTTGTCGAACATAAATGTAGGTATACAATACAAGGCGCATCTAAATGACGACTTGTCCCTGAAAGTTCTTCGTGAAAGTGCTTCGTTTATAATTAAGTAGTACCTACTGATTTTGACGAAATCTTGAAGTTTGGTTAAGAAGTCTACCTAGGAGTGTATTTTAATAACAAAATTATCTAAGAATCTCATATTCCTCGTCATCATTCTCAACCTTTAATCCTGCTGCTGGGATACAGACTATCCTCGATGGATGAGGCCGTATTCCACCACGCTGGCCAAGTGCGGATTGGTGAAAAGACAGTGGTATATCAATTCGTACATGAGTTCAAAAGAACTCATTTGTACCGAGGGTCTGAATCCGCCACCTCAAGAATCTCACTACTAACTTTTAATTGAAAATTATCTTTCACGTCCTAAATTTTCCATTTCGATCAAAAATGAGAAACGATTCTTCCAAACATTGATCGGTATTTTTATTCAGAAAAATAAGAGCGAATAATCGCGGGTGTTTGTTATAAATAATAAAATGTACTGGAAACAAGTCAATGTCCAGACCACCTTTGCCTTGACAAAAAGTTATTGAATGTGACATTTTTGCTCTACAAAACTCTGGCTTACCTAATAACAGCAACCGATATGATCTAAAGTTAGCTTTGATAACAATTGATTTAATTGAAAATTGAAAACCCCCGACAATCTGATAATCTTCAAAAAGTTTTGACTCATAGCTAGGAACTCTCGCGACCACGTCACGTTTCAAACAAAAAAAAACTAAATCAGTTCAGCCGTTTAAGAACTTATACAACCCCATTCTGTTTGAAGCGGAACATTCAAGTCTAGGTGCTAATATTGTTAATACTTTTATTTAAATAAAATAACCCATAACAGCCGAATAAGTTGCAGTAAGAAAAATAAAATTAAAAGGAAATTAGTTATCAAACACATAACACAAGGAAATTCAATTACTTAGCCCAATAAGTACATGTCAAATAAGTTTTCTGTATTGATAGTTAGGCGATGCTCGGGCCTTCGTGCCTCAGGACTATAAGATATAGCACTCAGGGACAGAGTTAGCTTTCCAAAGTGGTATTAAAATCAGAGTCCAGAGTTTCGGAAATTACCCTCTAAAACATACATATACATACAAACTTTACCTCTTTTTAACCGACTTCAAAAAAGGAGGAGGTTATCAATTCGACTGTATGTTTTTTTTTATCATTTTTTTTTTATGTTTGTTACCTCATATCTTTTGACTGGGTGAATCGATTTTGATGATTCTTTTTTTATTAGAAAGCTGACGCTTCCCATTTGGTCCCATTTCAATTTAGTCCAGTTCTGATAATGGTATCCATGAGAAAACCATATAAGTCTTAAATTTGCATAAGGTACGTGCGCGACAAATAGATGAATAACTATCAATAGTCGGTCTCTTGAAGTCGGTTTTTGTTTTTTGTTTTGTAAAATAATGTTCTTGTTAATATTAATATGTATTATAGTACTTCTTATAGGGATCCAAGATAAACCATGAAAAACCATGATCAAAAGATACGGAATCTGCTCTAAACGTTTCCTCTTAAAATAAACGGAAATAATATTTATAATATCAAAACGTGTGCAAGTGTTCGTAATAAGTCTAGTCGATGGAATGTGACGATGTGTTAAAAATAAACTAGGTATTTTGGTCTTTTGTATGAATGAAATAGTTGTTTGGGACAATTTTTAGAATTACATGATTTTGTTTGAAAAATTAGAGTAGTGTATGAGTAATCAGTAAAATAGGAGAGTACTTACTCGTAAGTATATCAAAATGGAAAGAGGAAACATAACTTATGGGAAGTCTCTGTATGTCTCAGTAGAGAATATTATGTAAATCAAAAATCCTACGTTGAGGCCCGGAATCGAAACATTGATCTCTAATTTATGTCTACAGGGTTATTCATAAAGGGTATGCTAAGCCGAAAAGGGCTCAAAGTACTCATCATTGTGAACCACTTTTACCATGGGACCAAACCGAAATTCGCGAAAAAAAATCAGCTGTTCCATACATTTTGTCGAATGGCATTGACATTTTTCTATGGAACAGCTAACTAACTACGTATTTGATCATCTTCGTCATTTCTACTTTTTAATGATATTTAATTATGTATGTAATTATATTTATCACATAGATTATTTTTAGTTTAGATTAGAATGCCGGTACCAGATAAGTTAATTCAGTTTTTAATTAGGCACTATTTTCGCCCACAATCTTACAGGAATATATGCACATATTGAACCGACATCATGTAGGTGGGGAAAGGATAAGAAGATGATGATGAATAAACACCCAAACACCGAAACTTATAAACTTAACTCGAATATTACAAACTTTCGCTTTTTAAATAGTAGGAGTCTTCTGTAGTAACTGGAAAAAATTGGGGGAGACCTTTGCCCAGCAGTGGGACAGCATAGGTTGATTTAAAAAAAAAGGAGTCTTCTCTATCTTGCTACTATTTTATCTTATCCTGCAAGATAGGACACTATGATCATCACACTATAAAGTATTTATTATTACATATACTTAGTTACTGATTTATGATTCAAATTACAGGAATCACCGCAGTGCGATAAAATATATTTTTAGACTTTTGATAAGTTGAAATATTTAAAATTTTTGTTTTGTAACTATATTAATAAAATACACACGTGATAGGAATTAATTATTGAGTCGGATACGATCTTATGAATCATTGTATACTCGTAATCTATACTAATATTATAAAGAAGTAAAGTTTGTGTGTTTGTATATTTGTTAAATTGTAAGGGGTAATCTCGGGATCTACTGCACCGATTTTAAAAATTCTTTCACCAATAGAAAGCCACATTATTGCTGAGTGTCATAGGCTATATTTATTACCTGAAAAAAATAGGGATCCTTAACAAAATAAGATCAAGAAAAAAAATTGCAACCAAAAACCTAAAAAAATAAAGTATTTAATCTTAAACACAATATAAATAAAATGGGACAAAAAATAAAGTTACGATAGATGAGAATAAAAATACGTTTATAGATAAAAATGTAAAAGATTATAAGAGAAAATATAAATAGTAATTTCAAAAAAATCTACTTACCCGCAAGACGCATTTTAATCTACGTTTATCCCAAAATGTTTAAAAAATGAATATCCACCCGAGCGAAGCCGGGACGGGCCGCTAGTATTACTATGAACTGAAGTGGCTTTTACTACCTACGAGTATAACAACTTTTGTTAAAAACGTCCATCGTCCAATGATAAATTATTGAGGAACTAAGTATAGATAAATCTTATTCTTGAATAAATTAATAAAAAAAAATTAAAACCAGCTTTTGTTGCTTCGTCATGGAAGTTACACACGTATACCAAATTTCAGCTCAGTCAAACATCAGAGAGTGGTTCAAAATTGAGTTGCAAGATGTTGCCCGAACAAACTTAGTTAGGAACATAGTTAGTTAAGTACAAATGATGATATGATATGATATGATATGATATGATATGATATGATATGATATGATATGATATGATATGATATGATATGATATGATATGATATGATATGATATGATATGATATGATATGATATGATATGATATGATATGATATGATATGATATGATATGATATGATATGATATGATATGATATGATATGATATGATACAATACTTCTCGATGATTATCTTCGAAAAGTCTTCCGCCTTCGGAAAAAATATGTCACATCTTTCCGAGACATAAAATCGAATACATTCGATCGAATCAGCCTGCAGGCCTACCTGATAAGTACATAATATATTACATTGCAAATTGAATAAAAGCTTTTCAAAAGATCTCCGAATGTATCTAATCAAACCGAGTATCCGACTCAAGAATACCTATACGTATGTATTTTTTTTTATACTCAATACAAAAATCGAAAATATTTACTTATAGTTACTTATATATATTATATTATATATTATAATTATATATTATATTATATATTATATTTACTTATAGTTACTTTTCAAAAGTCTTAAAATATTTGTTATCACGCTGCGGTGATTCCAGTAATCTAAATCACTATGAATCAATAAACTAATCTATTAGGCGGAAAATAAGACAATTAGCCTTGTACAGGGTTAAAAGGAAAGGGTATGCTAAGCCGAAAAGGACTTAAAGTAGGTACTCTCTTTATGAACCGCTTTTACTACAGGACGAACAAAGATATCGCGAAAAAAATCAGCTGTTCCATAGAAAAATATGGTATACTCCCAACGGCCACCACTAAAACAGGCACCAGAGTGGTGGCCGTTAGATCAGTGCATTATTTTTTGTCCCAACGGCCATCAGTGGCGGACGTTGGGACATCATCGTTGACACTCGACAAAATGTATGAGAAACAGCTGATTTTTTTTCACGCGATTTTAGGTTTGGTTATACATACTCGTAGTTATTGATTATGGTGAGTACCATGAACCCTTTTTGGCTTAGCATACCTCTTCCTTATAATCTAACAACTTTTGATAAATTGGTGGAACTTCCCAACAGTTAAATTAGTACTCATTTTTACTTTAATTCCTTTTTTTAACATTTTTTTTTTAAATTAAGTTTTAATGACCACAGATCAGCATGCCGATCGGCAACGTGTCAAAGGAGCCCGCGGCGCGGCGGGACAGCTTCCGGCCGCCGTGGGTGAAAGAGAAAGACACTGAGGCACCTCCCCCGTGGGTGCAGAGAAAACTGAAGCCAGTGGAAGGAGCGAAGAGTACGGCTGCAGAGACTGAAGAGCCGGTGGCACCTGCGAAGGCTTTGAAACGTAAGTTTATTTTGTGGTTACCTATGAGACTAATTATTTATGAGTGTACAGGGTTGTAAGGAAAGGGTAAACTAAGCCGAAAAAGGCTGAGAGTATCATCAGACAGCCTGTTTGGCTCAGTGGTAACATAACCGCCTTATAAGCCAGAGGTCCCGGGTTCGATTCCCGGCCGGGCAGATTAATTTAAATATCTGTTCTGGGTCTGAGTATTAGTTGTCCTTGGCTTTGTGTGTGTTCTATGGCATTCCCGACATAGGATTTATCCTAGTGGGAAGCTATGAGTGTGAAACGTTTATTTATTTACGTTTATTTAACACTAGCTGACCCGACAGACGTTGTCCTGTCTTAACTATGTCTTAATTTTCTAATGTTCCGCTCCACTTCCTTATTTTTTTCTTCCATAAGAACCTTCTCACAATAATTAACACAACAAAAAAAGAATTACCGAAATTGTACCATCCGTTCACGCGTGATACGATGACCAAGGGAAAAAGGGATTCATTTTTATATAATTATATAGATTACTAGCTGACCCTTGCCCACTTCGTTGGGCGTAATGTTAATTAAACCCGAAGCCATCGCGCGCCGTCCGGACTGTTTTTTCTCCTATTCACTTTGCAAAACGGACTACCACGTAAAAGCCTTTTTATTTTTCGGTTTTTTATATAACCTATGACACTCAGCAATAATGTGGCTTTCTATTGGTGAAAGAATTTTTAAAATCGGTTCAGTAGATCCCGAGATTACCCCTTACAATTTAACAAATATACAAACACACAAACTTTACTTCTTTATAATATTATAGTATATATAGTATAGATGAACAACTTTTACTACAGGATCAACCCGAAATTATAATCATCCTCAATTATCATTCTCATCATCGGGTAATATCATCATCCTTCTTTCCTTCATTTCATTCATCCTTAACATTGCTTGTCCGCCATTCCGGCAAGGACCTACTCGACTTGCCCACTAGAATTTAGTACGATACCACGGATTACCACGAAATTTAGTACGGTAATAGTACTCGTAATAGTAGTAGCGACACGATGTCTTCTAACATCTTTTGTTCAACTGAACTTTAGTTTTTCTTGTTTATTTCGAACTCTTTCTCAGTTCTCGGATAGCTATCATAATTTGTGTAGGCGCTTACTTTTGTGTCTCAAAAAAAGTCCCATCTGTTCGCGTTGTCACATGCAATAAACACAAAATAGGTTACTGTACCCATAACATCAACACGCCAATTTTTGGCAAAATACTCGGTACGAATGAATGCCAATTTTTTCTGAAGTTTGAAGAAAATCTTGTGAAGAAAAACATACCAAGTGGTAATTCGTCGCCTTGTAGCTTGTACCGTCAGTAAACGCAGAATAAACAATTTTAAAAACTGCTTTTTATCCAACGTACTATTGGCTCGCCTGATGGTAAAGGCCTCGTTTGATATTGTTTGTATAGCTTCTGTTCTGTTCTCCACCTAGAAGTTTAAAGGTTGCGAGATTTACATAAACGGCGCATGCGCTAGTCATTCAGTTAAACCCATCGTTCTAGACTTCGGTGGTTAAACCTATTTTTGTTTACTAGCAGCGTCGGGCGGTTTCGTCCGATATCTACAGGATTTTTTTATTTTACCGTGATTAAATAGGTAGGTATGAGTATAGTTATAAGCTATTTTATACAAATTCTGTGAGCCATAACGGAGTCGAGGGGGAACAACACAGATACTTCAACACAAACTTTCGCATTGATAAAGTTAATGTGATTAGAATTACATAATGGGTTACAGCTCTTTAATGGTAGATACCACTTTACTTTCAAACTTTTTACAAAATACAAAATGCACCGATCTCTTTCGTTGCGTGAAACTATTGATATACGAGTAGCTTTGGTGGGCATCAACAAAAGCTTGTTATACCTGCCATAATGTAGGTGCGATGAAAGAATAATTGCAATTAGTCTAATCTACCTTGTTGGCTGGCCTTATAGTCTGGTCTGAGTAAATAAATAATTATTCTACAAATACTATTCATACTAAAGCTTCGTTGTTATATCTATTTTAATGACTGGCAGGACGAGGTTACGGGTTTGAGAAATAGATCTTTTGAAAGAATAAAACAAAATATTCAAGAGAGAAATCGTACAACTTAAAACTTTAACAAGAAGATAATTTGACAATGATATTCCAAACAATAATAAATAATCGGTAATGGAATAAAGCTTAACTTTGTTTATTATTGTGTTCGCGGTAAAATAAATACCTAATAACTACCTTTTAGTTTATTTGAGAGTCCTGAAAATAATGGAGTTATTTCTAAAATGAACCAGTCTGTAGTTATGTGTTACAGTTAATTATTGTTGAACGAGACCCTTTCTCACTCGTCCGTTTGAAATATTTCACTCGAAAATAGATCATTCGGCCCACTTTCCTCCGAACTTTTTCACTGACGCTACTCAGTCTCGGAGTAATATTTCATTGTGAATAATTTGTGTATTTGTGGGTATACGTATAGGATTCGTGTGTGGTGATGACGTCAGCCACCTGGCTGAAAGTTTGGCAGGAGACACGGCTTCAAATAATCGGCTCTCTGAAACCGTTCAAGCTTGCTGCTTTGGCTTAGTGTGGATTTTGGAATCGTGATATTCGGTCTTTCACGATCTCCGGAAATTTCAGACTATAGTGAATTTTGTTGTTTGTTAGTCGCTTTCGAGCTTTCGGAGAGTGTTGTGAGTGACCTCATTCCTATTTCGGATTACGTGACTTGAGTGTGTGAAGTGTTAGATATTAGGATATAGGTACGTAAATGGTGATTTACTAGATTTTGAGTGATATTGTAAGCAAACTAATGTAATGTATGAACGACCAAGTAAGCTTTGGTTAAACGCTCATTCTGTCACCTTAAAAACAAAACTCTAATCAGGTGCCAAATTCTTGGCATTGACACAAAACAAATATTTTCATCACAAAAAAAAAATGATTTTTGGAAAGTAAAGTATTTGCCGTCAAGTATAAAATACCTATATTTACCTTAAACCTGTAGTATTAATTAATTTAAGACGTACCAAAGTACAAGAAATATCGATTTTTTTAAATGAAAGTTTTTCGCTGAAATTTCCATTCATTAATTCCAACATAAACGAGGCGTGGAAAATTGTGACTAGTGAAGTAATTTACTTTACTAATGACTTCGTATGTTTGTAGAACTGTTACGAAATAGGAAAATTTACACATAAAAGTTTAAATATCTATTGTCAACACCATAAATTTAAAGCAAAATTATAGCAGCTTCAAACTAGGGCTACAATTGGCGATCTTTCGATCTTTTCCAGCCATCCATTTGTTTTTAATTGTCTTCAAACAAGGCCAGACCTAAACAAAACCCATACATCACTTTGGAAATAAATGTTATCAAAAACAGACCAATTAATCACGTTAGTTGGTAAAAGCTCGCATAAAGCTTGAACATCGTGTGACGTTCACACGCGCTCGTGTTGTTAAAGTGGATATTTCTAGCGTCGGACGCTTGCCCGAGATATTTTTAGAGAGGACACGGACTTTTTACAAAATAAACGGAGATGGGGTTAGCTGATTTATAAGATATGAGATTATGATCTTTTATTTACGTCTGGAACTTCAGGACGTGTCCCTTCAGTTCTTGTTTTTCGATGCACAGTTTTAGAAGCGAGCGTCTGTGATGAGAGGGGGGATCTGTGAAGGGCTTTTTTATAAATGCGAAACTCAGTGATTTTTTTTCGCAAATTGGATAGGTACACTACCTATTTTATTTCTTTCTGGGTGGAACTAAAACAGAGTCTGAATAGAAAATAATCAAAGAAACAAAATGTTTTTCGTTGTTTACTTTAGCTAGGTACTCTTTATGCGGCTAGCTTTTCTATGTAGACGATATAATAATTCATACTAAATGGGCGTCTGTGGGCTGTGTGCATGCGTTTAAGAAATAGCGCCATGATTTCAACAATTTATGCACAAGTATTTCATGTAAAATTATTTCTTCATTTCATGGTTTTACTACGTATTCTTATTCGCGTGGAAAATTGAGGCATAAAACTTTAAATAAAAACTAAAATTTAATTTACCTTCATAAACATGGAATAACATAAAGCAAGTATTATTGTAGGTAGCTTTTATTTATTTAAGAAGCTGATAGAGGCGCAATGGTTATGTTTTGCTTATTCTGCTGCAGTCTTGCTGCCGGGAAAATATAAAATTGTCGGCACTGATACGTTTAGGAGCTCAAAATTTATGAAAAAGAGACCTATGTATGGATGGTGTGATAGCAAGGCTTCAATAATTAATTTAGACAAATCCAGGGTCAACTTTGACCACAAGATCTAAAATCATACGAACAGGATTTGGCTTGATGTAAAAAACTTTGAAAAAATATCACCACTAAGTGTTTAGGTACATAATGTTGTAGGGGATACGAAACTTAGTAAATAGTGTTGCGTTACGAAATACATACCTAATCCATATTTTGCTGGCCATCTAATAGGGAATCTGACATGTAATTGCGCTAAAATAGCGAAGGTCGCCATCTTGGCAACGAGCGTGTTTATTTACGTATGCGAATGCCGCGAAACTGCAGCGTCGGGGCCGGAACACGTGCTTCTATCAATTCACATGCTTTAAGCACTTTTACGTGTTTTTCCAGAATATTATTATGTACCATATTTCACACGTTCTTAGAAATTATTTGAAAGACGCCTTGATTTCTTAATAGTCCACTATTTAGTGTCTAATCCCATTCCTTGGTGCTAAATGGTAATGGTATTAGTGAAGTATTATATATAAGTTTGTTATACTTACCTCTATCATAAAATTAAAAATTCTAAAAAGTATCTGACAAACTAACGCTTGGTGTTTTCTACTTTACAGCCGTCCTCAAAAAACAGACAACGGTAAAAGACAAAACAGAAAACGGAGTCTCTGAAACTGTAGAAGAAAAGCTCGTCAAACCATCAGCTGCCAAGCAGGCTGATAAAGAGGCCAAACCGGCCGATGCGAAACCAAGGTTCACGAAATCTGCTTTGAAATCTAGTGCAAAAACAGAAGACAAAACTAATGATAAGGTACCTGAAAAATCCAGCCTAAGAAGTGTGAAAACTATTGATGACAAAGCCAAAGAAAAGTCAGTAACAATAGTAGATAAGAAACACCCTGAGAAAAATGGTACAGCTAAAGCTAATAGCACGATAAATGAAAAATCGAATGACAAAAGTTCTAGTTTATCGAATAAAGACAAACCGACTTCAAAAGTGGTCACTAATGATAAGACAGCGGTGAAAACCGCTGCAGCAGACAAAACACCTGCTAAAGTTATTGAAAAACCAGCAAAATCTGAACCGGTAAAACCAGAAGTGAAACCAGCAACCAAAGTAGCTGATAAGCCAACGGCTGCAAAAAAAAGTGAAGAAGAATCCAACATGGCTACAAAGCCGCCTACGCCTCTTGATAAGACTTCTTCGAAGGTATCTATCAAAATAAACAATGTTGTTGATATTTCGTTGATTTTATGTGGTTAGTTAAGGTTTTTCGAGGGATCTAATGATACCGAGGTCTACTAAATGACTTGTTTACGTACAATAACTTGTTATAATAAGCTTCAGAATAACCGAAGATGACGAAAATTTAGATAACTTCACTATTCATCGTCAAACATGAGAGAATATTCGTACTTACATACGAAAAATACCATAAATTATTATAAAAGTCTCATTGTCACCAAAATTGTTTTTTTTGATTGCTTTTTAAGTATTAAAATTGTAATTTTCTTACTTTCAGCTCCCACCTAGAAAGCCGTCACTGCAGAAGGCGCTTTCAAAAGACATAGTTGACGCCCCGGTGAAGAAATGGAGAGACCCACTGCACGAACGTGTCAAAGAGAATATCGACAAGACTCTGGCCAACGAAGTACCCAAAGGCCACACGCTTACCAAGAATGAGAGTTTGAGAAGTGAGTTTCTCTTTTAATACTTTTTTATTGATAAAGATATACTGCAATCAAAATATCTAGAAAAGTAATGTCGCACTTTATGACATTTGATTTTAAATCTGCTGATCTCATGTCCTCAAGCCAGAGTTTCTTGAACTTGTCAACCATCTTGCATCACATTTTAAATTCGTGTGTTAAAGTCTAGTTCTTGAATTGTTGGCAAAGTATTTGGGAAAGATACCATCGATGACAGCGGCTTCTATAAAGACTGAAGGCATATTTTTCACAGAAGTTACGTTTTGCATCTCTGACGCAGGCACATGAGCAAAAGACATTGTCAGGAAATCCATTGTTGAGATCGTATCCAAATTGGTTCATGACACATTGAAACTTGGCTGTCTTCTCGCAACGCAATGTCTGAATCAGTTTAATTAAGAATAGCTATTCGTTTTTGGTCTATTTGCTTCAACATTGACACAGTAGCACTTTCTTCCGGTATATTTATATCGGATTACGTGTCCGGTCTACAATGCAACAGCAGTGTGGCTGACCATCGATCTGAATCGACGTTGGCATGTCCTCTGATCGTCATGAGATGTAAGGTGACGGGATACGTCTAATGATAAATCGTAGACCTGCAAAACTTAGGCGAACTTCTTTTGCCTTAGTTTTTATTTTAAACGCGTTTCCAATTTAAATAACGCAACAAGTTGTAGATTCGTTTCAATTTACATTTTTAACTGACTTCAAAAATAAGATTGTTCTAAATTCGGTTAAATGTTTTTTAAAGAATTGTTTTTTTTAGCACTTCACTTGCAAGATATTGTTTGTTTGGATCTTTACTGGAACTTTCCAAAATCAAACTGAAAACTTGACACAAAAATACTCGCAAATACGAGTATGTCAGTCGTTTATTTTCCTTTCGCGCAATGCTCTATTTGAAAGTTCAAATTAGCTTAGCAAGAGCCGATCCTAATGTTATGTCTCATACAAGTGGATGGTCGCGCACATCGTTGCCGTTTGATCTCTTGTGTACCGGCACTACTTTGGTCTAAATGTGTTCCGAAATAGGACTAGCTAGTTCCGCGTGTGGCGATTCAGGTCTGAACGCAGATTGTGCTTCAGACCTTCAGACATTCGTTCGCTACATCGTAACTTTCGAGAACATTTTCTGTAGTAAATTTTCAGCCAGTACAAAAGTTGTCAAAGTAAAGTGCATTCGTATTACAAATGTTTATTTTTAACTGGCCAGTATTGTGCTAGTGTTTAGCGGTGCACAAGTGAAATAAAATATATCTGATTGAAAATTGCGGTTTTAAAATAAGTTAATTAAGTGTCTGATATAAAAGTCCAACTTTTTGACTTGGGAATATTTAATATTTTAGGATCGAAGAAAGTGAAGAAGTATTTTTATTTTAACAGTGCTATTAAACATGGATGAAACGGAGAGCAACTCTGGAAATTTGTTCCAAGGTAGGGGTTTGCGTCAGGCCTTTCCCCATTTCTGTGTTCGACACTTGGCCTACCTTCCCACCCGTTTTACAGTTTTCTTTATGTCCAATTTTTATAAGCTCTACTTGCTTTATTTCAGCTCTATTTACTATATTGACTGAATGGTTAACAATTGATATGAAGTCTGAGCCTCTAGAGACAGGCAATCTGCTTTATAAGTTGCTAATGAACAACGAAACCCAAAAGTGAAATATAATTGGGTGTTATATAAGTGTTGTGTACGTGTATCGTTTGTGTGCGTCTATGTATTTTGTGGGGTTGTATTTTTATTAAATCTAGGTACTATATCTAATTTTTAAAAACAATGTCTATATTATATTATAGAAAAACTATATGTGTGTCTATATCACTGTCTATATTATATTATGTTCATATTTTAGTTTTTAATTAGGCACACTTCTATCAGTTTATACTAGGGTCTTTTAATAAACTTTAATAAGGTTTGTGTAAATTGAAAAATCCAAATTCGTGTTGATATAACGTAGGTAGGTTAACACAATAGACTAGTCAAGAATTTTTAATTGCCTAGTAAAAAGCTGACAGTATTATTAAGTTTATTTGAATTAATGTAAAGAAACCCATATTAAACATCGTGTTTAGAAAAAAGACTGCAAATGTGGTCTAATACAACTGCCCTCCATTTAAAAGTAAAATAAATCAACAATATTTAAGAGCCATCTCATAAATTTTCAGGTCTACTCAAGCCAACACCTCCACCAATGCCGCCACCGTTACCACCGAAGATGCCTCCACCGCCGGAGTTCAAGAAGTCGCCGCTAGACCCGACCAAGCTGAAGAAGATAGAGGGCCTCCGCAGTAGACCGCGGAGAAGACCCGACTGGAGTGACATGATGAAAGAGGTAGAGCAAGGGAAGAAGCTGAAGAAAGTTGTCTGTAATGACAGGTAAGAAAAAACTGTTGTTGTACAAAGTTGCATAGTTTTAAAGATGGAAGGTTTTACTACTAAAAGTAAAAAAAAGATAAATTAATATTGTAATACATATAACAATAGTTAATCACAAAATTACTGGTTTCAGATCAAGCCCCATAATCACGAGGTCATCAGTAGTCAAAAACAAGGACCAGTTCATATTTGAGTCGGAAAAACCAAACTCACACAACAAACTCCTGACTGAAATTAGCAAGGGTCTAAAACTTAAGAAGACCAAAACCAATGACAGGAGTAAACCGAACCTGGAAGGCTTAAGGAAGTTCAGGCGACAGATGACGATAGAAGAACAAGTGCAGAAGTCTATGTCACAGGCTAATCTTGCAGCCTCGCCTTCGGGCGTCAACCTTAACAAAGACGGTGAAGTGACCGCCGGAAGTACCGTTAGTATCTTCTACTTCGTTAACAGCAATACTGCCTGGACATATTATGACAAGTCTAGAAAAATCTTACTGAACAATTAAACATTTTCAGCTTCCTCAGCAACAAGAAGAAGAAGAAATTGATGAGATGGACGACATCGACAAAGTCAGAGATGATCTTCAGTCCACAAAACAGCTGCTTGCTATTGAGCTTAGGTAAATCTAGCTGCACAGCTATATATTTGTGGGTAAAATTTTTTTTTTTTACTATATTTATCTTCTGTTTTTCAATGGCTTAACTTTTCAGAAACAAAGAAGCTCAAGAGCGAGAAAACAAACGACTCCTAACAAGAATAGCAAACTTAGAAGCAGAAGTAGCTAGAGAAAGAGCAATTATCAAGCAAGAACAACACAAGACCGTCATATCAGTAACAGATGCTTATGATGAAAGGCTCGTCACAAATCTAAAAATGGAAGTCGAAAAAGCGAAAGAAACCGCTGATAATTTGGAAAAGCAATATCTCAAAGCAGCCGAAGAAAGGGATGACGCGATAACAGAACTGGAAGAATTGAAGAGAAAGAATGGAGAAATGGAAAAGAAGTTAGAACAAGCTATGCAGGTAAAATACTAAGTGCAACTTAAACAATACTTTAAATATTTTAGCATTAAATCATCAAGACTAAAACACCAACCAATTAAAACCTGAAACCAATTAATCCACGGATGAAATATGCTGAATTCTAAAGTAACACATTACACATTGCTTCACGCAACTAATACTATAATGCTTAACTAACCAAATTACAGGGCGATGTAGAAGACTCCTACCAGTCAGAAGAACCGATGTCCTTCTACCAGAAAAGGCAGTATGAATTCGAGAAACAGTGTAGGTTGCTGGGGATAGAGGTGGACTCGCCTGAAGCCCAGGAGTTGAGGAAAACTGCTTCTTCTGCTTCTAACGCTAACAACAATGCTTTTACTAATGCTGCTTATTTTAACTCAGTTAGAGAGGTACGAATTCATGTGCATAATTACTGTAATAAATTAAATAGAAAAGCTATTCAGTGTCATAAAAACATCTTGACAAATTGCTTTAGCATAGTAATTGATTTTTGGCTCATTTTACGGTGCGAAGGCTGCGTCTTCCAATTTTGACGTTCACTTACAAACATTTGCTTATCCCCATTACGAACATGGTTCTCTTGCAGATTTCTGTCTACATTAACCGCAAATAGTTTGTTGAAATTCTCTATCGGAACTTCCTTTAAAAAAATGTTTTACGTTTCAGGGTATCATGCCAACCGCTGGATCTAGGCGTTCGAGCCATGCCATCAAGCAGCTGTCCGTCACGAGAGACGAAAGCTTTGAAGAAGAAGAGGTGTCTGACGAAGAAGAGGTAAGAAATATGTGAAGAAAAGAGGTAGTGAGCGTATCATAGACGTTCGAGGAAATAGGTATCCAAGAAAGTAACTGTTCAGAGAATATAACAAAGTGGAAATAAAATATTCGAAGAATTGACTTATCATCATAATCAAAAACTATATCGGATGTAGCCTGAAGGATATAGCTCCAGATTTCTTTGACAGTACCAAAATTGGCTTTAAAACTTTGTGTAAAATTCACATTTTTTTAGTTTTATTATGTCTGAGCATTATACGAATGAAACGAACCTCTTTCCGAATAAATCTAATTTTCCTTAGCATTATCGCACCTCATATCAAAATATGCGTTTTATGGTTACAGGAGGAAAGCGAAGAAAAGAAACAGAAGCGAATTGAAAAGGAGGTGCGCAACATGAGAAATAAGATCCGGCATTTGAAGGAGAAACAAGACAACATGAAGAGAGAGAGGATGGGCTACAAGATGTCGTTGAAGAACCAACAGGCTGCTCTCAAGTAGGTTTTCGATGATTTTAATTTGACGTAATAAACCATTTTTGTCATTGGTGCCAAAACTACTTGCATAAAAATATAGCACATGATTAGGAATACTTCTTCACACACATCGAATGCGTATAAAAGTTTTTTGGTATATTTATCTTGTAGTCTTGATATTTAGCAAGTAATTAAGAGGCGTCATAAGAAATAGCGTAGCATACTTTTATCCAAATGTTGACGAACTTTGAAATCACCGTTGAAATCACTGAAATTGTGATGCTCTGATTTTGTAAAACCTAAGTGAATCGAAAAATCTAATTTTGTTTTTATAAATTTCAGGGAGGAAAAACGAAAATACAAGGAGCTAAAACGCGAGGTAGACAAAATGGCCGCCATGATGAAGGAATGTGGCTCCGACGACGAGGACGAAGACGAAGAAGAAGAAGAGGAATCTGACGAAGAGAAGAAGAGCGAGTCGGAAGAGGAGACTGAGACGGAAACTGAACAAGACACGGAGAGCGAAACTGAGAGCGAAAGTGAACCGGAGGTGAGATATTATCTTCCAAATACCCATAAAAAATTTAAAGGGAATAATTGAAATCACTTCTTTTAACCACCTCGTGGGTACCCTAAAATGTCACTAAAAATTGATGAAGGAAAAGTTTTTCAGCTCAGACTGACTTAAAATCGAGTAATTGAAAAGCGATGATATTGATTTTCAGTACGTTACGAAAAGCTCGTTACCTATAAAGAAATCGCGAGGCGCTGCTGTCCATGAACTAAAGTTACTTGCTTGAACTATGATTAGAATTAGGTTATGATTCAGAACTTATTCCCTAGTGTATCATAAACATTACATCAATTCCAGGACGCACCTCTACCAAAGAAGAAGGACAACCTCCAAACTCGTCTGAAACGCCACGAGACTCGCGTGAACGCTCTCAAGAAAGGCAACGCGCTTCTCATGGCCAACGTGGACCGGATGAAGGACGATGTCTTGAAACAGAAGGAGGAGTCCATGAGTCTGCAACATGAACTCGACTCTCTTATTAACGATCTGGAGTAAATACAGGAAAATCTGGTTATAGCAACGGCACTTGACGGAACTTTGTCCATCAAAATTGACGTTTAAACTTGATTAAATCGTGAACATTTCTAAATTTTATCCAAACCTATATCCTATATCCAAACCTATCTAAGACAAAATTCAGATTTTTTTACGATTTGTCGAGTTCAAACTTCAATTTGTAGATCAAAAAGTTCTAGGTAAATTGTGTGCAATGTGCATTGCAGACAAAATCAGGTTTGTAGATCCCGAAAGTCATTTTTGTTTTTTTTTTGTCGACAAAAACCAATTTTGACCATTCTTAATGCCTTTATCGATCGGCACTTTTAAGCACGTTGGTTGCCAATGAAGTAGTTATAACTGGATCTTACTGTAACTATTATATTTATGAGGGAAATCAGATCTGGAAAAGGCTTTGCATTGAAGCCAACTTATAAAGGGATAAAAAAGGATTTCAAAATTAAGACTATCTTAACTTGTACTTAAAGTATTGCAGTGTAGTGGTTTGAAATCCTGATGTCATATTTGTTGCGATTCTATTATATCACTCTCTAAAGTAAATTAGTTTGAGAGAATTTAAATCTGCATATCTTTAGATGGAAAGATAAAGAGCACTCCAATATAATTTAATTTAAAAATCAGTATAATAGAATCGGCAGCAGCCCTAATAGGTACTCGAATAAAATGCAATCCTGAGACTCTTCATGCATGCAAGTGCATCCAGTCAACATTTTGTTAAGTAAAATATCAGACATACCTAGAGATAAAGGTGGATCATTGCGCTGGATTTGGGTGAAGCCAAAAACTCCTCTACTTTCGCACGCACCAACACCTACACAAGCTCTACAGTGATGCGAGTAGGAGAGTATTGGTATGGTATGTTCGTCCTGTGCACGTTGTGTCGTGCAAATAGAGAAGTTCTTGGCTTCATCCAAATCTAAAGAAGTCCTAAAATCTTTATCTGTAGATTAATCTGAGTGTAAAATGTTATCTAACTTTTATATATATCCATGAATATAATAATGTCAAAATACCTAGATAGAGAAATTACTAAGGATACTTACTTAATGAAGGTATTAATTTTAATTATTATCTCGAATAGTTTCTGTTTCTACGCAAAAATGCTTTTGATTAATGAAGATTTTTATTTTGTTCTCACACTTGAAGCTTATATTTAAAACGTCATTATTTTAAACAATGTTATATTTACGATTGCTTGATTAAAATGTAACAGATATCATATCATATTATTAATTTGCTGTAATAACAAGGGTTAAAAGAAGCTGACTCTATTTTTTAGCTTATTTTGTCTAAATATTTTTACATCACACCATTATTACATTTTTATAGTCAAATCGATTGATTTAATCATTACCATGTGATTTGTACATAAGTAATAATTTATTTTAAGTTATTTGTATTGTGTATTGGTATTATCAAATAGCACAATAAACTTTTACACAAAACAGACTTATTTGTTTTGATTTTCCCGCTAGTCACTAATACGCATTACGCGCCAAGTTACTCGGTGCCGGAAACACTGCACAGATAATATAAGTTTGAACAAAATGAGATTACGGGTAATGTCAAACAAAATCCAGGCAATCCACAGTCAATCAGAACACAATATCCTGATGAAGTGATGACGTCGCCTATTCAATCGTCCGTTGCTACTCTCTTACGAAAGTATTAGGCCTTTGCCACACTAGACGGAAATTCCGTCGCCGAACTTCCGCGGCGGAACGCCAATACATGTTATCTATATATATATATATATAAATGAAACCCGTTTTCCTTGGTCACGGCATCACGCGTGAATGGCTGGACCGATTTCACTAATTCTTTTTTTGTTGTATTTGTTATTATTAGGAGAAG
Organism: Alcis repandata; assembly: GCA_949125135.1. Taxonomy (NCBI): domain Eukaryota; kingdom Metazoa; phylum Arthropoda; class Insecta; order Lepidoptera; family Geometridae; genus Alcis; species Alcis repandata. The sequence continues at coordinate 6,676,157 of OX421241.1, forward strand.
GTTCTTACGGAAAAAAATATTAAGAAAATCTCTCAGAAATATTGAAAAACCCTAAAAACAGCCCTTTTCTTTTTCCCACACAAACGTTTTCTAACTAAAACAAGCTTTATTGCTATTGTATAAAGTTCATATTGAATTGCAAGCACTCACTGTTGTTTAAGCAATGTAGGTATGTTCCTAACGTCCAAGAGTCAATTTGCACTTTATTACCTCTGTACAAAGTTCAAATTCAATCATATCTATCAAAACCAAGGAATTTTAAAATTTCGAAGGATTTGACTCCAAGTCATATCAAATTTAAAAAAAGTTGAAACAACAACAAACTGTCAATGTCAGTGTTTTTTTTTTCATGGATGAGTTTGCTTTTGTCAACTGATACACGAAACAAATTCGTACCTTATTTGTAATATATTTTAAGTATAAAATTGTAAATAGCGTTTTGTGCAGTGTTTATATTTATTTAGGCAGTACCATAGAGAAGTACTGTATGGCAGTACGAAGTCTGCCGGGTCAGCTAGTTGCATATAAAATACAAATAACGGGCACACTACGCGGAAGATCGGTCGTTCCGTCGCGGACGATCCGTCGCTCGGAGCGGACCGTCACTCGCTCGCGTCTGCTCGGTCGTCCGCGCACCGATCTTCCGTCAGCGTAAGATCGGCGACGTCGCATTATAGGCATTTGTATGCATCGCGCCACATTCAGCGGATAACTCGCAGTGACGACGCACACACAGGATGTTTGACACTGAACTAACAGCCGACTGATGATCTGCCACTGAATATTCAGTGTGGCTGGTACCGTATAGAACGGATTGACCGCCGCGGAAGTTCGGCGACGGAGTTTCCGTCTAGTGTGGCAAAGGCCTTAATGTCAATCATGTCATCTCGCTCGCACGCACCGTCTGTTGTTGCGAGAGAAGTGCCACGACGCGACGGTCTATCAAATTTGTAATATGTATTCTGAATGTCAACGTCAAATTTCAAATTATTTGAGGTTTTCAGTGTCAAACACAAATTCAAAGTCAAAACAAACGGCTTTTAGGTTTATGTTTTCCTATCCGAGTGTTTTTAAATTTTGTTTTGAATTTAATGAAAAAAGATTCCGCAGTCGACTACGTAGTTAAATTTTGATTTGCATTAAATGAAGAAAGACTGTGGTATTAGACAAAACATACCACAGCAGTGATAATGCCTTCAATCGACGCTGAGGTGCCGCCTGCGGCGGCGCCAAAACCGAATCCTCGTAATAACCCAGCTATGTTTAAAATATTCCAAAATGTGCAATACAATGTGGTTCAACACAAGAAATACGTAAAAGAAATGATCAAACTGTATAATAAGGTAAGGGCAAATGAGTTTTACTGTGTGTGAAATATCAGAATTGACAGGAAGACGATGCCCTTGCTCAATCTATGTATCCTATCAATTTTTCAGCTCGATCAAGACTCCTTCCGCGAGAGCTTCAAGAATGCACTTCAATATTTATTTACATTTGGTGACACAAGTGCTAATGTGGATCGTGTTATACAATTTGTTGCTACATTCTGCACCTCACTTGATGACGAAGAGGATTTCGTAGTGTTCATCTTTAATATTATATTTGATGTAAGTATCTTTGTGATTCAGTTTTGAACATTCCAATGATTCTAAAAATAGTTTAACTAGTGCCGGATGTGAGACTACTATAAAGTAATGTAATGTTAAAATAAAACTTTCTTAGGTTTTCCCATATAAAAGTGGTGATATTCAGTGTTGTGTTTCACAGTGGCAGTGTGTAATTGGCCAGTCAGTGAGATATAGAGCGAGTCAGCTGCTGGCGGCTGTGCTAGCAGCTCTGGGTGAGGACGCCTCGCTCGATGATGATCTTTGTGAGAAGTTGCTAGCTTCACAGGTAATCAATTCTAATTCTAAGTGGGGGTGATACGACCTGCACCGACCTCCTGCTTGGGGTGTGTCATCCACTTGCATTGCGCCAGGTGTTGTGGTACTTGAGACTTGTTGTGTAGTTTCTTCAAGAAGCCTCAACCTTGATATTATGTCTGCTGTGGCCTCACAGTGCAACAGCACGTGCTCCACGGTTTCATCCTCTTGTAAACAGCCTCGACACAGCATACTGTCCGTAGCTCCAATTTTGTATAACTGGCCACTGTGAATTCTAAATTCACAGGTAAGTTGATAGACCAGATCGGCACATCTGGTGCTGATGTGCTTTCATGTATAATCAAACTTATTGATATAGAGGTCAAACGCATAGTCCTTGAAAAAAAGAAGCTTTTTCATCAATCATAATACAAACACTCAATAATCTAATCTACTGAAAGTCTTATATACTGAACTGTAAATGGAAGTTTTAAGCCTTTAGAATTGCTGAAACAACAAAATATAAATCATGTGTGAGCATTAACTTGATAAATATCAGGTACAGTACCCGGTGATAAATATTGCACATTGGCCTTTGGAAAGAGACATCAGGCTAATTTCGGCTTCGTAGAGCATTATCTCTGTCGCACACTACCTCCTAATAGATACTGGACTGTTTGTATTTCGTGCGACAGAGATAATGCTCTATGAAGCTGAAATTAGCCGATTGTCACTTTCCAAAGACCGATGTGCAATATTTATCGCCGGGTACTGTAAATTACTATTTACACCACAGATCGGCAAACAAAGTAGGTCGCCCTGCGGCCAGGTGGAGCGCCAACCTGCATAAGACTGACAAATGGTTGATTAAAGCAGAAGATCTTGCCATGTGATATTATTTGGGAGAGGCCGGCCAATGTCCAGCAGCAGACATATTATATTAGATAGGCTAGGATGATGATGTTCAAATTACTACCTTTTAAACTTTAAAACCATCAGCAAAATAGTGATAATACTGGTAATAATTATTACCATATGGTTCAAGAATTCAAACTGGTCAATGAGACTTGAATAGAACTTAAAATTTCTGAATTACAGACACAAAGACTCCAAGACACGCGCGGCGCGGTGCGGTGTCGCGCGGCGTTGGCGCTGCAGCGGCTACAGAACCCGATGGACCCTGACGATGAGGTGACAAGAGCTTACCGTTTCCACATGAGCTGTGACTCCAGTTCTTCTGTTAGAAGGTACTAACTATTACCTACATTGTCACACATTGTAGTCTTGCTTTTTGTCTTTGTCAAGTCATTTTGTCTCATTTACATTTTCAATACTTTTTTGACATATTCAGTGCCATCGACATCCTTAGCGTGTCCTCACAAAATCTTATCGCGATTCCGCGAGCACGCCAACCGTATCGCGTTTATTTGCGTTTCATGTAAGGCAGCGTCACTGGGAACTACTAGAAATAATAGTGGAATTGAATGTGTTAACCTATGTAGCTCCACTTCTGGGCAAAGGTCTTCCCATCTCTCTCCAGACAGTGCGACCGCCTGCCAGATTGGACAGTCTGCCAATAGCGTATCCCGCTAGCAATTCTTTGCTCTTTCGTCCGCTTTTTATACTTGTTTCTATTCAATTTATAATACTTGTTTATTCACAGGGCCATAGTAATGACAATAGCGAAGTGTTCTCGCAACGTGCCGTTTGTGCTGGAAAGATTATGTGACGTAGACGAGGCGGTCAGAAGAGCAGCCTTCCTCTACATCTCAGCGATTAATGTGACGCAGCTGCGTGTGAGGCAGCGACTTTTGACCCTCAAGGTAAATAAATTAAAAAAAGTTTATGTATTTATTGATTTATTGCCAATATACAGTACACACAATGTCCTTACAAACTAAATGTCATCGTACAAAGATCCTGTAAGGGCGCTGAAAATTTGGAGAGAACTATACTTATACTTTTCTTATATTTTAATTTACTTAATCCAAATAAATGTTTTTAAGAATAAGAATCATATTTTTATACTTATAGCTCCCCCACTAGGATACCCTGTGTCGGGGATGCCATGGAACACTCACAAAGTCAAGGTCGAGTAACACCCAGACTCAGATATTTAAATTCATTATTCAAATATCTGCCAGGAATCGAACCCAGAACCAGAGGTTCTGGGTTCTTATAAGGCGGATATACTACCTCTGAGCTAAACAAGTCGTCAAATAGAAATAAGCTTCATAACCAGCACAAGGTTTAAAGTAATCAAGGCTTGCACACTTGAATTTATAAAGGCACTTCCCTTCCAACCCTTCCTTCCTTGCATCTCTTCCCTGGGTAAGTCCGATTCCTTACTCTGGACCTAGAGTCTAGCTAGGTGGTGGCCCGAGTCGAGTTACGAGTATGTGCCATTGTGCTAGTTGTCTTTAAAACAAAAGCTCATTGCCATCAGCTTTTAAACAACATTGTGGAAACCCACTAGATCGTCCCATCCTGTTTGACTAAAAACTTATCTGCAAGTAGCCTTTTAGCCTCAATTAAACTAGAACTTTGTCTGACTACTGGGGTACATGCTACAGTAACAACCCTTATCATATAAACATCACCTTGATATGGCACAGTCAAAAGTCCTAAAAAAAACCCAAATTAGTTCCAAATCAAATCTCTCCGCTACGGTTCCCAGGTTGGTTTGGCCGAGCGCAGTCCCCGCGTACGTCGCGTAGTAGAAGAGATCCTGATCCCCGGCTGGCTGGCCACCTTCCAAGGGAACATTGTGGACTTGCTCAAAGCCATACGCCTCGACAATATGAATGATGCCAAGGACTCGCAGCATGTTGCTGGGAAATTACTTGAGTCTCTGTTCAAGTAAGTTTTGATTATTTTTGCTGCCCTTGATAGATATGTAAGTCTTCTAACTATCTATCTGTATAAGCGAATCTCTATATTATTTTGCTTTGATAGTGGTGTCCACAATAATCACTGTTCATAATTTTTTTGTTATGCATTAACTAGTGAAGCCCCGTTGCATTACGCTTCGCATCCGGCGGCAAATACCAAATCCAGAATATAGGCCGTCACCATGCCAAATGCCCGAATCTGTAATAGATATTTAGATATTACCTGGTTAAGTGGCGAATAATTTCACATCCGTCTAAAAGAGTGTAAGAGTGCCTCGCTAGGTTTGCTCGCTCAGGGTAGACACGACTATTGGCATGAGATCGCAAAATGCCTTGCGAGGTAGCAACTTTTGTTGTCAGCCCAAGATTCACTTTAGTATCATCTGCGACGCGTTAAATAGCAATGAAATAAAACATCTTTGAACAATCCACAGGCGTCTCCCATTATCAGAGCTGCTAGAATGGCTCCCCACAGACAAGAGTCTCCGCCTCATCCCGGCTGAGAAGTTGAACAAAGAGACCGCGTGGTACTGGCGCCACCTGGCGGAACACTTGCAGAAGATCGAAGACGATGACACTTTGGAGACCATTTTACCTGACCTGGTCGTGCTTATTGGGTATATTAGAGCGTGAGTATGAGAAACTATTTCTTAAAATTAAATGTAAAATCGGATATTGTGACGGACTATTCACTATCTGCAGGTACACAGGTAGGTAGGCGAGGTAGGAAAACACTACAAGCAAAGTAATCTCACTGAACACACAGACTCAGTGATCATACACTATCATACATCCTAATTATATACCATACCATACATCATTCAGTCAAAAAAGTATCGGGAATGGATGATTTGTTTTGGGTTCCAAATTCAAATTTTTGTTTTTATTGTTGTTGTTAGATTGGCACAACTGTTATCCATTTTGGCGCGGAGTTTGAGTTGCGTCTGTTATTTAGATTAAATATGGTGCTGTTTTTAGTTAGGTCATGTCTAGTGTGTATTACGAATTTCATCATGGACAAAAACATCGAACAAAGAGTTTGTCTTAAATTTTGCATCGCCAATGGAATTTCGTGTTCGGAGTCACTAAAAATGTTACAGAAGGCTTACGGCGAATCGACTTTATCAAAAACACGTGCTTATGAGTGGTACAAAGCGTTCAAAAGCGGTCGAGATGTGATGGAAGATTTGCCTCGCTCTGGTAGGCCATCAACGTCTGCAACTGAAGTTAACATCGCAAAAGTGAAGGAAATAGTGACTGAAAATCCTCACTCAACTTTGAGAGAGATAGCCGCTGAACTTTCTGTATCTCACGAGTCGATCCGTACCATTTTAAGTAATCATTTGGGTATGAAACATGTTACCGCTCGGCTAGTCCCAAAAGACCTGAATTTTCTCCAAAAACTCAATCGCATGAGAGTCGCTGAGAACATGCTAGAACGGGTCAATTCCGACCAAACATTTATGAAACGCATTGTTACTGGTGACGAGACGTGGGTTTACAAGTTTGACATGCAAACTAGTTTAGTAGGCACCCGTTTTCAATCGGTAGGAGACATAAAGGAGAATTCGAGGCGAGAACTCAACTCAATTCCGGAAACAGCGTTTAAAAAATGTTTTGATGATTGGATTATTCGTTGGCGTAAGTGTATCGTTTCTGAAGGAGCATACTTTGAAGGTGAATAACAAACATTTTGTGTATTATTGATATTTTCCCGGTACTTTCTTGACAGAGTAGTATATCATAGTAATCTCTTTCTCTTTCTGGCTATGTAGCAAACATGGTAGTGGTATCAGCCTTGTTCACTTCGCTCTATCTTTATAACTGAGCTCACAGTAATAGTAGATGAGTAATCAGAAGCCAGTTAATAGTTAATCTAATCAGCAGAGCAATAATTTGATTTTACTTATTCTCATTAGGAATGGGGGCGATAGGTCCCGCACTAGCGTCTCGCAAGGAGAGCGTTATGCGTTTCCCCCTTGCCAGCGATTACCCGAGCCAACCTATTAATAGCGGCGTTTTACCTGAAATAAAACGCATATTAATTTACTTACCTTATTCGAAGCTTATATAATGAGATAGGCTCTACGTTTCCCGCCTTGCATTGTAGCTAACTTCAGGTCAATAGTCCCTTCTACGGTATGACGTCACTTCCACCTGGCAGTGTGGCTCCATTTTGGATCAGCCATCTTGGTTTTCATTGCGTTTTGTTTGGTCACCAGGCAGCAATTTATTGTAAGCTTCGAATAAGGTAAGTAAATTAATATGCGTTTTATTTCAGGTAAAACGCCGCTATTAATAGGTTGGCTCGGGTAATCGCTGGCATTATTAATTTGACTGGTACCTTATTCGAAGCTTATATAATGAGACGTGTTTGTTATCGCCTGGTGGAAGTGATGGTGATGACGTAAACGCCAATGTGATTGTATGCATAGATAGTAGACACATTAAGGTTTAAGTTAATTATATGACTATAGTTTAGGTATGTGTCAGCCTATGCTCAGGAACTTAATAAATAATAACAATATTTATCTTCATCTTTAAGAAAACTGTTTACTTTCAATTCTCATTATCGACAATTACTTTTTAATATTTTAATCAACAGGATCAAAAAATTTTGTAACAGACGTCCTACTAGCGGGTGTGACCTGACACCGGTAATATTTACAAAAGGTATTTTGAGAACGCCAGTTGCCCCTAGCAAGTATCTCTTCGAGAGGGTAGTTATCTAACCAATTTTTAGAAGCTACAGCTGACCTAAAGCTTCCGGGAGTGGCTGATATGCCAGCATCAGTTAACAGAGACTTGATCCAACCTGCAATTAGTGTACGTGATGCCGATCTAGGGTCACCCCTAATATTTAAAAATAAGCTGTTGGTTTTAGCAGCGTTTTTACGATTCTCGAGGAGAGACAAAGTATGTTTGACCCAAAAAACGGCATCTAATTTCTCGTTATCTTTATTAACCACAAGCTTCCAACCGGACTGCCTGTAATTTACAGAGTCTGTCTTAGAACCAAACGATGGCCATAATATTAGTGAATCATCATTAATTATGCAATTACTAGAATCAACATTAAGCAATGTCAGATCGTGAATTCTTCTGCCTGAACAAAGAAGTAGTAGTGCAGCTGTATGCCTCTGAACTTGAAAAACATTATTTTTGTCAATACGATATTTTTCTAAAAATGAGGCCAACGTATCAATATTCCAAACCGGGGGCTTGCCATGATTAACTGGTTTTCGCAACGCTATAGACTTTAACGTATGCTTAATAAGCACATGCGAGGTAAGATGGCCTGACTTTTCTGGATCACATAGAGTTACTACCACTGATTTGTGCAACAAGATCGAGTTGTATGATAGTTTATGAACTAGATGCAAATCAGATAAGAATCTAGCAACAACACTTGCTGTAGGGCTTGAAAAGTTAGTCTCGTGCGATTCACACCAAGACAACCATTTCTTCCAAGCGACGCTATACACTTTACGTGTAGATGGGCGCCAAGATTCTTGCAGGAGCTTTACTTGATTACTGTCCCATCCTTTTAGCATCCCAGACCACCCCCACATTTCCATACCTCTAGAGTCATCTTTAACACATTCGGAGGAGGCAATCCCGTCGTGACATCTACTAGGACTCTGTCTAGGTGGTGAATTGTGAATGGGGGAGCTAGAGCTCGCGATTTGATGTCCGGTCGCCAAAAAACTCGATTCCATCGTGGAACTACCAGAAGGTAAATTCCCTGAGCTTGGTTGAGATGGCTTAGAACTCTGGGGATTAGAAATGGAGGAGGAAATACCCAGGCTAGTTTGTACTTCCAGATTTGAGAGAAGGCATCTTGATACATCGCTTGCCGGTCGTGGAGGTCTAGTGACACATAATTGCTCACTACGTGAGCTCGACTCGAGGCAAACAGGTCGATCATCGGAATTCCCCACTTGGAGAAAATTTTCTTCGTACATTCCTGCTTCAAATGCCACTCTGGGGGTGTGCGAAGTCTTGACAAATGGTCCGCATGATTGTTGTACATTCCGGGAATGTGAAACACTTTTATGTGTGTTTGATGACTGTCTAGGATCTTGAAAACTTGATAGGTTAAGTCCATGAGGGCAGACGACTTCGTTCCTCCTTCGTGTCTGAGGTAAGCTACCACGGACTGGTTGTCGGACTGTATTAGTAGTGTACTGCGACTCAGGACCTGACAATGATGCTGCAGCACTCTTAAGATTGCTAACATTTCCTTTTGGTTGCAGTGGAGGTCCTTCTCTGTTTTGGTCCAAGGACCCGTTAGAGATAGGTCGTCTAACCGAGCTCCCCATGCCAGATCTGACGCATCGGTTGTGAGGAAATGTGAAGGTGGTGGCATGTGAATAAGTGTCGAGCGGGTGCAATTTTGTTGCCACCAAACTAACTCTTCTAATGCAGCAGGCGTTAGGGCATGCCGCTGTTGAAATATCCTGGGATCTAGTTTCAGAACTTGGTTTATTAGGCTCAAAAGACCTCGATAGTTCAGTCTGCCCCTCGGCACCACAAAACTGGCAAAGTTGAGAAGACCAACTAGACTTTGCAGGTCTCTGAGATTTGAGCATTGTTCCGTTAACATCTGATTGGTTTTGGCTACAAGAGCAGGTATTTTGTCTACGGGCAGACTTTTGCAATTTGTCCAAGGATTCCAGAGAATCCCCAAAAATACAAGACTCGTTTTGGTAGTGGTGATGGATTTTTCGTAGTTTATTAACCAGCCTAGCTTCTCGAGAGTCTCGCACACCATGTATACATGGCTTCGAAGAACAGATTCGTTCTGATTTACAATCAAGAAATCGTCCAAGAAGACAATTATTCGTATACCTTCTTGCCTTAGAATTTGCACTATCCAGTTTGTGAGAGCAGCAAATGTTCTTGGAGCCGTACTCAGGCCGAAAGGTAAACACGTCATTTCCAGTAGTTCGTTGCGATATAGGAGGCGCAGGAACCTTCTGTGGCTGCGAGCCACGGATATAGGCTTGTGAAATGTCTATTTTGCACAGCCAATCCTTCGGTTGTAGAAAATCCGGTATCCGCTGAACATATTAGTTTGAAATGTTTTACTATTATGTATCGATTCAAATTCTTTAAATTGAAAATCGGTCGAGCTGAGCCGTCGCTTTTGGGAACCAGAAACATTGACGATAGAAAGCTCGGAGACACCACAGCACGTTCTAAAACCCCTTGGTGTTTCATTTTGTTTATGACAGATGTCATTTTGTCTGACTCTGGTACGAGTAGATTTGAACCCATGTTGGTGGGATAAAAAAGCGGAGGTTTTTGGCAAAACGGTATGCGATACCCTGTTATCATTTTTAGAATGTAAGGTGGTGCTCCTAGCTGTTCCCAAAATTTTAAGAAATGTGCAAGGCGACCCGCTTTGAACGGTATCGAGTCACAATTTTCGACGCTTGTTGTTTCCATTTTGTGGAGATGGGGAGGAAGTGCGCTTCTTTCCACGGCTCGAATAATTCTGCTGCCTTGCAAAGGGCCGCGAGGCATTTCCTCGAAATGTATTCTGATAATTCGGTGCGACCGAGTTATTATAAGGCACACTGTCACGATGATAACCACCTTGCGGAGGCGGGTTATTATGGGAGCAGTGAGCTTGAGTAGTAGTGTGATTGTAAACTTGAGAAAAACCCTGCGAGGGTTTGAAATTAGAAGCGGACCCCTGCGAGGGGCCGCGTGACTTTTTTGGGGCTGCCCGCGAGGCAGAAGTCATAATGGCTCTTTGTGCCGGCCAAAATCATTTTCTGACGCCGCCTGCACGGTCCACTGCAGCTGTGAATTTTTCGGCAGCAAAAAGATTGATCGTCGACGGCGGAATCTTGCGCAGACTCGCCTTGGACACAGGATCTTTTGCATGCTTTAAGATGCTATCTCGGCGCATTTGAATTGTTTCGGCCCGATGGCCACAGATAATCTGCATCAGATCTGAAGAAGCTTTGTGGAAGTCTCCCGCAGAAAATAGGGTAGTGACTTTCTGAAACAGACTCTCATAATCTATGGACTCACAGCCTTTAGCCCACGTCAATAAATCTCGTAGGCCAGTTTCTAGAGACTCTTTTTGCTTACAAACACACATAGTGAGGGCTGCAAACGCTTTGTCTGCAAGTGTCAGATGCTTTGGTGTTTCGTAGTCTTTAATTTCATCATTAATCTCTAGGTCCGTGAACCCTGGTGTAAAAGTATACACCTTCTGAGTTTCAGCGTATCGCACATCGCCCCAATCGCTCTTATCTAAGTGCTGATATTCACCTAGCATTTGCAATTGCGATTGCGTTGCTTTAGGGATCGCTGGTTCCTTGAGTTTAGTTTCAAAGGAAAAAGTGAAACCTGATTGCTCAGATTTGTCACTTAAATCCAAACATTGATTGCAATCGTCAGTAAAGGAGGACGCAGCAAGTGATATAGCATCATCATTAGGTACCTGACAATGTCCAGCCTGGCGAACAACTTGTTCTCGCAGTGCGCGAATCTCTTCAGCTAGCTTCCTATGAGACGATCGGTGCTTCCGTTTGTTGTTTTTCTTCTTTCTATGTCTCCGTCTCGCCACAGTTGAAGAGGAACTTGAACTGCTTCCGCTATCACTACTGGAACTCGATAAACTCCGATCTCGTTTTTTCCTAGGTGTTGCCGAAGATAACGGCAAATTTTCAATATCTTTATCCATACTAAAGAAAAAAGACGGTAAAATGTTACAAAAAACGACACTATTCGAGATAGGATTTCACTAAGATAAAAACGGGTAGATTTATATTCAGTTACACTTTTAACTTATAATTGCACTAGTAATAGAAAAATGTCGATCTAGTACCTTGATAAAGTATAGGTTTATACTTTATAAATCCGAATTAATAATCAAAGAAATAATCCGAAAAAATTATATGAAAGTCGACGGCACCAACTTGAGTGCGTCCGACTCGGCGGGAATCCAAAACGCCAATGAAAACCAAGATGGCTGATCCAAAATGGAGCCACACTGCCAGGTGGAAGTGACGTCATACCGTAGAAGGGACTATTGACCTGAAGTTAGCTACAATGCAAGGCGGGAAACGTAGAGCCTATCTCATTATATAAGCTTCGAATAAGGTACCAGTCAAATTAATTATATTTAAATGAAATTAAATATTTATTCATAGCATTGCTATAAGTCAATGGGAAAAAAATCGTAATAAATTCAAAATAATTCGTTAATCAATCACTAAATAATCATTCATAGATCACATTCTTCTTCTCTTCTTGGAGCCGTGGTAGCTCAGTGGGAGAACCGCCGCTTCGCATTCTTGAGGTGGCGGGTTCAAACCCCGACTCGTACCAATGAGTTCTTTAGGACTTATGCACGAATTTACATACCACTGGCTTTTCGGTGAAGGAAAACATCGTGAGGAAACCTGCATATATGTAGTTCGCGCAAAAAGGGCCGATTACCGGCCTAGTTGCGGAAAAAGAGCCCGCTCTTTATCTTTAGATCACATTCTTGTCGAGCCTTCAAATTCTGTTGTAAATTTTATGCGTGAAACTTGCATGAAATATGTTTTTTATATTCCCAGTATCGTAGAGTCCCCGTGTCCTTCAGAGTCCGCCGATCCTGTGGGTTTCGGCACGCGGCAGTACGTCCTCCACGAGTTAGCGGCCATGCTGCAAGTATACGACACCAGCGACGTGGCCTCGTGTAAAGCGCTGAAACAACTTATTAACGATGTACTCACTGGTGAGTGTTCATTCTACTGTTCCTGTTCTGTGTTTGGTGGTGTTATGTGGTGTTGGGTCGCGGGTTCGATTCCCGGCCGGGCAGGTGTGGAAATGATGAATTTAAATATCTGTTCTGGGTCTTGGTGTTAGCTGTCTTTAGTGTTTGTGTGTTCCATGGCATCCCGGCATAGGGTATCCTAGTGGAGAGCTAAGAGTGTGAAACGTTAGGTTTCATTTTACTGTCCTGAAATTATTTTTACAAAACAAAACAAAAACCGACTTCAAAAGACCGACTATTGAGTTATTTATCTATTTGTCGCGCACGTACTTAATGCAAATTTAAGACTTATATGGTTTTCTCATGGATACCATTATCAGAACTGGACTAAATTGAAATGGGACCAAATGGGAAGCGTCAGCTTTCTAATAAAAAAAGAATCATCAAAATCGATTCACCCAGTCAAAAGTTGTGAGGTAACAAAAAAAAAACATACAGTCGTATTAATAACCTCCTCCGTTTTTGAAGTCGGTTAAAAAGAAAACAATTTAAAAATCTATGGGTCTGATGATACTCAGCTATACTAGATTACTATCTTGATTTTCCCATAGACTCCATAATGACTTATAATCTAGAAAACTACTAGCTGACTCGACAGACGTTGCCCTGTCAAAAGCCATTGCGTCGATTCTATGTCAAATATTGCGTAACTATAGCAACCGTAGTATGTTGATGCTAACTTGTCAATTTATAGTAAAAATTATCAGTATATATATAATTTGCAATAAATTAAAATTGCGACTATAATTTGAGATTTAAACTATCCTATCTCTCAAGTTGGATCGAACTGCACATGGTGTGCGAATTTTATTATAATCGGTTAAGTGGTTTAGGAGTCCATTGAGGACAAACATTGTGACACGAGATTTATATATATTAAGATATATATAATTTGCAATAAATTAAAATTGCGACTATAATTTGAGATTTAAACTATCCTATCTCTCAAGTTGGATCGAACTGCACATGGTGTGCGAATTTTATTATAATCGGTTTAGTGGTTTAGGAGTCCATTGAGGACAAACATTGTGACACGAGATTTATATATATTAAGATGTGAATTTTGCGGGACTGGTACTCTGAATGTTGATAGGTCCGCTTAAAATCTTGATACCAATACTAACGTGCCATTGGTGGGCGTTGCATTTTTTAGGCACTTTTTGCGCTAATGTAACTGAATTTTTGTTATAATTAAACACGGGAATATTCACGTAAAAATTAAGTCGTCTACTACGACTAAAAAATAAACAAAACGAATAAAAAAACACGAAAAAAAGAAACCACGAAAACGACGAAATGAAAACAAAAAAATAGTAAAATGTAACTGAATGTGCTTTATTTTGTCCAAACACGACCGACGACGAAGCGCTGAATGTGCTTTATTTTGTCCAAACACGACCGACGATGAAGCGCTGAATGTGCTTTATTTTGTCCAAACACGACCGACGACGAAGCAAATCTGTTGCTTTAACCTAGACTGGAACAATGAGGTTTAATTCAAACAAGTTTCAATACTGTTAAAGTTATAGGAATGTATGCTTTGCCCGTTTTTATGTATGCAAACTTGTTTGGATTTTTTTTGAATATTTGTATTATAATATCATTCTTAACAACTTAACCGATTGCGATTTTTAACACGCTTTTATTAGCTTCACCTGTATGTTTGTATGTTTGTATGTTTGTATGTAACCGACTCCTTTGAGCGCGTTTTTGACCCACTTTAAACGGTCAGATTTCTTTCAAACTTTGTAGATATATCGAGGACCGATGACAATACACTAAACAAATCGTGTTTTTTAGTTTTTTTAACTATTAATTTGTTTAACACGCTTTTTCTATAAAGTTTCTTTAACTTTTAATACCGTTTAACTTACAAATGGTAATTTCGTCATTCGTGTCAGAGAACAGAGTGGCGCAATGGAAGCGTGCTGGGCTCATAACCCAGAGGTCCCTGGATCGAAACCACGCGCTAGAAATCTTTTTGCTCAATATTTTTTTGTTACGCATCAATTTTATTTTATGAGGTCTGAGGATCGAAACCACGCGGCTACAAATCTTTTTGCTCAATATTTTTTGTTACGCATCAATTTTATTTTTAATTTGCTTGAGCAGACGGCCAAAATCGGATAACACCAACACATTTGTACATATTAATAATGGTTAATAGTTAGCAAATCGAACTAAAAGCGAAAAATAAATAATAGTTAAAAAAAACTAAAAAAACACGCTTTTTATAAAAAACCGAACTAAAAAAATAGAAAATAAAATTTTATAAATTTAAATTAAGAATAGGGTTGAAAATTTCAATAAATATAAATTAATAATAGTGTAAATAAATAAATATATGTATTTTATTTTTAAAAAAAGCGTGGGGTGCTTTCTAAGATATTATCAAAATGCTAATCACTCTACTCATGTCTGTCAATACAAAATGTATCTACAAAATATATAATATCTATTGACCCATGCACCCCACGCTTTTTAAAAATAAAATACATATATTTATTTATTTACACTATTATTAATTTATATTTATTGAAATTTTCAACCCTATTCTTAATTTAAATTTATAAAATTTTATTTTCTATTTTTTTAGTTCGGTTTTTTATAAAAAGCGTGTTTTTTTAGTTTTTTTTTAACTATTATTTATTCATAACTACATTTAGTGATTTTATAACTTTAAAAAGCCTTTTCTGCGCCTTAAGCCAATGTTTGTTGTTTGCTTAGCAACATTTTGACAAGCACTATAATATAAAACCAAAATGACCCTTATTCCCAGGTGATTACGGTCCTCTAACCCCCGACGTGATCCGCGAGTTCGTATTCGCCCTGGAGCTGGCTGTGCCCGAAGTATCCCCCCGCATAGAGATGATCAGCGGTATCATAACTTCGTTACGCGACCCGCCCGAGCCAGAAGTACAGTTGCCGTTGCCTGTAATTGATTCTGCCGAGGTTAAACTGCAGGTAATAATAAAAACGATAAGACGCCTTTTGTGTTTCTTAAGGATTTTAGTGTGTGTGTGATTTCCTTTTTAATAACGCGGTGGCAATAAGAAGTTTTTGCATTATAATTTATGTTGTATACGGATCTGTGTGCGAAGTATCAAAATATTTTGCGTGCATTAAATATCAAATTTCATAAATAATTTTTGGTTTCACATTATTAGTAGTGGCTTCGTTCGTATAGAGCCACCTCTTGTCATCTCTCACTGTTTGACAATTGAATATACAAAATGCATGTGAATTCATTTTTATGATTGACTAGCTTTTTAACCTGCGGCTTCGCTCGCATTCATTTTTAACACGCTTTTATTAGCTTCACCTGTATGTTTGTATGTTTGTATGTTTGTATGTAACCGACTCCTTTGAGCGCGTTTTTGACCCACTTTAAACGGTCAGATTTCTTTCAAACTTTGTAGATATATCGAGGACCGATGACAATACACTAAACAAATCGTGTTTTTTAGTTTTTTTAACTATTAATTTTTTTAACACGCTTTTTCTATAAAGTTTCTTTAACTTTTAATACCGTTTAACTTACAAATGGTAGTTCCGTCATTCGAGTCAGAGAACAGAGTGGCGCAGTGGAAGCGTGCTGGGCTCATAACCCAGAGGTCCCTGGATCGAAACCACGCGCTAGAAATCTTTTTGCTCAATATTTTTTGTTACGCATCAATTTTATTTTATGAGGTCTGAGGATCGAAACCACGCGGCTACAAATCTTTTTGCTCAATATTTTTTGTTATGCATCAATTTTATTTTTAATTTGCTTGAGCAGACGGCCAAAATCGGATAACACCAACACATTTGTACATATTAAGGATGGTTAATAGTTAGCAAATCGAACTAAAAAGCAAAAAATAAATAATAGTTAAAAAAAACTAAAAAAACACGCTTTTTATAAAAAACCGAACTAAAAAAATAGAAAATAAAATTTTATAAATTTAAATTAAGAATAGGGTTGAAAATTTCAATAAATATAAATTAATAATAGTGTAAATAAATAAATATATGTATTTTATTTTTAAAAAAGCGTGGGGTGCTTTCTAAGATATTATCAAAATGCTAATCACTCTACTCATGTCTGTCAATACAAAATGTATCTACAAAATATATAATATCTACTTATTGACCCATGCACCCCACGCTTTTTAAAAATAAAATACATATATTTATTTATTTACACTATTATTAATTTATATTTATTGAAATTTTCAACCCTATTCTTAATTTAAATTTATAAAATTTTATTTTCTATTTTTTTAGTTCGGTTTTTTATAAAAAGCGTGTTTTTTTAGTTTTTTTTAACTATTATTTATTTTAAATAAAAAGTGTCCTATGTTACTTCTAAAACCTCCAAGAATATGTGTACGAAGTTTCATAATGAACAGTTAAGTAGTTTTCGCGTGAAAGCGTAACAAACAAACTTACATTCACATTTATAATATTAGTGTGTTCCGGTTGGAAGGGCATTGTTTCCAGTGAAATTACAGGGCAAATGGGAGATTAATCAACTTATATCTCAGGGTGACGAGCGCAGTGCTGTGCCGCGCAGGGTCTTGAATTCTGCGAGTTCAAAATTCTGGGTGGCGCAGACCTGTTATGGGCAAACGTGACGTTTAACATCAGGCGAGCGATTTGCTCGTTTCGTCACTTAAACACATAAAAAAAAAAAAAGTAGGGATGTAAGAGCAGAGCAGCCGCTTTTACTCGTATATTAACTGAAATTTTTATAATTTTTATTATCATCACATTGCTAATTACTGTGCCATGGGGTCAGAAGCGGTTTCAATATGTCGTGTTTCATTATTGTTACAGAGAGCTCGGCTGCGGGTGTCTCTGAACGTGGCAATAGAGGCTCAAGACGAAGCGGTGCGGGAACAGAACTACTCGCTGGCGGCCCAATGCAAATCAAAGGTGAGAACTATGTTACAGAAATACTGAAAACTTCTTCTCTTCTTCTTCTTCTTGGGCTTTTCAAGGTATCTTCTAAATTTGCGTGCTTCATCTTCGACCACATAGTCGCTTACCATAGGGCGAGTCGGTGGTAAAACGTGGACTTGTTCACGTTAAAAAAAAAACATATTTTTGGGTCACAAAAACACATGCTCTGCTCGAGTGGGATAATCTGGGTGTTTTCAAGTCGCGAGTGAATCGGTCCCTTCTAGGCAAGCGCGCTCCATCGTAGACCGCATCATTGCTTATATTACCAGGCGAAATGGCGGTCAAACGCAAGCCTATCAACGAATAAAAAAAACAGAAAAGACAAACAATAGGCGTGACGAAAGATTTTAAAATCCTCTTCTGTGAGTACACATTTATTATTTACAAAAAAGCCTTTATTTCGGTAATAAACTTAAGTTTAACGAAGTTTGAAGCCATTTTTCACATATTTTTTCAACAGTGCCTGAAAACAGCTTGCTTGTGTCATGGCGTCGATTTGACGTCACGGCTAGTAAACATGTCATTGTGTCTATGCGTGATGAGCGGCGGATGACCTGAGTTCACTGAAGCGTGACGTCATACGCTGTGATTGTTGTTTCTGACAAGATGGCCGATTGCTGTATTTTAATGTTTTAATTTATTGAAAATCTTATTAATCTGTTTTTTAAAAATAAAACTAAACATGTGTTTTAAATTTTTTTAATCTGGCTAGTCCCCTGAAAGCATTGAATCGGCGATTTTTTGATACTGTCGTCATGCCTATTAACACAAACAAAAGACTATGAGATATATCCGTGCCCTTGAGCCAAAAACCGATCTCTACTCAGCATATGCTGGCTGCAAACAACCAGCGCTGGTATTCTGTTACAACAGTGTTAGCGAGCCGAGCATACCCTTAGCAATTTAGCATGCGTTTTAATCAGTTTTAGACACAATTAAATGTTTCGTAAGGCGTAAGGCGCTGTAATTTCTGGTGTGAACAATAAAGTATTCACCTATCTATGATATCTATCTAATAATAAAGCATTTAACATGATGTTGTATAATTTATTTTCAGGTTGAAGAATTGAAAAATAAATTAGAAGAGTTGAAGACCCAATTCGCTCCTCCGCGACCGCCGTCACCGGTTATTGTAAGTACTAGTCCGCTGTGTTTTGGTCGATATTTAATTATCCAGCCTTATTTAATATAGGAAATTTTGTAAGCCATTTAAATAGTTTTCAGAGTGTGAATAGACACTAAAAATGCATTTATATGAATTCCATTTTTATTTTGTACTAGCTGCGCACCGCGGTTTCACCCGCGTTAAAAAAATAAAAAAGATCCTATGTTACTTCTAATACCTCCAAGAATATGTGTACAAAGTTTCATGATGATCGATTATGTAGTTTTCGCGTGAAAGCGTAACAAACAAACTTACATTCACATTTATAATTAACTAGCGGCTCGTCCCGGCTTCGCACGGGTGGACACTATTGAAGTTTTAGTAAGGATCCCTAATTTTTTCAGGTAATAAATATAGCCTATGTCACTTTGGTATAATGTAGCATTCGAATGGTGAAAGAATTATTGAAATCGGTCCAGTAGTTTTTGAGTTTATTCCACACAAACATCCAAAAATACAAATCTTTCCTCTTTATAATATTATTAGTATAGACTAGGGATTTATCAGAGCTATTTTAATTCTCAGGCAAAGAAAAAGGTAGATGCAGCAACCCTGAACAAATGTCTGATCATCCTAAACTGCGCCCTGGACACACCGCAGCTGACGACCATCACACCTATGCTAAAAATGATATTCAGTGAACTAGAGGTAGGTTTTTTATGCCATTGAGTGACGAGACGAGCAAATCGCTCGCCTGATCTTAAACGTCGCGTTTGCCCATAACAAGTGTGGGCCACACAGAATTTTGGATTCTTCGAATTACTCTTAGAATCCAAGACCCTGCGCGACACAGCACTATTGTATTCCTGTACTGAGCGACTAATCTTTCAGTATTAACGAAACTGTTTCTGGCTTTCTTGTTTCCTGAGAAATAAATAAAATAAATAAATAAATAAACGTTTCACACTCAAAGCTCCCACACTAAGAATAAATCCTGTGTCGGGGATGCCATGGAACACACACAAAGACAAGGACAACTAACACCCAGACCCAGAACAGATATTTAAATTCATCATTCAAACATCTGCTTGGCCGGGAATCGAACCCGGGACCTCTGGCTTATAAGGCGGATACACTACCGCTGAGCCAAACAGGCCGACAAAGATAAAATCTTGGTCTTTTCATTGTCAGAGTAAATCTTCTAAATCTACGTGCCTCATCTTTGACCAAAACTTCGCTTACTAACAGGCGAGTTGGTGGTAAAATAAAATTGGTGTTAATAAAAAAAATAAACTATACAGTATAAGAGAGATTATTATAAAAAATATTAAACTGCATTATTTTTAAGTTTAACCTCTGACATACCGGAGTCTGTTATTGCATCATTACCGCTCATCCCGCGTACTTCCCCGCAGCGGACGCGATATCGCGTCCGCGGGAGTCAGAGGTACTAATTGCGCTAATTTATGCTATATACGGGATGATGAAATTATGTTAACAGTTAATTTATTTTTTTTTCTCTTTCAATTTAAATTTTTAATTTTGTTTGTCATGTATGTGTTATTTGAACATATTTTAGTTTTATTCAATTTGTTATAATGTAATCAATTTTTGACATTTTAATTTTTACTATGTATATTTTTGTTCTTGACTTTATTTTTTTGCCATTATTTTTTGCTTTTAATATTTTTTTGATATATAAAACAGTTACTTATCAAATAATCACTCAGAACTTTTAAATAATATAAATATTACTGCTGAAGAGTTCAACACGCGACGCCGACGAAACGCGTTCTACGTCACTCCGATTTAAAAAACCCACGCTCTATATAAGAAAATGGCGCCAACGCCTACAACTTCATACAAATTTTCAACGGATTTCAACAGTCTCTGGTATTAAATTTAGACCAATCAGCGATGAGTAAATGACATTAATGGAAAGCTTGGTTCTTTCTCCCGCCATTCGTATATCTTTAAATGAAAATAAACCTTAATCCTATGAGAATTCGGCAAAAACTCGTGCGGTAACTTAGGACGCGATATCGAGTCACCGGGATGTAGAGGACATTTTTCAGAAGACGCGATATCGCGACGTCGGGATGTCAGAGGTTAATTAAATACTTAACAAAAACACATTCCTTTAAAAAATGTTTTGAAGGATATTCTGCAAAGGAACAACTGATTTAATATTCTTTCTCATACTATTTTGATGATCCAAACAAAAAAAAAACATATCTTCAAGCTCGGTCTTAGTATGAAAAGCTTCTCAGAGTTTCTGTAAATAAGACTAAATTCCCTAGAAGCAGTAGTAATAAAGTAGTAATAAAGTAATACTTGATTTTTAGGTGGAGATATTACAAAACCCTGAAGTGCTGGAGAACGCCCTGGAAACGGTTGCTCTGTACGGAATACTGGACAAAGAATTTGTGACGCAGCACAAAACGTTCCTCTTTGCTAACGTAAGTAAGCCACATTATCTTGAATTTTTAAAATACTAATTAACTAGATGGTAAGTTGCTGGATGTTCTAAGAAAATCAAGCAAAAAGGTACACTTTACTACTTTTATTAGAAGCGCACACTGGGGATTGGATAAGCGCGGCGTATTCAGTATGGAGTTGAAAATTCAACCGTACCTGGTTTACTGAAGGGTGGAAATAGACTAGCAGCGTCTCCGCCGTACTAAGGAATAATTTTGAACCTACAATAAACTGAAAAGAGCTGATTTTCACTTTTGTACGCCGTGGTTTTGTCCCGTTTGTTTAGTAGGCGTCGCGCCTTTTCTAAATTAAAAATTAGAAGCAGCAATAAATTACTATGAAAAGTAACGTAGTTTCAAAACATTTTGTTATAATTAACTCGAAAATACCAACAAGATAAACTCATTATCTTCCTACCCATATTCCACCTATGTGTGGTCGGTACAGTACGTGCACTTCTTTCATAACAAAATAAAATAAATAAATATTTTTTCAGCTGATAGACACATCAAACGAGCCGATAGTGACAATAGTGCTGCGCTGCATCGTCGACTTGCTGTGTGTCCACGGCGCGAGAGTTTTCGAAATCGATTCCGAGGCTGATGCTGAAGGGAACAGCACTGTCGCCAAAACGAATACTATCAGCGATGACGGTAAAGTTGTATTACAAAAGTCGATAGTATGAACTGTGGGCTTGTAACTTATATCTCAGGGTGACGAGCACAGTTCTGTGCCGCGCAGGGTCTTGAATTCTATGAGTTCAAAATTCTGGGTGGCGCAGACCTGTTATGGGCAAACGTGACGTTTAATATCAGGCCAATGATTTGTTCGTCTCGTCACTCACAGGATAAAAACTTCCGATGTATTTGTAGCGAATATTTGACAGAAAAGTGTAAACCATTTTCGCCCGTCATGGGTGCCAATGACGGGCGTAAATGGCGTACACTTTTCTATCGAATACTCGTTACGTATTTTATGTGTGATTTTATGTAAATAACTGTAATTGTAAACTCATTTAGCGTCCACGCAAACAAAGATTTTTTGTTCTGTCCAAATTTTCTTATTGACAAAGCTTTTGATTTTACTGCATGACGTTGATGACGTAAAAGTAATAAAGAACAAAATAAAACAGAACTTGTATTTTTTAAGCCCTGGTTCAGTTGCCCTGGACTGAATCGTGGTTCAGTCTAATCCTAGATGTAAATTGAGTATGTATTAACTTTTTTTCAGTCACTTTATCATCAGAATCGTTCTCCGTCACGTCGCAAGAAAATACTGTCATAGAGATTCTGCTCAAAATTATGGATAGTGCTGTAAGTACATTATTTTTTGAATTATTGTTGACTAATTACACCCTCCAAATTTCCTATTCAAAATGATCCTAAGTCCACACTTAAGATGCACCCAACTTTCTTACTATTAGTCAAATACTCGTATCTTCAAAACGAAAAGCGTTATAAGAAAAGTAAGTATATGTAATCGTGAAAAAAAACAACTGACCTATAGACAAAAAGTATTTTTACAACAAGTATTTTAACAGCTGTATTTTTTTGCTATTTTATTTTTTTGCTATTTTATTTGAACTTTCATATAGCAAAATAAACTAAACTATAAAAAAATTTTTTGGGACAAAACTGCTTTTGGCTGGTTTGAGTAGGCTGGCAGTTAGGGGCAATGCACAATACACCCCAAGCGGGACGTCGGTGCAGGTCGTATCACCCCTACTTAGAATTAGAAATTGCTTTTGATTCGGCTCTACATTTGTTGTGTTTGTTACAGTGTGCGAGTTACCGGCAGATCATAGTAGAAGGACTGTGCAAGTTGCTCCACCTCGGCCACCTGGAGTCGCCGGCCATCATCAGTCGACTACTGCTGCTCTGGTTCAACCCTGCTACAGGTACATCTATCTATATATATAAAAATGAAACCCGTTTTCCTTGGTCACGGCCTCACGCGTGAATGGCTGGACCGATTTCACTAATTCTTTTTTTGTTGTATTTGTTATTATTAGGAGAAGGTTCTTACGGAAAAAAATATTAAGAAAATCTCTCAGAAATATTGAAAAACCCTAAAAACAGCCCTTTTATTTTTCCCATACAAACGTTTTCTAACTAAAACGAGCTTTATTGCTATTGTATAAAGTTCATATTGAATTGCAAGCACTCACTGTTGTTTAAGCAATGTAGGTAGGTATGTTCCTAACGTCCAAGAGTCAATTTACACTTTATTACCTCTGTACAAAGTTCAAATTCAATCATATCTATCAAAACAGTGTGCGTTTTATACTGATATTTTTTTTTACTATAAATTGACAAGTTAGCATCAACAAACTACGGTTGCTATAGTTACGCAATAGCATGAGAATAGAGGTTATAACAAAGAGTTCCTATAATTATTCTCAACACCTTTGGTCACGCCATCACGCGTGAACGACTGGACCGATTTCAATTTACTCTACGTTTATCCCAAAGTCTACCCGTGCGAAGCCGGGACGGGCCGCTAGTAATACAATACATACAGGGGTGGCGAACCTTTATGAATCAAAGTGCCAAAAGAAATGTTTAAAACGCTATCTCATGACATAATGACAGGGTTTACAGTCCGGCAAGTATAACTTGGCGCGGCTGTGCGCCACTGTGTACTTTTATAACTGCTTCTCTTGTACCACTTTTTATCACTTTAGGCATGATGATAGCACAGTAGCAAATATAATAGCAGCAAAAATATTCGCAACGATGTTTACTATGAACTCGGAAGTGTGTCAAAGTGAATTTTCAAGATTGCCGATTTAGTTCCTCAAATCGCCACCGCCAACTTAAACTTGTGGCACTGTAATTGGGTGGTGGCGTGCCCAAAATATTTTGTCGTGTGGCATTGGTTTGCTATCCCTGCAATATATAGCCACTCTGAATCATAATCTAGGTGTCTTCAAGTCGCGAGTGAATCGTTCCATCTAGGCAAGCGTGCTCCATCGTAGACCGCATCGTTGCGTACCATCAGGCAAGATGGTGGTGCAAGCCTATTACTGAATTAAATAAACAGAAAAGATAGGACAAAAGACGAACTTATCGCTTAGAACGATCTCTTCTAGACAGTCTTCGGACGAGAGGACAAGACATTTACGGAGTACAGACGGTGGTGTAATTTTATGTAAACAAAAACTATATAAAAAATTAATACTAAAAAAAAATATAAAAAATTAGACTGCATAGCTACATTTTGCATTCGTGTATTTTGTTTCTCATTAAATAATTAATTCATTTTATTACTTTTATTTTAGTTGACGAAGATATGTTGAGGCAAATCATCGGCGTGTTCTTTCAAACGTACCCGGTCTGCGTTGACGGTGCACAGGAACAAATACAGGTATAGACAGATCATGTAATAAGCAGTTCAAAATGTATCTAAAACAGTGGCTCAAATAAGCGTGGATCAAATAATGTAATTTATTACTTGAATGAATATGTGAATAGAGATCCACGGAAATTACATTATTAAATAACGTCACACACACAAACAACTATATTAACCAACTAAAATACATTTGTCTTTGTTATTGCAACCTATTAGACAAGGACATCAATACAGTAGCTCGGTTCTCCCCGATGAGTTAATTGAAAAGTCTAATTGTTTTGTTGTAGAAAGCAACGATTCCTACCCTGAAAACGCTTGCGAAAGCGCCGTCCAGTTCGCCGCTAGCTGATATAGACCAGGAGGCGGTGGTGCGCTTCATTGTGTCTCTCACGAGAGTTAACCACGAGGTAAGACTTTAATAAGTAAAAGCGTAAAATGTGTCAAATGGTTTCTGTTTAAACTTTGGGTCCTTGTTTCGTGAATTTATATTATGTGCTTTACTTTACTGTTCAATTTTGATGTGTTGTAATTTATTAGATTTTTTTGCACGAATTTTGTACTAAACTCAATTACCGTGTCCTAATTAACCGACTTCAAAAAAGGAGGAGGTTATCAATTCGATGGTTTTTTTTTATGTTTGTTACCTCATAACTTTTGACTGGGTGAATCGATTTTGATGATTCTTTTTTTATTAGAAAGCTGACGCTTCCCATTTGGTCCCATTACAAGTCCAGTTATGATAATGTTATCCATGAGAAAACTATATAAGTCTTAAATTTGCATTAAGTACGTGCGCGACAAATAGATGAATAACTCAATAGTCTGTCTTTTGAAGTCGGTTTTTGTTTTGTAAAAATAATGTTCTTGTTTATTAGAATATTTTCGTAAATTTTAGACTGAACTCAATTTCTGTGTTCTAATTTATTACATTTTTTTCGTAAATTTTGGAACTTTTTTTCATAGTAAGATAGACTTGTGTTGGCACGTCATCACGCCTAGTAGTAAGGAATGACGCGGCCTACGATGGAGCACCGATTCACATACGACTTGAAGACACCACCAGATGATGACTAGACTTAATTAATTGTTCTAATTTATTACATTTCAATGCTCTTTATTTGTTGTAGTTGTGCGACAGTCAAGGCGGCATGGCGGAGGTTCTAGTGGGTCACCTGGCGCGGCGGCCGGCGGCGCCCGAGGCGGGGCTCATCTGCCGGCTGCTGGCGCTGCTGTCTCCGCCGAGACACGCCGGGCTCGGTTCTGCGCTAGCGGTCACTCTACGAGACTTGTGTCTAGTTAGTATACATCATACATCAGTGTTCGGACACCCTTGTCCTTAAGTCATAAAGATACTAGTGGGACACCTGGCGCTACTGTCTCCGCCAAGACACGCCGGGCTCGGCTCTGCGCTAGCTGTCACTCTACGAGACTTGTGTCTAGTTAGTATACATCATACATCAGTGTTCGGAAACCCTTGTCCTTAAGTCATAAAGATACTAGTGGGACACCTGGCGCTACTGTCTCCGCCAAGACACGCCGGGCTCGGCTCTGCGCTAGCGATCACTCTACGAGACTTGTGTCTGGTTAGTATCAAGAAGTATTTTGAATCTCCTGTCTCGTTCATAAGGCATCTTCATGTCCAGTAAACATTCAAACATAATTGTTTTAACGTGTATCTGTTTTATACAGGAAAGGATATGCTAAACTGGAAAGGGCTCCTAGTACTCATTATAAACATTTTTTAGTATAAAACCAAACCCTGAAATCAAGATAAAGACTGGAAAATATCAATTATACTCGACAAGATTTATGGAACACCTGATTTTCCTCTGGCGGCTTCACAGGTTGTTCCATAGTAAAACTTGTGCATAATAATGAGTACAACTGTGAGCCCTTTTCCATTTTCCTAATCTATCAGTCTAATGCTTGAATCTTTCCATTCCAGAAACTGACAGACAAGCAGGCGTGTCGCAACTTGACCCGATATTTAGGCACTCTAGAAGCCGCTGAAAGAGCGAGCTTGAACAAGATGTCACACACAGGTACGCAGAGTTTCTACATCAATATAAACTTAATTCGAGCGGCGCTAAGAAACATTTAGGGTCGATACACACTTGACGCACTAGCGCATCATCGGTTGAGTGTGAAAGGTTGGATGTTTTATTATACATTTCTCTGTTCTGGCGTTACGCGACCGATAATACGCGACGCATTCTCCGTCAGATGTGTATCGACCTGTATAGACAGCAACAAAAAAATCGAAAAAAAAGAAAGCGTGTTTTTTATCACTAGCAAATTTTTTTATACGTATTTGTTAGAGGGTAGCCAAGTACTATAGTAAAATATTTAAAAAAACATGGTTTCTCGGCACTTAACAAGCTGTCAAAACGCTTCTCAGCTCGGCGCGAAGATAGTAAATTTACTTATCGATCAATTTACTTTCGGTTTTAGAAATAACAGAAGGGACGATGCAGGAAGACTCGCTCGCAACCATAGGAAGAATGACCAACTCACTGCGTAAGTTTCTTAAATGTTTAACAATAGCATCTCTTTTAATTTCGATACATAAGATTTTACAATGAAAACTGACGTGGTTTTTTGAAGGATGCAACAAATTTATAATTTTAAACCATTCAAGAGTTTACTAAAGAGGTAAAAACTAGAAAAGACCGTCGAGCCTGAAAGTGACCTCCTCAACAAGAGCAAAAATTATAATGATTTTAAAAATTGGCACAACATAAGTAACAGAGACAACCTTTTAAATTGGTACAAAATATAAATATTGAAACTAAAAAAAAAACGGACTACATACATATATTACGAAAAAAAAATTAAGCGTCGATTTGAGAACCTTCTCCGTCTTTTCTTCGGTTAAAAAGTAGTATAACATATTTATATTGATTGTGATGTTTTAGCTCAACCAATAGCCCGAAGCACGCATGTGGTCGTCAACGAGACGGTGGAAGAGGAACCCGAAATAGATGAGACGTCGCCCACTGAAGCTATATCAAGGATTTCTGAAGGTTTGTTCCTTTTTTTGGTTTTATTTTTTTCTAAATATCAGGTATTTGTAATACCTACTTGTCATTGTGTTAAATAAATATCTATCTTTCATTCTAACAGCTGACTGACGGGACAATTAATGATGGGTCGATACACATCTGACGGAAAATGCGTCGCGTATTATCGGTCGCGTAACGCCAGAACAGAGAAATGATGTCAACCGATGATGCGCTAGTGCGTCAAGTGTGAAAGGTTGGACGTTTTATTATACATTTCTCTGTTTGGCGTTACGCGACCGATAATACGCGACGCATCTTCCGTCAGATGTGTATCGACCCTTAATCATTGCAATTATGGAAGTTTGTAGGCCACCTAAACCGGATCCTTTACCTTTTCTGCCTTTTTATCCCTGATCCCAAACGGGCTTTAACAAAGTTACATTGTAATTGAAAAAAAAGATAAACTTTCTAATTTTACTACGAAAACTTTACTGGTATTTGATTTAATAAACACTTCGTGATTAAGATTTCAGGATGTGGTCGAAACTATATTCTGAACTTCCGACACAAAACACGGGAGTACTTTCGTATAGTTTTAAAAACATTCTAATATTTTCGTACAGAGAACGCAGAACCACAGCCCGAGGCGAGCACAAGCGGAATATCTTCGGAGAATGACACCGCGTCGGGGACGAACAATACTGACGCGCGCAGCGACGCCAGCGACGACGTGACGCCGGAGAAGAAGGCGAAAATTACTAAAAGTAATGTCAAAATTAGTAATAACACACAAATTAACAGCATTCTGCACTAAAGTTTTTAACTATAGTCACCGCGTTACCAACTGAGTCGTGCGGCCATAAATCGTTTCTCTATGTCTATCTCGCTCGCACTTGTGGGTCTTATGGAGCCGCATAGTGATGTGCGTAAGATGGTTATAGGCGCATATCGATACGAATAAAATCAGATAGAAACATACGACTAACGACAACGACTCAGTTGGTAACGCGGTGACCAGCAAAGTCCCGTGCTTTCACCAGCTGTCTTATAACAACATTTTTTGGAGAGTAGTCGATATGTTCATATGTGAAATAAGTTATTTCTATAACACCAATAAGCAAAAGCAAGATGAAGAATTGTTGATGAAATGAGCAAAGAAGTCGTTCTTGTATTTTACGGGCTTGTGTTGATCACACATGCGTATTGCTGTGCTTATCCATGTTAAACATGTACATTCAGACACCTACATTTGTAAAATTATTTTTTTGTTTTTCAATACTGCTTCACAAAGTTGCTAGAACGATAACACTAATTTGCGATAAATGTTGGCAGGCAAAAAGAAAAAGCTGTCCATAAATCGAAAAACAAACGAACCGGAGTCAACCAAAGGAACCAAAACTCAAACAAAAACTGCCAAATCAAAATCTCAAGACGTGGAGAAAGACGCCGAAAAACCAGCAGCACAAGAAAAACAGAAAGAAGACAGTGACAATGACAAAGGTGGTTTGAAAAGAACCAGATCACAACGCTCGCTAGTAGATGTAGATACAGGTATTTGATCATATCATAAAATAGAATAGAATATCTTTTATTATTCAAGAAGTATTATAAACAAGAACATTATTTTTACAAAACAAAAAACAAAAACCGACTTCAAAAGACCGACTATTGAGTTATTCGTCTATTTGTCGCGCACGTTCTTAATGCAAATTTAAGACTTATATGGTTTTCTCATGGATACCATTATCAGAACTGGACTAAATTGAAATGGGACCAAATGGGAAGCGTCAGCTTTCTAATAAAAAAAGAATCATCAAAATCGATTCACCCAGTCAAAAGTTATGAGGTAACAAACATAAAAAAAAATACAAAAAAAAATAAAAAAAAACATACAGACGAATTGATAACCTCCTCCTTTTTTGAAGTCGGTTAAAAATATAAAAAGTTTATCATAGACCTAGTAACATCTACAACTGATAAATTTGTAGCATCCGATTGTTTGAATCCACACTCATGGCTAAATAAGCATTAAGGTTACATTTAGAGGTATGTAAGGGTAGCACCGCACCGCCTTGGTCCAACTGTAAAGGTGTTATCAGAATATTTTAAATAAATATTAAATGTTCGGATAGCCTACTGGTGGCATACTTTAACAGTTGAAAATGCAAAAATGGATCACATGTAGTGTTCGATTTGAGAATGTGTAAGCAAAAATTGTTTTCGTTCACCATTCGGATAGCTCCAAAATATTTAATCGTGAACAAAAGTGAGCAAAAGTGGCATTATTAGCGAAATTTTCAAACCGAACGCTTTAGCACCAATGATAATTTTGCAAATTCATAAACTGCTACCGATCTCAAACTGAAGGCACCTTAAGTATTTATTAGTTATTTGCCTCCCAATGTTCGCTTTCCACGCCATGTTTTCACGACTAAAACCACTGAAGAGTAAATCACTAGAAATTCACGCCATAAACATTTTACATTCATAAAAAAGTTGATTTCTATTTATCGCAAAGTTTTAAAACATTAAAGAAAAAAGAAAAACAAAATTACACGTTTCAAATTTTTTGAACGTGTTTATTGATATTCATTATTTTTTATAGCTCTAAAAGAAAAAGCCGAAGCAGCTAAGTCTAAGGAGTCTAAGAAACCGTCGTCCGAGTCTCCGCCTGCAGACTTCGACACTTCCAACGTGACCGTGCGCAGGTCCAACAAACCCCAGTCTGGGTCCAGCAGTGATGGCTCCAGCAAAGAGAAGAAGAAAGGAAATAAACAAACTGGTTAGTTTTTACAAAGATCTACTGGTGTTCTAGGTATAACAGTAGCATAACTGCTATGCTATGCATATGCACTGTTTTACCCGTAAAATTCTAATACTTAACCAATGCAGCTTTAACCGAATATCATAAATATCGGTTTATCTATCTGAGATCTTAAAGTATCTCATACAAATGTGTATCAATGAATCTCGAGTTAAATATATTTTGGCTTCATTTTCATGTCATCGAGTCGTGTAAACTTCCGCAGTGTAATGCCCGGCTCTATCGATTCATTCAATACGTACAAAGTTACCTTTGCATTTATAATATGTATTAATTTATTAACTAAACTAAACTTTTGTTAACTGACTTTTTATAATTACCAGCGGCAAAGAAAACCACGAAGCCACCCCGAGCGGGCAAGAAGCGCGACTCGCGCGGCTCCGACCGCAGCAGCGCCGGCAGCTATCAGCCGTTCGACGACTCCGACGATTCGCTGCACACCATCGTTTATGAGAAGGACTTTGTAAGTATATTCATCAATATACCTTCTTTCTCTTACTGTTGGGTGTAGGCCTCTCTTACTGTGCCATCTGCCTAGGTCCTGTGCAAATCGGGATCCAGATTTGACCCGCAATTTTGATTATGTCGTCGATGTCGCCGCCGGACAACCAACGCTTATCTTTTTAATCGTAATCAATTTATTTGTTTAATATCATGAATATGAATGTACCAGTATTTTATGTGGAGGCTCTGGTAGGAAGGTATGTCCAATGTCCATTATTGTTTGATTAGAAAATGTTGAAGAAAGAGCATTATCTAGTTTGCCATCTAGTTTGCACCAGCCGCAAGTTCTAATGTATGTCAGCTTTGTATATTATTAAGCCTAGAGCGAGCTATTCCTTATTTTACAACACTTGTTTACAGGTGCAGTCGTTGCTAAACGATTCAGAGGAGGGGGAGAACAGCAAATCCGTGTCGAAAAACAATGTGACGATTCCGGAAACTCCTGACGCTAGTGAAGAGTAAGTCGCATGTATTTATTTCGTGATAAATTAGATTTTATCTCACGTAGGTGAGGGTTTTAAACTAAGGTGCATTAGGTACATTGTTGTCGTGTAAGCGGAGTTTTGGCCGAGCCATTCATCTTTGTGTCTACATACTCTGGCTAAAGTTAGCCTGTCCCTAAAATACTGCATCTGATTATGTTTTAAAATCACTTAACTATACTTCTATGAAAATTTAATTATAATCAGTTTACACTCCAAGAGTCAATATAAAAGTTCTATTGAGCTGGTTCCATAGCTAACGGAATATTTTCGCCAAAATCAATAATTGAAAATTTCTTTTATCCGATAAATCGCCTTGCATTCTCAAAAATGGAAAACCTAAATTGAAATCAAAATTTTATCAAACAATAAACTGCGATTTCTTTTAAAACGAAAAAGTGGCCGCTTATTGGTACCGATTGTTTCAGATCCGAACTAGAACCTTCTCCGGAACCAAAACCAAAAGGCAAGAAGAACGGAAAGAAAAAATAAATAGAATATAAATTTAATTTCATATTTTGCAAATATACTATACTATTTTATCTTACAACAAAGCGTAATTATTTATCTAGAATTTTAATTTTATCTAGAGTTGTGATAATTTTGATAGTTTTGATTTGGCACGGTTTTGGTTTGCCAGTTCACGTTGGGTTGTGTTGTGCCTGCGGTTCTTTGGGCAGGCTGCCAGTTCATGTTTTGGTCATTGTTTCTATACCATCCGTGGTGAGGAGGACCGTCTTTATGCCAGGCTTGGTAGTTTTGCGTCTGGGAAGGAACGGAGTTGTCCTGCCAGTTGGTTTT
The DNA here is from genome assembly GCA_949125135.1 of Alcis repandata. Lineage (NCBI taxonomy): Eukaryota > Metazoa > Arthropoda > Insecta > Lepidoptera > Geometridae > Alcis > Alcis repandata. The sequence continues at coordinate 6,708,187 of OX421241.1, forward strand.
GTCCCAGGGATGCCAGTGCCAGTTCTTGTCTTGGTTTTGAGGCTTCCAGTTGGGGTTCCATGTGTGGTTCTTGTTATCCTTCCAGTTGTGACCCCCGTGACCGCCGAAAGGCCATCTGGAAAGAATGGATAATTAAGACAATAGGCGTGACGAAAGATTTTAAAATCCTCTTCCATAATGTGAGTACACATTTACTATTTACAAAAAAGCCTTTATTTCGGTAATAAACTTAAGTTTAACGAAGTTTGAAGCCATTTTTCACATATTTTTTCAACAGTGCCCGAAAACAGCTTGCTTGTGTCATGGCGTCGATTTGACGTCACGGCTAGTAAACATGTCATTGTGTCTATGCGTGATGAGCGGCGGATGACCTGAGTTCACTGAGGCGTGACGTCATACGCTGTGACTGTTGTTTCTGACAAGATGGCCGATTGCTGTATTTTAATGTTTTAATTTATTGAAAATCTTAATAATCTGTTTTTTTTAAATAAAACTAAACATGTGTTTTAAATTTTTTTAATCTGGCTAGTCCCCTGAAAGCATTGAATCGGTGATTTTTTGATACTGTCGTCATGCCTATTGAAAAACTAAAGAATCAATATCTGTAATTTCGTACTATAATTGCAAACCTATGTTCAAATAAAAAACCATTTTATCATACTTTTATGAAGCATTTTCATATTTACGCGAATGTTAGTGATGGCGTGCATCCTGCATATTTACTCACGATAGCGCTATAGCATCGATATTTATCTATTTTTTCTAAGATAAACAGTAAAACAATATTCTTTGTAATAAGAATGATGGTAATATATTCGGGCACTTTGCTAGAAATATTTTTTATTGGATTTTTAACGATTTAACTCGCAATAACATTACTTGAGTCGTCCACCACTATCGGGGTCAAAAAACAAGAAAGGGTAGAGTATTATTGATAACTAGCTGCGCCCTACAGTTTCACCCGCGTTTTCCGGGATAAAAAGTAGCCTATGTGTTAATCCAGACCATGAACAACATTCATTCCAAATTTCCTGTAAATCCGTTCAGCCGTTTTTGCGTGAAAGAGAAACAAACATACATCCATTCTTACAAACTTTCGCGTCCATATTATTAGTAGGAAGTAGAATTTGTTATGTTCTGATGCGTTACCTGTGCCCACTGTTATCATTATTCTGTCCGCCGTACGCGCCGACGCCTCCCGCTGGAGTCCCTTCCCCCGAAGTCGGCGTCTCCGCGTCTCCGAACCTGTTGTTTAGCGTGTCGGGCTGAGTCTTGGACAGCTGGTGCCGAGATCTAACAAACTCGGCAGCTCGCTCCGCTATCATGATCGTTGGGGCTGCTGTGTTACCTGTAAAATTCGAATATGGATTTAAAATACGAAATGGCTAAGGATCAAACCTTTTACGCCGTTTGAAAGCCTGTGAAAGGGTTTTCAAGGAGTAGAATCAGATCCTCGATGCCTATTAGGTGCAATTTGCTAGCTTTTAAGCCAAAAGTGAAAAGCATCTGAAAAGTAAGCGTAATTGGCAAGCGTGCTTAATTTTAGATCGAATATCGGTTTCTATCAGGTTAACACGTTCAGTACCACTACGATTTTCATGATGTCTTCTCGGATGCCGCCTAAATTTTACGGTTGACGGTTGAACTCGCCATGCGAGTCGTCGGCACTAGAATAAGATTTACGTGAACTCTCCGGGCGAGTCGGTGGCACCGAACGTATTAAATGTTATTTATTAATTTATCATAAAAGGAAATAATGATTGTTATTATCTTACCAGAAACAACAGTTGGCATGATGGACGCATCTGCAACTCTCAGACCTACAAACAAAATACATTAAACTGTGAAATAAAGAAACAGATAAAACTATCCAAGACATAGGCCTATTACAATGTAGAAAAATAGAGGTTGTGAGAAACTGGCGAGCCTTGGTTTGAAAGACTAGTGAAACTGAAACACCATGTACTAAACAGAAAAAGTCCTAAATTATCTGAATTTGAGTCTTATTTCCAAAGCTGTAATCGATTCCAGAAAATCATCACAAAGAGCCATATCCATCACGTCGAGATTAAGTCGGATACTCCGAGTTTCGATCACATTCCGTGATCTATTTGAAGGAATGATTTCAAGTGTGATGCGCTAGCGGCCGCGTCCAGCCGGGACAACAGTGGGCCTAGCACAACTTTGACGTAAAAATACGTAGCGAGTATTCGATAGAAAAGTGCACGCCATTTACACCCGTCAGGCGCACACTTGACAGTCGTAAATGGCGTACACTTTTCTATCGAAAACTCGCTACGTATTTTTACGTCAAAGTTGTGCTAGGCCCACAGATCGTTCGCCGGCGCGCGGCGCCGCGCGTTATGTTTGTGTATGTCAAACTATTATACGTTAGTTCTCATAGTACAACTAGCTGACTCGACAGACGTTGTCCTGTCAAAAGCCATTGCGTAACTATAGCAACCGTAGTATGTTGATGCTAACTTGTCAATTTATAGTAAAAATTATCAGTATATATATAATTTGCAATAAATTAAAATTGCGACTATAATTTGAGATCCTATCTCTCAAGTTGGATCGAACTGCACATGGTGTGCGAATTTTATTATAATCGGTTAAGTGGTTTAGGAGTCCATTGAGGACAAACATTGTGACACGAGATTTATATATATTAAGATTAATTGTAAACCGGTTCTCGTTTTACCTTGTATTCCATGAACTCTCAGCTGCATATCCACAACCGCCATCGGGTCCGTGTCCGGGCCCATCTTGCACGTCCCCACCTGGTGGTTCTCGGGAGCGGTGTGGAACCGCGCGAGACACTTGAAGTACTCATCGGTGGGCTCCGGGCCGCCGCCCTCGCACTCCTTGCCGTACCCCGGTGTGGGGGTCATGCCGTATTTCTCACGCATTATCTGGTAGAGAAGGAAAAGTACCTATAGTTAGAGAAGAAAGAGAAGCAAGCACGAGCTGTCTGAACGTAGGGCGTACGCGTACCCAAAGAACCTAGGCCGTACCACGCGCTATTTACGCGTCGAATTCAAAACATACGCCGTACTACAAATATGTTGTAAGTTATGTTAGTTAGTCTGTATGAGCTCGGTGCGTGCGGTGGGGATAGGTGTACGATTATTATTGAACATCAACAAACAACAGTAAAATATTTGTAGGTTTGTAGGTTGTTTATTCTGTGGGAAAGGTAAAAGGTAAGCATCCCTCATTATCAACCTGTAATCGCCTCTGCTGAACGTGAACATAGATAGGTACGCCTCTTTTGTAAGCCGCTCATTGCGGCCACATCTCAATATTGTCTATACTATATGGTAGGTTCGACCCGCAATTTTTAAGATAAATCTAAATAAAAAAAATCGCTTAAAAAAACTAAGTAGGTATACTAGATCTTACCGTGCTGTTTGCTAGACTGTAAGCTATTCTCCCGGCGTCGACCAGCACGTCCAACTCGTGCTCATCCAGGAAGTAGTTAGGTTGGAACAATGGCGCCTGCTTCGGATCCACTGATCTGATGGTGAGGTAGCCTCGGCTGCGCGGATGCAGCGAAATAGCTGAGATTCTGGTAAACAAATAATTTAAAGATTAGGTTCGTATCGTATAGTTGTCTGGCCCTGACTCAGAAACATTCACTGACTCATTAAAAAGTGGTGCTTAAAGTTCTTTCTCGTAACGACTCTCGCCTTAATACCTCTACATACCTCGTCAGCAAAACTGTGTTACTCTTATTTTAATAAACTTTGGTGTGACCTAATAACATTAATAACTAATAATATTTTTTTTTTATTTTCCAAATCCAGCTACAGAAAAATACAGAAATACTAATACGTAAGGTAAGGATAAGGGGTAATGATGTATCGTTGGGTCCCAAACTAGGCAGAGCCTGTATCTTGGGCGCCTGTAACCAGTTTACACAGCCTAAATGCCGGGAGATGTACAAATTGACAAATTGTTGAACTCATTTTCCCGTTACGTCCAGATTACTAATACTCACGAGATTTCCCGTCTCTCCTCGATTTCGGACATCTTTTCATCGTCAGGCCTGCTGCCGTCGCCGCAGGATGCGTAGTACCCTCCGAAGAAGAACTGCACGTCTGGGTGCTTGCCGCCAGGTTCCGCGTACTTCGAGTTCACTATGCCGGTCAGCTGTGAACGACAAGCAAGTTTGATACACTTTGCGTTTTTAAAAATAGATAGGGACGTACCTAATACAGGGTTATTCATAATAAGTTAAGCCGAAAAGGGCTCATAGTACTCATCATTATGAACAACTTTTACAATGGGACCAACGCGGAATTCGCGATAAAGAAATCAGCCCTGTATATTGAAAGGGACCAAGGTAATGTTGATTGCTCATGAATAGTCACAAACGAAAATACTGTAGAACGCCTTCAAATTATTCAAGGTGTTTATTTTCTGAACCATCTAGCTATTTTTTACACCATCAATTTTGGGTTTCCAATAATGGAGTTCCCAAGAGAGATCAAGATTATCTGGATGAACAAAAACATGAATATATGCAGAACGAGCAAGGTTTCCCAAGGACGTAACTTCGACTCGTTTTGTCTACGGCCTTCTACACATGGTGTGGTTTGAAAGCCACTTGAGTTGCACGCGCTTAGTTTTTATTCACATGTACCCGAAGCTCAAAATTGATGGCGGAGTATGAACTCTATTTGTGAAGGATCTAGAAGCCAAACGGCACATACTTAGCTCCCATAAGGGCAGAAAAAACTAAACCGTGAGACTTCGATCGCAAACCAGTTTCAATCGCGTCGTTCCAAACCTCAGGTGTATATGGCCTTTTGGCTAATAAATCAACTCTAGTTACACACTTCCCTAACATTTGATGCTTTACTCTACATCTTAATTAAGCTGAAGGTGTAAAACCACAAAAAGCATAAACGTGAGATGCGGTCTAAAATGAAGATTAACCTAATAAGATAAATCAAATTTTGCCTCAAGCCGCAAAAAGGTCACGTTGTGGTTTATAATTAAACTATAGAGATATTAGGTAGTGCTATCAAAAATACTCCGAATAGGTACCTACACTTCTGTTAAGTTAGACTCGTATAATATTAGCAATACAAACGTTCCAATTCTATGACAGCATTTCTGTCACACTTCTGAATGTTTGATCATTAACCGCAAAACGTGCTATTGTTAGGTCACGTTCTGCGTCTAATGAACCAGGTAATTATTCCTTTACTTTATACCTACGTATTGTTGGGAAATTTCGCTAGTTGCATGTCGAAAATGTCCTTAAGTTTGTACCAACTATCTACGCCGCTTATCTACTTAGCATTTGGGCACCCTAAACTTATACTTCATGCAGTAATTTTATCTCCATGTTTTCCTTCATCGAAAGCTCACTTGATTCTCAATTTGAACGTTCTGTACGATGGCATAAGAACGCGTGGTAGCACTATTATCATAGTTGGTTTGGCACCAGTACACAACTCTCGAGTAGGGCTGTAAGAAAACACATTTTGATTCTGGTACACAGCTGAAAGTGAATATACTCGTAGATCTCTTCAAAAACACGCCACTTCGCTCCGCTTGATGTTTCCTTCCATTGACTTCCAATTGTTAGTTATATCGTCGTGACAATATACCTTTGATAAACCGCACCGTAACGCAGCGCGAAGTCATAAGAGTTGGATTTAGTGGGCTAAAAAATTATTACAATTGTAAACGCACCTGAGACATGCCAGTAGACGCCAGTGGGCCTTCTCTATTCAGCATATACTCCATGGCCGTTTCCCAGTTCAGCACAGGCGTTTTGGGTTCCTTATTGAGAGTGAACTCCAGGGTTACTCCGACGTGGTTGTGGAGGTTCTGGCCAACTCCGGGCAGGTCCTTGATGGTGGGGATGTTGAACTTGTCCAAGGTCTCTTTGGGACCGATTCCAGAGAGAAGCAGGATTTGTGGAGAGTTTAAAGTACCGCCAGAGATGATAGCCTGAAATTGAGATTATAATTTATGTGTTAATTATATAAGGTTGACTTAAGTCACTGACATCTAAGGTCGGTGATGTAAGTTTACAGTGTAAGGATCTAGGAGACAGTTTGTTTAACTATAACATATAAAAACAATCTTGGTAAAATATTTTTTTACAAATGCCATTAAAACAACGAGGCTTTTGTTATTATCGGGGGGGAAAAAATCAAGAAATTATTTGAATTAGTTAAATTTTCCGTTACTTAATTGCAACAGCCATTAATAAATATAAAATAAACGAACCTCCTTATTAACTTTAACAGTCCGAGTCTGTCCATCCTTAATATACTCAACGCCGGTGACCTTCTTCAGTGTGGGATCCACAATCACTCTGGACCCTAGCGCGTTCAGAATCACGTGTAAGTTAGCCCGTTTGGACGCGGGACGGACGTAACCGCGGGCTGTGCTGTAGCGACTACCTCCACTGGAAAATTACACGAATTTCATAAATTAACACTTTATATTGCGAAAAACACATACCCTGTGTTTTCCTTTGTGCAACGCGAATGCGGCTACACACGCCAGGCGCGTAAAACACAGCGCATTTGATTATTAGCCGCAGTTAAAGTGTTACACTAAGTAGAGTGATTGATATAGCATGTATGCCACTGGAGCAATTGTATCAGCAGCCCAGAACCTCGCTCTAATATTTTACGGAGCTGGATTGTCTTGAGCAAATGTTGGCAGGGAAAATGCATAATGCACCCCGTATAGAACGACAGTGCTAAACTTTTTGATCTCATTCCGAATACGAATAGGGAATCTTTAAAAAAACTTGGATTTTATTCGACAAGTAATTTAAATTAAAAATGTGATCATGCCTTCTGCCTGACCTTTGAAAGTTGATCTAGTCAAGATGTTTTAACTTGTTGGTCACCTAAATAATAACACATTAGTTTTTTATTTATATTTTGGTCAAGTTTTAGTCTTATTTTCGAGACATTAGAAATCCTTCGCTTTTTCCTTAAAGCCAACAACAAGGCGACAAACTAGAAACTCAAACAGTTGTTCCACATTAGAATACCAACACGCTTCAGAAAGCTAGTTCATAAGCAAATAACTTACTCATTCAAAGCCTGTGCGATGGTAAACCCGGTGATAGTCTCCCCATTGAGGTCGCTGGTCGGCGCGTACCCTACTTCGATAGCAGCGGAGACCACATCATGAGCGAACTGTGGTGCGTAACGGAACTGCGAACAAACCGGGCTTCAAGTCACAAGCTGGCACTAAATAATCTTTAGGACCTACTTTTTGGGACCTTTTTGGACTGGTTTTTATGTAGGGCTCGCTGTCGTGTCTTTTGGTTTTATTGTCTGTTCCTGAGGTCCGGTTATACAGGGTCATAAGGAAAGGAAAAAAAAGACGCATACCTAGTAGTCATCATTATGAACCAACTTTTATTATGGGACCCACCTCGAGATCGTGAAAAAATTAATCAGCTGTTCCATAGAAAAGGGTCGACACTTGACAAAATATGTGTGAACAGTTGTTTTTTTTTTTCACGATTTCCGGGTTAGTCCCGTGGTAAAAATTGATCATTATGATGAGTACCTACTATGAGCCCTTTTTCGGCTTAGCATACCCTTTCCTTATAACCCTGTATTTTGATATTTGATTTTCTTGCAACGAAAAATCCTTAAAAATATTTAATTCAATGCTCTCCGTTGCATTCTTTATTTCTTGACGTTTAGGCACATTTTGTACTGGTTTTATGAAGGGCTCGCTTTCATGTCTTTTGACTTTATTATACAACGATTGGTCTTCGACTTTAATTCTGGAAATTTTGGGTACACACCAGACAGCAAATATAAGGTTTCGTTAGATTTTTTTAACATGTAAATATGAATTTATGTCGTTTTTCGCATGTTTTATTATGAGAGTGCTCATGTTCATTTTAAAAACGCTTCCTTAAAAAGAAATCTAAGGTACTTGCGATAAATAAGGGCCACCTTAATAAAAAGTTAAATAATTCGGTATATATAAGGGTTAAATAAAAAAATATATAATCAAAAGAATGTTTATTCTTTATATAATCGAAACAAAACCTTTTTTCCAAATTTGTTGTGTTAATTATATTCAATTTTTTAATTTTTTAAAACCCTTCCTATGGCCCTTGTTAAACATAGGTAGTCTATTAAGGACCGTCGGTCAACTAAGCACAGAAATTAATTCTCAGCTTAAAACTAGTACTTTCAAGTCCCCTGTAGCCAATGTAATTATTTGACATACAAAAATCTAATTTTTTTTCACAAAATTGAGTAGAAAATTAATAATGGACCTTATTAAACTTAAGTAACAAAAAAGGAATTAAACAAACACTTAGCGTCCGTTTATGAATAAACTTTTTTCATAGTTTAACAAAATATCCGATACTCTATCTTTATAAAACGTTGACTCAAAAAAAGAAAGAAATTAAAAAACAACAAAGTGGACCTTATTCAACATACGACTATTAAAGTAGTATATTAAGATCCAAGTAAACTCAACATGTTAATGCTAACCTAATCAATAAAAAATGTAACAACATAATATGAACTTTCATACAAAAATTAAAAAAATACTAAAAACACTTTATGACAGTACCATTTGTCCTCGGCAGCTCCTTTTTTATTTCCTTTGAATAATTTTCCTGTCGTTTCCTTTGTTTTGCCTCTTTTCAGCTCCTTTCTTTGAATGCTTTTTTGCTTCTTACCTTCTCGCTCGTTTGCTTTACTCTTTTGGGCTTTATTTAAAACTTCTCTCTTTTTTCCTGAACATGTTTTCTTTTGCTGTTGAGAGCGTTCTTCTTTCTTCTTCTTTAACATTTCTCGTTCTGTAAATATGTCTTTTGTTACTACTCGAGCTTTATAGTTGATAGCTTTACGCCTTGGTTTGTCTTTAACGACACCAAAGTTAGGTGTTGGAATAAGCTGCTGGAATGGAGATTTGAAAATCTTTTTGGATTTCAATCTTGCTAATGGTATAATATTATCTTCCGAATCGTCGTCACTTGTTGTACATGAGACAGTGCGGCGCCTAATTGTATCAACATTTGCAAATGAAGAGGTCTCCGCCTGCTTTTCGGGAGTGCGTTCTTGTTGTTTTAACAATGGATCATCATTTTCATCATCGGTAGAACTGTACACATTACAGATAGCACCACGTCTGGGCATTTGACTCAAAATTATAGCTGCGTCAGCAGAGGTATCCGAATCAGAACTGTATAATATTGGCCTTCTGATATCAGCATTACTTCTGTTTATTTCATCTTGCATGTTTGATTTTATAGAATCAGTATCAGTTGTGCTGTAGTCGACTAAACATTTTTTATTGAGTACTGGTTCTGTGTTTCTTGAAAGTTGCGGTAAAATTACATTTCGCTCTTGTGTGGATGAAGAATCTGGAATTTGATCTTCACAAAATGTTTCGTCAGAATCTGCACAAATAATTACCTACTGTTCATAAAAATATTCAATGTACAAACACGACCCTTCTAAAGTGTTAATATATTATGTATAGATTAAAAGCAATAATAGGTATATATCAGCATTACACACTTAATATGTTTAATAAGGGCCGGCCTTTTTTATCCGACTTCTGTATGGCCCTCATTAGACAATGGTACCTATTTCAGTAATCAATAAGTAAAATTAATAAAAATCAACAAAACGACAAAAACTTACATGAATTTGGCAACAGCAATGTGTACAATAAAAACTTCAACAACCAGATACACAAAAAAAAACTGTATTTATGATAAATGTTAATGTTTTTGGGAGAAAATTTTGTTATCCAGGCGCGTAGACCGACTCTTTGGACAGTTTTGTGGCTACTGACAAGATGGCGGATCGCACGATGATGCGCTTGCGTTTTTAAGCCTTCCTATTGGTCCTTTATATGTGTGTGTATTTGGAATCTAATAAGACAATTGGAAGTGCGATTTTGTGGAAGTGGCTCTTATTACACACCGGCCCTTACTACCCGCAGGTACCTTACATTCACCAACTGGTTTAAATTCAAAACCTGAAGCAGTTCATCTTGGACCTACCTTTAATCATCATAGATGTTTAGGTAATACTAATTATGCTAAAGTTATTTCCATAAACAGCTATTATTGACATTGAATGTAAATTGTAGGTGTCACCGAACTTTAGCAAATTCCTATCGTGAATTTTAAGGAAAAACTCGAAAACACTCAATTTTTACGGTTATCTCCTTGACCAGGTAAGATCACAGCTCAGATCAAGTAATAAAGGTACACATAGCCTCAAGTTCAAATAATCTAGATGTAGTTAGTTCGTGTCAGGATCATAGGTCGCTTTTTTACATCATTTATTCATTACAGTATATTTTTAAACGATAATTGCCTTAAAACCCAGTCAGCTTTGTCTAGGCAATAGTTTCTCATAACAATGTACAGTTACTAGTAAATTAATTAATGCTAATACAAATAAATATTTCCCGGAAAGCAAAGCTTGACGGGTTCTTCTTCCTGATGGGAACGCTCTTGACAGAGTGGTTATGGTCGCCATGCAGTATTATTTGCAGGGACAGAAGTCCTCTACCATGGCTCATTAGTTTACCCTTTGATTATTACTGATTAGTAACCCATTAACCCATTTTCGGTAAAGGAAAACATCGTGAGGAAACCTGCATACATCCGAAGAAGCCCGCACTTGGCTAGCGTGGTGGAATACGGCCTAATCACCCTTCGAGGGTAGACCTGTATCCCAATATGATGATTATGATAGCCCATTTGGGTCTCTACCAGAATGACCTTAAGAATTAAAATCAATTCAGTTGACTATCTCCTTACCCTCTGCACTGGCAGCGGTCCTCCCGTCGTGTGATACTGCCTCGAAACACTGCTATCAATCTCCTTGTTATCCTCGCTCCTCAAGAAGAACGGCAGCACGTCGAACCAGGACCAGCCGGTGGCGCCGTTGGCTGCCCACTTGTCGTAGTCCGCCGCGTGGCCTCTCATATACATCATGCCGTTGGTCACTGAACACCCACCTTTTGGAAGACAACAGAAACTGTTATTGTAATTACTAACTTTAGTATTTTTGTTTGATTCCTTACTTCATAAAGACTAAACTCGAGCGAATTAACTCATGTAGTATTTTCATTTCTCAGGGGTTTCTCAGGGGGCGTAATATATATGCGAAATACAAAGCTTAGCAAGATAAGCCTAATAGCCTCTCCACTCCAACCCTACACTCACTTTCACGTAGTAGAACCCGTTAAGCCGAGCAACCTGGTATGGATACTCTGATATCCAGTGTTTCTGGTCTAATCACTTTATTGCCCCTATGTCCATCATCAAAGTGACAAAAATGACGGATGTCCACAAAGCAATACGATTGTTTTCTGCAGTATAAAAAATGTCACTCGTATAAACGAATTCAGTCCTTAGATATCTAAAGATTCAATTCGTTGCTTCACATTGAGCAACATCATGCTGATAATTATAATGTTTATTGTTCAGTACTTGAGTCGTGAGTGTACTAGCAAAGCGAATACGTATGCTGGTGTTAACCAAACCCTAACCCAAACGCATCGATATAGTAGGACGAATGTAAAACCAATGTTTTTTTCATGTCGATGCCCAAACTTCTCCCAATTTGTCTTCCGCAAGGGAGATAGAGATACCCGGGAAAATCCAGTGCCTTTTCCCAAACGCATCGACATAGGATATAGGATGTAAAAATCCAATTTTTTTTTATGTCGATGTCCTAACTTCTCCAACTTCGTCTTTCGCAAGGGAGATAGAGATACCCGGCAAAATCCAGTGCCTTTTTCTACGTCAGAAAATGTGTGATTCTTTATTTCACTCAAAAGGCTTAAAAACTTTCGTCGTCTTCCACGTACCAAGCATCTTCGCTCTAGTCCACGAACACTTCCCTCCTTCATGAAGGCACGCTCTCTCCTGCTTCTCCGTGTAGTACTGCCAGTCGGTGTCGTCTCTGCCCCAGTACGCCGTCACCCACGCCGGGACCGAAGACTGCGTTGGCTCGTCACCCCCAGCTTCTATCAGCAACACCTGAAGTTGATTTATCGTTAAAAATACGTTTTTTCCACCATTGAGTGACGAGATGAGCAAATTGATACGATTTAATTAGAGCTAGTTTTTGTCAAAGAGTTAGAAAGTGTCCGTATGGGGAAGCAGTTCCACGTTTACCAGATTTTTAACCAACAGTCAGTTGTGTGCAGACAGACTACCTAACGGATTTAACACACATACTTTCGCGGACCAACCATACATTCCAGAAATAGCCCCCAAAGAACAATAGCGGCTAACAATCGCCTGACTTTACCAATACAGCCTATAAGTACCTGTATTTTGTGCTATTAGTGCTTAGCATTCACAAATCTCTGGCGCGACGGTGTTTTTGCGTTAATCGAAACAATACCACGCATGTCAGGGTTTTCTATGGTTTCCCACCTGATGACTTCATTGTACTCTTGGAGGACCACAAAATACGTCAACACAAACTGTATCTAATTTAATAACCTGTTGGAATTAAAAGTTTTTGCGTTCGTTGGTAACACGCGCGTCGGCATCAGCTTTATTATGATTACGCTTTTTATAAAGTCTATAAAATAGTTTGATACGTAGATAAGTTGAAGATATTCTGTGTTTTCCCGCCGATTGGGATAATCACCATGTGTTATATGCCAATTACGTAATCAATCATTGGTATTGGTGAAGACCGCAATGGCTCGGTTTTTTTGCTTTCAATTGGGCTTTTTGTTGTGACATAAGGATTTTTTAAAATTATGATTATAATAGGTATTTGATAGTTTTAAGTTGGATTCTATTAAGCTATACTTTACTTAGCTTACTTGTTTATTAGCATAAAATTATACAGTAAAAATGTTAATAAAAATATTGTTTAGAACTACTTTTAACAATGCGCTTTAAACCAAGGTAAAAAATTGATGACCCAAAGTCTATGTAAATTAATACCTAGAAAATCTTTGCAAATACCTACTGAAAATCGCTAAATTATTTAAATGGAGAAGATCACCTGCAGTAAGACAGTTAAAGTAAAGGCCTTGCATCGAACAATATACGGATGTCACTCGACGCGGATGACCAGCTCCGATGAATGGGAGGCCTTTGCTCTTTGCGAGCTATTTGAATGTATTTCTATTACTGAGTGTGCATCTGAGTAAAATCATTGCTTAGATAGGTACTACGTTCAACTTTTCTCTTTCAACATAGTGGAAAATCAAATATGTTTCAAAATTTTCTCTGCATAAAATCTTGAAGAACAAAGGGCTCTATTTATAAACGGTGATTAGCAGTTGCTAAGATTGACAAATGTCATAACTTGTGCGCAGTACAGACATGAAGTGCGCAGTGCTAAGCAATGTCACTTAACTTTACGAAAACGTTATAGTTAACTTAAAATGAGTCAGAAAACAACGGTTAGAAACGTTGTAGTACCATGCCATATACTACCCAAACTTCAAATGCCGATTGACCACAGAAATCTCGTATAGACAGGACCTCATTAATATCTTTCAATCTTCATAATTATATGGATTATAAAACGCTATACAGGGTTTTTCATAAAGGGTATGCTAAGCCGAAAAGTGCTCATAGTACTCATCATTATAAACAACTGTTACTATGGGACCAACACGAAATTCGCGAAAAAAAATCAGCTGTTCCATAGAAAAATATCAATGACACTCGACAAAATGTATGGAACAGCTGATTTTTATTCCCGAATTCTTGGTTGGTCCCATAGTAAAAGTTGTTCATAATGATGGATACTACATATGAGCCCTTTTCGGCTTAGCATGCCCTTTATGAATAACCCCGTATAGAGCGCTAAAAGAAAAAGTCATACCTTCCACTGCGGATTCTCCGAAAGTCTCCCGGCGACCACTGAGCCCGCCGTCCCGCCTCCGATCACCACAAAGTCGTAGCTCTCATCAGGCTGGTCTGTGCTGGTCACGCGGTTGCAAGGGTCCGCCAGGTCGCAGCGCCCGTTGATGAAGGCTTCCAGCACGCTCATGAATAGCAGGAACTGGCCGGGACACGTCCCGGACATGGTGGGGCCCACCTCTTGGATCGGGCAGGCACATGACTGGAGACAAACAGAGCTTTTACTTATAAACCTTGCTGGAAGTTACTCAGCTGTTAAAATGCTCTGATAACTTCTCGCTGACGCGAAATATCACTTGCGAAAACAAGACGAATGATTTTAAGCGAAGTTTATGACTGAAATTCTTAATTGTAGTTTATTTCTCAGTGGCAGCTATCAGAAAAACAATATGCAGTTGACAGCCCTAATAAAAAATATCTTGAGATACTTTGCTTTTTCACTTGATAATTACTTACTTCAATTACAGGGCTACCACTTTTAATAAATTGTGTTGAGGTTAATCTTAATTTGTTAATTGGTTAAAAGTAATAAAATTGATATACCTACCAACCTATTAAGAACAGAAAAATAACTGTGAGTTTTTAGCGACAATTGTTTCGTATGAACGATACAAAAAAAATAATGATACCAATTTGATTGTAGCAAGCGATGTATAAGTAAACACGGAAGAGTTCAGACTTAATTCCAGTTACGAAACAATTGAACTGTATCTACTTCTAATCAGCCAGCGATGCGGCTGGACACCTTCCGGAAATAAGTGAGATCTACTATGGATCTACTCCAGCACGCGACAAATGTATGGTGTATTGGAAAAATTTAACATCACTCAGTGCGGTAGTCTTGTGTGGAATAGCGAGTGTATTTAGATCCCCTGCAGGATCGAAATGGGGGATTCAACCGGAACGTCCCAATTTTTACGGTTATCCACATGCCAACGAACCGCAGGCCTCCCGTTCTAAAGTACGTAAGTATGGCGTTTTAGTTTGTTTAAACGCCCGATAAAGGCTCTGCCTAATTCATACGTAAATCGGCATTCGTAGCTTTGATTTTATCATTTATTTCTCACGTATTTAAGTAAAAATAAAACCAAAATTTTAATCCTATGTGAATTGTTTAATTCAGTGAGAATTCAATCAAAATTCACCCTATTAGGCCATTTTATATTCAACCGTGTCGCCCGCCGTACATGACAACTCTCGACTATCGGATATCTAGGGTATCGATAAACGATTGATCGATCAAACTATTAAGTAAACGCAATCATAATGACTGTATCACGTCGATTAGACAATCTATCCTATTCTTGTAAAATAATAGCTTGCTGTCAATGCGGAATGAGTCGATCAAGTCATTATCATCATCAGACCAGTACTTTTATCTATTGGGTCATGTATGGGAGTCCTCAAAGGACGCTCTTGAAAACTGACAACTCTCAAAGGCAATTGACTCGAAAAAATAAATAGCTGTTCCACAGAAAAATGTCAATGACACTCGACAAAATGTCTGGAACAGCTTATTATTATCGCGATCTTAGGGTTGGTTGTTCATAATGAAGATGAGTGTGTGCCCTTTTCGGCTTAAATCCTATCCTTATGACTCTGTATATTTTATTATTTAGCTCGTTTCGTCCAGCCGTTCAGTTGTTACAAAAGGAGTCCAGCTCATCCCGCTATCATCAAGTAACAAAAAATTAGCATTATACAAAACCTCTTTGTACAAAACAATACAATAACTGTTTAATTACATCGCAAACAGTAAAATACTTATGAGAAAGACACACAAGGCAGTCATATCGCATATGCGTCTAGCATTAATTTGTTTGACACTGAATTAGAATGGCAGGTAGAACCTTTACCTACTCATCATTAGCGATTTCAATGGCACACCGTGGTTGTAAACTGATGCAAGGTAAGCTAAATAGGTAATAAAATTATCTACACACGAGATGATTCCATTAAAGATAATTATTTTCCTCTGTTGTAGGAAATAATGGTCAATCCAAATAACAATTTTATCTAAAAAATCTAATCCAACATAATTATTCCATTTTTATAATGTGCAGTGAACTTTATACCTAAGTAGGTAAATAAGTACAAGTACGTACAATAATTTTTAAGCCCCTACGCAAAAGGGGTCTTAAAGTTTCACTTGTGTGTTTGTATATGTCTGTCTGTGACATCGGAGTTCCCGAACAGCAAATCCGGTTTAGATCTAGTAACCGGGGCAATTTAGACATCTGAGCTTACATTAATTCCCACCCAGCTGAAAATTGGTAGGATTGTTCAGAACACCATCACAAAAAAAAAAGAAAATCACGAAATACCCGTTTTGGTGACTTCTACCCGGAGTAAAAAAATTTGCACGTATCGGATCGATGAGGACTTTTTAGGTTTCATTTATGATGGTGTTCTGAACAATCCTACCAATTTTCAGCTGGGTGGGAATTAATGTAAGCTTACTTCTATTTTTTGGTCTAATTTGCCCCGATTATAGTTTCTTTTGTTTAAAAGGTGACCCGATCGACAGTGTGCTTAGCTATGAGTTAAGAAAATTGGTTCAGGCATTTGAAGATTTTAGCCTTTTTTTCTAGTCGGGGGTTTAATCAATTTTCAATTTAAATACGTGAGAGTGGTTGTATGCGTACTAAGTTAATCTTCCTTATAATGGGTTAAACATTCATATATGAATAGCATGTGAAAAATTTACTATACCTATACCTACCTACTGATGTTTGTTTGTTGGTTTCCTTCTCGTAAATTTGTAAAGGTCTTGGTTTGTTAAAGGTTGTCATGGGTCACCTATGTAGACAATTTCAGTCTAAAGATCTTTTGATGCGGCTTTTATTGTACTGTATGTTAAGATACATAAACTCATAACTTTGCGTTTTAGCCAACAGCGTCAACCGAGTATAGTATATATTCCGCGATTTCTCGTGACATGTAATTTTTGTCTGAAAGAGATCGCTCTTAGCAAAAATACCACTTTTTGTAAAAACATAAGAGTAAAAACTTTAAAGATGGGCTCTATTGTTTTTATAGTGTTTTGTGGTGCCAAAAAAGTGATAGTGTCGTATCGGAAAGTTCCCTCTACCACATCGAAATGAACCCAAGTCCAACGTCGGTGCTCTACCACGTCATTGAAACGTGTTTGTATGCGCTAAATATTTACAAATAGGTATGATAAAGTATAGGTACAATATGCAAAACTCACCTCTGCTGCTCGAATCATGTTCATTCCAAATAACCTGTAATAGAAAAAACTTATTGCATTATTTTAGTATAAGCTGCGCCCGCGGTTTCACCCGCATTTTTCGAGATAAAAAGTCTAGGGTAACCCAGGCTACCTCTATGCCAAATTTCATTGAAGGCCGTTTTTGCGTGATTGAGTAACAAACATAAACTCTGACAATACATTTTATAATATTAGTGGGAAGTGGGAATAGCGGCGACCCGCGGTCTCACCCGCGTGGCGATGAAAACCGGCGGCGCTGATGATGATGTAGCCGATCTCCTTTTCTGTACCCTTGATGCTGGGGCTACATTAGCGGGCGAAGATTCGTATCGTGTTGGCGCGACAAAAACATCGTGTTCGGGCATTTTTTTTTTTTTTTATTCAGTAATAGGCTTGCATTTGACCGTCATCTTGCCTGATGGTAAGCAAAGGCAAAGCATATGGCATAGCATATGGTGGCATAGGCGATGTTCTTGTCTACATTAAGGCGGGCGAAGATTCCCGATATATATAATATCCCCGATACTACATCGTCTTCGCCCGAACACTACGCGATGACACGATGTACCCGGCCACACTCATCGCGTTAACGCGAATATTCGCCGTAGCCCGCTAATGTAGCCCCAGCATGACAACCCTTTATATACGAAATTTTATGATGATCGACTGAGTAGTTAACGCGTAAAAGTGTATTAAACAAATCCACTTTCGCATTACAATATTAGTATCTAAGGATTATATTATGTACTCGTAACATTGGCGGCTGTTGCATCCGAAAAACATGTTTTTCTACTTTTGTCCTCCAGCTAGCTTACTCGTAAATAGCTAGGATACAGTAGGTATTACACCACATCACATCACAACACACTAACATTATTTTAAATTTGTGTGTTTCTAGATAATCACCGTTTTTCAGAAAATTCTCGTCCGCTTTTATTAGATCATATTTTAGCCTTATAATTCAGTGGCATTTTTTTAACGGATCTTTTTTGTCACAAGCTAGATGTCTAACCACTATCGACCTAAAATTGCATTTCCTTTTTATAATAGGTATCGTATATCTTTATAAGAAACATTCTTTGGGAATGTTTTTCTCATTTATTAAACTACTACTTACTAAAAAAAGCAATCGGCAAGAAGAACATTCCCAAAGAATGTTTTTCTTGCCGATTGCTTTTTGTGGCATTTTGTAGGAGCGAGAGTAGTGTAGTTTGCACGAACTACGTGTACCGGTTCAAATTATCATTTTATGATAACAGTAATACAACGGTGACTGATCCAATTCAATTTAGTTTATGATTGTAATCCAAAATTTGCGGACCGCTTGTTCTACTGAACTACCAACTATAATGTCAATATAATGGAGTCAACGAACTTTTTTTTAAATCATAAATCTGAAATCAAAGGTCAACCACGAGGCTATTGTTTATTTATTAATCAATTAAATTCTACTTAGGTACTATCCAGCAGCGAAATTTATTACTCTACAGAGTGCTCTACTCCAAAATTAAATACTTATTTTTTTCATGCGGCCCAATAATTCTTTATTTTGAACTATTGGGTTTCGTTGTCATAAATAAACTATTTGTTTGATTTCACTTGATTGACACTACAAAAAAGGATAAACCTTGTAGGTCAGTTTTAAAACATTAAAGCGTTAAAATTAAAGGCATAAAAGACGATATCATCGATGGTTAGATAAGAGACAAAATACAAATTACAAGTCAGAAGTAAGGAGCTATTTTTTCGAAACAAAAATTACATGCCAGGATTAGGTAAAGTCTAGAGATGGAAACGGTCCAGGTAAACGCTGTTAAATAAATTATTTATTCAATAAATAAGTACCTAATGGCCACCGAAGTGGGATTATAGATCGATGCTAATGGCTGTTTTTATGTCCACCTTTACGTTTTATAATATTGGTAGTAATTTAGGTGTCTATTGTCTTATCCAGTTTCAAATTAAAATACTTCGAGCTTAACATATTTCAATATTTTTAATCGTTATTATTTTTTATGATAAAAATAAAATTTATTCTACTTAGCTTATTTCTTGTTTTAATGTTGTTTGCTTTTTATCTTTATAACAATAACAACCCTAAAACTTCTCAACCGTATAAAATTAGTAACAAATACGAACCTTATTCAAAACACTCACAAAATTTACACATCAAGTATGTAAAATAATGAATAAAAATCACAGATCACGAATTTAGAAAAATAAAGATGGCACGTGAGAGGAAGCGCGAGAGACGTCGCGTACTGCGCCGGCGCAGGGTTTGTTTGTATTATATTGAGATGAGCAGACACTAGGCGGGCATGTTTACGTATAAATGATAATCCACTAGGCGACTGTGATCGCTTTCCATTGGGCGGCCTGTTTGCTTGTTTGTCATTAATGGCTTAAAAAAAATAGTAGTTTGTGCTGCACTGAGAACTCGCATCCCCTAAGAATATCTTCACAACCCGCAGGACTTATTGTTTTTCGGGTTTATGTGTTAATTATGTACCTAACCTCCTGCTGCCTTATCGACTTGACCGATTTTAGATTGTGAGTTTTTCCTTTTTTATTTTGAACAGAATTACACAATTCGATTAAATAGTTAACGATTCCTTGATTTCATCATTCGATTTATAATTGAATTCATAAAATAAAATGATTCCATAATTTCTTTATTTTTCTACTGGGTTTCTAGTACCTACCTACATAAAATGAACTATCATTTTATTATGTGGTATTTCGTCGATTCATAAATCCTAGTCACGATTATGCTCGATAACATTTCATAAAAGTGTGAAAATAAAAACGCATTGTCATAGTCGTACTTATAAAGTCATTTATTGACACATACGCGGATATAGGAAACCATTTAATTGTCATTGTAGAAAATTTACACATCACGAGTAAGTTACAGAAATATATTTTTGACGTGATAACGTCTTATAATTCGATGGAGCCGGGTGCTAGTACGAAAAAAGTGTGACGTATGTGCCGTTACCTCGATGAGGCGTTACCTCGCTCCATAGAGTAGTACTGTAATACCGGAGAAGCCTCGCTCTGAGTGAAATTGTGATTTCCTATATTCTATTTTTGAAAAATGAAACCATTCCATCAGCATTTTCTTATGACGTTGTCACGTTCAACTATCGTCAGTAAACCGACTTTACAGACAACCGATTTTTTTGTAACTTTTGTAATTTTTTTAAACCACATCAGGTTTTCAAACATCATATTTATTTATTTATTTTGTTAACATAATTTCCCAGACCTACTATGTAATGTTAACAAAAAACATGATTTTATGCGAAAGAACCTTCTTATTCACATAAAATACTAGATATAAATAATTTTTCGTTTTTTTTTATATTATTAGCACTTTGAATAGACTGAAAATACAAGTATTTGTTGAAAAGCCTAGTAATTTTATAAAACTCAAAAATATTTGTCACAAAAAATTAATTTCGCAAAAATGACCGATTTTTTTTGATTGATTTTAGTATGAAGCTAGCTTATAGGTAGGTACTGCAGAGTAGTATATAAGCTATTTTTTATCCCGGAAAACGGGTGAAACCGCGAGGCGCAGCTAGCAATAAAAAATTTATCGATTCGAATTTAAATCTATTTGATATTTATAATTGAATAAACAATCGACCTAAATGAAAACTACACAAGCTCGGGAAATCCGATTTACCACAATGTACCTACTTTTTTACTGTATCGTGCCGTCATCACGTTCTCAGCTTGAAATTGATTAAAACTTGGTAATGAACTTGGACCTTGAACTAGAACCGTTAGAACTGGTTGTAGTAGCATGATCTATAGTCTATTTCAACTAGAGAGCGAAAAACGTACGTTCACGCCACGGTACCACGAGAGCACCGAAAACAAACGATGCGTATCGTTATCCATACATTTATGTATCGTTTCCCTGTCGCTTACGCATTTACCGTGTTTCGTGGTACCGGGCGAGGCGAGCGACAAGGTCCATCAGATATTGCAAACCTGTTTTGACATTTTTCGGTAAGATATGGCTGGGGCCCACATTCCGCTCTGGAATACGCTTGGATTCGGATTGTTTTAGTGTGCTATTTGAATGTTTGGTTGTTAATTGTTATTTTTTGTTGAGTTAAATTAGTTATATCTGTTTTTGTTAGGACATATATTTGTTTTGTGTTGTTTTTTGTTTGTGAGTGATAATGGAATCATCGGAGTCGTCTTCCTCGTCATCAAGACCGTTTAAAAGTTTTAACTCACCTAGAAAGAAGCGCAAGTTATCTCATCTGTCGGAAAATGAAAAAATGATGACAATTAACGTCTATAAATATGTGAAAGAGACGTGTCCTTCAGACAAATATATGTCCAAAACGGAAATGAAAATAAAGACTGCCGATATTCTGGGAATAAACAAGGCAACTGTATATCGTGTTTTAAAAGAATATAAAGAAATGGATACAATAAGGCCGCCTGCATCACCAAAACGTGGTCCGAATATAATTGAAAAGATTGACGAGTTTGACAAGTCATGCATTAGAAAAAAAGTTCATGAATTTTATTTGAACAGCGAGGTCCCGACATTAAATAAAATTTTGGAAGCAGTTAATTCTGACGAAATGCTGCCAAATATTAGCCGTACGGCGCTGTGGCGGTTATTAAAACATTTGAAATTCAAATATCTTAAAAGAAAAAGAAACAGTGCCTTAATCGAGAGACACGATATTGTATTGTGGCGCATAAAGTACTTGAAAACAATTATGAAGTTTAGAAAAGAACAAAGACCGATATATTATTTGGACGAAACGTGGGTCAATGCAGGTACATATTTTTTTGTTTACAAATTAATAACGATTCTATAATTTTCCTGTTGAATGTATTTACTTGAATTTATTTTACTGTCGACTTTAAACAACGATTGGCATTAATCTGACATGATTGTGATGTTGTTTGTTAAACGAAAAATTGACATAGGTTTTTTTTTTCAGGACACACTGTAAGTAAAGTTTGGGAAGACACGACTATACAGTCTCGTAAACAAGCTTTTTTGGAGGGTCTGTCCACCGGTGCTAAAAACCCTGTTTCGAAAGGAAACCGGTTAATTGTGCTGCACATAGGAAGTGACAAAGGATTTGTCCCAGAGTCCGAACTTGTGTTTGAATGCAAAAACACAGGAGACTACCATGAGTCAATGAACGCAACCAAATTTGAACAGTGGTTTGAAAAAATGCTTCCGAGACTGGAGTCAAATGCTGTTGTAGTAATGGACAATGCCAGCTACCACTCAAGACGCCAGGAGAAAGTACCAGTAACAAGTTGGAAAAAAAATGAAATTCAAACATGGCTGTCGGCGAAAAAAATTTCATACGAAGAAAAGGAAACAAAAGTAGAGTTGTTGGAAAAAGTAAAAAATATAAAAAAACATCACGAGCGTTACGTCATTGACGAAATGGCTAAAGCAGTTGGTGTGGAGGTATTGAGATTACCTCCATACCACTGTGAATTTAACCCTATTGAATTAATATGGGCAGATGTCAAGGGATACGTATCAAGAAAAAATACAACATTCAAGTTAGCGGATGTAAAAAAGCTACTCCATGAAGCGCTAAGCCACATTACCCCCGAAAAATGGCAAAACTGTATAAGCCATGTAAAAAAAGAAGAAGAAAAATTAGCCTCATTAGACCAGGAAGTGGATAAAACTGTGGATTCATTTATCATAAACGTAACAGGCGAAACATCAGACAGCAGCTCGTCAGACGATAGTAATTCTGATTCAGATTTAATATAATGTAATTTTTTTATTCGTTTGATTTTATTTTCATAATCGTTTCCTATAAATAGGTAATAATAATTATAAATAGTTTATTTGGCACACACTTAAATCTTAAACTAATTACACCTGCCAATGTCAGATGATTAATTTACTAATGTGTAGGTAGATAGTTACACGAAAAACTTGATCTACAGTTTTGAGTTAAATAGTGATAATAGTAATGTAATGATAATTGTTAGGTAAAAACTGAAAACCTGAATTTTGATAGTGACAAAATAGTTGTTAACTATTAAAACAATTTATTGATGCAAAGAAGGTTGGTCTTCCCTGCGCAACACTAAAAGGTCAATGTCCGTTTTTCGCTCTCTATTTGAAATAGACTATAGAGGGTTTTTAGCAATATTCTTGAGCGAAAAGACATTCATACCCAAAAAAATTCACGTTCATGTAAATGACATTCTATTTTTTCAAAATTTATTGGGTTTTTACCAAAATGGTGTAAAGCAGAGAAAGGTTATGGTGAGAATCAGGTATACATATAGGTGTTAGTATACATATACGTATTCGTATGTCACAACTAATAGTTTTAACACGAATAAATACAAGTTTGACCACTAACTCGCCTGTTGGATTTTTGGTACATCCATGCGACGATGTGGTCGAAGATGAAGCACCTGTCTATGTCGGCTATGTAGACTTATGTAGTACTTGACCAACTGTTTTAAATTATCAGTGAACATCGATCTAGTATACTTCGGTGTCAGTGAACAATTTATTGTACATTGTAAAATGTATTTTGTTTATGATCCATTTTACAATTTGGCACTCGTACAGGTTACTTTAACTAAAACCCTGTAATAAGATTATGTAGTATGTAATTGAAATGAAAGTGTGTTTGTTTGTTAAATTTGTTTGTTCCTCTTTCATGCTGCGATAGAGCAATTCAACGTGATTTATACTTACTGCTTTTATCTGAGGTGGTGCAAGGGCCAGAGATACTTTTTTATTTCGGAAACGAGGTCTTAATAACGGTTACAGTAGTGGTTGCCAGTTTACAGTAATTCTCAATTCAAATATTTTTGCAAGTTTTTGAAGTTGATAACACGGAAGTAGTCCCATTTCCATTCTGTTTCATTGACAATACTCATCCATTACTAACATTAGTTATCCGGTCACATTGTCATTTATCATCGACACTGAATACATTTAGTTATGGTTTGGATTCGCTAATAAAACTGCATTTTACCTGTTAACCTTTTTTTAAAACCTTTTTAATATTTTCCTGCCAGTTCTGAAGGCGTTGACATAATTAAAACTAAAAGTATTGCTGTCTCATAAACCGCAATATATCTAAAAAAATACGAAATAAGTACTACAATAGTATGATTTTTCGTCGCAAAAAAACTAAGTATTTAAAATTTTACGATTTTGTCCAGGCCTTAGACAAAATCGAGAAATCGATTTTATCGAGATCAAAAGATAAAATCAATGTATCGATCAATAAAATTCCATGCTTGCACTGCAGATTTTGCTTGATTCAACAAGTAGGTATATCCGTAACATAAAAATTAAAAAAATATATATTAATTTGAAAAACACTGTCCAAAAAGTTTGAAACAGCTGTGCAGTTTTTCATCAAATATTAGGCTACTATCACGCTTAAATCTAAAACTTAATGCATTAACTGATGCGTCACTGGGACCACAAACGTGCACTAAACGATATTCTGCCAACATTCCCGTATGTAGGTATCAAAGATATTTCAACTAGTTTTGATTTCTTAAGTACCTGCTTATGGATCATAGCACGTTTTCGTATTTCCCACACGCGTTCATGTATATTTTGATTTTTTAAATGAGTCACTAAGTATATCGGAGCTTTAGTTGTAGCGGTAGAGCGAAGCACACAGAATAAATAATTTACTATACAGGGCTATAAGGAAAGGGTATGCTAAGCCGAAAAGGGCTCACAGTACTCACCATTTTGAATAAGTTTTAGAATCAGTTAGTTTTAGAAAAAAAAAAAACGGTTCCTGCTGGCTGTTTGCAGTTTAAACTGATTAGACAGGAACCAAGATAATACGGGTGTATTCAAGCTTACCCATTCTAAATAACCTAAATGATTAATTTAGCAGAGTACCTAAACTAAAAAAAAAAACATAACCTATTTTTGTTATAATTAAACACGGGAAAAGCTAAAAACCTAAAACCATAAAACCTTGCTTTATATCTCAGATTCCTATATCTATGCTTTATGTATAACTAAGCTACATGTGCGTGTCTGATCCTATATACCCACTGTTATCTACTCAAGGAAAGATGGTAAGAGTAAAACGAACTGATCATTTTTCTCGAAATCATATTTCTTAGAATGTTCTAGTGATTTCATTCACAAAATTCGTGAATTTATATCTATAGAGATGTGTATACATTTATCTTTCATCTATGCACCTGAAAAACAAAATTGTACTAAAGATTTTATACACACTATGATGGAAAAAACTTTATGACAGTCGTATATCTGCTTCAAGTTAGTACCCATTTACTAGTTTTTCCTACCAGTATTACATTGTAAAACTAATTAATTACCTACCATCATCAGACCATGCATATATAACCATAAAATTGTAATTTAGCAACATTATTATTACGGAAATTTGAAGCAAAAACAAAGCCAAAAAATGTTGGGCATGTCGATATAATTGAGATAGACGATCTCACTTGTTTTTACGTTGTTTTATGGGTTTATGTGAACCAAAGATATTATAAGTGATTATTAATCTTAATATATATAAATCTCGTGTCACAATGTTTGTCCTCAATGGACTCCTAAACCACTTAACCGATTATAATAAAATTCGCACACCATGTGCAGTTCGATCCAACTTGAGAGATAGGATAGTTTAAATCTCAAATTATAGTCGCAATTTTAATTTATTGCAAATTATATATATACTGATAATTTTTACTATAAATTGACAAATTAGCATCAACATACTACGGTTGCTATAGTTACGCAATATTTGACATAGAATTGACGCAATGGCTTTTGACAGGACAACGTCTGTCGAGTCAGCTAGTTAAGTTATAAATTTAAAAGAAACGACTTAAAAAGAGCTTTAAATCTTCAAACGGCTGAACTTCTTTTCTTGAAAAAGAACACTCTCGATTATGTCACCTTTCAAACAAAAAAAAACTAAATCATCAGTTAGGAAGCTACGACGCCACAGAAAATAGGTACACAGATACGATACACAGTGTGTGTTACAAACTTTAAATTTAACATTGAATTTCCTGTATTTGAACTGAAATTGTTGCTATGGATATAATTAAATAATGACTAACATTGCGGATGAAAAATATGTTCTCGTATCTACCCATTTAGGTATAGTAATAATAGAACGGGAAAATGGACTAACAATTATTTTACTACTAGTAAATATGGCTAATTAGCGTATTCTATGCTTCGCTAGCTACGTGTTTAAAGTTGCTATCATACAACGCTATATACGATTCTTTATGCCTGTGATTTTTGGTGTGAACAATAAATAAAAAAATATCTATCTATCTACTTACTATCAGTAGGTAGGTAATTAAATGCTAAATAGGTGAGATGACCAATTTTGACTGTCAAAGACTAAAAGCTTTTAATTTGTAAAAAACAGCAATCTTGGACCATGCATGGACCCACCCTATAATGTAAATCCATGAAGTCCTTGATCACGATCAGAGTGACGCGTGGTCTGTCGTCCTGTCGACTGGGAGAAATTACCAAATTTGGCGTAGCTACTTATATCACAATTATCAATGAATTGAATACACGGTAGAGATTATTTAGTCTAAAACTACGTGCTCCTCCAATGTGTAAGCTCACAAGCAAAGTAACTAAGTAGGTAGGTATGTTATGTTGCGTCATACACAAATTTTTCGTCGTCATTGGTCGTTTACTCACTGGCGTATGGAAGGGATTAGATTATCTCTACCCTGTACCAGATTATCTGGAAAATAAGCACATAATAATATTCATGATTCTTTACCATGAATCATTCCTCTTCAAGGAACCCTGATCTTCTGAATACGATTTCGATTTTCTCTTACTTGCTGTTGTATGCACAAGTACTGGAAAAACCGAAACGTGCTGCCTGATGGTAATGCAAATGAATGTCTGTATTCTTGAGGAAAAATAATTGTTTGCATTGCAAGCGTTTTTGTTGGTGGTAATGTTCGGCCGCTCGTAGATGAGGCGACGCAATATCTTCGCTGAAATTGCTCGATCCAAATATGAAGCTAACAGCTACACCCCGCGGTTTCACCCGCGTTTTCCGAGATAAAAAGTAGCCATGTGTTAATCCAGACCATGAACGACCTTCGTCCCAAATTTCATGTAAATCCGTTCAGCTGTTCGTGAAAGAGTAGGTATACATCTAAACATACAAACTTTCGCGTTTATAATATTCAGTATGAAGTGTGATTTTTACGCATTTAATACACGTCAGCCACTTTTATTCGTATAAGAACAAACAATTGTATTACGTAAATTGTATTACAAAAAGAATTTAAAATGACAATCAATCGACGTAGCTTTAGATATTTATCAGTTTGTCATTTGAAATTAAACATAATCAGTTTATTGTTAATTTTAATTACAGTACACTAGGTTAATTACATTAATACTTGGTATGTCACAAAATTATATTTAATGTTTTAACTAGTAGGTATCTATAAATTTCGTGGCAAAACCAGAGGTCAACTTCACGCGTCAAAACACCGCAAGTGTCGACGAGTACCCGAAACTTTAGTTGCCTTCATGTACGAAAGGCTTACATACCTACAATACACTGGACATTGTACACTCCAAAAACCCCAAATCCTGAGTGCCATTGATAAAAAAGAGATTAACGATTCTAATCTGACATTTGTACTGATTTCTAAAAGGTTTCGCAGGGTTTACTGAGAATACATCATTATGTAAAATGATACAGTATTGCATTGTCTGCACGAGAATTTTATTTGTAAAATAATTAAGGCTGGCGACGCATCGATAACACGTGATAATGCGTTAAAACAAACACAAATAATATTTATAAAATAAATAAAATTTATAATTAATAAATTACCGCAAACTATAAAGGACATTAATAATATTGACATTTATTAATTTAAACTCAAGACATTTTTAATTAATACGGCATACTATTCTGAGTCACACCAAAACGAGTCACAGTGTGACTCGTCGGGATTTTTTTTCCCAACCAGTAACACTGTGACTCGTTGGGAATCTTTTTTTTTTAATCATTCCCAACGAGTAACACCACCCTATTATTACATTATACTGTCACTGTTTGTTGGTGTAACACTTCTTTAGGTTTGTATTTGGTTTTTATTAGGCCTGGTCTCACTTTCAGTTAGTTTTTCTCTTACTTATTAATTATTATTTTGCGAATATTATATTTTTGCAGGTAATGTAAACTTATAGAATGGATTGAAAAATAAAATACATGCATGTACCCTAAACCACCTTTGCTTTCCATTTAAATAGAAATATAAAACGCGATTTTTACTTCAAAAAGAACGTATCACCCAAACAATAACTTTCTAATATAAAACCATATCCAACAAATTTGCCATTCTGTAAACGAAGGTCATTCACAAAGGTCCTTTCCTATTAAATTGGCGTTTTGTATGGGGAAAACAAATATACGAAAAAAAAGATAATAGTAGTTTATTAAACTGTGGCATAAAAAGGGGTATTAAAACTCGAGTGTGAGTTTAAAAACCGAGCCGTAGGCGAGGTTTTTGATATTATCACACGAGTGTTTTAATACCTAGTTATGTGCAGTTTCATACACTACTCTATCTACTATCATATCATAAAATGCGAAGTACAAACTTGAATACGAATTTATATTGACAAACTTTAAACACATCACCGAAATTTAAAAATGGAATCAATGGTGGCGGTTTGAGATGGCGCCAAACTTGGCCTGTCAGAAGTAGTTTAGGTAATAGTTACTACGTGCTAAAAGAGTCAAGTGGGAAACTGTATCGTGTAATGACAAAAAAAGGTACATTATAACACTATTTTGTTTGAGAAATACACATCATTAATCCTTCGAGCTGTTTCTGCAGCGTTGGTGCCACGATGGAAATCGTATTCGCAAATAACGCGATATTTTAAATATTCCATTTTGCAAAGAAAACAATGCCAAAGAAAAATCAAATTAGGCTAAAACAAATAAATCACTAAATTTGAAACACTTATAAACGAGCTTTAATTTGAAATAAATTTAAATTTGGAGTTCCCAAGCAAAGAGCAGATATTTGCGATCAAAGTGGCCAGTTCGACATAGCACCAATTTCATATGTAAGGACCTAATAATACACCACGCAGCAATTCAATCCAACAAAACATTTTTCATTTTCATGTAAAAGTAACTTCAGAGTTAATAACAAAATAAAAAAAACTACGAACTAAATTTTATATTCATAACTAGGTGCACCCGGCGGTTTCACCCGCTGTTTTTTTTACTTTTAAACCTTCCCTGAACAATACCTGAAACCCTGAATACAAATATTTCAAGATCAAAACGTTCTCGAGTTTATAGCCAGCCAAACGAACAGCGATTAATTTTTATAGGTATACATGAAGATAACCCTAATGATTGATGAAGATATGATCAATGATTGATATCATAATTGACCTATGATGTAAATAGAGAAGACAGATTAAGTATGAAAAGTTTCTGATACAAATATTTTTTACTTCGAGACTTTATCACCTAATTTCAATACTTTATTAAGTCTATTAATCGATAAGTAAATATTTATTCATCTGATTATTTAAACGTAACGTTTATATGATACCGAATGTTACTTCGTAAAAAAAAAATGAATGTTTTAAAGATAGATGTCCTGAATCAGTAAAAATTAAATTTTGTGAAAACTTAAAATGTCTGGATAGTGATAAAAGACTTAGGTACTTAAAACCAATAAATTTTGTAGTTTTCAATAACCCTAATGATTAATGTAGATATGTGATGATTACCTGTAATAAATAGAGAAGACTGATTATGAAAAGTTACTGGTACAAATGTTTTTAATTCGAGACTGTTTCACTTAATTTCAAAACTTATTAAAAGCATATTGTATTTGGTCAATATTATATTTATTTGATTATTAAAACATTATTATTTTTAGTAGTTAGTCAAAAAAATATACCTTTTGTTAGAAACAAAAGATAAGTTTTGTTTTGGTACCATAAGATTGTTTTGTACCGAGTGAATCAAAAGTATTAAGCGATAGTTTTTTTTTAAATTGAGGCAGTGTTACTGGTTGGGAATATTTTTTAAAAATTTCTTCCCAACCAGTCACACTCGTGTAACAGTGTGACTGGTTGGGAAAAAAATTCCCAACGAGTCACACTGTGACTCGTTTTGGTGTGACTGGTTGGGAACCCCCCCTCTTGACGAGTATTTCACTGACAAAATAATTTTCTGATTATATAATTTTATATCTATTTAATGATTTTGTCTATTATAATATAATAAAATTTTGCATACCATTGCGGTTGAAGCATGGCGGACTAACTCTATCACAAAACTTTTTACTAACAATAATTTCAATTGTAATAACCCATGTTTCGTGAATAAAAGATTTGAATTTGAATTTGAAATATTCTATCAGCAACTTACGTTTTTGTTTACCTAGTTGCCGTGTATTCTCACACTAATCTTACAAACTAGCTGCATCTGGCGGTTTCACACGCTGTTTTTTTTACTTTTAAACCTTCCCTGTATTAGAGCAAACAAAATAAAAAAATAAATATTCAAATCGTTCCAGCCGTTCTCGAGGTTAAGCGAGACAAACAAACAGCGATTCATTTTTATATATAAGAAGAAGAAGAGAAGAGATGTGAACGTTTGTGAGTGATGTGATTTGCACCTTTCTGCTAAGACGTCAGCAGGATTGTGATGTAAAGGTCATACATAGCAATATAATTTAATTACTTTGCAGTTTTTTTGTCTCTTTCTTTCTTACTTTGCATAACAGGAAGACACATTGAATTGAGTCAAACTTTAACTCAATTCAAATTATTTGATGAGAACATAGGTTAGTCACAACACAACACTTAGTACCATATACACAATCTAAGTACATACGGTTAAGAAAATTAAGTATTAAATATTAAATTAAGTATGGTTTAGAAAAACTACTATAAACATTTTAATAGCGGCTGTTAATTGCTTTGTCAGTCAAAGCAGCTGTAATGCTGGAAAGAGGCTTTGTCAAACTAAATGTTTGTCCTAAGTAGATCCACAGAATATATAATAGTCGATTCCAGTTAAGATATTTTATTTATTAGATAACTGGATCCCTATTCTGGCGAGTGATATATTATCTCGGTCTCTGTCGCTCTCATTAGAAATGTCATGATAGTGAGACTGACGGAGATAATGTCGAGCGCCCAAGAATAGGGTTCCTGGTACATTGTAATTTACAAGATGTCAGTGCAATAATTGGCTTCATGCGTTTCTGTTTGCTGATCACCGAAGTCGGATTATACTTGATCGATGTTGCTGATCGACTTGATCAACGCCTCGTCTACCAGCTTCTGGTCTGACTTGCGCCGCTCGGACGGCACGTATTTCTTTCTTAGTAGCAAAGATATTCTCGCTGTTGACGCTGTCCTCTTGACGCTGCGCTTGGTGCTCTTCTTGTTCTTCTTGAAGTAAGTGTCGTCGACGTTAAAGGGTAGCTTGAAGCGTCCAAGGTCTACCTTGGTGGAAGGGCTGATCACATAGCGCTGCGGGATGCGTCTCAGAGGGCACGAGTTAAAAGCGAGTAAGTAAAACGCCTTCACTTCGCCAGTCAGCAAACCGCAACTCGGCTCAATTTCGATTCATAAACCGAAGGGTACGTTACCTGCATTGTCACTGCATATCATCGAATTGTTTCAATCATCTGCAATGCAGGTATATCTGGCCTAGATACGATACGGGTGGCCTGGCCCAGATCTGTTGTCTGCCGGAGTAACCGATAGGCCTTCAGATAGGTTTACATTTCAACCAATATTTAGGTTAAAAGGATCATTTACATAACTTGACAATATGGTCGGTATTAATACCTGTAGTTATGTGTGGTTTAAGTATAGCCTATACAGGACTTATCTATGACATTGCCTATCTAATTACAATAGATATAGATGGGTAGAGAAACATTTGATCGGATTTAGCTCTTTAAAATACGTCCGTAAAAGAAGAAATTCAAGAATGTAAATCCACCAATCTGCGCTTGACCAGCGTGGTTGAATAGGGCCTAATCACCCTTATAGGGTAGACCTGTATCCCAGCAGCGGGGGATTAAAGGTTGAGTAGTAACCTCCTTGAAAAATCAAAGGATTTGTTTGAAGTTTTCAATGCGAAATATCTCATTATCTCAATCGTAGGTACCTAACATACGAGTAAGTACCTACTCTACTGCCTCTGCCACTGCTGGAAACCGTCATTAGAGTTAACCCGAAATCTGCAGTCTCTGAAGACGACTGACACAACACACTATGTACATAAATATATTGAATTTATAAACTATAGTTAATGACTAATTAATGAGTTGATCTCCACCTGCTATCTATTATCGCCCGCATTCGATAGAAAAAATATAATTAAAAAAATCTGTTTACGTCCGGGATGCCATTCCAATTTTCATGCATTATTTAATTTTATAGAAAAGCTACAAAAAGAACATTTTTACTGAAAAATAAGAAGGGTACTGATTGGTGTTAGGTTTGGATGACATGTGGTCGCAGGTATTAAACACATAGGCTGCATGAGCGTTGCTGAGACACATTTTAAGGCGCTTAGTGCTATATTTTCGCGTCACGATAACTAGGTACGTCTACTTAGATTTTCATAACGTCGTAGTCTTTAAATGCTGGGAAAAGGAATAAATAAGTTAATTTAAATTTTTTTTAAGCTATTGCATAGATTTTATCGCGGGCCTTGAGCATGGAATGCAGAAATTCCGTTCCAAAAAAACCTGACACCCCCCACCGAAGTCAAAAAATAGTTCAATGGAGGCGCCACTATTGCACTTCCAAAACAAAAATGACAGTCTTTCTTAGAAAAAATAGTTCCTCCATTTATCCACCTATTACAGAAAAGTATGCTGGCTGGAATAATAAAAAAGTAATCTAATTTGACATTCGGTAGCTTTTTAATGGGTACTGGCTGGCAAGGTTTCAGTATATTGGGATAGGGCGGGGTCTAACGTGTTTGCAATTAAATTTGGAATAATTTATTTAATTATGCATGACTTTAATTATGGAACCTTCTTCATTATTGGCTCGTAAGATATTTCTTCACATAGAGAAGGCAGCGTGGTAGAGAAATCTCTAGGTTGAATTTTGCTACTTTTCAGGAGATAAAAAACTACTGTCTTACTTTTTACTCATTTGCAGTACAATCAGTATTTTTAAACTATTGCATAGCTTCTATTATCCTTCTATCTATTTGCAAAAAATATGCTATGCAATAGCTTTACCGCGGCAGTCCCCGAGTGCCACACGTCTTTTATTTTTGAAAACAAGCTTTTATTGTCATCGGATTTCCCAAATTTCAGCTCAATCGGACATCGGGAAGTGGTTCAAAATTGAGTTGCTACATTCCACCCTAATAAACATAGTTATATACATTGCAAGTTAAATAAAAGCTTTTAAAATAATGTGGAAAATGGAAGAAGGGAGGCTCCTGTACACTTTAACTTTCACACACTCTTTTATTATTTGCACCTCACTGAGAGCTTCCGTAGTTCAACCGCTACAGTATGAAAGTTACAACTTAATCAAAACTAACTAACCTGAACACTTTCTAAAAAATTATAAATATATTAGTAATCAAAGCTGTGTAACAAATTATAAGTATGTATCCATATTATTCCGATTACGATAAAATATTGCTACAGTGGTATTAATTGTACAGGACCTATATCAGTAATGTGTGTAGCACAATATTATAGATTCTATAAGCTTTAATGATATAACTGTATAATATATATATACAATATAATGTAATGATATAACTATATAATATGAATAATTGTAAATATATTATATGCCCTGTGCTGCGCAAGGTCTTGAAAACTAAGAGATCCAAATTCTGGATGGCGTAGACCTGTTATGGGCAAACGTGACGTTTAACATCAGGCGAGTGTTTTGCTCGTCTCGTCACTCAATAGCATAAAAAAACATATT
The DNA here is from genome assembly GCA_949125135.1 of Alcis repandata. Taxonomy (NCBI): domain Eukaryota; kingdom Metazoa; phylum Arthropoda; class Insecta; order Lepidoptera; family Geometridae; genus Alcis; species Alcis repandata. The sequence continues at coordinate 6,742,321 of OX421241.1, forward strand.
GCTGCTTATAGATTCCTTATAGACACCCAAAACGATTGAGGCATCGGTCAAAATACACATTTAAACATTAACTTTCATTGGTTCATTGTTAGGAGCAGCCCAACATTCCTAATCATGAGATAAACAATGGGAGACAGTCTCAGTCCCGACCGCGTTTTCCTCCAACGTTGATTATTTTTGTCGGATCTATGATCTCTAATTGCGTAATCCACAGCGAATAGTCTGTGACAGGATACGAGTATAGAATTTTTGGAGCAAAAACCGATCTTGATATGTTTAATAATACTGGTTGCCTGTAAGTTTGAGCTGACAAAACGCTAGTAGGTATGCTAAACTAGTTATTTCCATGGTTTGATGTTTTATTATGTGATGGATTGTATTTTTAAACTTACTTAGTTATGAAATATTAAAATTTGTTAAGAAATATTTTTATACTCGTACAACAATAGTTTTATCTGTAATTTTATGTTTGTCTCTTTATTTTAGGTAACCTGTAATGTTAACTAAAAAAAATGTCTTCCAGCACCGTCCAGTTGGTCTTGGTCCAGCACCGTCCAGTTATTATTATTATGTCTATTTATGTTATTTTAATTGAAATAAAGGTGTTTTATGTGATATAGGTATCTTTATTACATACCAAAGTAATTTCATTCAGTTAGACTAAGTAGAATTACATTTCGTAGTACAAGGGTTTAATTTAGCTGAATTTAAGGCGACGAAAAGTACTTACTATGTTTCGTTCCATTTTATTCGTTGTCGTAATCGATGATAATTTAACTAAAAATATAGGTACTGTTTTATCCCAGTATCGCTCCAATAAATCCAAAAAAACTAGCAGAAGAGAGTTGTCTAAGTCATCAATTGGTGTCAAAGCTACCGAGATGTTAGTTACGAGTATGTTAGCTGTAGATGTTCCCGACTGATTTATCTACTGATTATAGTAAGTAACTAAGTTTGTATGGATCGACTAACTGGTCCTGGTATCAGAGTTTGTCAGAGTCAGGACCTGAGATGCTAACTCTCCTTTTTAAAAGCTTTTTTTATAATAATAAAACTTTTTATAGAAAAGCCTTTTCGTCTTTTGACTCATATACGTAAATATTTTAGTATAGAAATGATATATTTTCCTGACTCACGTATACCTACCTACTCACGCATCATAACCACAAGAAACTTTACAAAAGTATATTGCATCTGTCTTAAAATATATATAGATAGTATTCGGTAAAGTACCTTTGTCAGATCCTATTAATTTTCAGTGTACCTCTGTAATTTTATTGATACTAAAAATAATTTAAGCACCGAAGGAAATTCCTCAAATTTCTGGCTGCTGGATTGTTTATCTATGTTTTGGAAAGATATAATGAAGTTACAAAATTGATTTTGTTCTTCAATATTTGCTAAGATTCTATGAAATACTCGAAAAAGTAAAAAAACTATTTTAAAAATTAAATCATTCTTTGTCGCTCTACCTTACTTAACCTCTACTTAACTTTTAAATCCTTTTTATTCAGGAATTTCAATTTCGTCTCCTTTTAACTATAGTTCAATGGGTTCTAGTCATTAGATGCCTCTTATGAAATAAACAAAGGAATAAAACAACAAAGTAAAAGTTATTAGATTTTTTTATTATACATTTTCATTTCGCTCTACAAGAGTTGCAAGTATTCGATCATTCAACTATATACAGCTTAACATCTTTTTTTTTGGTTTTTTCATACTCGTTTTGTATCAAAAGATCAGGCAGTGTCGGTGTAAGGTAGGAAAGGCTCAGTGCCATCCTTGGGAGCCGTGGGCGCCCCAGGGCTCCTCGGGGGAGGAGGCGGCGGCGTGCGCGGCCGCGGCGTACTGGTGGAGGTGGGCGGCGCGGGCGTGCTGCACCTCGGGGGTGTCGACTACGTATTGGCCGTCGTGGGTCAGCTGGATGTGAGCCTGGAAGTGAGAAATATCATTGTAATGTAATGCCTGGAGATGCAGAAGAATCTGACATAATTTCAGAAGAGAAACCAAGAACTAGTTGCTTTTTGACTATGAGTTGTGGAATAAATAAAGGCGACGCTCTACGACTCGATATTTGATGATATAGGGAAGACAGTTGGCAATAAAGATACAAGAAAAGCCGAGGATCTGGCTAAGTGGCAGCAGTCCAGCAGTGGATTGACCTTGATGACAATGGCGAAAACTCTTCGCTTGATGCAAAGGTAACGTTTTCAACTGTTCTTTATTTAACTGTTTGCTATTTTTATATTACCTGGGGACCGTTCCATTTGCCGTAACCAGCGGCGTAACCACCGCCGTAACCAGCACCATGTCCGAGACCAGCGCCGGCGTACGCGAGAGGAGCGGCGTAACCGTGAGCGAGCCCGCCGTGGGCAGCATTGGCGTGGGCAAGGTTGTGGGCGGAGATGTGGGCAGCCTTAAGGTGGGCCACCTCGGGGGTGTCGATCACACGCCCATCATGCGCCAGGGGAGCGGGGCCGTATTTGAGCAGACCTGGGAAAAAAGGTATGAGGTGAATTTTGTTCTGTTTTCAGATATATAAAGTCCTTATGGAATCATTTTCTTATGAGGCGATTTGCAGTTCGCTAAAATGACTGCTGGTCAAAAATGGTGGTAAAACGTTGTGAGCTGAATCACATCTGCCTCTGCTGACCAGCGCCAGCTGACGATCATAACCGCTCTTTCAAGGTATAACTACAAAAAATACTTTTGTTTCAAATAGGCTTCGCTCCACTTTATAGTATGATGGATGAATGGACTTTAAGGATGAATCAGAATAAAAGTTGTATTCAGACTTACCAGCGGCGGGTGCGCCGTAATGCGCGCCAGCAGCATAACCACCACCGAGGTAGGCACCGCCAGCGGGCGCCCAGGCTCCGTGCACGTTGGAGGCCTCTTGCGCGTGCGCGGCCAGGTGGGCGGCCTTAGCGTGCGCCACTTCCGGCGTGTCTAGCACGTATTTACCGTCCGGACTGAGCTGGACGGGCGCAGGCGCGTGCGCGTAGAAGGAGGCCTGAGCCAGGCAGAGGGTGGCTGCGAGGACAATCTGCAACAAAAGATGCAATTGGTTAGTTATATTCAATTTTTGCTGGTAATTTATTTGTTAAGCTAATTGGTAAATATTTTAGTATTGTGGCTTGTTATGTAGCCTATATAGGTAGAGGTAATTATGTTAGGAGAGGATACAGGATGCAGGAGAGTTTTTAATTTTCAAACTTGGTTGATATCTTGCGGACTCTAAGTAACGACAGAAATTCTCAATTCTAGATGAATTTATTTACCTACTGTTCTTACGTTCTGGCAATTTCAACAGTTTTATGATATTTATTAAGTGTTGAATATGGCAATTATAAACTTTAAGACGCCGCGCCGCCTTAACCACCTTGTAATCAAACGTCCCAGCGAGCCTCTAAGCATTTCTATACACCAATATGTAACAACATAATTAAATCAAAGCAGTTAATTGCCTGTTAAGTCAATGCAATTCTAATGCAATTAACACAGTAATAACTTCTACAATGGGTTGGTTATTAAGAAAACGCGTGCAGTTAACAGCCAAAACCGATTTTGGCCACGAGCGGTCGCCGGAGCGTGTCGGACGATTACACGGTTGCAGGCTGACGGGGAGGTTAGACAACCGCGCTTTCGTGCGGGAATGACTCACGTCTTTTCTGGTTTTGTTTTAGATTATGTTTTATATGCTAGAATCAAATCTAAATTAACTGCAAAATATAAATAAGATGAAAATAAATCTTGTGTTGTATCTTCTTTTGTGTAGATAGCAAGATTTTTGTTCTGATTCTGCGCTTTCTACGGATTTTTTTTTATATACATAAACGTACACTGCTTTAATCTATGTATTTATAACAAGACCATGGTATGTGTAACTAAACAGTTAAAAGTAGTAGGGCAATAAACTGAGCAATAGGTATAGGTATTCCTGTAGTTTAGCGCGCGTGAAAGAACGTGCATCTTAAGCAACTCATTGACAAACCAGTAACCACCTGTACGTGGTTCCGTGGTCAGTCATACGTGAACAATTAGTTCGATTTGGCCACCCAAAGCACCTACACTGTTGCTATTTCACACAAAATCGACTTTATGCTTTTCAGTTAAAATCCATATTTTAGGAGCTCGTTTTACAGGATGTTGAATGTATCGATTCTTAGAAACTTTCTGAGTAAACGGTAGCAGCAAGTTTTTGTAGTATTTTTTTGCAACTTTACGTCCGATGACTTTTTAAAAAGGAGAAATCGTAGCTTAACAAAGCTGAAGCCTGATGATAAAGTTTGAAGTAACGTTTTCCTGTTTTTACTTTTATAGTTTGATACCTTTTCTTAAAGCGAGAAATTGTATGAAGATTTTAATTAATACTGTTGAGGTCACATAAGCCCCATGCTTGAACTCGTTTGGTCTGTGTTGAGATTTGACCTCACGTTGACAGTCCACGCACAAGTACAAACCCGTCATTAATAACGCGGTTGCACTTATTATGTATACACCAAAACATGCAAAACTCGCAAGACTATATTTTATAACGTTCTCGTACAAGTCGCGTATAGAATCAATTAGCTCTTTTTCTCAAGGAACGTGTTTGTATTAACTTTTTGAAATCCATGATGTAAGTAACTCACTTCTCGTTTTCATAGCGTTTGCTACACAAAGCGTAGTGTTGCATAAGATCCGTACCACACAGGCTGGTTACGTTTCTAGTTTCACACGAGCGCCGTTTAGTGTATCTATCACAATAATCGCTCCGATTATGATATGATATTAACCTTATTCCACAGTTTGTAAAGCGTGCGAACTCGTGCACTGCACTTTGTAATGTAGCGCCAATTAGACCTTGTGGAAATTTTTAATTGGTGCAAAATAAGGGCATTTGAAAAAGCCTATTAATATGCAAAATAGCTGAGCCTTGCGAATTCCCTGGGCGGTGGTGAGAAATGTTGATGTTTAATGCAGGGCATAGGCTAACTCTACAGTATAAGTGCCTCATTTTCGGTCTAGCTTTCATTTTTCACTAGACGTTTACTATGCCTTTTGACTACAAAAGTACGCTCTCAATATACATAACATATTACCGAGCAAAATTAACTTAATTTCCCAACTGTTGCTCAGATTTAATTCAAAATCAGGCCTATTAAGCCTGACATATTTACCGACTTGCCCAAGCACTTGCCCAGCCGACTCCACCTACTAATCAGCGTTTACCTAACACTTCGTAAAGTTTGGTTCAGGAACATTATTTACGAGTAAACACGATGCCGCTTTCGAATGTCGCAAAGGCTTCTTGTATTGAAAATAGGGCTATTTAGCAAGGTTGACGAGAAATAACCCAGAAAGGCAGAACAGAGGAAAAAAGTCGTGATTTGTGAATCGATTTTAATGATCCTTCCTCTTCCAAATTTTGTTCATGAGAATTATTTTTTTGGATATTTGATTTTAATTATTTTTATCACTTTTTGATTTCCAGTTTTTTAATCAAAATTCGATTAGTTACAATACAAACTTCATCTTTACTATGTACTCATTTTCGACAACTAATAAAATAAAATTAGTTGTGCTGTTTCTAGGTAAAATTAATTAAAACAAGTAATTAAAAAACGTTAATCGCGATTCATTTTAGCAACCACAGTCGGAAGTACGTCTCGATAGATTTACGTACCGGATAGAGTGTATTCAATGCATTAAAAATCATAATCTACTAATTAAAACCGTTTCGTAAGAACCTACAGCTACATCTTGATAAGTTAAAATAATAATTAAGATTGTTATCACAGAATACACAACAGTTAGTACCCTACAGCTATTACCAAGGTCTGAGAGTGAAATTAGAAGTGTGATTTGCAATTTTAAACGTTCATACTCTAATTACCTACATGTTGTTTCATTGTCAATTAATTTTAAAAGTAAAATTAGGTGGAGTAACTAGTGGTAATGATGTTTTGCGTAACTCAGGGGTGTTACGTGTTTAACACCTCTGGCTTTGAACAATCAAACTATATGATGGGCTGACTGTAATACGAGTATGATGGTATAATAATGGTGCTGGACTAATGGGAAGCTGTGGTCACGACGACGAGTTTAAGATATGAGGAGCGCGACAAAAAGAGGAGAAACAATTACCTATGTCTTCATCGCACATACAATTACAATGATGATGACAAAAACCAAAAAGAAATAGAACAATTGACAATCACACACTTACTGCAATAGCAATAGATACCGAAATCTTCAAAGACTTGGCAAGCACAAAAATGGACTAATGTTTTACGTGACGCTATTAAACAGCGTAAACAGTGTATAAAAAGTGTCTAATAAACAATAATATCTAATTCCTAATAGAATTTAGAAATATTTAAATGACTTTAGTATTTATCAAACCAATTAAATGAAAACTTTCAACACCGCTGAATAAGGCTGGTTCCTTGATTTTTCATGCGATCCAATATTCTAATGACTGCTTTCTGACTTACGCGATAAAAGCAAGAGCGGAGTGGGATGAAGTCCGCTAAATACCAAATACAGACCACACCGTAGTACCATGAGGAACGGCCTTTCTGCGGTTCCGTACAATAAATCAGCAATATTATAGAGTATGGACAGTCGTGTCGAATTGCGTATGACTGCGTGCTGATATCTACTTATTACAGCTTTTGTAACGCGGTCGATACTGCAAGCTAGCTGAGATTTGCAATTTATAAATATCGATCATTTTCTAACAAATTGCAGGAAATGCTTCTGATGTTACGTTTTGAAATTGTACGTTTTTCTCCTGATTTCATCTTGTAATATTATAAATGTGAAAGTATGCAAGTCTGTGTGTTTGTCATTCATCGATTTAAGATTGAACGATTGAACTGTGTTGTTCTGTGAGAAGAAGTGAAATCATGGAGAAAGACGATACTTTTGAAATAGGAACCAATCGGGAAAACTTGAAAATTACTAGTAAAACTGCAGTACGACACTCCGCATACAAAAATGTAGTTATTTAAGACAATGCTTTATTTTCTGTTAGTTTTGTTTCTACTTAATTCACAGAATGACATTTTAGAAGCCTTTTTTGGTAAAACTTTGAGAACCTGATATTTTTGCAATAAATACCTACCTGCACTTTAAAACGTCTATTAATTGCAAATATTTCTGACTCAGTATTTCCCTGTGTTGGTATTTTAGGGCTCATAAAATATTGGCATTCTCGTATCTAATACACAGCGGCACTATCTATATTAAGCGATAATATTCATTAACCGAGGCTTAACCGAGACCTAATCTAAATCATTTGCCATTACGTCAAAATGTCCCGTAAAGTGGTAAAACTCGCTCGAACACGGATATTCTGTAGCAGATAAGTTATGTGAAGTAATTTATATCAAACTGTAATTTAAGTTGTTATAGGATCAAAGATTTGAGCTATTTTGTGATCAAAGTTAATAGGTATTTAACTATTTTATTAGGTTTTAAGTTAGACTATGTTCGTAATAACTAATGAGTTTTTCAGTTATGAAAACCGAAATAGCTGCTCTAATGTTTTTGGTATTAGGAAAGTTCATTGTAGCCAAAATAATTTTAAATACGGGGAACATTTTACTAAATTTTTTACAAGGTGTTTGTTACTTTTCTTCTTTATAAAGGTAAGGTCAGATGGACAATGCTAGGAAGCGTCGGCATTTTGTTTCCATTTATTGTTTTATTTAGTGAAGGATTTGTCTTCTATTGAAAAAAAAACGCTATGACGTCCTGTCTATTGCTTGCCTTGCACATTCGTTTTCAACTAAACTTTTTATCATTCCACTGCTGGGAGACCAGGTCCACCCTCGAAGGGTGATTAGGTACAAAATTTTATTATAAAAGAAAATAATATTAATCCTTAAAAATAAGATTATATAAGCTCTGCAAGTTATTCAAAATAAAATATTTTTCGTAACAGAAACATTAAGTACAAAATAAATATTCATGTAATTGCAAATTCCAATAGGCGTGTCTACAAATAAATTTTAATTCCTGGACATAACTCAGCACTTGTCCGTTACAAGTGACAGGTGATCTGTGCAGCGAATGCTTTGTTTACACGAAGCGAGTGTTCTACCGAGACTGTGCTTGATCAAGCGGGTCAGTTTAGGACAGTGCAGTTGGCCAAGCGTAAGCTATGGAAGTACTGAACTGGCCTGGTTTAACTGACTGGTAATCGAAGTTCACTTCATTTTGACACTTGCAGTAGTTTTTCTAAAACATTTGTAAAAAGTTCCAAGTCTCAAAATGAGTGAAAATGAAAATAAGATTGCAGTTTCGATTGGGAGAAGCTTATGAAATTGGTTGGAATATCTCGGTTGATATGTAAATTCACAGTTAAAACTTCTTGCTATCTGTCCTTGGAATTGGATTAAAACCATTCTGTTAAACATGCTTCGATAGATTTACAATACTGTTATCGAACCCTTGCCTATTATATTCCACAGGTCATGACACTACGCCTTCGCGCTATTGTTCGGAACTCGACAAGTAACAGCCGTGTCTTGGCCAAGGGCCCTATGCTAGTGTAAATACTCGACTATTCTAAACGAGCCATTAGTTTATTCTACTAACAATTGGTTTAGTGTTGCGCAATGATGAATGGTCACCGAGAAAGATCTAGTAAACTAAGCAGGTGGAGAAACTTTATTTATTGTTAGCTTAATTTATTTCGCGCTGTTGATTTATAATTTCTAATGTGGAGTGCTATATTATAATGTATTTACAGAATGTATTTAATTGTTTGTTTTATAATTGTTTTAATAGTTGATATTTTTGTGAAGTTATTTTACTACTACTTTTTTGGTCATGGGCCCAAAGCTTAAAATGCTCAAAAATATACTCGCTCTATAGTATAAAAGCAAGTTTATAAAAAAGCTTAGCTAGATAATCTATTTATTTATTTTATTTATTAGTTGCATATGTTTGTAATATTGCTTCTAAGTTTTAAGTATAATTTCCGTTGTAAATGTAATTGAATTTTAACAAAGCTTCCTAATAACATTACATACTCGTTGGCTTCATTGTATCCTTGCACTGCAACCATCACATTTTGCCATGACCTATCCAAACGGGCCGTTAACGATTCGAGAGCAACTCCATCGGATCACTTGATATTTACACGTACCCTTTACTCGGGCAGGCATTGTCCGAGCCTTTCGATCTCTAAGGAAACTAAGGACATCAGACAAAGGTACATAATTTGAGGGCGTGGGCTAACATCGACGCGCCCTCGCATTCTCGCAACGCCTGTTGCAATAGATCGGAATTATCATTCGGCGAACTGGTGCACAACAGTTGCAATGCAGCGTTACGAAAGAGGACGCTGGCGTGTTATGGTGGACGAAGGTCGGATTTCTCGTGTGGACATTGAAATTTGAAATTTGTCACGGTTCGTTTGCGGCTTCGGTCGTTTAGTTGCGTGGTAGAGGGCCATTCTGGTTAAGCTGCTTTTGTGTCAATGTCGATCGAATGCGCACGAAATTTTAATCACACATGCTACTTTTATTGAGTTTTAATGAAACATAACTAAATCACATTTTTTCTCTACTTGATATTTTTAAATAGATTTTATTATACGTCTACAAATTGGTATGATAGTTTGAGCTAAATTGAGACGCTTAGCCAACAACTATTTTTTCATTTAATTTCTCGGCTAAATATATACTTTAGTTTCTCGTTGCAATACTTAAGTGAGACTAATAAAGTACACGGTACTTTGCATACACATTGGCAACTACTTAGTCACGCGAGGCGATGTAGAAACGTGCCATCCGCCGCCCACCGCGCTCGACCTAATTATGCGTAGCAGATGCGCGCCCGCCCTACGCTCGTAGCATCTCGTAGCTGGGCGTTTATTCAATGACACAAGAAAAATCTTCTACTTCATGGTTTAGCTAAACCATTAGTGAACTTGTTTTTTAATCCAAGCTTCATAGGTTAGCATTTTAGTCGTGAATTATGAGTTTTCTTGCAATTTTTCGGGACAAAATGTGTTCTATACCCGATTCTATGATCAACTACTTCCTAGCCAATTATATTCAAGACAGTTCAGATATTTAGTCTAGAAGTAACAGATAAAAGGACAAATAGTTACTTTCGCATAGTGTTTTGGATGTATCGCGAATCTTCAAAAACTAGCCTCTTCGAAATATGTAAAAACGCTAAAAGTGTTCTTTGAAAAATCCGCAAAAATCAAATCAACGTAAATGTATAGTTTATAAGTAATTTTACATTTAGACATGAAATTAGGTTGATACGAGTATACCATCGAAAGACATTCTCACCGAATTTTGTCAAAAAAATGGGTTACACAAGGATTTTCATTTTCTATATTTGGCATACTCGGTAGATACCACAAAACGTTGCAAGGCCAAGTTTAATAGTTTTCCTTATGCCTTTCCGATTTAATCCTCGCATGAATTTTACTGAAATTAACTTCCTGGTCGAAACGAGGATACTTAATAGGTATATTAGAATGTATCGTATTACCATTATTACCTACATTTTTACTAAAAATCTATATCTACTCAGTTTTTATATAAATGATAGGTTATATGAGTTAGTAAGAGAGAAATTTGTATTATCAACAGGGACTGACTTAGTGTAAAATTTGCATATATATTGCATTTTGCAATTATACGAACAAAGTGTAAATTTACATGACAATGGAAAGAAGCCCGTTGTCTGTCCGTAGGCGAAGTTACGCCGGATGCGTGCTATCTTGCACTTGTTAGGACCTTGACTTGCTTGCTAGTAAATGCAAGGAATCTGAGCTCTTGAACTAAGTAAGTATATTGGGATTTGGAACCTATTTGACATTGGCTAGTAACTGAAAACCACTTGGGCTCGTTAAGTTTTCGTAAATATACGATTTGAGTTGCGATCGTCGTTTGTTTTTCTTCTGTTGTGGACACTATTACTTAGTTTTTAGTTTGGCGTTTTAGTGAATTTACCAAAGGTTTTTAAGAGCAATAAAAAGAGACGAAGAACAGACTTTTACTTGGCAGTATGATGTTCATTTTCAAAAATGTAGAGAAGGTAAGAAAAGTACTTAAATATTAGGATAAAGTTATGATTATGAAGTAATGGTATGCCACTTTGAAACTTGTGAAATGTGTATTATGTGATACAATTTTAGGAATGTTTGCTGCAATTTGCCGTATTGTAATTGCGATTGTGAGCCCAAGATTTATTTGGTATTGACAAATTGCGGGCGTGGTCTAGCGCCGCATTAGCATGCTAGAATTAATGAGCTCGATTGGAGAATATGGTTTAGAATAGGACTGAGTCAAGTGTTAGTAATTATTTTTAGGGGAAGTTTTGGATTGTTGGGAAACTGTTACGTGAATGTTTATCTTTTTTTATGAGGTGTAGGGAGTTATAGGACTATGACAGTTGATACTCTAGTATTACTTGAAGTAGAATTTTGTGGGTTTAAAAAATATAGGTAATAAATAAAGCACTTTAAAATCCAAAATATCACATCACATGGGGTTGATAATAGACTAGATCACTATAAGCACTGAAAAGGCACGTTAAATAAAGCAAAACTGAAGGAAACCAACACTCACCAAAGACTGCATGATTATTGTGTATTTGACTAATTTTAAAGAGATCTCAAACGAACTAACTAAGCGCTGCTGGTTTCAGAACTCGCTTAGAAATTTTCGCCTAAGCGTACGTGTGTTCACAACCACCTTCCGATTCGGAATGTTGACTATCGGCAGCCCGCCTCCTTATATATGAAACACCCCGCTTTGGCTGTTCGTAATTGGAAACAATTAACTGGCCGGCAAGCGCAATGCTTTAATTTTTTAATTTGTGAGATGGCCATGCGCTTCCGCCGGTAACGCTACGAGATATTTCGGGACTAAATTCTAGACTCTTTTTTGTTTGAACTTTTTAGTTGCTTTTAGTTGCTGGCTGGAAATAGCATTCGGAATTTAAAATGTAGCTGTCAATACGGAGTGTAATGGTGATAAAAGACGTAGGCCCGTTGAGTAAGATAATGGGACACCGCTCCTATTATATTCCCATTTGGTGATCGCATTCATATTGCAACTAGTTCGATTCGTTTTGAAATAGCAATACAGTTAATATGTTTAACTTGTAGTTATTAGATACTGGTACTTACTTACAGTTACAAAGCATAGGTATAGTTTTAATATATTGTGTTTTCTTTAGAAACAAATGACTGTCGAGCACGATGTATGTAATCTTTGCTATTAAAGTTTTAAACTAAAAGTTTTGACCGTTTTGACAAAACAAAAATGTAATAACGATTTTTTTTTTTTGTTAAATTATTCCATAACAAATTGCGTTGAAAATCCAATATTATTCGAGTTTCATGATCAAAGCGCACCTAAAACAAAAACATTCAAAATTGTTTTTTTTTTTACAAAAATCTACTTACAACTTAATAAGTTAATCTGTAACTAATTCAAAAATTTCCTAATAATTATAATTACTAACATCACTAACACAACAACACTCCGCAACATCAAATACTTAGTTTCCGGGTACGACCTGCCGATGTCGCCGGATTCGAATTTGCAATCCTTCACATGACGACCTGTTTGGCTCAGTGGTAACATATCCGCCTTACAAGCCAGATGCCCCGGGTTCGATTCCCGGCCAGGCAGATGTTTGAATGATGAATTTGAATATCTGTTCTGGGTCTGGGTGTTAGTTGTCCTTGTCTTTGTGTGTGTTCCATGGCATCCCCGACACAGGATTTATCCTAGTGGCCCAGCTATGAGTGTAAAACGTTTATTTATTTATAACCAACCCAACCACTACGCCACGGGGGTTATCATTAGTTTTACTACATATCTACCTATACTATACGTAATACATTTGATCAGTCATCAATAACGACCTTGATGGAAAGTGCTTGATAAAATGCACTTACGTACGAATATGTCGACAGCTACTTACGAGTACAACACACAAGGTAACACACAACACAAAGATATCTATACTCTCCATCCTAAGGTTGCCTGGAAGAGATCGCTCTTAGCGATAAGGCCGCCAGTTGTCGCACTAGTTTTAGGTGCTATAATCCTTTTGTTTGTAATTTATGGTGTGAACAATAAAGAGTTTATCTATCTATCTAGGTATCTATAGACGAGATATATCGTTTTTTTTTTCAAACAAATATACGGGAGTCGATGTGATCGAAATTATGTATTAGCGTACATAGCAGAGTGTCTTAAAATAAAATATATCAAAACCAAGTTGGTTTTCGTGGTAGAAAAATTATTCGCTGTAAATGGCCAACCTGTTTCTGATAGCTTTAGAACTTTACCTTTATAAAGAATTACATTTTGTTAAAAGTAGCTTATGTGATTATCTGGGGTATGTTAGCTACCCAAAGTTCATGCAAATCTGTTTAGCCGTTTTTGCGTGATAGTGTCGTTTTTGGTTAAGAAACAAACATATATTACAAACTAAATTTTTCACCTTTTCATAATACGAGTATACGTGAAAATTAATCAAACAAAAAATCATCTTTTAAAGGGCAAAGACCCAAGCACAAAAATCTAGTTTTTTAAGTATCTATTAGTTTGTTTTTAATTCTTGAAGTTATTAGGCCCTGATGAAAAGTTACAGTTTGGCAACTTATAGCATATTAAGTTCTTTGCCGTCGACACGTTAATTAATGACGTGTTATTTGTGTTTGCTAAAAAAGTAATAGTAAAAAGTGTAAGCACATTTTCTTAATTAAATGGAAACACGGCACGGTTTATTGTCGCTTGTGTTTTTTTTTTTTTTTGTGTAGAAAAAAATAATCAGCGAATGTTCACTTTGATAGCCCTATGTCTGAGCATGCGATGTTGTCGTCACTTTCACTCTGATGACTTTTTGAAGAAGAAAGACAGTGACTGAGATAAAATCGCAAACGTTAGAATATAGACCTAGTTTTATTATATTTGCAACCGGAGTTGTTATCTGAAATGGTCGCAATAAATAGCATTACGTTTATCTTTAAATTAATTTTGCCTGAAATTAGAGATCGTTTTAACTGTCTATACGCCGCTGTTTTCATATATAGATCTAAAACTTGATTTTATTTATTTTGTATAATTTATTAGTGCATATGTTTAAAATAGGCATTTCGCTTACGTTGTTTTCGAGTAGAAAATTAAATTTAAATTCTTTTTTCTATAGATCTAAAACTTATAATTAATTTTTAATCTCAGACAATTGCTAATAGCTTTTTTTCTTTAAAATTGACACATTTCAAGTCAGTAAGAAATACATTAGTAATAACATTTGAAACACGCGTCAAAAGACATTACACAAATATTTTAAATGCAATAATTAGATATATCTGTAAATGGACCAGTTTGCCGCGTGTTGTAGGCGCGGTCGCAATTAACTTCAAATGTGTCGCGAGGAAGGACGCGCGTTGATGTGTTTTGTATGAACCGACTACGAAACAATTAGGAGGTTTTCAGTTAGATTTTTATGTAAAACTTCCTACATTATTTCAATAATTTTATTAACTAAATGATTTTTATTTCTGACTAGGTGCGTTATTTCACCTAGGGTTCTGTTACGCCTTATATCGTAATTCCCCAAACACCCCAATCATTTGTTTGTGATATTATTTGATGCATTATTTACATAATAGGATGAAGTATTCCTTAATTTAAGGTTTTTCCTTACTACTTCCCGTTGCAAGTAAATCTATAAAGTTGTAAAACAAGGGTTAGGCGCGCGTTGAAGTCCTTTGTACCAAAATATGTAATAACGTTCTAATGCTTTTGTTTTAGATTTTACTGATGATGATGATAAATTGTTGATTATTTTATTTTTTTACAAATTGATAAATTATTTTTATAGAGTTATACAAAATCCAAAACGTTTTTATCCCGGAATAAGTTAACTTTAAAAGTATTTAAAAAAAATGCTTTTATTGCATTGTTATTGGAGTTACACGGCTATACCAAATTCCACTTAATTCATCAGCTTCATCGGACTTTGGAGAGTAGTTCTAAATTCAGTGTCCAGATTTGACCCAGACTTACATACTTATTACATACAAACATTACAAGAATAAAAGCTCATAAAATATACAGTACGGCAGCAAGTATAACCGTGAAACGTACTTAGTGTAGACTAATTTACGTAGGTAGGTATATCATTATATAGGTATTATGGATATGATATATGTTTACAGGTAATGTAATATCAATCTCATTAGCATATAACAAATGAGTCTTCGGAGTTCCGTCTCGGTCGAAGGTAACGAGCACGACGCTGGGGGCGTCTACGAATGTAACCTTAGGCTTGATTACTTGTAACAATATGGAAGTATTTTCGTGTATTTCGATTGTTACATCTCTTTTAGCTTTGTTATTTTTTTGTATTTTGTTTTGTTTGGTGTTTTTTTTTCATACAAAAATTATCACCTCACTAATTAACCTCACCCTTACGTAAAACACGTATGTATAATATTTATCCAAAATGTACAATTTGTTTATTGAAATTAAAATGTAACCCAAATATTGCAAATTCTTCGCGAAATTCGGGTAAAATGTTCAGATATCTCACAAATTAACAATTCATTCTATTCAAATCTACCGGAATTATTATACATCCGCAAGAATTCCATATTCCAATAACTGACTTAGCGTGGGCTGTGAACAAATACACAATCTACCATTTTTATCTCTCGAGAAAGAGACAAACATAATTATCCATATTTTGGTTTTGTCAAATCTACGCGTTGATAAAACGATGGAAAAACATGAGTCTAGAAAAAATTAACACAAAAAAAAATTGTCTATGGTTCGCACTAGGTGGGCTGCAGTCAGCGTTAGTGGATGACCCCCTACTTTCTTAATCTTCGACTACTACAAGTGCGATATCTCGAGGAAATGCAAGTCCATTTGAAAGTTATCTAGCGTGACTATCACGCGCAATAGCTTCGAACATGCAAATTAGTTGCTAAATCTCTTCATGAATGAAACTTGCATTCAAATAAAAGTATTACGTGGGTGTCTTATCTTTAATTGCGATTTTATATCATATTCATTTATATGTATACTAGCTGCACCCCGCGGTTTCCCCGCGGTCTATTTTGTTTAATAAAAAGTATCCTATGTTACTTCTAATACCTCCAAAAATATGTGTCCAAAGTTTCACTGTTGAGTAACTGGTTGATAAGAAACTTAGTTTGAAGCGAATGAAACAGAATCCTTCGAGATAATATTATAAATGTCAAAGTTTGTCTGCTTGTTTGTTGCTCAATCACGCAGAAACGGCTGAACAGATTTGGATGAAATTTGGTACTAAAGTAGCTTATATCCTGGATTAACATATGGCTTTCTATCCCGAAAAAGGTGGGTGGAATCGCGGGACGCCGCTTGTTAATAATAAATGCAAAAAAATATGGATGAGTGTGTTTGTTACTTCTTCGCGAAACCTCAACAAATTTGAATAAAATTAGAAATAGATAATAAAATATATTTACATCTTAAATTTAAAATAACAAACTAAACTGAATGGAACTAAGAAATTTATAAAAAAATAATAATCAAAAAGTAGTTTTTGCCCGTGTGGCAAAGTACCAAGAACGCTGGCTGCATTCCCGCGCTGAATATAGATATAGATTAATTAATTAATTAGATATACCTTGGATCAATACCTATGCTACATTTCATAATGCTCATCATTATCTTTTTGTTTCACTGCGTGGGTGAAACTGCGGGGTGGAGCTAATAATTTCATAAACACTTTTTTACAGAATTACAGATAGAATCTAGACACCTTAACTCAAATCTTTAGTCGATCTAGATCCTACTTCCAATTAGCTCAGTAATCATAATCCGCAATAAAACTAAATCTAAGCAAATTAATAAAATAAGTGAAACTTTATAATATGTGAATTCCAATAGATTTACCGTCAGCTTGACAAATTTACGCGGGTCTCGCGTGGGTGGCCCCAAATAGTTAGTCTAATTGGAGACCAGCCTGTGTTGAGCCATTTCGATTGTCAGTTCTGCATCCTTCTCTGAGAACTGGGTAATTAGCCGCCGTTATCTAGATCTCGAAGTATGTCTTCTACTGGAACAACTTGATTTGTTTAGTTATTTAGAGTATACAGGGTTATTCATAAAGGGTATGCTAAGCCGAAAAAGGACTCATCATTATGTACAACTTTTACTACAGGACCAAATCAGAATTCGCGAAAAAAAACTGCTAGTACCATGAGCCCTTTTCGGCTTAGCATACCCTTTATGAATAACCCTGTACAGAGTTATGAAGAAAGGGTATACTATGCCGTCGTAGCGAGGTCTTGAACTCACATGGATTGTATTCTGCCGGTTTTAGCGAATGCAATGCACGACTAAGGTGATGTACATCAGTTGTCATTCATCAACAATTAGTAGGTACTCATCATTATAAACAGCTTTTATTGTGAGACTAACTTGGAAATCGCGAAAAAAACATCAGCCGTTCCATATTATATTTTGTTAAGTGTCATTGATATTTTTCTATGGAACAGCTGAATATTTAATCGCGATTTCAGGGTTGATCGCATGGTAAAAGTTGTTCATTACGATGATCACTATGAGCCCCTTTCGGCTCACCATACCCTTTCATTATAACCCTGTGTAGTTAGTTATACAGGTATAGTTAGATAGACAGGTATAGTTAGGTAGACAGGTATAGTTAGGTAGACAGGTAGAGGCGTAGTTAAATGGTATTTGATTTGTTATGTTTTATCAAAGGTCAAGTTTGGTTTTTCGCTGAGAATTTTTGTTGTGTAGCGGTTAAATTAATAAAAAAGTTTAATCGAAATAGTGTTTGCACACAGATTACTTTATTTAGATTCAAAACTAAACTTATTATCTGTAAAAATATCTTGTAATGTAGCTTAAACCTACTATAGGTAATATAGGTATACACTATACCTAGAAGGATTTAACTGTGTCATTATTTTTCTGGAGGTTTTATCTGTGTGTCTATGTTTATAGTTTAGGCTTGTACTATTCAGTTCTTCTGTTATTGAATCCAGGAGTGGGATGTAGCTAGGAGCGATCTCTTTCAAGCACATCTCACTACTGGCCGCTAGTTGTTGCATTGCGACAACTTTTGATATATTTGTGTGATATATTTGTGTATAAGGTTTATATATGTATTTTCTAATCATTTAGTTATGATAGAGAAATAAAAGTATGATCGCAAGAATTTTTCAATATGGATGATACAATTCTTCAAAAGAAAATAATAGATGGTCAAAACTGAAAAAGAAGTCAAGTCGTCTCTTTTTAACTTTAACTCTACGACTCTAACTCTTTCTCATAGATACGAGTACGAAAAATTACTCTGGCTGCCTGTTTTCATTTCTGTAGATAAGAAAATCAATTAATAACAAGTGACCAAAAGTTAAAAAGAACTCGTAAAGTAAAGAAAAAAGTAAAAAGTTGTCTATTTTCAACTCTATTTAGATAGATAAAAGAACGAAAATCTTAGTTACAGAGAATACTTCCTCAAATTCAATTTCTATTTAACAAAGAATAGATAAACTAGACGAATGGGCGAGCTTCCAGGCGAACCGTCGAACAAACCGAGACGTGGGTGAGCCGAGACTCGAGACATACCTGCCATCGACTGTTTAATCTTAAGGTAAGGCCAGTTCTACACGGATGACGGAATTCGTCGTCTCATGTTCTCTATTGTATTGTAATGAATACAAAGTTCAAAGTTTACGCTCACTCGGCAAATAATAATCATAAAGAACCCAACTGCAACAATGACACTTGCAATGTAAAGATGCGAGGATAACCTATAGCTATACATGCTGGAATAAGCAAAGATAATGCAAAGGTACTAACTATACCATTTAACCCAAAATTTATCTAAGTATTCCATAGGTATGATAGAGTTAATAACCCACACGCATCATACAAGAAACCCTGAAAACATACTACTTCTTTTTTTAGAGAGTCGAAGGGCCTCACCGCTGAACTAAATCATAAAGGCATTTGTCTCGCTTTTTTTGAAACTAACAGAATGAGACGAAAGCCAGGGCAAACTACTTTAGGCTCACTACAAGAGTTCGTGGTACAGTCCCTGAAAAAGACTAACACGGAGACCAATAATTACCATCTTATTTGTGTGCATCAAGTCTTAGTTTCATTGCTTGTCCACCATTCTCAGGAATTGGTCACGGCCTGACCGGAACATGCGGCTGCAATAGGATTCGCACAGATAATGTATTAGCCAAGCACAAGGCAATTTTTGAGTCGGTTCTGTAACTTATAAACAATTTCACTGTAATCTGCAATGTTACATGGATTCTTCATTATTACATCGAAAATTAATTAAATGTGGGAGCTGCATGGCAACACCAGACTGAGTACGGGTTTTAACGTCTCTCTTAATATTATACTATCGAATAGATTATCTTACAAGAACTGTTTGTTTTACCTGAATTTAAATCAGCTGATGTATTAATCTAAGAAATAAGTCTATTCTTAATTTCAGGAACATCCATTGAGCCGTTTCAGTGTGAAGAAGTAAAAAACATAAATTCATTCGCTAACTTTCAGATTCTGAATTTTAGTGTGATCATAATTAAAAATTAATTAATTAATAGTTAAATTGTTTTTTGTTGTTGTTAATTGTGCCCTATTTTGACATTTTTACTAGGTACTTACTCGACAAACTAATTTAGTGAATAATCTAGTCTGGAATCTACTACACCGAACCTTTAATAATAATTAAAGGTTCGATGTTGTCGTAATTATTAGATACAATATAAGTCTCGAAGGTAAGTCCCCATAAAATTAATATCACATAAATCGCCTACTTCTTGCCCATAGGCCATAAATAATGATCCAATTTCAGATTTATAATACATTTAAACTGTTGTAAAATACTCCTTAATTATCACACTATTAAATCGCATAACGACTTATTCGGGTCATAACAGAGCTGGATCGAAGGCTGATGCTAATGAGGATGCTAATTTGTTATTATAAGATAATAATTACATATTAAAAACAGATAAACATCGAAACATGATGTATACAAGTTTAGCGAAGCTTGCGAAGCAGTTGTTTTACATACGAATACCACTGGCTTTTCGATAAAAGAAAACATCGTGAGGAAACCTGCATACGTCTAGAGAAGAAATTCAATGGCGTATATGATTCCGCAAACTCACATTTGGCCAGCGTGGTGGAATAGGTACGGCCTAATCCCTCTTCAAGGGTAGACCTGTATCCCAGCAGCGGGAGGATAAAAGGTTGAGTATGATGTTAGCATTTAGAGATGCCATTGCAGGGTTTAGATTTAATTACAAGCTAGCTTAATAAAACTTACTGCGTACAAAATTTT
Source organism: Alcis repandata (assembly GCA_949125135.1). Taxonomy (NCBI): domain Eukaryota; kingdom Metazoa; phylum Arthropoda; class Insecta; order Lepidoptera; family Geometridae; genus Alcis; species Alcis repandata. The sequence continues at coordinate 6,762,694 of OX421241.1, forward strand.
TGTTAGAAAATCAATATAATGATGGTTGGTGGTTTGAGGATAACTCTCAAGGTAAAAGTTTATCTTCGAGTATAAAATACAGAACAATATCTTCGGACAAAACTCAATTGAGTCACTTCCCACCTCAGATTAGGCGTGGTCAGCTTCAACTTCGAAGTAAAAATACACAAATGCTTAGCTTGTCTATAGAAAAAGCCATGGCCAAGTTCTGCAAGTCTAACATAGCCTAATAGCCTGATTATTGTTCTCTATTATTATGATCGTTATCTCATGACTACAAGACGATGTCTCAATCTGGCCCTGGTATGATAGTTGCGGGAACATAATTCTACGTCTGTCACTCATTTGGACGAGAACTAAGACAATTGAGTTTATGTAAACTTGTTGGATTGTAAACTGCTCATTTAGTGTTTGAAGCCCTACCTAGATCTGTAATATCTATGGTAAAATGTGGTTGAATTGCCAGAGCTAAAGGTTTTTACCTACAATGATATGGAAAAACAATGAGATCACAAAATATGTTCTATAATTCAAAACTTAAAAGTTTTAACAACTTAGAGAACTTTAAAGTGATTTCCAGGCTTTGCGGTCTTTTGTTTTACTCTTAAAATAAGGAATCTGGGCGTAAAAATAGGAAATTCTTCCTTGTGGATTTTTTAGAGTAATTTTTCTATAAATTTGGTAACTAGCGCTGTTTGACTGAAAAGGTGGCAGAAGAACTTTTTACCATCTTGTATTTCGATCCAGAAGCTATCGAAATCATACTTTTTAACCAACTTCAAAAAAGGAGGAGGTTATCAATTCGTCTGTATGTTTTTTTTTTTTTTATGTTTGTTACCTCATAACTTTTGACTGGGTGAATCGATTTTGATAATTCTTTTTTTATTAGAAAGCTCACGCTTCCCATTTGGTCCCATTTCAATTTAGTCCAGTTCTGATAATGGCATCCATGAGAAAACCATATAAGTCTTAAATTTGCATTAAGTACGTGCGCGACAAATTGATGAATAACTCAATAGTCGGTCTTTTGAAGTCGGTTTTTGATTTTGTTTTGTAAAAATAATGTTCTTGTTGTAATTCCAGTCCAACGGAATTTCATTATTCATTGATCTCTCTACCTACGATAAATGAATATTCAGTTGCTGCCTTATAGTAAAGGCTACGGTTTCCACCTGACTCACCACAATTAGTAACCACACTGCGGATATCGTTCGTAATATCATAATCTCCCGGATACCTAAGGAGTATGAATATGTAAGCAAATGCGGTCAATAAAGCCGAAAGGCGTAAGAATGTAGATCGATCAATAAAGTACAGTGAAGTGACTACAGTAAGAAATGCAGTATGAGCAATGTTCCTTGGTTCTAACGAGATAGCAATTTTAGGTCATCTTAAACAAGTTTGATGAAAATGAAAATTTTTAAGGGCTTTAAAATTTAGCTGAAGTTCTTTTAAAGGTAAAAGACAATTAATTTTGATCCCTGTTTTAAATAACAACCATTAACCACTGCCACCTGACGAGATATAGCTGACGTAGACTTGTAGGTATTCAAAGTTCCTAAAAAATAATTATAAGCCACCACATGATTTTTTTTTCAAATACAGTACAAAGTTTTCCGAGTTCTGATTGCGAACAGACCATTGATTGTGTTATGTTTAATTGCACATATTCTGCCTTTACGATTTTAATACGAGCGTGTGCTTGGCACCTCCAAGTGTGTGTGTGTGTGTTGATGGTGACTCCTATCTATACCTCCTTACTGTTAATACGCCGCTGTACTTCAAATATCAAACCTGTACCTACCTGCACTTAGCCACAATTTAGCGTTCGTGACTTCTCACCGCTCCCGAGATTGTCTGCTTTTGATAAAGTGACATATCGGGTTGGATCTTAACTCTTTGTCTTCGGAAATGTGTGTTGTAATTACATGACTGTATATTTTACTTTACTTTATATCGCTACGGTTTGAAAGGGCAAGGTTGTTATGGTATACCGTCCTATGGAATATTTTGTGATACGATTGTGTAGTTCTAATGGACAATAGAGCTTTTGATATAGGCACGGTTAAGAGCAAATCGCCTGATGATAATCGCTCTAATTTTATAGAAACGAAATTTGTCTGGATGTTTGTTACTCCTCCAAGTTTTATATGCTGGTTGGGATTGGATGAAAATTATGATAGAGACAAATTATTGCTTATTATAGCCATTTATTTCAGAAAACATTAGGAACATTGATTGAGATTAATGACATATTTCGGTGAAATTATATAATGTCCCGCAGCTCGGTGTGCCTTTTGGCATAGGCTCTCCATTGTGCTCGGTCCTCTGCAACTCTAGTGAGACAAATTATACCTTGGATTAACTAGATCCATTATTGTTTACACCAGATATACAAGCAAAAGAAAAATAGCACTTAATACATAAGATACTTTTCATCATCATCACCGTCTTTCATCACCGCGCGAGTGAAACCACAGAGCGTTCCTAGGTTTCTTCTAACGCTTGCTTAGAAGAAATGCTCTATCGTCAACCGCATCGTTGCTTACTATCTGGCGAGATAGCGGTCAAACGCAATCCTATCAATGAATGAAAAAAAGGATCTAGGATCCTACAAATCGTTTACCTATATTAAGACAATAAAAGAAGCCTATGCATTAGCACCATAGATTAGATCCCAGAGACTTCCATAATAGTCAGTTTGTGTGTTGAGAGCCAGTGGCTTCTCCAATGGTTAACAGAATAAAGTTATTTTCTCCACATGCCTACTTTTGTTCTGAGAATACTTACCGGACGTAAAATAACGACAGAAATATGTCTGTACAGGGTCATAATGCTACTTATTATCTTTTCGAGTATCTGGACAGGACGTCACTATTTCACTAGTTCCGTTGTTCGAAGTTCTTTTCCTTGTATCCCAATTAACTATCGATAATTACTTTATCAAGAAACTGATAATGTCACATACTTACATTTTATTTGAGTTTATCCATTGTTTTAATTTAATTCTGCGTCAAAAAACTCCACCGTCTCTTCGATTTTTTTACATTTTATGGCCGTTTTTGCTTGCCCACCTGTTTTTCTTTAACACTCCTACGCAACATGTACAAATGAAAGGTTAAAAAGTTTCACGCCGATATCAACATTTGTGGCTTTGTAGGACTCAAATGGATGGACCAATTTCAATGCGACTCCGATTGAATAAAGCTTATTTCAACAGGATGATCGGGACTTATTTAAAGAGAGCTTTTCAAAGTTTTTTTCTAAATTGGCTAGGTCTTTTAATTTCTCAAAATCAAATACTTGCCAGAAATATAGTTCTGGAAAGTATTTGACTTTAAAAAAAAATTATTTAGCTATTTTCTTTATAATTTTTATTTTAACTTCTAGTCTTTAGTCTAAAGACTCACTTCTTACATGTCATATCTATACAGTAAAATTCAACGTCATTATCATGGCACAGATACCTTGTACTTAACGGACTAGGTACTTGTATAAGGTAAATGGACAAAATCGGCCGGATTGCATTACAAAGTGGAGGTCAATTCAAATAATTACGCCTTCGATGCACTTGCCTCCGTCTACAGCTGGAGGCTTATCATTAATGAAACACGTTATTAACTCTCCACTTATTCCTATTCATTATATTTAATAACTAGCTGCGCCCAGCGGTTTCACCCGCGTTTTCCGAATTAAAAAAGTCTATGTGTTAATCCAGACCATGAACAACCTTCATTCCAAATTTCATGTCAATCCGTTCAGCCGTTTTTGCGTGAAAGAGTAACAAACATACGTGAGTACATCCATACATTTTTACAAACTTTCGCGTTTATAATATTTAGTAGGATAAATCAGCGTTATACGTTTTATAGATATTTGAGGCTAGAATAAAGAACGCAAGATGGACTGAAACGTTAAGATTATTGTTTAATTTTTGGCGTTTACGCGTCAGATTTTGATGAAAGTGTGTATGTAATAAAAACTATCAATACGAACTTTAATTTATTTTACATAAACAATTAAGCCGTGAAAAATTATCGTATTATTAATTTCAATGAAGAAATTTAAGATGTAAATATATTTTATGTATTCTAATAGTCAATAAATATATGTTTGAATGAGAAAAAAAACTCAATTTCAATGAACACCATGTTCCATCGAAACCGGACTTACTTAATAGTACGAGTTCACTTAATATTATGAGTTGACTTTAGACGCAAAGTTTATTTTCGAAACCATCTGAAAACAAGAACATTATTTTTACAAAACAAAAAACAAAAACCGACTTCAAAAGACCGACTATTGAGTTATTCATCAATTTGTCGCGCACGTACTTAATGCAAATTTAAGAAATATGGTTTTCTCATGGATACCATTATCAGAACTGGACTAAATTGAAATGGGACCAAATGGGAAGCGTCAGCTTTCTAATAAAAAAAGAATTATCAAAATCGATTCACCCAGTCAAAAGTTATGAGGTAACAAACATAAAAAAAAATAATAAAAAAAAACATACAGACGAATTGATAACCTCCTCCTTTTTTGAAGTCGGTTAAAAATACGGAATGTTTTTGACAAGTATAATAAGTAATCTTGGGCTTTTCAAGGTCAGAGTGAATAGGTATCTTCTAAGTCTGCGTGCATCTTTGACCACATCGTCGCATACCAACACGCGAGTTAGTGGTCAAACGAGGACTTGTAATTATTAAAAAATAAATTGTGTTTTTGATTAGACACATTTTTGTATATAAATATTAAACATTTAGGTGTAGGTACAAATATGTAAAGTTTAGGACCACAACAAGTTTAGAACTTTACTGAAGCTAACAAGAACGAGTAGGAGAAGTGGTTATCATTGCACGTCTAAGTAAATCATAATTAAATGTCAGTCTTGAGTAGTTTCATTCATTTGTAATTTAATTTAAAAACAAAATTAAGATGACTTATTTAATTTTTCAAGTTATTGACAGGTTTATGATAATTTATCTCATTGATTGACAACTCAGTTATTCGGTAGAATAAAATGTTATTACGTCGGTTGTACAGTTGTACTATTTGTGGCATATCTGAATATTTTGATGTAGGTACTCCTCGATTCCTACACATTTGATTGATTTTTCCTTGATTGTTACAGCCACCATTTACTGTCGCTGGGCGGCTTATGATGCGTCCTCACATGGCTGATACATACAATTTTAGCTGTAAACTTTCTGAAACTGTTGCTTTGTGTCATATCGTGTGTATAATTTTAACAACATAAATAACAGCCTTCGACTCGCTGGTCCAATGACATTGTAAAGGTGGCTAGAAGGCAGTGGATGAGATTTTACTGAAAAAAAGAGCGCTGAAGAAGAGACCTATATATCTACCTATATTTCTATTCATATTTATATTATAAATGCGAAAGTTTGTGTGTTTAAATGTTTGTCACCACGTACCTCCGTAATTACTTTTTTTTCATATATATATAAAAGAGCGGCAAACAGGCTGACGGCCAGCCTGATGTTAAGCAGAACCTCCGTAATGACTAAACCGATTTTGATTAAATTTTTGGCAAAAAGATAGTATAGCTTATACCTGGATTAACACCTAGGCCTAATTTTCATCATCATCATCATCACCACGCAGGCCAAACCGCGAGGCGCAGCTTATAAAATAATTACCGTATTAACCAGAGCATTATTTATGTAGAGCATTTCTTATTGACTGTTAACTTACCTTGTAATGTGGCGTACGTTACATTTTATTAGGTGTTTCCTATTATGTGGCAGTTGCATAATATCCACAAGAATGGGATTTCCTGCAGGTTGATAAGTTATGAGGTGAAAGAACAAAGTTACATGGCGTTGTGCAAGCTGGTATAGCCGTCATAGTAATGTCATTAGATACAGAACATTGGGTTAGTTGTGTTGTAATATTGGATTACAAAGTATGTCCACTTACAATACAATATCACATTAATAGCGTGGTAGAGATCGATTTTAGTAATAAGGGCGTTATTTGTTTTGTATTTGTTGGAGAGGAAATCACTCGCCTTATGCTAAACGTTACGTTTGCCCATAACAGGTTTGTGCCAGAATTTTGAACTCTTAATTTAAAACCCCACGCGGTACAGCGCTGCGCTCGTCACCCTGAGATTGTTGGACTCGTTTGAAGCGTTTATCTCTTAACTTAGGTATAATTTCTGGTGTAAAATTAACATATAAGCTACTTTTCATCGTCATCACCCTCAGCTGGTATCTAATACATTTTTATTACTAAAATACTTACAACTACGATACTACGAAAACCAAATCTAAAACTGCTACCTAACACCACTAGCGGTATGATTCGCTATTTTAGAGCCAGTGGCCATTACAACCTTGGTGTATTACCTCAGGGTTATTTAAACAGAAGCGCTGCGCAAACACCAAACCTGTTAACCAAATAAACAGATATTTATAAAGATACAAATCATCCAATTATATGAAATCCCGTCGCTTTGTTAACCGTCTTCATTAAAAAGGAACGCTAATTGTCTATAGTCTACCTGTTGCATTATTGCTGCACTTTGGCAATGTAGCATTGCGTCCGTCACACGACTCAAGTGCATCTACCAACTTATCTACACCTCAATCAAACCAATCTAGCCTTTATCTCTCCGTGATTGAATGCATAAAATCTGCATAGCTAATTTTGCTAGGCAGTCTAGCCGTACCAAGTGGCAGTGCGTGTGAGTGACTCGCCGATTTCTCGCTCTATTTATAACGAAGGTATTAATCAGGTAACACGTTACAACAGTTTTTTATACATCGCATATTTTAAAGTGAAAGATGGTGTGGGAATACGGAAGATAAGCGATGATATCTGGGAGTATTTACTGCCTCTTTCACGGAACGTGGACAAGGATTGTTGGCTATCTACTGACATAAGAATTCTAGGTACTCAAGCTGCCCATTTTATGTGCTGGTTTTTTATGTTTAATTTACGTCGCTGTTTAAATTTCCTTTATCTACCTATCTGTGGTGAGATCGAAATAAATAAAGTTAAGAGTTAATATATGTATATAGCTCCAACCATTGTTTTATTGCAAAAGAGAGTCCGCCTCTGTCTGTTTGTTTAAATCGATCACGCCCACTCTTCACTCCTTGCTAATTTTAATAGAGACGGTATTGACGATTTTTTTTTACAACAAACTAGACATGCGTTTGACCACAATGTCACCTGATGGGAAGCGATGATGTGGTCGAAGATGTAGCACGCTTGCCTAGGAAATACCTATTCACTCTACTTTTAAATAGCCCTAGTTGAACTTTTTCGGAAAGACAGGCGCTGGCAATGAGTTCCACACCTCTGCCGTTCGAATTTAAAAGATTACATTACAAACGATTGGCACAGGACCGAAGCAAATCCCCCCCGAATGGGTTCCCGCCTTTCCGTGGCGGGGGGGATAAGTAGCCGTGGCACTGAGCCCGGTGAAACGAAGAGGAACCCGAGGTGGGGCCTTCCGCGTGTCCCTCTGGCAGCAGAGGGCTGATTAGCAGAGGGCACAGCGGATGAGCCGGGGTCTGAGCGATGGCTCGGACCACCAGGGGGGTTTTCCTTGTGCTCCCCGCCGCGTGTGGGTCGCGGTCGAGAGTGCAAGGAAAGGAGGAGGGTCTGAGTGTGGTGGACGCCGGGGGATGCGGCGCTCCACACTTGGACGGTGGCATTGCTGCCACTGGTGACGAGTGTGGTGGACGCTGGAGGAAACGGCGCTCCACGCTCGGGCGGTGACAGCGGTGCCACCAGGAGGATTTTCCTTGTGCTCCTCGCCGCGTGTGGGTCGCGGTCGGGAGTGCAAGGGAAAGAGGAGGGTTCCTTTTGCACCTCGCCGCGTGAGGTTTGCGGCCGGGTGTGAAAGGAACGTGGGCTTAAGGCGGGGTGGGTGGTGCTAACCACACTGCCCACCACGTGCGAGCGAGCGGGGCTGGGGAGCGAGAGGGCGGTTCGCCCGTCTCCTCGCTCCTCGGCAGTGGGGTTGCCGGGAGAGTCGGGGGACTCTCCCGGCCTGCGCGACCCCACACTGTCTGGGGGGTGATCCTGGGGAACAGGGTCACCCCTCCATAGGTGCAGGGGGCCCTAATCGGGTCCGTCGCCGGGGCAAGGTGGCGATTGCTAACGCGACCCCACCTTGCCCCATCTCAGGCGGATGCCGAACACCCCAGTGGTTTTAGTGGGTATGCCGCCGCAGGGCGGAGACTCCCACATAACCACCCTGCCTCCCCCGGGGCGGGCGTGGTATCCATAAAGGATTTCCACTGGGTAAACAAAAAAACAAAAAAAAAAAGGACCGAAGCAAATGACACAGAAATTATCTCCTGTGTCATTTGTTTGGGTCCTGTGTCTTTATGTCCTTGTCCTTATTAGGCTGTATTCAGTATTCGGATTATGACAATAAAGATTATAAACCTCAGGACAAAGAGACTAATCACGAGATAAGATATTAGTAGACAATAATTATAGTCGTAGTAAATCTCGTAAAAACGTCACTAAATTTAGTTTCTAAACATACCACGCACTCCTTTCTAAACATACTTAGGTACTTACCACTTAACATTTCGGCACGTCAAGATATTTCAATAACTTACGTTACCTAATTTTGCTAAACAGAGCATGTAATAGTAAAATATTTTACTTGTTTATTTGGACAAACTCACGCATAGTCGGTAATTATTAGGTATGCGCATGCTATTTCAGGAGGCCTAAACGACCTTCAATAAGCTATTTTGACTTCTTTAGGAGACTTTTCCAGTCAAAACCAACTTATTTTTTTTTTGTAATTGTAAAGAACTCACTCACAATTGGCAGATCGACTCTTCTAGAACTTACTTTTAATTTTTCTCTCAATGTAGACAGTGCTATGCTGGTATTCTATGAGGTATTGTAAAACTATGTCTTTTTGGTCTATTAGCTACTGTGACGTATTATTACAAACATTTCGCAAAATCTCTTCGTAAAAGAACTCTCTTGGATCCACCTGATTATAAGGCAGACGCGTTACCACCTCATGATATCTTGTCTGTGTAATACGCAGGGGTCACGGGTTCGATTCCTGGTTTGACTTATTTAAATGATGATTTTAAATATCCGCTCCGGGTCTCCAATAGCATCATCACCTCCCGACAGAGAATTTTCACATACGAATACGACAAAGAGAAAACGAAATTTTTCGACGACTGACTGATTTCGAAAATGTGTTAGTGGCTCCAACAATTCGCCTCCAACTTTACATAATAAGATAAGCACTTTACAAATAACTCTAGATAATAATATAAGTATATTGCTATGTATATCTAAGCCCATTACGTACAATTAACAAGGATGCAGTGATATTACACTCAAATTACAAAAACCAGTGCGAGGCCAACCGGCGGCGCACCTTCAATATAAAGAAGGTATTTTTAACTCGAAACCTTTAAATCAAAGACGATATACAAGATGTGATTGATATGTCTATGCATAATTAGATGTTAATACGCTTAATTGGATTTTATATGGTTGTTTGAATTTACCGAAAGTGTGAGTTTATTCATTCCATCCACTTTACTTCTATGAATTTCAGCAGAATATGAAGAGTAGGTAATGGAGGGATAAAAGGGACCTATTGAGTACTCAATTCTGGGATGCGATAGGAATGGGTATCTCGTATTTGATCTAATCACTTGAATTGCGTGATTTGTAAGTGGTAGGAAATATGTCCTTCGTTTCGTCTTCCTCCTCGGTAAAAGGGGAACAGACTTCTTGTTATAGTTTTCGCAGAAACGACGATACGACAGAGAAAAGATAAGAAGTAATCTAGTTTCACAAAAGTTACTAATTACACCGTATTTTTCTCATCTTACGTACCTATATCCTACACGAACCCCCCTATTTTCCAGGAATGAAAAAGAAAAACAAAGCTAAGATTTAAAAAACAGCTTTTACCTATATTGGGTATCGAGTTAATTCTAACCCTATACCAAAGATCTGTCGAGCCGTTACGGAATTGGCTAGAAACGAACAAACTCACAGACATAAACTTCTCATATACTCGTATGTAGTGTCATGTATAGGTACAACCCGGTCACAATATCTGTGCACCTGACCTCGTGACGTCATATGTCTAAACTTAACAATAAATATTAAAAAACAAAACAACAACAAAGCGAAAATATCTCAAAATTATCGGGACGTGTATCGGCAACGAAGATGCTAACCGTACTGTCGCAGCGGGGAGTGCGCGGAGAGGTGACAGGGGAAGCGGGAGAGGCGCCGCATTCCAGCGAGGTGCACAGATATTGTGACCGGGTTGTATGTACCGCGCATAAAATCAGAGTAAATATATCATTACAGTATAAGAAATTATTTCCTCAATATTCACAAAAATAATATTCACAAAAACAGTTCGAGCAATAAAACTGTTCATGCTCAGTTTTTATTGCCCAAAATTATATCAGGTAAATTAAATTATGTGTATGATACATTAATAGATCATTTTAATGGAACGTTGTAAAAGAATTAACACCATTTGGAGGTGACCAAATTTTTGCACGTACGCGTGCCACAAACTTATCTACAAAGTTGAGTCAGGGAGCCACTGTCTTATTTTCTTAACAAAACTGACAACGACCCGTCGAAAATTTTTAGTTTACTGGTTTGGTCACCTCCATAGATAAATTTGTCGCACTGTAGCTGCGAAATGGTCTAACGCTAACCAAACTTCAAAACTAGGTGAAAATTACGCAATGTGAAACATATTTTATAAGCCGTAGGTAGGTACACTAACAATTTGATGAAGAAATTTTGCAAGTGAGTGTGTCTGTATGTTGGTTACTTCTTCACGCTGAAATGACGGAACGAGTTTCGATGAAATTTGACATATATTCGAGAAAATTGGCTACGTTTTATCTCGATAAAATTAGTAGTTCCCGGAGAACAGCGGGTGCAACTGCGGAGCTTCATATACATAAGACAGCGCAGTTTTAGTTATTCCTCATAGAGCATGCGACTCTCACGACTCGATTCAGCCTGATGTTGCCACTAGTCGTCGAACTGTCGAAGTGACAGGACGCACAATTTGAGCTGGCCCTAAAAGCTACCTGAAAGCGAGTCTCCTGCACGTGATTTAGTCTACACACCACACAAAAACATTGTTTCGATACTGATTTCTGCTGTTGTCTTACGTGTTTTGCCCAAAAATGTGTAAAGTAGAGGGTGCGTTTAGTGTGTAGGCCAAAACACGCGGATAAGTACGCCTGTATATCGACCCACAGCTGGGCACAGGTCTCCTCTTCCTTGTCCCATTTCTCCCTGTCTCGGGCCAATCTCATCCACGATCACGAATGTCTGCCTTAATTTATAATTAATAATGATATTGATCTGAATATACATTTTATACTATGTAGATGACGATATATGGTTTGATGCTCATCTCTTATTGTTGTGATAAGACATTGTAATTCTGCTTACAAATAAAATTCTTATTCCTAATAGGTCTGATGTCGTCGACCCATAGAGCTGGTGGGCCGCTTTTATGCAAACTGCCGTTTCTCTAATCGAAAAATCGCGCGACAGAATAACGCCAGCGTGTTTTCGTTTATGTTAACACATTTCCAGTTGTCGATCAGATATTACCTACTGCGCAATAATGGGCTGCAGAGTGCAGGTACCTACAATGGCACTAACCACAGAATAATTAACAATTCAAGTATGCGGTACTACTGCACTCGATTATGTTGTATCATTATCATAATTCCGTACTTACCTCTTATTAAGGCAGCAGTTTTGGAAGCCGTTTAAGGGTTTGTTAACAGCTGAAATTAGCGCCAATTAAGTTTGGCGCGCTCGGAACAGTTTCTATTTTCGGTTAATATTTACCTAAATAACTGTTAAGTTTTACTTAATTGTAAGTGTTGTAAGTGATTGTAGTCCATGTGATACAGTTCCTAAGTAATAACTAATATTTACCTAAATAACTGTTAAGTTTTACTTAATTGTATGTAAATATTAGTTATTACCAAGGAACTGTATCACTTGGATGAACTGAAAATATAAGCGATGATAAAAAGTAATTTTTTAAGTACTTCATTACGTTTTTGAATGGTTGAAAAACTATTTGAAATAATTATTTTGGGTGTAGAATGTAGATGATAGATATTTAGCTGCAACACCAAATTGTGCCCCTTGATTTTGTTATCATCTCTGAAGAATTCTTTATCGTGGTCTTACTAATTGCTTCCCACTATGGTAACCAATTTATAGACGTGTTCACATCATGTAAGTAAAAGCATGTAAGTAGAGAAGGAGAAATCCTCAGACATGTTACTGTGATAGAACTGGAACAGAACATTACTAACACAGTTGAACAAAAAACGGGAGGGCGCGTCAACGTAGGTACCTAAATGAGAACTTCTATAACTTCTGTAGTTTTTTATATACCTAGAGATACAGGGTTATAAGCCGAAAAGGAAACATAGTACTCATCATTTTAAGCAACTTTCACTATGGGATCAGCCCTGAATTCGAGAAAAAAAATCAGCTGCACCATACATTTTGTCGAGGGTCATTGTTGTGAAAAATTCTGTTCCAAAAGAAATGGAATAGAGTTTTTTTCGCAAATTCCGGATTGGTCCCATAGTAAAAGTTGTTCATAATTATGAGTACCGACTATGAGCCCTTTTCGGCTTGGCATACCCTTTCCATATAAACCTGTATATAGGTATACTATAGAGGGGTGGCAAGGCGGAAGAATTTTTGCAACACAAAATCAAATTAAGTACATACTTACCTAGTTTTAACAAAATCAAATCAGTCTCGGTAATACACCCGGCTGCAATTTATCTGAAATCTAAATAGTTTTAATGACTGCCCGATCGAATGATTAAGCTGCTTTACCCGCCGTTTGGAATGAATAGCGTTTTGCATATCTTTGCTTCTGGTTAAGTGATTTTGTGGTATCTCGGCATCTGGGTATGATTTGTAATTGATTGTAAGTACCGATACTTAGCTTTGTATGCGAGTATCTAAGTATAGCTATGGTAGTATAGAGCTCTTTGGGCAAGTAACAAAACTTAAGAGCACGGTAGGTAGGTTGATCAAGCATAACTTCTGACGAAATTATGTAGTACATAGGTACGTACTATGTAGTACTTACGTAGTATGTTTAGTTCGATTGTATTGGACGCATATATACCTATACCTACCTATATAGACTAGGGGTACTGGAGTACCTTTTCAAAAAAGCCCAGAGATGTGCGTGTGGCCCGCAAAGTTGTGAGAGGGAGAAGGAAGGGCCAAAGTTTCAAGAATGGTGTCTCAGATATCGGTGCCCTCTGTCCAGAACTGAGGCTAATCATTGAAGAGGTTTTAGTGGATGATCCTACCGCATATACCTAACCCAATTTTATCGAAGATCTCGAAGACCTCTTGAAGATTTCCCACATTTAAAGATTTGAAGAAGCAGAAACCGCGTTTGACACTGCACCACGGTAGACAGCGTGGCTTCCCTTACCCAATCAGTTCAGCGACTTGTTGATTAACCAGGACTTAGCTACAATGACCCTCCATAATTCAAAAATGCAAAGCTAATAAATGATCACATCTCACGATCGATCAATGTTGTTAATTGTTCGACAAAAATATCGCCCCTACTCTATTTGGACATTAATCAATTTGTTTATCAGACAAAATTATCTTAGCACCTGTCTTTTACGAGCGCGACATAGACGGAGTGGAGAGGGAAGTTCAAACTTGTAATTGTTGTGATAGATCACTTAGTTTTGTAGATATTGCTTACTAATTTCCCGCGGTTTTACTCGCGATTTTCCTCTTTTTTCGGGCATGAGTAACTTTTCACGTCAACTTGCAAAATAACATCCCAAGTCTACAATAAGGTGAGTGCTGATCACTCAGACTCACTCACTTTTATTGTATTTCTTAAAGTCATACTTACTATGTTTATGTCTTAAATGTTCTTTAGTTGTTGTCTTGTCTGTTTCCTTTATGCGCTAAAATATTGAGATAATAGGCCCAAGTTTAAAGGCATTTTAAAACAGATCTAAACTAACTAAAAATATATCTGTCTTTATCATTGCAAGCCAAGGATGCCAATAGTTTTAGAAAATTTAGATCTGTCTTAAAAAGCCTTCAAACTTGGGCCTAATATTATTTTTTTAATCACTATGGAATAATTTTTATGCATTATGCATTTGTTATGAAAACTTAAGAAATCATTAAATATTATGTTTTTAACATAAAAAAACAATAAACCTTTTTGGTCGCTTATTGTTGGTAACAAACAAACAAAGAGAGAGAAACAGTGATAATACACTTCCGCATTAAAAATAATAAAGTGATCCGGTTTGTCATAACATGTTAACAATTCAATAAATTAGATTTTCTTATGCGGAGACAGCATAAATGTACTTGAAAATAAGTAATGAGAGGTTATATCCTTTTTGAAGTTTATATCCTTGAGATTTGGGTATTGATTTAGTTGTATGAAGTAGGTGTGAATATTTGTTGGTCATTGTTAGTACCTTCTAGCGTAAGGGTGATAATGTCACTCCGATGGTGCTCCAAGGAAATGCTAGCTTGGAAGTCCAATTTTTTGTTTTTAGGAAATTCAAAATTAACAAAACAATATGAAAAACAATTGAAAAAAAAGCACAACTAAGCTTAACAGCATACAACAAGGAGCTCCATTCTGAGAAAAGCTTTATAGAGCTTGCTAGAATGTCGCGCTGAGAGAATCTTCTTTACCATTTGTTCGCTTAGTATCCAGTTTTTAGGCCGCTCCGAGGCCTCCCTCTGGCATAACTGTTATACCTACTTAGAACAAACACTGGGTCTAAATTACAAAATTTATTTGATTAAGTAGGTAGATACTTATTTGTAAAAAAAATGAGGTACATAAATATTTATTTATGTAGAAAACAAGATCAAAACTTTAGTAGAAATTATTATCCTTCTATAACACTTTGACGCCAGGGCAACCCTCTCGCCTCTCAGCCAACAAAATCTTACTTTTTACCGACTTTAAAATAGGAGGTCATCTATTCGTCTCCGTGTAATATTATTTATCGTTAAATTAATTCTCAAGCTCTCAAGCAAAGCAGTAGACCTTCTTTAACTCATACACCTACAATCTTGTCTAGATTGTGGCAAATTCTAGAACATTTCGAAAATAAATCAATCGAAACTCGTGTTAAAACTACGGCAATGCAAAATTGCTGTATAAAATATGATTAAAATAAGCTGAGTATAAGTCATTTGCACACCGCCCTAGGCAACCACAATTAAATTTGATTTAAGATTCAAGTGCAATCAATTACTCTAAATGTCGACTGAGACTTGTTTTTTTTTTTTTAACAAATGGCGCTTATGGCAAAGCTAGGTTAGGTATGTATATTGAGGTTTTTAATGAGGTGACAAGATTTAACACTTTACGGGAAATGTCACACATGTAGACACCTACATTTGTCTACCTATGTATGTTATTTGCATGAAAATACAAATAATTTTGTTTAGTTCTAATAAAGTGTTTTAAGGAAAGGTTAAGCCGTGGTAGCTCAGTGGGAGAACAGCCGCTTCGCATTCTTGAGGTGGTGGGTTCAAACCCCGACTCGAACCAATGAGTTCTTTGGGACTTATGTACGAATTTACATACCACTGGCTTTTCGGTGAAGGAAAACATCGTGAGGAAACCTGCATATGTCCGGAGAAGAAATTCAATGGCGTATGTGAATCCACCAACCCGCACTTGGCCAGCGTGGTGGAATACGGCCTAATCACCCTTCGAGGGATACAGGTCTACCACCTGTATCCCAGCAGTGGGAGGATTTAAGGTTGCATATGATGCTTAGTTGAAAAGGGTTTATAGTAGGTAGGTACCTATCAATCATTACCT
Organism: Alcis repandata; assembly: GCA_949125135.1. Taxonomy (NCBI): domain Eukaryota; kingdom Metazoa; phylum Arthropoda; class Insecta; order Lepidoptera; family Geometridae; genus Alcis; species Alcis repandata. The sequence goes on from OX421241.1 coordinate 6,778,601, forward strand.
ACCCTAAAATCGCGAAAAATAATGGCAGAAAGTGGTTCATTTTATCGAGTGTCATTAATTTTTCTGTAAAACAACGGCTTTCTCGCAATTTTAAAAAAAATAATAAAAATGTTTGTCAACAAATTATTTATAATGATACTCCCTACTATGAGGCCTTTGCAGATCAGCATACCTTTTCTTATTTTAGAATTTGTAATACAACACATGGGTGCATATGTTCTTGCATATGGACATGGACTCATGTGCCTTAAATAAATCTTAGTAATAATTTACTCAGACAAATAGTACAGTTAAAGATAACAAAACACAACCTTTAAGTACTATTTGTGGCTCTATCCTAATGCGGTATCTAAATAATTTCAACGGTTTCAACAATTCAATTAGTTATATTGGTCGTGTCTTGTTTTGATCTGAAATTAATTCAACTATGACTGTAAAATCAAAGCTTTAGTGAACCTGGGTGATTCTTTACAAGATTAAGTAGTATCGTAGAGTCGCATAGATATTTAAACGGGCACGTCTTTTTCATACTAAACCTATTATATCAGTAGGTACTTAATTTTTAAACTGCTTTGAATTTAGTCTACCCGGTTGTCCAAAAGGAGAGTAAAGATTTTCGGGTAAATAATAATAGAGTATATACAATTATACATACATAATTGCATATGTTATGTATGTACTCGTATGTCTTTATGTGATCTTCAAGCACCTTAACGGCTTGGAAAAACTATTGAAATCATACGGAAAAACTGAAGAATTCATAGGCAAGATTTTTGCTAATAAGTATTATTTTATTTTTATTTTGCTAATTTATCACTATGCTCAATGAACACGTTTATTTAATTAAAACTTGAACACGTTTATTTAATTAAAACTAACTTAAAAGTCTTCCAACTACAAAAGAGCTGATAAAATCGTTAAAAAACTGAATAAACTTGGATCATAGTTAAAACGCTATCGACCAAGTCACCTTTAAAAAAAACACACCAAAATAGGTCCATTTATTTAGGAGCATACCTACATATACGAGTACACATAGAAAAACGCACGTAAACTTAAAACAATCATCCTTTTCTGCTGGGAGTTTAGAAAAAATAAGATGATAAACAAAATTAAAAAAATCTCGATGTGGTTTGATTTCGGAATCGTCCAGTACAAACTGTCAAGATCAAGATATGAAAACTAATTTTCACTAATTGGTACATGCCACTGATTCCATTAACCTCTAGATCTTTGTCTGCTCGGTTATTGCAATATACTTAATTAATTCTAGTGCAAAGATATTTATATATAGGTAGGTTGGCGTTGTGACGTTGTTACTTACGGTTTTTGGTAAAACTGACTCATGGCTACTGTCGCTTGATTTTGAAACTTAAGATTCAATTACAATTTTATTATTATTATTTGAATTTGAATTAAAATTTTGAAACGAAATAAGAAAGTTTTCAACCGCTAGGCTTTGACTTACAGCTAAAGATACTCCCAATCAAGCACTCAAACGAAAAAAAAATGGGAAATTGGGAGCTACGATGCGACATATACAGATGACATATGATAGACAGATGATAACAGACGTTACTTACACCCTTCTGTTTGCGTTAGTCGCTAAAACTAGTAGATACGTATGGATCAATAAATAGAACAAATTATCGTTCACTAACTAATCAAATCATTTAATTTTTAGTACTCAACTTACTTTCATCACATTTTCATAAATATATTCAAAGGTCTAGTAAAAACTGCTCACAAAGTCGTACAACTCAGCCAAGAATTACCTACTTGTGCCGTAAGATTTTACATAGGTAGTTTCATTATTTTCAATAGATACAGACCATAAATTAAAACTCATAAATTTTAACATAAAAGAAGATATAGGTACGTAGTCTATTCGTAAGTATGTAATCAATATTACAAACACGATTTTTCTGTATAATTGCTACTCCTTTGCGCTGAAATTGAAAAGAATTTGATGAAATTTGGAATAGGGCTAGCTTGTTATCTGGGTACACAGTTACACATATAGGCCACTTTTCATTATCATCTTTATCACCGGCGGGGCAAAACTGCGGAGCATAGCTAGTTCATCTATATATATGAAAATGTTATGTTGGTTTGTGTACGCTTCAAAAACTCAAAAAGTTCTGCACCGATCGAGCTGAAATTTTAGCATGATATAGAATACGTTTTATCAATATTTTTTTTATCCACAGCGAAGCGTGGCAGGGAACAGCTAGTTATTTATATTATATAGGTACGTATTATTTCATCAATAAGATAGCTCAGATGAACCTAGCAAGAAAGATGGCACACACACAGTGTTCGATTTGCGTGAAGCCAAGTAGGTACTCTTCTACTTTTGCGCTTGTGCACAAAAGACGCACACTTTGAGATATCAATGTACCTCTACTCGCAGCACTGTAGAGCTTGTGTACGTACCTACGCGTGAAAATAGGAGAGTTCTTGGCTTCACCCAAATCTAACACAGTGCTCTATCTTTATCTCTATGTTTATCGAGTAAAGTAGATAATCGTAACAAAAATGTTATAAAAACAGGTAATCATTATTTTAACTACAAAAAAATATTTCAATTTAGCTCGATTGAAATATTAGAGGTAATGACCACTAATGATCTAAAATCTAGAATTTTATTAATGTGCGAAGCAAGCTTCCGCGTAGCGCCTGTCCGGTTTACGCTCATAGCTTAATTGCTTAAATGAAAAATGTAAACTTAAAAATTTAAACTTAATTGCTTAAATGAAAAATGACTGCATCTGTAATCAATAACAGACTACTGTTGACCACTTAGCTGAGGATATTTAAAAAAAACTCAGAGTCACGTCACGCGTTATTATAACTCTCCTTTTGAAGGCACAAATAAGTGCAATCTGGCAGAATTCATAGCAGCGGCTAGAGTCAAAATATTACTACTTATTACTGTCAAAATGTGAGTGGTTGACCAAAAAGGGACCTCAAGGGAAAATAATTGATTTTCAAGTAAATCGCGTTTGAAATTTCGTGTAGAAACAAGTTTCTACTCGTGCGCGGGCGCAAAAAAATCATAAAAAAAACACTACGGCACCTAAACATATTCAGGTTAGACCAAAACAAAGACCACAGACCACAGATTAAAAAATTCAAAAAACATAAATAACGGTTTCCAATGCCTCCAGGTCCCTTTTTGGTCAACCACTCAAAAATATAGATATACAAGGTGTAACGGAAAAGTGTAGGAACACTTAAGGGGGTTTTCCTACACGTCCTATTGAACCACTTCTAGAACACAAGTTTGCCATTTTCGAGAGAGAAAAAAAATGGAATCTCCAAAGAAAATTGATCACGTGACTAATTATTTTGTACGGAGACTCGATTTTTTTTTTCGTAATTAGCTAACTTGTGTCATAAAAGTTGTTCACTTTTTTACATCTAAGTACCTATACATTATTTGGCTACTGCCACTAATGTTATCCAACGAATTTTACAGCTTAGTTTTAGTTTTTAATAGCTAAGTAAAAATAAGAAAGTATAGTTTCAGAGCCAATTTCTTTACATTTTAGCAATAAGAGGAAATTAGTATACCCAATTATTGGGGCGGATGCGCGCAGCGGCGCGCGGCGCACGCCACTCTGGAATGCCGGCCGTTGCCTCGACAAATATTTATTAATTGTTCTATATTAAATCAATTATTAACTGTTGCTAAATATTTATTAATTGTTCTACAGGGTTATTCATAAAGGGTATGCTAAGCCGAAAAGGGCTCATAGTACTTATTCATCATTATGAACTACTTCACTATGGGACCAACCCAGAATTGACATTGCCATTGACATTTTTCTATGGAACAGCTGTTTTTTTTTTCGCAAATTTTGGTTTGCTTATGTAAAAGTTGTTTAAAATGATGAGTACTATGAGCCCTTTTCGGCTTGGCATACCCTTTATGAATAACCGTGTATTTTATAACAATTATTAATAGTTGCCAAATATTTATTAATTGTTCTAAATTAAAACAAATATTAATTGTTGCTAGATTTTAATTTATTGTTCACGTAAAAGTTTATTGCAGTTACCTACTGCTGCCAGGGCAGGTGTTGAAAGTAATTCATTCGATACAGGTGCGCATTTAGGATTGCGTTCTGAGGCAATTTCGACGACCTTTTTCTGAAGTTATCAAAAGCGTTCTGAAGGCAATTTATGAAATGGTTTTGTGGTTTGGTTATACATAGATATAATCTATTAATGTAGATAAAAGCAAGTAGTTATGCCTCTTTATGTCGATTTCAAAACGTTAAAAAGGTATCTAAAAAAAGGTTAGTAGGTACTTATTAATTAACTTTTTATTCGTAAGTAAGGATTTAGAGGTTGGCAAATGCATCCAATGGCCCTTCCTTTACCTGCGTCTGGTTTGATAAAGACTTATGCAACAATATAATACCTGTGCTAACTTTGCTAATATATAGACTGTACTAATTATTAGGTAGTTAGTTAAATTAAAAAATTGAAAAATATGATATGATTCACACTCCCATGGCCATAAAATTCACAAACTACTTCGGTTGCCTGGAAGAGATCGCTTACTTATAAAGCCACCTTGTTACACTATTTTTTAAACGTTATTATCCCATTGTAATTTCTGATTTGATCAATAAATAAGGTAGTTAATGTATGTTATCTACTCGTGTTATTTTGAATGCAGTGGCTTAATACTCAGGTGCTCAAATAAACTTCAGCCCGAAATGGAATGCGACATTACATCACGAACTATATTAATTCAGATAAGAACAATCAATTAAATGTCATAATGAAGCTATTATAACTTACCAGACATGTCGTAACATTAACTTGATAGTCCAACAGGGTAATACGGGTTTACTTTCAGCTCGATGCAAAGTCGAAAAGGGCTCATAGTACTCATCATTATGAACAACTTTTATTATGGGACCAACCAGAATTGGCATTGGCGAAATAACACCTAGCTGTTCCATACATTTTGTCGAGGGTCGTTGTAAATTTTTTATGGAACATCTGATATTTTTTTCGCGTGAGACATTATCGCGTTTTACAACAAACGTGATTTTTTTGCCGTTTTTATAGATAATGGTACGGAGCCCTTAGTGCGCGAGTCCGACTCGCCTTGGCCGGTTTTTTAATTATTAAGAGAACCTAAATGGTTCAAAGTTATAGTTTTATTAGTTGAGCTTATAGGTACATTTTAACGTTTTATATAACAATATAACAAACCAATGATTATTTAGCAATACCAATAATATCATGTAATATTGTACCTAGGTACTTGTGCAAATAATTTAAACCGTTATTTGATACAGTTCGACCGCGCCCACTTTTCTACGGCTGGGAGGTACAGTCCTCAGCAAAATGGTTTGGAATAGATTTCAAGTCTATTTCGACTAGTTTGGATCACATTTGATGATCTTCGATTTCATGAGTGTTCCCGTGAGTGAGTACGTAATTAGTGTAATTACTTTAGTAGGCTTACACTAAAATAAAATGAATGGACGGGCCTAAACCGTTGATCGCGTTCAGTCGAAATAAGTCACAATCTGCTCGACTATATATATCTATACCTAATCATAGGCATGTGTGTGTGTGTACATTTTTTACAAAAAAAGAGACCGCGAATACAAAGTACCATGCGAAAGAAAGAAATAGCCTGTGTTTGTCTGTTGCGCTTGGTTGCGCTTGAACATTTCGTCAATCCGGACGAGTAGCGTTAGCAAAACCGATAGCGCTGATAGCAATTAATTATATTCTAAATAATTATTTGTATGGTTTAAAAAATGGGTGCATTTACATCACTTTCGGAAAAATGAGTCATAAATAAATAAAAAACAATTTTTTATGGTACAAATTTTAATGCAAATATAAACAAGAAAAGGTAAACAAGGTAAGATCCAGATCGAATGAGAACGTATATTTAAAATAAAAGATACTATTTCATGACAAACAAAGGAATATGAGTTAAATTAACACGGCAATACTCACGTAAAATTATTGGATAACGGTTTCCAAAAAAATGTCACTAAGCCCATCGAGTGGGGTATCATAATTAATAGTTTTAAAAGGTGTATACACCCGCCTTTAGAAGCTCACACTTACTATATAGGGTTATTCATAAAGGGTATGCTAAGCCGAAAAGGGCTCATAGTACTCATCACTATGAACAACTTTTACTATGAGACCAACTCGAAATTCGCGAAAAAAAAACAGCTGTTCCATACATTTTGTCAAGTGTCATTGACATTTTTCTATGGAACAGCTGATTTTTTTTTTTCGCAAATTTTGGGTTGGTCCCATAGCAAAAGTTGTTCATAATGATGAGTACTATGAGCCATTTTCGTCTTAGCATACCCTTTATGAATAACCCTGTATAGCCACTTTACTTGCCTTCAAATAAAATAAGTTTGTTTAGTTTTTGGCGCTTGGTGTGAACTTTAATACTCGGATCGTACTTGTGTAAATGATGAAATCGCACTTTCAAATAGTTTTCGAGTATTGCTTTCAACAGCAGATAAGTATAGCTGTTTTAATTATTTCACGCCTCCCTGCTTTAGTTGTATATATTTCGTCAGACGAAAAGTGATCGGAGCACACATAGCTGTAGTTCTTAGCAATCCAGTTTTGCTCCAGTCTCGCAGCCCGTATTTTATTTTGCCATATTTTGTGGATGGCAACATCACTTGGAAATCTACAGTAAGTAAATAAAAGATAACTATGAGAAAAAAAAAATGTTTCAGACTTTGTATACTTACCACTAAGCGTATTTTTTTCTGTCAAGAAGAAGAAGAAGAAAAAAACCGGTTGTCTGTAAAGTCGGTTTACTGACGATAGTAGAACGTAACAACGTCATAAGAAAATACTGATAGAATGGTTTCTTTAAAAACCATTAAAAAAAATAATTAAAAATTTTTTTAATAATTTGTAATCAGAAAATTAATTTGCTGACGGTCCTTGTACCCGCTGCTTGGGCAGGTCGGTGTTTGCCGGCGTAAGCCGAATACTTCCGAACAAAGAGAGGTCATCCTTGTTGCACTAAGCACAAGCCTATATTTCTGTCCCTCAACGGTAGGAAAACAACAACAAAATGGAAATGGAAACTAAGTAACGATTGTATTTTGATAATTTTACACGTAATTATGATAAAATACGATGAACAAATATGTACTTACTTATGAAATGTGACTCCATAGCTTTTATTTTTGGTTCTCGAAGTGTTTTTGCATAATGGGAATGAGCACGAAATCATTATATTTTGTTCGATGGAAGGTCGTGATTGTGTAGCTCCACAGTTTTGTTACACTTCCGAGGTGCTGGGAAGGAGTGAGAGCGAGACAGACGTATCGAGCGTAATACGCTTATACAAACAGTCTTCAATAGTGCGCTTCTTTTAGGCCCGTCCATTTATTTTATTTTAGTCTAAGTTAGTAGGTATATGTAGTTATGAGTGTGTAGATAATTATTATGGCATAGCAAATAAAATAAACTTTTATTAAACACTTTCTATCGCATTTTCCCCTCGGCCGTCTACGAAACAGGAGTTTTGTATTATTGACATCTAGTTCTGAGCTATGTTTGAAGTCTGTAGCTCAACGGAAACTAAGGTAACATTTATTGAAAAATTTTGTACCTAATAGGTGTCAGGAACGCATTCTCTGAACGGCCGAACTATGAGTATACCCACGTTACCTTACCACGTTTAAGTATTTATTACTCTACTCTTTTATGACTTTTGTAGCACATAAATTTAAATAAGAAAGTGAGCCGACGAAAACGCGATAGTGCGTTAAAATAAGGTATACCTATGTTACATACTACTCTACTCACTTTTGTCGTCGACAGTACAAAATCGTTATCAAACATTTTGCATTGTGTTGTGCTAGTTATTATATAGATAGATGTATAGACCGAGCTCGGCAACGAAAGATAGTGAAACTTACGTCACAACAACCACTTTCGTTTGCTAAACATTTTTATTTACAACACTGTACTAATATTTCCTATTAATTATCCTACTAATAATATATCTGTGAAAGTTTGTATGTGTCCTACAGGTATCACGCAAAAACAGCTGAACGGAGTTGGAAAAAATTTGGTATGGAGCTGGCTCATAGCTACCATGGATTAATAATAAGTAGGTACAAGGTTACTTTTAATCTGGTAATTTAACGGTTCCTGTAGGATAGCAGGCGAAACAGCTGGACGCAGCTCTAGTGCCATATATTTGTTGGTGACTATGGGGAAATCTTCCTACAGATACTGGACTGCAGGAATAGCCAGGTTATTTAAGATGGTACCTCTTTGATGGTCAGTTCCTATGCTCACAAGTCTTAACATTTTGTCAATCATCATTAACAATTTTAATATCAATGTCCCGGGAAATTTGAAGCATTTTCCTTTTCTTTTCAGAGCAACTGGACCACACTAAGCGCCTATCTTCTTTGGGTTCGCTTGATCGGAAGTCTCAAGTCCCAACCTCTTCCGAAGCCAATATACCTCCTGCAAAAAAAAAATCCTTTTAATCAGCTCCAATTATTACGTTATGCAGTTACCAAAGTCGTATTCTATAACTGCAGCCTCAGGTCATGAATTCTCTTTTAAAAATGCATTTGTTTAGCCCACTTAGCTGTTACGCCTGAGTACTGCCACTTAGTACTTCGTTGAAATATCTGGGTATTTCAAATTACCCGTATTAAAATCAATTTTATTTCAATTTCGTGATAATCCACTACTATTAAGTAAGGGGCAGTGGCGTTGAGATAAATTAACCGACACCGGAAATGCAGTAAGCCTAGATACCTAGGTAGGTACTATTGTAGTGAAGTACCTACATAAGTTTATTGCGCTTTTATTTTTCCCTCTTCGGGCTTCCGTAGTTTAATCCTTTATCTCTTTTCTTTTAGATCCTATTTGTAAACAATTATTTTTTTCTTTAAATCAGATTTAAAAATTATATGATTTCTAAGAGTCCATTCGTTTTTTCTAGTAAACAATACCTTAACACTTTATTGATACCATAAAAGGAAAATAGAAACAAGGTTAGAACATAAAGGACAAGCACATAAGGCGGTCTTTTTAGATATCACCTAACTATATTGTCAATGTTAACAAAATACCAGATTTTTCACTGTTTATTCCACTTGATTTCGTCCAAATGAAATATAAATAAGAGAAATTGCACCCAACCACAGGGTTATATGAAAAGGGTATGCTAAGCCAGAAAGGGTAAGCAAGTAGTTACATTTTCCGAATCAGCAGAACGAGATCTATGTATTTTCTTTAGACAGTTTTTTCGTTACCACGACGGAGCTGGTTTTAATACTAAGCATACTGAAGGGCATACAAACACAATAAAAATAAAATCTTTAAACGCGTTGTTCTCGAAATCAGCTTTAACCTAGTTACTGCACTTTTCATAAGGACGGCAGTATAGGCAGTATAGTAATACAGGGCTATATCTATCCTTTATAGCTGTATTACTCAAGTACCGTTCAAGATCTGCGTACGTACTGTATACCAGGTACCTAGATGTGCCACGCCCGCGGCCGCGTTCTTGCCCCAATATCTCGATATTCCGAGTCGGCGCTGTGAAACCGGGCTCAAGGGGCTATTTTGTAACTTATAGTGGGGTAACACGCACAGGCACGCAACAAGTGCATTGTTCTACAAATTGCATATGTTTTTGGTGAATGGTTAAAGGTCGCATTGACCTATGACCATTTGAACAAATCAAATTCGATCGTGAAAAACTCGCATTTCGATTTCAATTTTGAATTGAACTTAGACACGTATGTCTACGTAAGATAGGATAATGGAATTGTAGGTATTCCCTGGTAATGTTAATTCGTATGGGCCGTGCGGCTAGTCAGATTTTTTACCCCTTTTTCTTTAATTATTAAATAGGTACAGGCTCACTCAATACAGAAAACAAGTAACAAAAAATATCTGATTGTCAGTTGTTTTACCTATTCCTTACCTTAAATGGTTGTTAAGATAAATGTCATTTAAGTTTTGCTCAATACATACGAATAATGTAATAGATGGATAGGTACTAATGCCACTTAACTTTAAGCAGTGTTTATAAGGAAGGACATTAGCTTTTAAGTATTGTTTGTTTTACAAAATGTGAATAGATTTTATTATAGGTACCTACACTACCTACTAAAAGTATCTGATATTATTAACTTAACTTTGGCAAGACTAGGCAAGTTCCTGCCTATTCATTCAGTGGGCAGTGGGCCCATAACCTTATCCATTTGACATTTTGGACTAACCTACATTATGACCTTTTGTACCGCACCCAACGATTCCTTTCAGAATTTTACGACCCATTTACTGTTACCTACTATTTTTAGATAGGCAGGTGGGCTGATTAGTAAGTTCCTAGTAGGTATTTCCTAGTATCTAAGTAATAAATTATTTTATCTAAATATTATAATGCAGGCTTAGTTCTGTGAGTACGCTGAAAACAGTTTATATCGATATCTTTTGCGATGATACCGTTACTTTTTAATTTTTAACCGACTTTTTTTTAATTCTAATATAGGCTTAAAAAAGGTGACGGTTCACAATTCGAATGTTTGTTTGTTTTTTTATACACCACCTAACAAGTAAGTTATTTATCAAAACGCAAGGATTCTTTGTAAAAGGACTCGGCCACATGAGATGCGTTGTGGTGCTGTTGTGGCAATAAAACATTGAAATTAAAAATGTTACGTCCCAGCTCAGGAGTTTAAAAAATTCAAATGGCAGACTTTAATTGCAAAAGGATATTCCCAAGAAGCAACAATGTCATTTGTTTGGTGTTACTGGTTAGGAACCCACCTCGGCGCCAAGTAGTGTCATATCTAAATCTAATATTGACCGTGAAGTGCTGATCCGCGCCGATATGCGGTGTCGTCGCCGCGTCGGCGTCGTAAGGTCGCATCGCAACTCATTGTGTAGCCGAGCCGTTATAAAATCGGAATTGAATAACCGACCGCGGCTCCATCTATTCAAAGTCTTACATATCTATAATGATTCTAAAGAAATACTTGCCAGTAGTTGTAACATAGATAAGCAAGTAACATCCTTAGTAGTTTCTCAAAGCCGCATTAGATGGCAGTAAAACCTAATTTTGTATTTACCCATGCTAACACCAGTTTTTCATTAAATTAGAGTATACTTAATCTGTGGTCGAATTGTTCATTATCGTTCATTCGATTATAAATCTATCAAAATTGAATCTTATTCCTTTCCTAATAATGTTCAGTTTCGAAGAAGCACTAATGAAAAGATGAGCTCATGTACATGAGTCACTTTAATACAAACAAGGAAAAATCTGCAGTGCTTTCGTTTCATCGGTTTCATTAGTGAACCGGCCGGCCGGCCGCTCGTAGCAAGTTCAAATCTTTTGTCTTTCAACAAAAATTATACTGTTTTAAATTGTGAAAGAAGATTTATGTAGTTAGTGGATACGCCATATAACTTGAAGGTAAGTTAAATATATAACTAAAGAAATTAAATTTCTTGTAAGTCTGTAAGTATTCAAATGTTTGGGTATTTCACATGTATTTCACGATAGACCTTAATCATTTTCCTGTTATTTTCGGACTGATCTAGTAGGTACTGGGCAAAAAACATATTAGTCATCGTCAAGCGAGCGAAGCCGTTTCCAATTTTTTACTAGAGTTTCCTTCTGTTAATTTTCGTAAATTGATCTTATATGCTCTCAAGTACGAACCGTGAATAAATATGTAACTCTAAATATTAGGATACTAGCTGACCCTTGCCCACTTCGTTGGGCATAATGTTAATTAAACCCGAAGCCTTCGCGCGCCGTCCGGACCGTTTTTTCTCCGATTCACTTTGCAAAACGGACTACCACGTAAAAGCCTTTTTATTTTTCGGTTTTTTATATAACCTATGACACTCAGCAATAATGTGGCTTTCTATTGGTGAAAGAATTTTTAAAATCGGTTCAGTAGATCCCGAGATTACCCCTTACAATTTAACAAATATACAAACACACAAACTTTACTTCTTTATAATATTAGTATAGATGAGTTGATGGTACGAGTATGGTATTTCTGTAGCATGGTTTTTCTAACGTTAAAATTAGTTGGCGTTTTAAATTAAGAGGGGTTCGTATCCAAAGTTACCAACGGACAAACAATAAACCAATCAATTTATCGTATATCTATTCAATTTCTCAACTCAACTCAATTTATCGTATATCTACAAAATAAATAATAATAAGACCAAAAGTGAATAGAGACTTATTACAAATTAGGTGCCTATTCATGTACTAATAGGAATCTATTTAACCGAGTATTGATAATGATTACGAAATTGTACATGTACAGGGTTATTAGGAAAGGGTATGCTAAGTCGAAATAGACTCTTAATAGGTAGGTACTTATCATTATGAACAGCCTTTACTATGAGACCAACCTGGAATTTGCGAAAAAAAAATCAGCCATAGGAAAATGTCAATGACAGTCGACAAAATGTATGGAACAGCTGTTTTTTTAGCGAATTCCGGGTTAGCAAATTCTTCCCTTATAACTCTATGTAATGCAAGTGTGTGGTGATTCATCGTGGACTTATCCTGGTAGTGGGGAAATATTTTCCGATAAGCGAATTGATAGATACAAAAAGATATCAAAACAAAACACTTAAGTAGATACCTAGTAATTAGCGAGATAATATTAGTACGAGATCCGGCTGCAGGATTAGTGCGTTCATCGGTTTTTTGCTGAAAACCGGTTTTTTATGTATATTTATAATTAGGAGAATATATATTTATCAGGTTGCCTATCAAAATTTGGCCGCTAGTATTTTTAATAAAATTATTTTTAATTGATTTTTGGGAAAAAATTTCGTTCAATTGTTTTTTAAATAAAATAACGTCTACATCACGGCAATTTATATGAAGATCCAAAAAAATCACGGTTGCCGTTGCGCACTTGGCCGCACCTCTTCGCAGCCAGGTGTAAACAGGTATGATTTCGATACATTTATACGTTCATAACGTTTATTTATGAATTATATATCAAATTAAAGCTAATTTTTTTCTATTTATTATCTTAGATGGTTGCCTAATTAAATCTACCCGCAAATAAGGGTTGCTGGCTTTTAAAAATTATAAATATTTAAGGTAGAGTGAAAGAGAGTTAGCGCGTAACATCATTTGTCAGACGAGGATAGCGATTGCCGGCTGTGCGACGCTTTTAAGCCATTGCGCATGCGTCGAATGTTAGTGTTCTCAACCACCGAGGAGTAATAGAGACGACTTAATAAATACTCCAAAAAATATGTCTTCCTTTTCAAAATGACAAATTTAAAAATTACAAAAAAAAATTTTAGATTGTACTACGTTACCGCGTTTTTCCATAATTAAATAAACATTAATATTTTTTTATTTATTATTTTTAAATTAATTTATTTTTAATTTAATTTAAAATTTAATGTTTTTTTTTATTAATTAGTTAATATTAATAACTTAAACAATTACCTAACGCATAATTTGAAAAAAATAATTGATTAATTAAAAAAAAAAAATATTAAATAAAAATAATAAATTTAAAAAAAATATATATTAATGTTTATTTTTATGGAAAAACGCGGTAACGTAGTACAATCTAAATTTTTTTTTTGTAATTTTTAAATTTGTCATTTTGAAAAGGAAGACATATTTTTTGGAGTATTTATTAAGTCGTCTCTATTACTCCTCGGTGGTTGAGAACACTACCATTCGACGCATGCGCAATGGCTTAAAAGCGTCGCACAGCCGGCAATCGCTATCCTCGTCTGACAAATGATGTTACGCGCTAACTCTCTTTCACTCTTACCTTAAATATTTATAATTTTTAAAAGCCAGCAACCCTTATTTGCGGGTAGATTTAATTAGGCAACCATATATGATAATAAATAGAAAAAAATTAGCTTTAATTTGATATATAATACATAAATAAACGTTATGAACGTATAAATGTATCGAAATCATACCTGTTTACACCTGGCTGCGAAGAGGTGCGGCCAAGTGCGCAACGGCAACCGTGATTTTTTTGGATCTTCATATAAATTGCCGTGATGTAGACGTTATTTTATTTAAAAAACAAGTGAACGAAATTTTTTCCCAAAAATCAATTAAAAATAATTTAATTAAAAATACTGGCGGCCAAATTTTGATAGGCAACCTGATAAATATATATTCTCCTAATTATAAATATACATAAAAATTCGGTTTTCAGCAAAAAACCGATGAACGCACTAATCCTGCAGCCGGATCTTAGACTATAACCCACATATCCCTTTATCTTATCAAGAAAGTTAAATACAGTAGATCGATTTCTATTAAAAGATATACGTTCCAAGAAATCATAAGGAAAACCCAGAATTTTAATGACCTAAGGAAAGTTACTTGTGTGATAAATCTCAATTCGTAGGTCATACATATTAATCGTGACAAACCCACTAAATAATGAAAAGAATAAAACAAAGAACGCCTTCGTGAATGCAATGACCGTATTCATTCTAATTTCAGAACTCAATATGGCGCCACTAGAGCTAGATGGCAATACACTTGGGGAGAAACATCGACACTACAATAAACTCGTCGATGAAGCTTTAAAAAATAATGAAGCCTTACGACCCCTTCAATCCGCTGATGATGACATCCAAAACTTGATTAATATTGATGTAGCGTGTAGAACTAGGAACGTTGACTACATCCTGGAAGTATTCAAGAGTGAAGATGACCTATATGTGTCGAAGGCAATCAAGCGAAGCACGTGGCTTGTCACAGACCCACAATATACCCATATCATAAACCCAGAATACTTATACACAAATCTCTACTCTCAGATGACTTCAAAAGCTTTTAACAAACTCATGTTAAATGTAAGACTACATTTGAAAGATGAAAAACGAGTGGAAGCTTTCTATGACTATATAAAAGAAAAAGACGTAAAACTCGCGCGTAAATGGTTACAAAACTGTTCTGTGCCTTTTGTGGAAAGAGTAGTAAAAGATATAGAAGAAGTTCAAAAGGACTATATTGATACGAGCGTACATCAGCGACTTTTCAGGAAATCTTTCTCTGTCTACGAAACACATATTAAACGATCAGGTTACTACTTCTACGGAACAAAGGATTCTGACTTTATGATTAAAACGTTTCCGGAAAAAGTATTGGATTTCCTTGAGAATTGCAAAGACCCGCACCTACATTTCAGATGCGGGCCAAAGTCAACTAAAATTCTTATGAAAAAATACCCAGACAGAATTTTGAATAAAATTGACTTGTATGGAAAATTTCTTCACGCAGCTACTTTTGCCATCTATTTGAAAGAGTTTGAAAATGTTGAAGAATTTTTATTAAAACATGTTGACAACACTAATCTCAGAGAGCTTTATGCATATGATAAAATTCAACATTTTGTTAAACATATGCCTAAAGAAACAGGATTTGAATTTGTAAGAAGGGTTTTTATTGACAAAGATGATGAAGAAGATAGCCTTTACAGAAAAATCGCTGAGCGTGCTGAACAGCAACGCAAGAGGCGAGGGCAAACCACGCATCCTTACGTGTGGTACAAATTTGCTCCATTTGAAATAGCTTGTAGGGAAGTGGACAAATTGATTCGCGCCGAACCTATACCACTCCTAAGAAGCTGCATGCTTCAGGTGCTGGTGTCGTGTGCTGGCCGCAACACAAATCATATCAAGTCAGTACTCCAATACTACCATGATAAACATTTCAATGAAGCTTTCAAGTTTAAATTACAGTTTGTAAACTGTTTTATATCAAATGTTAACACACATACCCTTGATGATGAAACATGGAACCTATTATGCAAATTGTTTCATAGCATGGAAGTGTTTATTGAATCAAACAATAATGTTGCATCCTGTATTAAAGCTATCATAGTCAGAAATGCCATTCGTAACGAACCAGTGCCAGATATAATTGAAAAAAAGTTTGCATTTGAGACTTTAAAAGAACAGAAAAATGTTCTGAAAAGCCAAGAAGAAAGAGAAGCAGTTTTTAAATACTTACAGAATTTCATAGCAACAAGAAGTAACGCACTAAACTTGTCATTTGAACCTCATTTTGGAGAAGCTGTAACATTGTGTGAATACCACTTGCAACTTCTAAAAGACTGGGAGAAAGAATTGCACGATCATCCTAATGCACTTGCTAGAGTAAAAGAACTCATTACGATTAAGAATGAATTTCAATGGAGTAGGCATTTAGCTACATTGTACAACATGAAGAAATCTTGGAGGAAACAAATGTTCGAAGAGTCTATTGTTATCATGCAGAATGAAGCAGTATACATAAACGCATTAAAGCATGGTCCTGGTCTGTTTCTCCGCCATGAGGATCAGTTGCTGACGTTGAGTTGCAACGATCATGTGTCACTTAGAAACCTGCTGCGCAAATTGCGCATCTATTGGCCTCACACCTTAGCTAAAAATTGGAAGGCTACGTATCTAAATCGTTTGAGCCAGCCCAATAGTCAAAAAGCCCTTTTAGACGGGCTCTGCACTCTGTTGTCGAAAGAAGAAATAACTGATCTTCTCAAACTACACGCTCCGTCTGATACGAAAATTGATTGGAACAAAACAGATCAACTAGAGCTGAGTTTGTGCAAGCAAGTAGCCAAGACCATCCATAAAGCTAGGCCCTTACCTCCACTTGAAGAAATATTACTGTATGCCAAAGGAGACCACCTACAATTTGCTGTACCTTCTATTAGCGCAGTGCTCAGTCAGTTGAGTCCCATCAGGAGCCGTACTTTCATTCCAGTATTACTCAATGCGCCTGTGTCACTTAAAAAGTTCGGGATACGTACCGCAATTCGTAAACTTAACTCTGAAGAATTAACACCTATGTTATCTGAAATTTGGAATTCTACAAAAAACAGTTCTATCCGAACAGTTATATTCACGCATACATTCCAACTACTATGCAAAGGAAAGAACGCCTCTCATATAAAAGACACGTGGAACTTATTGAGCACTTTTATTGACAAACTGACTCCTAATGACAGTCAGATAATTTTCAAAAATCTTGGTCAATTCTACCGAGTACCACCAAGTATCCAGGGAGAGTTTTTTATAAAAAGCTTTGCTTTTATAAGTACTTTGCCTGCAAAATGTAATTGCAAAAGTATATATGAGAACATGCAGTACAGTGCTTTAGACTACGTAGCACTTTTTGATGATGAATTCGTTGTCAAAGTTCTATTAAATAACTTTAAGAACATATTCGATAAAGAATATGACGCCTATGACAAAAGGGAAAACTTTATCACTGGATACATTTTGGCCTCTAAAGATGAAGACACACAAATTCGGCAATACGAAAAAACTTTAGATGTTCTCTTAGAGAAGTATTTACCGGAGTGGGAAAAAAAACATAATGTCAATGAATGGCTAAAGAACATTCTTGGAAGATTAGTGAGCGATATGGAAAAGTATACGTTTGAAAATAAAATGACAATTCCATCAAAGGTGTTTGAAAAGATATTAGTGAGATTAGAAAACACGCTGCTCTACCAAAAGCATTACGTATTTCTAACCATGTGGAAATTAGCAACCTCATTTGTAAAGATATTGCAGGAGAATAAACAAATATTGGAAGATTTTAAAAGGATATCCAATGAAACCATGGACGAAGAAGAGAAAAATAGGTTGTTTGATGAAGTCCACGAAAAAGTAGCTCCATTATTTGCTAGGGTTTGTGCGCAATATTTAAAAGAAGATATTGTACGATTTGGACATTCAATTTACTCATTAATGGCAGAAGCCTTTAGAAAACTGTTGCATTGCTACTTGCCAGGAACAATGTATGAGAGTAGACAGTGTCTGTTTTACATGAAATCTTTGTTGCAATGTGGAAATGAGACCGAACTGTATTTGATGGTATCTCATGTATTTTACATTGACGAACAGGGTTCATATACAGAAAAGAAGATATGTAAAGATATTTATGAAATAGTGATGCCATATTGTTCTGATGAAATTAAAATGCATTTTAACGATGCATTCAAGGAATCGGTATTCTCAGATATAAATTAATACGAAATAGTTTAACAGTGAACAATTTTGAATTAAATACCGACAGCACAGTACCATCATAGAATAAATTATAGTTGGTACTCTATACTAACAAGTAAAAGAGGTAGGCCACGTTTGTGCCAGACTGAGTAAATTGGAAAAAAACTGGAGGTGGCATGTTCCCGAAATAGGGTACCTTTAATTAAAAAGTGTAAAAATAATAAATAAATAACTATTTTAAATACCTACCTTTATATAAAAGGAATGTAAAATACCATAAATGCATAACTAAAATGAAACATACATGTACCTTATTGAAAATAATAAATAATGGCTTTTAAATAATTGGTTGTTATTTTTATATAAACTTAGGTCATCAAATTTATCTACCTAGTATTTGCCTACCAAATGTTGAATACCTTTTTGAATGTGAGTGCATAATCATAACTATTATATTTTTTAAATATTTATTTTAATAGGTGACTATTATAATAATAATTATAACCTCATACAATTAAATAAGTAAACAACCGCAACCACAGAATACCGCAACTTAGAAACAAACGCTTAAGTTTTAAATTTTGCGGCAAATTGTTACGGTAGAATGAAGTCATATAAAATGTCAAACTCAAATAATTCCACTGACAGATGTGACAGCGTCAGATTCTATTTAGTTCATTCTTTTCATTAAATGACGATTTCAAAAGTAGAAACCCTTATTATTATTACCTTGCAAAAAGGGTTTAAAGTTGAATAAATTATTTAGAGCTATTCGTTAAGTCACAGACTGACATGAGACAGCATTCATTCACTCGGCACCGGCGCCGTTGTGTTGTGACGCGGCCTCTTGCTTGAGAATCTTGAGATTGATTGAGACTTGACAGTCAAGTGTACGTGTGACCGTGTGAGATACCGGCGTAGTGTTTTGTTTTCTTCTTTAATAAAACATTTAGTAGGTACCATTTTATGGACTCGTCTTCTGTCTCCAGATAAGGTAAATTATACTTATTTCGTAATCTTTTGACACATTTCGAGCTATAGGTAATAATGATTCACATTCGAAATACTGCAGTGGGCAGACATGGATGATGTCATTATTGTTGCCACGGCCACGGTGATTGGAGTAATATGTAGGTATCTATGGTAATACTTGGTACATAATCAATAACTTTTAGAGCCTTTCCTTAATGATACCCAATTATTTTACTTAGTCGTTTTTCGGGTACAGTAGCTATGCACTGCCTATGAGTGTATGACTATTTTAATACTTACATTTTTCGTGGTATTTTTAGTAAGTAATTTGACAGATACCTACATAAGTCTTTTTACTCGACTGCCTAGAAAGAGGATAAAGTTTTGAGATACTTACCTACCTATAGGTATCTATGGACAGTGAGATGGAATAAATAAATGTCTAAACAATGGAAGTACTTACAAATTGTGTGCATGTTTTATGTGATCTACTACTACTGGCTTGACTCATTTTGGATGCCACTAGAGATAAGACCTTAATTTAGTCCAAATTATTTGGAGAGGTGAAGTCAACTTCAAAACAAGTTCGATAATTGTTGTATTTAAGCAATCGTTTTAGAAAATAAGTAAGTTTTTAGATGTAAAAAATTATTTATTCATCTCTAAACTGGCTTTAAAATCTCGAAATAGTCATTTACCAATAGAAAGCTACACTAATTCTGGCTGCTATGGGCTGTTTGAGTACCTAGGTCACATACTACAATAAATACCTTAGAATATTTATTTTGTCCTTAGACAATTATGATCATTATAGGCACAAACAAACATTACTTCTTGATCTTGATAAATCTATGTGCTCTGTGCTCATAATTAAATATACTTATGTTTGAAAGAAAATACCAATATCATGATTCAGTAGTGGTAACTTTCTAGTCTTACAACAATCCTTAATGTTATTCTAATAATATTTTAAATTAGAAAATTTGTATGTGTCATGTCAATGTTTGTTACCGCATATCTCCGTATCTACTGTTGTGATTAATTTTAATATAATTTGGAGTAGAGATAGCTTATGCTCTGGATTAACACAGGCTACATCATCATTTTCATCACCGTGCAGGTAAAGCCACGAGGTGCTGCTAGCACACATATCTATATACAATATTTATTTTTTGTTTCAGAACTGAACATGGCGCCACTCGAATTGGAAGGTGAAACACTCGGCAAGAAACATGAACAATACAACAAATTGGTGAAAGAATCTTCTAAAGACCATCTCCTGGAAGAACCCTCTGAAGTCGATGACATACGAAGATTACTGAATATTGACATTGCGAGTAAGAATCGAAATGTGGATTACATACTCGGAGCATTCAAGTCTGACGATGAGCTGTACGTATCGAAGGCAATCAAGCGAAGCACGTGGCTTATCACTGACCCTCAATATGCTCATATCATAAACCCTGAGCATTTATACACGGAAATGTACCCTCAGATGACTTGTAAAGCCTTCAACAAACTAATACTGCATATAAGATTGCATTTGAAAGATGAGAAGCGTGTAGAAGCTTTCTATAATTATACTATAGAAAAAAAAGACGCCAAGGCTGCATACAAATGGCTGCAACACTGCTCTGTGCCTTTTGTCGAAACTGAGATATGTAAGCACAACCAAGAAATTCCAGAGTATTTGGTTACTCGACTTTTTGAAAAATCGTTTACCATTTTTGAAGCCTACCATAAGAAATATGAGTGGATGACGAAAGAAAGTCTGTTTCTGCTAAAGAAACATACCGTCAAATATTTAGATTTCATTGAATCAAGAAAAGACAGGTTTTATTTCGATTTCAATGCAAAAGAAACTAAAGTTCTGATGCAAACTTGCCCCCAAAGAATTATTGAGAAATTAGAGTTTTACGGCAAATATCTTGATATTGCTACTTTTGCAAAATACTTGAATAAGACCGAAAATATAACAGAATTCCTAATGAAACACTCTAGTGACGAAAAATTTAAGTGGTTGTATAAATATGACAAAATTCAACACTTCATCAAACTAATTCCCAAAGAAGTTAGATTTGAGTTTGTCAAAAAAGTATTTATTGACAAAGAGGCGCTACCGCCGAAACGCGAGGATGCCGTAGGATATTGTGCTTCCGAATCCTTTATGAGCTGCGATGTACAATGCAGTAACATCTCGTCCAATACTAATATATACCAGTGGTACAAGTTCGCTCCTTTCGAATCCGCTTTCACTGATTTGAAGAAATTGATTCGTTCCGAATCCATGCCAGATCAAAGAACGTTGATACTTCAAGTGCTCCTGTCCTGCGCTGGTCGCAATACTCAACATATTCAGACTGTGCTGCAATATTACTGCGAAAAGCACATTAATGAACCGTTCAAATTCAAAATCAAATTCGTGAATTCTTTTATATCAAAAGTCGACATCAGTTCTCTTGATAATCAAACGTGGGCCATCCTCAATAAACTGTTTCATAGCATGGAAGTGTTCATTGAATCGGAAAATAATATTCAATCCTGCATTCAAGCCATTATCATCAGAAACACGATTCGAAACGAACCAGTTCCAGACATAGTTGAAAAGAAGTTTGTGTTCGAAACTTTAAAAACGTATGAAAAGAAATTAAAAAAACAAGACGATAAAGAAGCCGTTTTTAAATATTTACAAGATTTCATAACAAGGAAAAGCAAGGCGCAAAATTTAACAGTCGAATCTGAATTCAACGAAGCTGTTATGTGGTGTGAAAATCTCTTGAAACTTATCAAAGACTGGGAAAAAGAATTAGACGACAACCCGATCGCGCTTGATAGAATCAAAGAACTCGTCAAAGTTAAAAAAGAAAAACAATGGAACCAAGACTTTGCTACACTTTATAACACAAAGAAATCCTGGAGAAAATCAATGTTTGAAGAGTCTATTGTTATTATGCAAAATGAAGCGGTGTGCATGAATGCTTTGAAACATGATTCCGGACTGCTGTCCCGCTACCAAGATCAGATAAAGGCGATGTGCTGCAATGATACTGTGTCACTCAGAAACATTCTACGCAAAATGCGTATTTATTGGCCTCATACTATCGCTAAAGATTGGAAGACTTCGTACCTAAACCGTTTAAGCGAGCCAAATGGCCATAAAGCTCTCATAAACGGGCTCTGCGCTCTACTATCGCAAGATGAAATAAACGATCTACTCAAAAAGTACGCTCCGCCTAACGCGAAAATCGATTGGAACGATACAGATCAACTGGAACTCAGTTTGCGCAAGCAAATTGCAAAGAATATACACAAAGTACGACCTCTATTAGCGGTTGACGGAATCCTGCCATATGCGAAGGGAGACTATTTGCAATATGCCGTCCCCACACTTAATTCCATACTCAGCCAGTTGAGCCCAAATAAGAGCCGTCTTTATATCCCGACTTTGTTGGATGCACCAGTGTCCCTACAAAAGTTTGGAGTTCGTTGCGCATTTCATAAGATGACTTTCGAAGAATTAAAACCGATGCTTTTTGAAATATGGAACTCTACCAAAAATTCTTCAATTCGAACCGTTCTCTTCACACATACTTTCGAAATGCTTTGCAAAGAAAAGAACGATTCTCGTGCAAAGATCATGTGGGAACTGCTGAGTATGTTTATTGATAATCTGACTTCTGATGAAAATAAACTTGTCTACAACAAACTCGGCGAAGTGTCCAAAATACCTGACAGTATCAAACCCCAATTCTACACAAAAAGCTACATCTTTTTAGACTCGTTACCAGCTAAGTGTAATTGCGAAGATATTGTAAGCCGTATGCAAACCGACGCGAAAGATTTTATGGAATTCTTGGATAACGACTTTGTCGTAAATGTGATGTTGAAGAAATTCTTTGAAACATTCACCAAGGAAAAATACATCTACAAACAGGCAAACGTAATAGCAACATTCATTTTGGCAACAAAAGATGAGGAAGCTCAGATGAAACGTTATGAAATGTGCTTAGCTCCTCTACTGGACAAGTTTTTGCCCCTGTGGGAATCAGTTGAAGGAGGCGAATACAGTATCAAAGGATCTATAAATTATATTCTAGAACAACTAGCAGATAACCGGACCTTCACTTTTGAAAAAAGAATGCAAATTCCATCAAAAGTTTTCAGTTCTGTTCAAATGAAATTGGAGAACACGTTGAACTATCGAAAGGATTACGTGTTGTTAACTACCTGGAAGCTAACGGTAAATTTTGTAAAAATACTTGTTGAAACTGGAGTAGTGGAAAAATGCTATAAAATAGAGGCTGATGATAAAGACAGAACTGACGAAGAAAAGGAAAAAATGTACACTGAAATTCACAAACAAATATCTCAGCTGTTTTCTAAAATGTGCGTACTAATTTTGAAGGAAGATTTGGATCGTTTCGGCCGCTCAATATACACTCTATTTTCGCGAGCTTTCAGAAAGTTCTTCAGTGATTATTCGTCACGATCATTTTGTAGATTTGAAGATAAACTAGAATACATACTCTGGATGCTTCGTAATGACAAAGATAAAGAAGTTTGGTTAATGGTGCATCAATTTTTGAAGAATGAGGTCAACAACGTTTATAGCGATGAGGAAAAAGAGAAACTTGAAGAGGTCCGTGAAATTGTGTTTTCACATCCCTCTGAAGAAGTCAAAATGCATTACTATGACTTGTTTTCTGATAGACCACTTTTCAAACCAAGCACTTCTTCTTAAAAGCTTCGGTTTTATTAACGACTCAATAAGTACTAATTATAGTAATTAGTCTAAATTAAATTGGCACAATATTTCACCAAATGATTGTTTAGTTCTCGATAATAAAGTCAAGAAGATTTATGCTAAACATTGTTAAATTGTTACCCGTCACAATAAATAATTTAAAAATTAAATTAGGTAAAATGTTATAATATGTATATCCACATAATAATATGTTTAATGTGTGTTTAAACGTGATTTACAGGGTTATTCATAAAGGGTATGCTAAGTCGAAAAGGGCTCATAGTACTCATCATTATGAACAACTTTTACTATAGGACCAACACAGACTTCGCGAAAAAAAAAATTAGTTGGTCCATACATTTTGTCGAGGTCATTGGCATTTTTCTATGGAACAGCTGATTTTTTTGAATAACCCTAAATATTACACATATAAATGTGTGTTAATATTTATGTGATATTTTTAATTTTGTATCATGTTGTAATTTACTGTTACTTATTTTCATTTGTTATGATTATCAAGTGTTTTACTATGGAAACTAACGTGGTTTTGACACATTTTCGTACCTACAATCAGAACAGGAATACTCACGTAAAAATTAAGTCGTTTACTACGACTAGTCTCAATCACATTCGGTGATAATAATAAATAAATAAAAATAAATAAATACATTAGGAGATTACAAGCGTGATGCCCTCGCGGTTGCGTCTTGTCTATGTGTATAGAAAAGTGTACGCCATTTACGCCCTTCAGAATTGCCCCTGTGTGCACAACTTTGACGTAAAAATACGTAGCGAGTATTCGATAGAAACGTGTACGCTATTTACGCCTCTCAGGGGCAAATCTGAAGGGCGTTAATGGCGTACACTTTTCTATCGAATTCGCTACGTATTTTGACGTCAAAGTTGTGCTAGGCACAAGTACTGATTTTTACGTGAGTATTCCAGTTTGAATTATAACAAAATATTATCAAGTGTTTTATACTCGTAGAAGTTATTTTATATATATGTACTAGCTGACCCTTGCCCACTTCGTTGGGCATAATGTTAATTAAACCCGAAGCCATCGCGCGCCGTCCGGACCGTTTTTTCTCCGATTCACTTTGCAAAACGGAACCACGTAAAAGCCTTTTTATTTTTCGGTTTTTTATATAACCTATGACACTCGGTAGTAATATCCGCCTTATAAGCCAGAGGTCCCGGGTTCGATTCCCGGTTGGGCAGATGTTTGAATGATGAATTTAAATAAATCTGTTCTGGGTCTGGGTGTTAGTTGTCCTTGTCTTTGTGTATGTTCCATGGCATCCCCGACACAGGAATTTATCCTAGTGGGGAGCTATGAGTGTGAAACGTTATTTATTTATTTATTTATTTACTCAGCAATAATGTGGCTTTCTATTAGTGAAAGAATTTTTAAAATCGGTTCAGTAGATCCCGAGATTACCCCTTACAATTTAACAAATATACAAACACACAAACTTTACTTCTTTTTAATTAGTATAGATGAAGGTACGTACCTACTTTAAATAGGCAGATAGGATACCTAGTAGGTTTATTTTTATTTTCTCAGTTTAAGAAAAATAAATTTATTCGCAGAGACTTAAATTATGAAAATACATTTGAATATTAAAATATAATTAAATTAAAAAACAAACAATAAAACTAAACTAAACTATTATTATGGTAGATACTTGCATAACTTCTATAATATTCTTTATATATTTCTATAAAATACACGTGTTTTTCAATAGTGAAATACGAGTAGGTACATTGGAATAAGCAGCGTCTCTATCGAGAATAAAACAAAACTTCATTTGTTATATTTTACATGTACCACAATAAATATTCTGTGATGTGTTGTGAGTGCCTAATTAATGTAATAAGAAACAATAAACAGCATTTTTGTATTTCTATCTACATAGTTATAAATTAAATGAGAGTTCGTTTAGAAGTATATTTTCATGTAAAATTAAACCTATTGTTTTAACGCTAAGCTTAACTACTAAAAATATATTTCAATAAAAATATACAGATGGAGCTGATGCTTTTAACAATTGTTTCTTTTTAGTTTACTCTTCTAATAAATTCCATTTAGGTACAGATAATTTCATTGAAGCATAATTTCTTTGAATTATATTTTTCTTTTACGTCCAGCCGCCTATTAATAATATTTTAGCCCAAAACATCACTCGATGTTTTATGCCTTTGTGTTTGTGTGTGTTACTGTTACTGGTTTAGGGAGTGAGGTGCTTGGTTATGGTTAGTTCATTCATTCAGAGCGCTGTTGACTGTCTGTCAATGTTATAGCAAAGATCAGTACTGCCATTTTATTAATTTTGCTACCAGACAAGTCTAAACTAATTAGGGTGAGATGTAGCTGCATATGTAATTTATTTCCCGAAATTATTAACCAAAATATTACTTTATCTTCTGGAAAATGAGATTCTTGTGAAAATGTGCTTAAAACACGGGGCACTGGTTGCTGCAAATTATTTCTAAAAATGTCTTCTGATGAATTTTTACCTGAACGAAATAGTTTTATTATCTTTTAGGATCTATAAATCCAATTTATGGGATTTCGATGAGATGTGTCTAGGACAGTCCATTCCTTATTTGAACACACTGATTACATTTCTTCCTGAAAAAATTAAACTTGATTTTGGATCACAACCACAAGGTATAATCACAAGACTGCTTTACTATAAAAACTAACGTGGTTCTGAAACGTGAGTTTTCTCGTGTTAATTATAACAAAAAAGGTTTGCTTGTTAATAGCCATATATAATATAATATGTCGATCTGTAGGAGACTTTTCCAAGGCGAATTTAGTTCAATGTGTCTACTTTTAGAAAATAATTTAGAGACACATGTGGCAACACCACCCAGACAGCCCCGGCCGGCTCGATCGATCGGTTCGGTCGGATCGGAGACAGCAGTCAGCCAGCGGTATTCTTTTAACATTGTTTTGTTTTCATTAATGTTTTGCTTGTGTTGTTAAATATTGCTGTAACAAAGCTTAGCTTCACGGTAAGTTTTTTTAACATTACTTATTATTTGAAATAAGATCTTTACAGTTTGATATGTGCCTAGCCAGACTTATTTTCGGAAACAAAGGTGACATCATCTTGGAAAAAATATGTAGATACCTAGGTATTGCCGATTATGCTATTTTTAAGAGTTCTTGGAAATCTGGATTCCACTAAGATCAAAATAGCTTGTTATTGCGATCTTACCATATTTTTCTAGTCATGCTTGATACTTATGTACGTAGGTACCAAGGTTTAACGAAATACCTAGATAATTTTTACCTAGGTACATCAGATCCTTATTAAATAGTAAATTGCATCGATAGCTTGCTAAAACATGAAACCCTGCTGATGTTTATTGTATTTTTAGTACCTGCGTGTTAGATTATCACTTTTATGTTTTTATTAGGTACACTCCTAAACGCAAAAGTTCGTCAGGGAAAAGAGGGCGTGTGTATATTTGTTAATTCTTCACGCTGAACCAATATAATCGATTTTGATGAAATTTGATCGGTACCTACCTAGGATTAACTGGACTTTCAGCCTAGAAAAATAAACATGAAAGAAATTGACTGTGTATTCCTAAAAATGTAATAGACTAGTTGGTACCCAGGACATTGTGCCCGGTAAGTAGATGGTTCTTACTTAGCCTTCCGTCTCGAAGGTTTGCGGCTTGTAGCTATAAATCATAGCCTCAAGCACTCGGGGATAGTGTAGCTTTCGATTAGACTTTTTTAGTCAGTTTCGAAGTTTATCGCTTACAAGCATACAAACTTCACTTCATTATGTAATTTAGTATGCGATTATACATCAATCGCGAAGACATTATAGGGCCCTAGTTGAATATTAAGTTATTAGCTATGAAATTGTCGTTTTATTGGCCGTTATTATCGATGCACTTTTGCCATTTTATTAGAAGTTCGTTGAAGCCTCTGCGATTGAAAGCTGAGGACGGGAATCGATTAACGCTTTTTAATGCGTTTTTCGTCGGATTTGTATTTCTTCCGTGTAAAAGCCCACCAAAAAAATTACTGATTGAACAAGGTCTGGTGACGTAGTTTTCCTTTTTAACTCTTGTAATTTTGAAACGCCCCGTTAAAGTATAAGCTTCGATGCGATTTTCTTATTCAGTAAGCTGATACGGCAGCCATTTTCCGAACTTTAATATCTTTTCAATCTGACGTAAACAAATCATTATCGATTTATCACTAATTAAGGCTGTTGTACATTCCGACGAGATTTGAAATGAATTTACTTCTTAAGAAGGACAATTGGGCTCATTGAATTTCAAAATTGAAGTGCTTTCATTTGCGGTCCTTTGTCCATATCACGTGGAATAGTGAGAATTTTGTGGTCCATACATCGTTAATATTGTGGGCTGTCTGTGCCACAACGGATTCGATTTTAATAATTTTTTCGATATTTCTCTAATTACAGAACAGCAATTTTAAAGAAAAAAATTACTGCGGGAAAACAAATAAAGAACTGATAAAAAAGTACCTAGTACTTTTGTATTACAAAAATTAATTTGAATTTGTAGTCGTATACAGTTATAACGTTATAGTCGGTAAACAGAATAAAGATACGAACTTCACAGTCAAAAATCGTTAATATCATAGTTAAGAACCTAGTAGGTAAAGTATGTATGTATTAGTACATGTTATATGTTCATGTAAATGTAAACACTTTGAAGAATGGTGCAAGGATCCTTTCTAGTACTAGGACCCTATTCTAGGGTTCTCCGGATTATTTTCGTCAGTCTCACTCTCATTTTTCTAATGAGAGCGACATTGACGGGGATAATATCTCACTTGCCTGATCCTGCCACTCATTGCCCTTTAAAGATTATTCAATACCATATCACCTAGGCATCCTCAATTCAATCTTCCTATTTTTTTGTTGCAGATCATGACGCCAAACGCTACCGATGAGCCGTTAGGCAGTAAGCATAAAACGTTCAACAAGCAGGTTCAAGATGCTATCCAAAGCCAACAACAACTGGAGGAGAAAGAGTTTGTTAGAAGCAACAATGATTTAGACAACTTAATGAAGATAGACCTTGCTAGCCACAACAAGAATATTGACTACATACTCAGCGTACTCAAATCTGATGACATGTTATATGTTTCAAGAGCAATCAAACAAAGCCCTTGGCTTTTGGATGATCAATACGCTAACATAATAAACCCTGAATTCTTAAATGAATACCTGTTTCCCAACATGAAAACAAAAGCAAGCATTAAACTTCTCAAGTATATAAGGGAATATCTAAAGAATGAAAGTCGCGTTGAAGAATTTTATAACAATGAGATAAGTGATAAAGCAGCAGCCAAATGGCTTTCACACTGCTCAATACCTTTTATAGAGAGTAAGGTTAGCCAACACATTGGGGATCTATCGAGCTTAGAGTTCAAGCGGCTCTGTGAACGGTCTGTAACAATATTCGAGGCGGCGATGAATAAAGATGACAACAGGTATCACATGGACAAGATACAAGCTGCATCCTTTCTTCTACACACTCATGCAGACAAGTACTTGGATGTAGTTGACAAAGCTCCTAAATATAGTCGGCCAAGATTTGGCCCCTCAGCGACTGAGTTAATTATGAAAAAATGTCCCGACAGAATCACTAGTAATTTTTTAAAGTATTTAAATAACATCCATGTCCCCACGTTCATTGAAAATATAGAGAGGGAAAAAATTAAAGATTTCTTGTATAAGTTTGCGAATCTAGAAGTGGAAAGCAACGACGAGTACTATCACAATTCAATATTTCGCTTTGAAACCATAAAACAATTTGTCAAACGAATGCCAAAAGAACAGCAATTTCCATTCGTCAAAGAAGTTTTTCTTAATAAAGAAAACTATGTGAATATTGTTACACCCTTAGAGCGAGGTACGGAAATGTTCGCGATAAGGAAAATATGTACCCAAGTATGGACAACCATGCCTATTTATCATTGGTACGAGTTTGCCCCTTTCCCTGAAGCATTAAATGGAATTAAGAATACGATACAGTCAGAATCGAACATAAACGAAAAGTACTCAATGTACAGAGTTTTGTTAAAATGCGCGAGGGAAAATACTAGAAATTTGCTAGATCTTTTAATGTACTACTCCAAGAATAGCTTGAATGATGACGTTGATCGAAAGAGATCATTTATAAATACTCTGTTCTCAGTGACTGAACTTTATAAAACAGACCAAGAAACTTGGATTGCATTTGCAGATATTTTTGAAAATATGTACATTTACCCAGAAGATAGAAATGATTTTACTGGGATCATTATATTGCGTGAAATTTTACAGAACAACCCAGTACCAGAAGAATTCGAAAAAACGTTTCCATTTAACACTCTTAAAAAATATCGCAAACACCTAAACCAGGATGATCAATATAAAGTATTTGAGTATATTTATATGCACACAGTAAAAAAAGTGCAAGTTCATAATATTCAAACAGAAATTCAATTTAGAGAAACTGTTCAAAACCTTGAACTTTTATTAAACGTGTTGCTAGATTGGGACGAAGACTTAGCCGACTTTCCATTTGCGCTACAAACAATTAAAGATCTCATTTGCATAATGAAAAATAATCCTTGGAAAGTTAGTATGTCGTCTTTATATAACAAGAAAAAGTCATGGAAACGGCTCATGTTTGAAGAATCCGTAGTTTTAAACCCATCGCAAAACGTGTTCGTGAATGCGCTGAAACATGACCCTGGCTTACTAGCGCGGTACAAAACCGAAGTGGAAGCGATATGCCGTGACGATGCAATATCTTTAAAGCGACTGCTTAGGAAATTAAGAATTTACTGGTCTGATTCCTTAGCAGATAGCTGGATAAAATCCTATCTCAATCGATTAGATAAGGTTACTGGCCAAAAGGCTTTAACACGTGGTCTCTGCACACTACTTTCGCAAGAACCACTACTTGATATAATAAAAATGTATGCTCCTGCACAACCTAAAATAGATTGGAACGACACAAATGAACTTAAACTTGGATTGCAAAGATGTTTTGCTAAAAATATGCACATAGCGCGGCCACAACCTTCAGCGGACACTATACTTCTTTACGCAAAGGGAGATTTCCTACAGTACGCTCTTCCGTCTGTCCTTGCGATATATTACGATATGGGCCGCGTCGAAAGTCAAGAGCACATCCCAAAACTGCTAAATGCACCTGTTTCCTTGCAAAAGCATGGCCTTCGTTTTGCTTTTATTAAATTGAAACACGATGATCTCAAATTTCACTTAGGCAACGTATGGCAAGCGACAAAAAATATTAGCATTAGAGCGGTGACTTTCGGGCTTTTATTCAAAATGATGTGTAAAGAGAAAGATGTTGCAAGAGCTGAAGAATTGTGGGGCATTCTTGAAGTTTTCATCGATAATTTAACTTTTAAAGAAGATAAGAAAATATATGACAAATTATCGGAAATAACTGATGTGCCTGAAGCAATCAAGCCAAAGTTTTTGGTAAAAAGCTACAATTTCTTAAAAACGTTACTACCACATATTAAAATCGACCGTGAAGCTTATGAGAACAAAATTAGGAGATTAGCTATTTACACAACAAACATTATGGAGTTCGTATGTCCTGAATTTGTTGCTAATATAATAATTGAACATTTGGATGCTAACTTCTGTCAAGCTGGAGGTCTTGATGATGATATGCTGGATGTCACTTCATCATACATTCTGTGTTCAAAAGATGCTAAAACTCAAATGAAAAAATATGAAACAGTTCTCTTACCTTTCTTACAACACGCCATAAGACAATGGAATGAAACACACGAAGAAAAATATTACGTTAGACGAAATTTCCAAAATCTACTTAACCATTTATGCAGTAATTTCAAAAAATATGTCGTTGACCACAAAATGGTTGTTCCAATTAGATTTTTTGTGCACATTCAATTTGTTATGGACTTTTTACCTGTTCCACAAAACTACGTCATTTTAAGAATGTGGTGTGTGATAGTGAAGATGACTGACATTATTAACGAAAGCGCGAAACGCGAGAATTGGCAACAAATTTCCTCTGAAATGGTAAGAGAGCTTGGATTGTTTTGTCTTACAATTTTAAAAGAGGACATAGAAGCGTTCTTCCCTTGCATTTATGTTCTATTCCAAAGAGCACTGACTACGTCTATAAAAAATATTGTAGACGAAATTGTAATACTACAGATTTACGAAGTTCTGCTTAGTGATAAAAAATGTATCCAAGCTTATCTCTTGGTATTGAATTTGATTGCTTATTATGAAGGGAATTGTTATTACGATAAAAGTGATGAAACTAAATTGAAAGAAAAGGAAATTAAGCTGCTAATCCAGAATCATTCGTCTGTGGAAGTCAAAATGCATTTCCACTCTAAATATGGCGAAGTCGACAGTTCGCCAGACGTGTAGGTTCATAATGAGCGATAGAAACCAAACTCTATCATAGAGGTATAGAGGTAAATTATATCCTCATGAATACTCGTATTATCTTACCTCTATGTAATATTTTATTGTCTTTATAACTATATAAGCCGTTTAATATACAAACTTAAATACTTACACACTTAACTTATATAGGTACTCGTAATATTATTTATTCTGTAAGGTAAATGTACCGTTCACCGAACGCTTAAGACCTGCATGTACGTTTCTATTTAAAATAAGGTCTGGGATTTTTACACGATTATAATTAATAGTTTAGCGGTAACTTAGATAAACTAGTCTTCATTTGAATTTTTTTGGAAATTAATTACTCGTTAGAAATATATTTAAAATATTTTTAAAGTTTTTAGGTCCGTTTAGTCTCATTTGTACCGTTCACCGGACTAAGAAACGTGATTTGCACCTACTACCGGATCGGCCTGCCGTATTACCGGACTAGGAAAGAAAATGTATAGAGTTGCGTTGTTGAGTGGTGCTCAAACTTTCGTTGGTCTTACTGAAGAGTACTTTATATTAACAACCTAACTTCACTAGCTTTTTAACTTCAACTAATATTGACGGAATACTAAAGAAGTTTTAAAATAGAACGATAAGTTTACATTAAACGGAAATATCATTTATTTTTGTCATCCATGTATTTGTATTTCATTAACTCAAATTAGTATTTATACAGGGTGTCTAACCAGTCATCCTGTATTATAAAAACATTAATCTAAAACATTTCTTTAATCAATCCTATCACACTTGTTTTGAGCTAGGTAAGATATGGTTTCATAATTTTTAAACAGTCTTTATAGCACTTTTTATGCTTTTATATGTTAATTTTTAATCGGTTATACCTCCTCTACAAAAAACAAAATGACAACCAATTAATTGAAAATATTATCTCTGACCTCGAAAAGCCCAAATTCAAATTCAAATTCAAATTCAAAATAATTTATTCAAATATGGGTACATCAATGCACACTTATGAATGTCAAATACAATTTTTACGAATAAATTAATACACAATAAATTAAATGTCAAAGAAAACAATATTATTAGAATGTCAAAAAAATTATATAAATTATTGCAATGTCATCAAGGTATAAAATAACTACAATAGTAGGTATAATCAGTCAAGACACTTATGAATGTCTAATACAATTTTTACGAATAAATTAATACACAATAAATTAAATGTCAAAGAAAATAATATTATTAGAATGTCAAAACAAAACATATAAATAATTGCAATGTCAAAATATCAATGTATAAAATAACTATAATAGTAGGTATAATCAATCAAGTATTATTATTACAGTCTAAATACAATTTACGTAAAGAGACTTTATCACAGACGAAGTCTTCAATTTTATAGTAAGCCCTTTCAATTAAAAAGTCTTTTAAAATTCTTTGAAAATCTGTGTCTTTCTTATTTATTAGAGTAACAGGCAACAAGTTATAAAATAGTACGCCGTTCCTTACAAAAGAGTTGCCAAATGACAACCAATTGAGTATAAAAAAACCTTAAAATGTGCATATTGATATGTCAGCGTTCTCAGAATTCATAAAATACACTGTGTATTGACATCCTTTCGTCACCTTCCGAAACCATAACCAAAAAGCTCTAATGTATACAGGGTTATTCATAAAGGGTATGCTAAGCCGAAAAGGACTCATAGCACTCATCATTATGAACAACTTTTACTGTAGGACCAACCTAAAATTCGTCCTATAGTAAAAGTTGTTCTAATGATAAGTAATATTAGCCCTTTTCGGCTTAGCATGCCCTTTATCAATAACCCTGTATAATATCCGATAAAAAAATAGAAAAACGGTTCCACACTAATCATAAAATAACGTAGATACATTATACATATACATACACACACGCACATACACATATACACACACAAGCACACTCACATACATTACACACACATACACATTATATTATACATTTTTTGTTTTAACTTTTAGAAGCACTGGGCTTTACAAAAAATCACTTTAGAGAATACGTTTGAATATCGACCTAGTAGTCAATACCGTAAGGATTATATTTCAATGAACACCGCATAATAAAATAGCTGAGATAATAAAAAATCCGGTAATAGAGCCCATGGGTACCATTTACCGGTCACCCGTTCGGTAAATTGAACAGTCAAATTTAGTGGAACGTATCACCCGAACAGATTTTGAAAATAGTCTATAAATTGTAATCATTACAATGTAACTACAAATCTGACATCGTAACTGGTAATTAGAACTATTACAAATCCATGAATATATGTGGCTTTTGATATTATTGATGTAATATAACTATTATGGCATTTTCAAAATAGCCTTTCCAAAAAGCTTATTTTGATGCCAAAAACTTGTTAAAATGTTAAATTTCAATCACTGTTTAAAAAAAATTGGCTTGTATATTAATGTTCGGTAATTGCTCACTAAGTTCTTAACACTTCTAGTTATTTAAATTGCAAAGAAATTTATTGAAATAATTCTTCATCAATCAGTACAAAATTAATTAAAAAAACATACGTTTTTCCTGATTCCGGACGCTGTTCGGCGAAACCTTCCAGTCAAAATATGCTTGAACCCACCACCGGATTTGTATTTTACTCAATTTCTGTAAATACCACTGAACCAAATTCACTTATTTAATCGGAACACAATAACTAATTGAGTAACGATACCCTAAAACCCTATTTTCGAACACTAAGCTATGCTTAAACGCCATAAAAACCTTAAGAAATACACGCGATTTCTTAACGATTTTCGTAAGAAGTTCCATACAAAACTGCGATCGACCGACTCGATCGATTATCACGGTCCCACTGATTCCCAAAATGGTCGGCTAGGTCACGTAAAGGAAGGGGAGGATATGTAGCTATCGGAGAAAAAAATCGCAACTTACTTTCAACCCTAAGTTTTTGACTTATAGCTTAAAATAGGACGTTTCCGGTGGTAGGGCACGTCCGGTGAAGGGTACTTTTACCTTACTTTCACTTAAATGAATCACAACTACCTACTAAATATTGTAGATTAGTAATTCTGTGTGAATAAAGTTTTTTTATAATAATATTGTTTAATTTTAATCAATAGTTTCCACTTTCCACCTTTCCAGTAGCATAAAAGACATATTCCCAATTTATAAGTATTAAACAATACATTCTATATGGGCTGACTGGTTAGACACTTGACATATTCTAGGTTATCATAGTACTCATTATTATGAACAACTTTTAATAAAGGGACCAACCCGAAATTCGCGAAAAAAAAATCAGCTGTTCCATAGAAAAATGTCAATGACACTTGACAAAATGTATGGAACAGCTGATTTTTTTTTCGCGAATTTCGAGTTGGTCCCATAGTAAAAGTTGTTCATAATGATGAGTACTATGATAACCTAGAATATGTCAAGTGTCTAACCAGTCAGCCGGTACAGGTATAGGTAATCGTCATTTTAGACATCCGAGCTTACATTGATTACCACCCAGCTGAAAATTGGTAGGATTGTTCAAAACACCATCATAAATAAAATCTAAAAAAGTCCTCATCAATCCGAAACCTACAAAAATTTTTACTCCGGGTAGAAGGTCATAAAAATGGGTTTTTCGCGAATTTCTCAAAAACTGTTCAAGCTACGAGGAAACTGTTCAAGACAAGTAAGTATATTTTCTAATTAATATAACATTCTCTACAGTATTACTTTGATGCATGTTAATAGGACTTATGGTTTTCGAGATATGCTGATAGGTATTCATTTCAGACAAGGCCAATAAAATGACAATTTCTCTTAAGAGGCCTCGGTTAAGTAGATCATATCACAAGTTTGTAAATGAGTTTTCCCGAAGCTTTCAACATATTCGCTAAATCTGACAATCTCAAGAAACACATTGAAAAATTACTCCCTGTGGCTCAAATCAGCATGTGGATAGCTGACAAAAAATTTAACCTCTCTTATGAAAACTTTTTTTTTGTATGGCGGTCAAGTTGTTTTATCGTTGCTTCAAAAAAGTCCAAAGTTGTCATACAATAAGGCATTTTGTCTTACATTTAGACACGGAATTTTTCGGTCTCTTACCGTTTTTGAGAGCTCGAAGCTCTCAAAAACTCGAGCTCGGTTCAGCTCGAGCTCGAGCTGAACCGAGTACTCGGAAGAGGCCACTGACTCGCCACTGTACTCGTTACGTGACTTACGTGTAATCAAACCATCAGTTCAACTATCTAGACTAGACCACAGGCAAGGGCGTCGCCAGCTTATGACTAAGGGGGGGGGCAATGGGGCAATATTATGGAGGATAAAAAAAATAAACGCCGAGAGCATAAAGCGTTACACTTTGGAAGTCTTTGCCTCGATGACGATTGTAATAAGAACACGGTTCTAATATCAATGTATAAAACTTCACAAGCCCTCGACAGCACAATAGAGTCGGGACAATTTAGACATTGGAGGGTACAGTAATTTCCACCCAGCTGAAAATTGGTAGGATTGTTTGAAACACCATCATAAATGAAATCTAAAAAGTCACCATCGATCCGATACGTGCAAAAAATCTTACTCCGGGTAGAAGGTCACCAAAATGGGTTTTTCGCGATT
The DNA here is from genome assembly GCA_949125135.1 of Alcis repandata. Taxonomy (NCBI): domain Eukaryota; kingdom Metazoa; phylum Arthropoda; class Insecta; order Lepidoptera; family Geometridae; genus Alcis; species Alcis repandata. Next base: position 6,815,430 of record OX421241.1, read on the forward strand.
TTCTCAAAAACAATTCAAGCTACTAGGAAACTGTTCAAGACAACTATGTTCTCTATAACATTCCCTACAGTATTGCTTTTAAATGCATGTTGGTAGGACTCATGGTTTTGAGATATGTTGATACTCATTTCAGACCAGGCCAAAAAGATGACAATTTCTCTTAACGAAGCCTCGGTTAGCAGTAGATCATATCACAAGTTTGTAAATGAGTTTTCCTCAAGTTTTCAACATCGCTAAATCCGACAATCTCAAGAAACACTTTGAAAAATGACTCTTTGTGGCTCAAATCGGATAAATGATGATGATGGCTGACGAAAAATTTTACCTCTCGTATCTCGGAAACGGTAGAAGGATATAGAGGGGTACACCCGACTTTTGAAATGTAGATCAAATTTTTGGGGAAATGATAAAAAAATATAGTCGCCATCGCTATACAAAAAAGTTTGACAGTCATACAAATAAAAAAAAAAGGAAATGCTCACAGCTATGGAACCGCTGTAGATGGATGGAATGTACTTGAAGAAATATTATTTATGTTCATATCGACAATCGAGATTCAGAAACAAAAATCCAAGATGGCGTATTTCATGTTTTCGTCAAATTCCAGTGGATCTTCCAGTGATCCTATGAGGGTGATATTTTGGATCTGGATCTACATATTATTACACTGTTTAATGGTCTTGCGTTTTGGCAAATCTGATGATCGTGATGAAAATGGCGGCGATTTTTAAAACGGATGTCTAAATCTTAATGTTATTCTGAATATTTCAATATTTTCTACAATTTACATTAAACCTTGTGAATTTATTAACGTTTTGTCATGCGATGCGGAATTTATTAATAGGTAAGAAAGTGAATTGCTCGCACTTTGGTCGCTTTGCGGCTAGCTACATTTGATCTCTAGGGGGGGGGCAACTGCCCCCCCCTGCCCCCCCTTGGCGACGCCCTTGACCACAGGTGTAGTCAGTTTCGCGGATTTTTACTAGGATAGCTGTTACCTTTAAATTTCTTCGAGACACAAAACTTTATAAATACTGATATATAAAGTTTGTGTCTCGCATTTTCACAAGTATGCTGAAATTAGGAGACTAGATTATTTGAACAAACTACCAACAGTCACAGAACATTGACTGCACTGTTTTGTGTTAAGGCTACCTAATTTGGTTTGGATTTAATCCGATGAGTCTGATGTGTGAGATGTCCTATAAACCTAGCAGGTATTGCAAAATAAAGACACTGTTTAGGCAAACCATTTTATTGCCTGTATCTTAAGAGCTAGTAAGAGATATTCTTATTATTACACTATTATCTAGTACTACAAACTGAACAATATTGCTGGTTTCTGGTATGGTTTGTTAGGCTAACATTAACGTAACATAACATTTCTGTTTCAATTGGAAACCAAATAATGGTATCTACACACCGAAGCTTGAACCGAAGCCTACTTTGGTGTAGTTGATACTGTCAACAACAATTCACAATTTTTTACGGCTACAATAATTATCGTCACAAGACGATTGATTAAAATTTGGCCTATCATTTACAATTTTGCGATATACGCAATGGCTCGAGAGCGGAATTCAAACTTTTCAATAAAAGTGAAATATTAATGATTAATTACAAAATTTGTCATTTCATTTCGTGTTTTTGAAAAGACTGAAACACTCGCTTAATATAAAATCGACTAAAATAATCATAACTTGAGCTTTATTTAAGGTATAACGTCGACTGACATGTCTCACTCACTAAATTATATCAAAGATCTTTTCAGAGACAACTTGTAATTATTAAGAATATTATATTACATTTTAACCCTACAAAACCGCCATAAATATACTCTGCTAATGCGGTGAGTAGGAATCCCTTGCCTTGAGCGTAATCCTATAGAAAAAGTTTTATTCAAGAGGCTCAAAAGAATGTTTTCTTACTGACCACCGCTCGTGGTTGCTTCACCACCACAGCGGAGTGATTAATCAATTTTATATTTCGATATCCACTTAAATGATAACCAACTCTTGAGCTTCGTTACTTCCTTAACTTTTTCAACTCAACTCGTGGTCAATAACTTAAAAGCTGGATTTTAAAATTATTACTGATATAGCGCCGTACTTTAGTAAACGAAAAACTGTTGGAGAAAAAAGCTCTACTGGGCCACTCAAAAACCCCCAAGTATTCATTGAGTTTAGTATAAAGTTTGAATTCCGTGCTTAGCCAACCTTTAGGCCACGGCCCTACAGCAAACGGTCTGGAGTTTCTACGAGTCTCTTCTGAGGTTGTCACGGTCTGACTGTTCTGTTTGCATGCATCCAAGCGATGGCATCCTTCATAATGAAAGCAGATTGTAAAAGCGCTTGCTGTGGTGCCAGGGCCTTGCTTATTCTTATACGGAAGTTTGGAAGTTAATATTTCTTTACTTAAGTATTCAACTACAAACATGTAAGCGTGTGTATCAAGTAGGTAGCTCCTATAACTATGTTTTATTAGTCCTTAGAGTGGGCATTTTATTTTTTAATCACAAAATACATGTGTACACAAAGTAACCACATAAATATATTTTCACGATTTTTTTCCCATCCTTTCTCGCTAACATATTCGTTATTATTAATTATCTAAAATTACTGTAGGTTGATATTAAAAAATGTTTCTGCAACAGTTTCTTTATTATAACATACATGTCTTAAACTAATTCTTTATTAATAAGAAATCATTTATAAAAATTGAAATTTATGTCATAATGCTTACTCTCGTAACTAATTATCTTAATAAATGAAAGCACGACCAAAACATTATCAATAGTGTTATAAAGAAAATGTTGCAAAACATTTTTCAATGCTTAAATTTTATATAATTAAAAATGCTGATTATGCAAATGAGAAAGTGCATCAAAGAGTTAACATTACTGTCCTATACAAAACTTAGATTTAAGCTATTCTCAAACTTAAACATACCTAGTTTATAATGACCTTACTGGCTAAACTTATGTGTAAACGAAAAATATTCTAAGTAAACCAGATTGTCCTTTTATTTTTAAACTCTGACGGTGAAATTATGAAAATACATCGATCCTGCAACAAAAGATACAAAATTCAAGTATTTATTATGCTAGAAAACAGTCAACCAACATGTCTACCAACAGAGCCTCATGTTTTTTCTTCTTCACAGTTCTAACTTATTTTCAGACTGTCGGCTTCCTTGTTCCCTAAGATATAATCTTGGACTTTAAAAGGTCTGAGTTAATAGGTATCTTTTAAATCTGCGTATATCATCTTCAGCCACATCATCACTTATCCACAGGTGGTCACAAGCAGGCTTCAGTCTAGTGTTGTTGCAAAAGTGATAGTCTATCAATAGTATCGTAATACTATAGTGGCTTTGAAAATCAGTCATACTATTGATAGTGCTATCAAAACTATCGACTTTAAACAATACTTTTGATAATTCGATTGTTAAAAATAAAAAATATTTTACTATAATAAAAATATTATAAAATATTTATTGCCAAATATGGTGTCGCTGATAGTATCGATAATAGAGAGTATTGCTGAATTTCGATAGAACTATCGATAGTGTAAATTTTTAAGGTTGACTATTGATAGTCGCTTTCGCAACAACTCTACTTCAATCATGTTAAAAAATAAAAAGGTAGGGCACAGCAAACTACTACTACTTAAACTGCTTTAACTAAGGTTGCGTCAATTGGAATGAATAGAGATAAGAGTGAGAGCGTTTTTCCTCAATGAAATGTGATAGAACAGCTAACAAAACTGGACGACAAAGAAATAAGCAATGTACCGACCTTTAGTAACTAATCATCATTATTTGCCTCATCAGGTGCGGGTGTGTGCCAAGTCAACCTCTCCTCGTAAAACTGAATCACAACCTGCGGGCATCTCACATTGGCCTGTTTTGCTGGCACAAGGTCTGCCTCATCAGTGCCTTGCCATTTCATTAGGAACATCAGCTCGCCACTGCTGTCTGTTGCACCTAGAAACAAATAAATTCACAATATTGTAATGTATGCAATAGAAAAATGTCAATGACACTGGACAAAATGTATGGAACAGCTGATTTTTTTTTCGCGTTTGTTGGTTGCGTTGTTCGCGTTGGTTCCATAGTAAATTCATAATAATGAGTACTATGAGTCCTTTTCGGCTTAGCATACCCTTTATGAAGAACACTGTATTTACATAAAAGATGGAATAAAAGTTTTTTTTTTCAAGTTATTGAGTGACGAGATGAGAAAACCCCTGGCCAATGTTAAACGTCATGTTTGCCCATAACAGGTCTGCGCCACCCAGAATTTTGGATATAAAATAATAGTAGTAAGTGGATAATGAGTGTTCAAAATAAAACCAACCAATAATCTTTTCAGGTTCTAGATTACGATCGAAACCGGAGGGCTTCTTTTCATCACTCTTGATTTTCTTAGCCCCTTTGAGGTCGGGAGTTGCCGCTGCAGATTTCCTTTTCTTTGCATCCTTTTCAACCTTAGGAACTTTGCCCTCTGGAAGAAGAAAAAAACTACTTTAAGTTATAGCATTGATATAATGAATTAGGGAGACGGAAGCTTCTAAATTAGCAATAAAATGCCAAAAATTTAAATACACTGAAATTTATATTGAAACTATTGACTAGAATTAAATAAAATATGACTTGGACAATAGGATCTTAGGGGTAATTTCAGCCGTGGTAGCTCAGTGGGAGAACCGCCGCTTCGCATTCTTGAGGTGGCGGGTTCAAACACCGACTCGTACCAATGAGTTCTTTAGGACTTATGTACGAATTTACATACCACTGGCTTTTCAGTGAAGGAAAACATCGTGAGGAAACCTGCATATGTAGTTCACGCAAAAAGGGCCGATTACCGGCCTAGTTGCGGAAAAAGAGCCCGCTCTTTTAGGGGTAATTTCTTATTCTATCTATCTACTCAACCTTTAATCCTCCCACTGCTGGGATACAGATCTACCCTAGAAGGGTGATTAGGCCATGTTCTATCACGCTGGCCAAGTGCTGATTGGTGGATTCACATACACCATTAAATTTTTTCTCCGGAGATATGCAGGTTTCTTCATAGTGTTTTCCTTCACCGAAAACCCAGTGCCAAATTTAACTTGATAAAATAAAAAAATTATGTTACCACACCTGCTTCTTTTTTCTTTCTGGCTTCTTCAAAAGCTTGGATTAAGTCGGGACAGTCTAAGTTTTCTTCCGGCTCCCATGTGTTGTCCTCATCGCTGTAACCTTTCCACTTCAGATAATACTCGACCTGAAATCAAGTGCCATTTTCTTTTAATTTAGGCTGTAGGTTTAAGGTTTTATAATACTAATTATGAAGCTGAGATTTGGTCAAGGATTTTTTTGTAATGAAACAGCTATGGTTCTCATAACAATGTAATTTGTGTAATTTAAACATCCCAGTATTATTAACTAGCAACTGATTAATGATCCCAGATCCAGGATGTGGTGTTAATGTGTGTATTGCTAATAATACCTACGACTCAAAATAATTCAATATGTGCACACCAAGATACATACCAGTTGGTTCTAAACTAAACCGTATTTATATTTCTTATGCTAGTTTTTGTTCATTTGGAGTTGACCTTGACATTACCCAGAGTACAGTTCGCAAATTTGTTTTTTTTTTGCCCTCGAACATTTTGAGACGCTTCTACTGTAGGCACGGTTTGAATTTTAATTCGTATTGAAGCGCCAAATGTACAAACGAATAATGTTTACATATTAAACTACCTTTCCGTTCCTCATTCGACGATCCAGAACCTTTTCTACAGAGAACTCCTCCTCTCCCTCAGGCTCTCCAGTTTTAGACTTGTCAGCCATCTGAAAGTACAGAACAGATTGTATCCGAGAACGCAACCAACAAAGGTAACCTACAAACAGCCCATTCCATAAAATAGATCAGATTCAGATACAGTAAATTCGATGGTGAAATTAGTTTACTTGTTTATTTATGCTTGTAGTTATCTACAGGTTCATAGAGGCGTAGAATCGAACATGGATCATGGATCCCAAAGGCATCCCGCCATTTTGATTAGATTGATGCCAGAAGCTTACCCACATTTTTCAATGAACTGAACTTGCTGAGCTAAATAAGAGGTCTTAGATATAAAACTCTCATTCTAAGCTCAAAGTTAAACATAAAAATTTGAAAAGTTATTGCTGATATTTACCTTTTTTTAGTTTTAATTTTAAGCCGGCGCGATAAAAACACGAAACAAACGCTTTGACGCTTTCAATGTTTCAATTCAATGAAATACATAGACTATATAAAAGAATGAACGTAAGCGGCAAAATGAATGAACAAACCAAAGTTAGGTAGTTGTTTTTAATATGACGACAAAATTTCGTCTCTCACATAGCCGCAATAACAGCCCACGAATGAAACGTTTTTTAACCAGAGACAATTATTTAAAATCGATCGATTTTTTCTCTACAAAGAAAAAGTGAAATCCCTAGCTGAATAAGTCGCTCGCTCGATAGAAACAAAATTGTGTCTATGGTAAAATACGGGAAAGTTGTAAATAATTTTACTTAAAAATTTAATTTTGTTCTATTTCTAGAAGCTCAAGCTCAGTAAAAAGTGAACTAATGATTTTAAAGTGAATTACAAGTGAGAAAACTTTAAATGGTGTGCCATATGAAACAAAAAACCATCATTGCGCACGATACTCCAACGCCATTTTGAAGCGAAATTTTGTATGTAAGTGCCAAGTATTTTGCAATATTTTCAATTCTTATTTCTCACCCTTGTAAAAAGGGTGTGACGAATGATAAATGATGAAGGTGGATGTCCTGCTCGGCCAAAAAAGTGGCAGTCTTTGAAAGTGTTCATTGAAAGTTTTCCTGTGTCGATCCTTGCATCGAGGTGGGTTGTGGTGCCGTTTATCTGGACCTGGCATTAATTAAATTACCAAGGCGTTCGAGGCTTATCAGGCTAGGAAAGAATTTTGGGCCTAGATATGTATGTAATTAAATGATGTAGATACAGAGTGTGTGAACGAGATTTGGCGTGGTTGGTGTTATCGGTGTCGTTTCCGACTTGCAGATAGCGGGTGGTGCGGAGGATGGCCCGGGGCAACGGGAGTGCTCTAATTAACTGACGGACGCTGCCGGCTTACAGCTGGCGCTAGCAGTACGTGCACATCACTTACTAAGTCTATCAAACCTAGCAAGTAGAATCATTCATTTTTAATCATGCTACTTTTGACCCATCTACCACGTCCTTGTCGGATTTCGTATTCAGCCCATCTCAATTCCAAATAATTAGTGTTATCTAAGATTTCTCATAGTTATAAGCTACAACACATTGATTGGCTGATAACTCATTGTTAACACTTGACAGAAACATAGTAGGGTAATGTAATAATTAGATCAGCTGTAAGATATCAGTCATGCCTTTTCGACTGATAAATAATTATAGTGATGTTCACCCATTCATTGATAGGTTTATATGCCAATGCCACTAAATTATTATGCTTTTTTCCTGAAAAATGTATGATAGTTGGAAAGGTTCGAGCTATTTCATTGCTCTGTTCCAGGTAAATTTATAACTTAGTCACATGATACAGGAAAGTAATAAAAATAACGTGCTTATTATATGTACACATAGAGTGAATGTAAGTTTTAGATAGGTAGGTAATATAGCTTAAGTAGGTAACAACAAACTATCTAACAAGATTGATAGTCAAACTGGAGATTATAATTTGTTGAGCAATGACATAATAAGTTAACTCTTGATAGAAAACTATGCAATTTATAGACATGCAGATACAGTAAGCTACGGACTAGGCTAAATGTAATTTAAAAAAATCACTTCCTCATTAAAGGCAAATAGGTATCGGACTAGTCGGGTAATCTGGAGCTAAATTTATTTGTTACTAGGCAATTTTTCCCTATGACAGTTATTACAAACCTAAGACAATAATGTCAATGCATGATTACACCTATCGGAATGAAATAATTTGGCACAGACTGATCTTAGACGGAATTTTGGCTTGCTTATATATTGACATGCTGGAATAGTGATGGTAAGTTGATATTATCACTTTGACTGAGGAAAACATATACCTTGTGTCTTGTGTCATCTGCCTGCCCAGAAATCAATCAGAAATCATCGGAGATTAAACTTGAGATAGATTTGTTGAAAATTTTTGTTTGAATAGTTCTGAATTATTATTATTTTTGCTTGCTGGAATCACAAGGCCTGGATCAAGCCTATATTTGAACATAATTCTCTCAAGGTTCATACTTAGCACCCACAATCTAGGGTACTAAAATAGGAAGTAATCTAGGGTGATACTGAGCTTAATCTTTCTCATTTTTTTCATTAACATTATTAATTTTTTGCATTTCTACAAGTTGTCATCCCTACAGTAAAATTCCTCATGCATGAGGTTTTTGAGTCACAACAGTTTTATTATTTATTGAGTTTTTAAAAAAAAATTATCAAACTGAAACCAAATAACATCTTTCCTTCTTGTACCATCATATAATAACCTACAACTAACGAAATGCAAATTCTCCAAGTGACATTTGTAACAAGTGACTAGTATTGTAATGTGACCTTGTAAAGTCTAAATTAGTCAATTGCATACTTTCTTAATTAACTCCTCGGAATTGCCGTCATGATATTATGATGTTGATGGTCTTACAATCAACAGTTTGCTTAGAGTATCTAATACTGCTAGTACTTTATAAATAACTAGCTGTGGCATACGGTTTCATCTACAGAAACCGATAATGTATCGAGATACAAAGTAGTCTATGTGTCAGCTATGTAAAGCTCTATCATCATTACAAACATATACCACCACCCTGCTGCCTATATGTGGAACTATGACTTAAATTGAATAATAAATGATATTCTATTCTATTATAGTGTGTCGAAAAACCCCACATCTAAAATGCAACCTTAGTTTACTAAAAAAACCCCTTTCTTCCAGATAAAAATGCCACGTCCTGGCAGCCTCAAGGACCCAGATATTGCTGAGTTATTCAGTAGACATGATCCGGAGAAGATATTTGAGGATCTCCGCGAGATTGGCCATGGCTCCTTTGGGGCCGTGTACTACGCTCGCTGCAATCTCACCAAGGAGATTGTGGCTATCAAAAAAATGTCATATCTGGGAAAACAGAGCGAGGAAAAATGGCAGGACATCTTAAAGGAGATCAAGTGAGTTTACTTTTTATTTATAACTTTTGAAAACTGATGGTATTGAATAGGTAACATTTACAAGTACTTTCAAACTAGTTGAGCCTCAGCTGGAGTTGTTTTAGAATTTGAACCTAAATATCCTCTTCAAGGACAGTCTACGATTCTGGTAGACACTGACCAGTATAGTAATCATACCTGCATAAAAATGTATTTGATCAGGAACATTTCTTTGGTGCCATAGTATTATTTTTAAGCCAGCTTTTTTAATGCCGCTGTTGACCATTTAGCTTGTCTTATGTTAAGTGGCAGAATGGCCGAATGATGGACACGCCTACTCAGAAATGAAAACTGGCACTCAAGTGACACTACCAGAACAAACCTGCAGAATCTAGGCGACAGATTTCCGAATTGATAGTGGTGCTAGCCAGAAAGCACAATTTCAATGTCGTGGTTTTTTCAGGGGCCATATTTTGATATTTCTGAGATGATAACATTATATTGGTCACTGTCCCTCTCACTAGAAATTCCATGGCATTGAGACTTGACGGCTATTATTTCGAGCACCCAAGAATAAGGTCCCAGGATGTACTAAATTGACCCATCTTTTTATATAGACTTGCTATTTACTTTTCTTATCTTATGACTAAAAAATAGCAAGAATTTAAAGAACTCCGCACCTAAAATTAGATTATGCTTAGGTACTCGTGATTGTTATCTAAGTGCGTACTTATATCAAAGTAGCTTTTTGCCCTCTTTGCATTGAATGGACCGAAAATCCCACGATATAGGAAAAGTTCATTGTCTGCTTCTACATAAGAATTATCTATTAAAAGAAAGGCTTTGCCCGGCCGCGTATGCAGTAATTTCCATTAATAAAGAATAAGAACAAGTTAAACCAGTTAGAAATCAAACGATTTGAATATAAACACGGGATTGTCGTAAATTAAGGAAATGTTTGTTATTTATCACCGATATGTCGCAGTTTTGTAGATTTTTGGTAGCCTATAGAAGCTGAGCTGGTTTACTGCCCTAGAACAGTTATTGGCGGGTTTTGACGCAAATTATATCGTTTCAACATTAAGCAGGGGAAATGTTGTCAAGAAACTACCAATCACAGCATTTTGCGTCCCATACAAAAATGTAATTTTTTTTACAACAAACTACACATGTGATTGACCACAATCTCACCTGATGGGAAGCGACGATGTGGTCGAAGATGTAGCACGCTTGCCTGGGAATATGGCAACTTTATCGTAGTTATGAACGTACTAGCTGCGCTCCGCGGTTTCGGCCGCTATCTATGGACTGTTTTGTTCTGAACCTAAAAACCTAACTTATTTCTTCGGGGTTGAACCCCTAAGGCGAGACTTCGGTGTCAGTCTGTCTCTGTCACAGCCTATTATTTCATTAGGATAAAATAGTTATGTAACTTTGTTAATAATATTTTTTTTATTACATTAGTCGTGTCACGACATTCCATAATCATTTTAACTTGTACACCGATCTAGTACTGATTGTTATGTTTTCATTGTACAGATTTCTAAAACAATTGGAACATCCGAACACCATTGAATACAAGGGGTGCTATAAGCGCGAGCACACGGCATGGCTCGTCATGGAGTACTGTGTCGGTTCCGCATCGGACATCATAGAGGTAAGATCTACAGATCATATGTTTTCAGAAGAAATTCAATGATGTATTTATTCATTTATGCCAAATATCACCAGGTATCATCAGATTATCTAATATTTTACAATGGAAACCAACATGGTTTTGACATATTTTGTTATAATTAAACCATTTTAGTTTCCATAGTGAAATCTAATATTTGTTCACTGCTGGACACAAGGTTTTCCTAAAGACACATTGCACAATCTTCTGCCTTACGCACCCAATTACCATCAGCCGATTTAGCAGTCTTGAAGATTTATAGATAGAAACTATTGTCATCATAAACAGCGCGTGTACACTGAGAAAATTTTCCATCTAAATTCCGCTAAAAGAATGATGAATTCACTTCACTTCACACAATTCATCAAAATTCCGATGAATTCACTTAAGTACGGGGCATACTGATATCACCAAAAAGTACGATGATTAGCACCAGTTTTTACGGTGACAACTATTATGATATATGGTTGTCACCGTAAAAACTACTACTAGCACCAGTTTTTAGGGTGACAATCATAAATTATGATGGTTGTCACCGTAAAAACGTGCTAAACATTGTCGGCCTGTTTGGCTCAGCGGTAGTGTATCCGTCTTATAAGCCAGAGGTCCCGGGTTCGATTCCCAGCCGGGCAGATGTTTGAATGATGAATTTAAATATCTGTTCTGGGTCTGGGTGTTAGTTGTCCTTGTCTTGTGAAACGTTTTATTTATTTATTTTATTTATCAACGGCCTAAAAACTCTGACACCAGGTCAGGACTATTCGAACTCTACACTTTTGTCATCCACAGTTTGCTCTATCCCTTTGCTGGTCATAAGTCTCTCTAAATGCTATCTGCCAGTAGGAACTATATTCGACCCGTGACTTGGACAGTATCATCGTCTGTTTTACAATTTGTTTTGAACTAGTTACGCCCCGAGGTTTCAACCACGTTTTTCGGGATAAAAAGTAGCCTATATATTAATCCAGGGTATACGCTGCCTTCATACTAAACTTTATTCAAATCCGTTTTTTGCGTGATCGAGTAACAAACATCTAAACTTTGACATTTGTAATATGAATAGCAGGATTTAATTTTCAACTACACCAATTTCTGTAAATTTTCAGCGCTTAAATTCCATACATTTTGTGTTATCAGTACCTAAAAAATTAGTTTTTAAAACGCAGTGTTTTGCTGCCTCGGGTCATTGAGGGTGATGACCTGCACAGAACTTCAGCTTTGAGATAACTCGCATTGTTAATTTGTATTACGGGAATTAATGTGGTGACGAATTGGATATAACAAAGAGCAAGAAACCCCGGTACTTTTATGCAATTTCAATGTCGCGTGACCTCATTACAGCCTAACAGCGCTGGAAACTTGAACCGTGGAAAGTAGGAGGGCCCATTATAATCGAAGCTCTTTTTTAACTGGTTGTTATGGTCGTTTCAGTGTTTTGGACGCAGTTAGGTTTTTGGTTTTTAATTGCTAGCACAATTAGGTAGGACAATGTTTTTTACCAGCCAGTTGTCTTGGAAGCGTTGGTATATGTCACCGTAAGACGGTCGAGTTCGCGTGAGAGCTCTTTATTAACGTTTTACTTGTCTACAGTCGGTTAGTAGCTCTAAAGGGGTAGGGACCAACCGGAAAGGAGAAAATTACTAAATACTATTTACTGTAGAGTGGCATTCATAAATAATTTATCAAATTAATCATAACTGTATGCTTGTGCATGCATTTTGTGTCTCAAAAAACGACGATAATAGAAAGGTTAAGATAGAAGGGAAATAATAGAAAGGTTATATTATTGATACAGATTTTATACTAAAAATATCAAACTTATGCAAGTGTAATATAAATACACACTGCATGTATTTATAAGCAAGATAACGTACGAGTACATAGCTGCAGTGACGTAACGCTCGTCACAGACACGCCTACATTTCATTCATGTACCAAGGTCTGTCAGTCATTGCAATCTAGGCAAAAAATCTCTGTATGTTGGTACGAAAAAGTTGCACAAACCTGTCTGCAGAAGTTTAGTGCAGATGCTACTATCGGCATCAGATGCTGCTTTTCATAATTTATTATCACACTTTATGAATGCGAATTGTAACGTATACGGAGGGTGTGTGTGTGTTTGTTACTTCACGCTGAAACGTCTCAACGAATTTTGATGAAATTCGATGTAGAGGCAGCTTATATACCGGATAAACACAGATAAATTAAATACGGGAAGATGAACAGTTCTTGCAAGATACCTCCTAAATCTGCGTGCTTCATCGTCAACCATCATTGCTTACCAACAGCTTACTTTTCTAGATATCCTAAGATATAAAAAAATCAGGTGTCGCGTTATCGCTTGCTCAACACACCTTACGCCTTGTCGTTGTTATCACCAGGCTACGCTCGTCCTCGTCACTGATACCGTACGCCGCACTTCACGCATTCATTTCAAACTCAGTGACTAAGTAATATCCGAAATCCTGAACGCTCATGCTTGATCCGTTACGTCACGTTTTCTAAGAAAAACTGCACTGACTGTCAGCAATCTGGCTTATTTGAGTCATCTATGTTTTAGCTATAAGTGTGGAACGGATGTGAAACAGCCAATAAATAATAGCATTTACTAAGTATAAGTAAAACTTTGTTGCTGTCTGTCTCAGAGTAGGTTGACTTTACTCGGTAACATGTTACACTAATGTTAAGAATGCGACAGTCTGACCTTTTGTCCCTATGCATCACATGATTGCTGAACGGATTTGAATGGAATTTTGCTGTGGATGTAGTATAGTGTACGTTTTTTTTTATCGCGGCACGCGCTATCTTCATATTTTTATTTATTACCTAAAATCCCGGAAGCAGCTAACCAACTAACCAATCTGAAATTAACAACGAGCATGCTGTTATTTTCCAGAAAATTACACAATACATAAGTTAGAGTTAAAAAAATCTTATACCCATAATTATCCTAACAACATTTACATCCTTAATTAAAATATGATTTATAATACATATAAACCTAATTGTAAAACCTAGGAAGGTTTGTCTAGGCAATAGATTCTCGAAAATCACTATAACAGTTGAAATTATATTATTCTACTTTACGATAAGACTTTCATTCTTAAGCTAAAAATGTATGTGATAAAATAGAATATAGCTAAGAATCTAAACCTTAAATCGTCCAAATTATGACTCCTTCCGTCAATAGATTTAGCGTTATGTTCCAGTCTTTATTGCAATAATTTCTCGATATTTACAAGGCTGAACCGCAATAAGCCTTCCTTATGGTTTGATAACACGTAACAAGTACGAGTACAGCGCCGAGACAGTGAATTGGCATACTCGACCGAGCAAACAAATCATGGTTCAAGTGACTGTCTCGCCTCGTCAAACTGTTTATACAAACCGAGTACTCGACCGAGGGCACTGTCTCGCCACTGTACTCGTTGCGTGTAATCAACATTATGCAGGCTGCAAGCCTCTCAACCATAATTAATGCAAGTCGCATGCCGACGCACGCGTACAATGCAAATTGATATAAAATATAATAATAATGTCACGCTGTTTCCTGTTTTTGTGTTACGCAATGGACACGACGCTTTACGGACTAGATTTTGTGTTGATATTATTTGTTTGGACCATTAGTTAACTTTAGGGTCGATACACATCTGACGGAAAATGCGTCGCGTATTATCGGTCGCGTAACGCCAGAACAGAGAAATGTATAATAAAACATCCAACCTTTCACACTCAACCGATGATGCGCTAGTGCGTCGAGTATAGTATGCGATAGTACGCGACGCATTTTCCGTCAGATGTGTATCGACCCTCAAACAAAATACTACAGCAGGCAAAAACATTTTTGATACTCGTACGTCATTGGGATTTCTAAGTTTTTAATACACGTATATAATGTACGTATACTGCATTTGTAGATGAAAATATTAATTAAAATAATACACATGAATGAATTAAGAATATCTTATCTTATCTTATCATAGACCGTTGAAGGTCCCTAAATGATCAACCCACTATACGACTCGGTATGCTAGCGGCCATAATTTTATTTGATTAGTGCACCTGTGTTAGGGATATAAGTCCCTAATCAAATTCCATCGTGATGAGCCGTTTAGTTGTGAAAAAAAAAACTTATAGCTAAACTATTTGCTAAACTATTTCTATAGAAATAGTTTATTTATAATATTAATGTCAAGTATGATGCACGTCTACAACCTGTTGCAGCTAATTACGAAACATATTAAATTACGAAACCGATCCGCGATGCTGTGAGATTGAAGTAGGTTACATAATGAAGTAAAATATAAAAAAAAATGTTTAGGTTTCGAAATAGTTATAATTAATTACCTGTCTTAGAAATGGGTTGAGGTTTTTAGGGTCTTACTTATAAATCCTGCTTAAAGTTACTCACTGCTTTAAATTGTATGTCTTATTTTCATACGCCACATTTTACGTCAGCGAGAAGTTTTCGGCACATTATGTTAAGCCGTGATTTTCTTACAAGAAGTGTTTTTAAGCAAGGCCCTTAATATTTGTTTTACTAACTAGGCGTTTAACCACATACCACTTAAAGGTGTGGTTAAAGCTGTCGGAGCACTTCGTTAGGCGATTAGCGCCTAATTTATGACTTGGAGACGAATACTAGAAAGTGCTTATCTAAGTTCGAAATAAGTAGGCAACATCGGAAATTAATACGATGTAAAATCAATTTACGAAACATCTCTTTTGATTAACCAAGGCCATTGAAAAGTTAAGAACTCATCGCCTAGATAAACCTGACCTATGTTTTAGGCAATTAAAAACAAACAATAAGTAATGAATTATGTAATTTTGTAAATCCTAACAAATATCATAGATGCGAAAGTGACTTCTTTTTATTACGTTTTCACACCTTAACTACACAACCGATCGTCATCAACTTTTGCATACAAGTTGTCAGGGACATAGGCTACTTTCCATTATCATCAAATTCACCATATTTCATCAACACGCGGGTGAAACCGTGGCTGCAGCCAGTTACTGTAAAAAACCTAATAATGGAGTATAAAAAATGTAGCATTTAAAAGCGCCATAGTTAAATCAAGATCAAATGTTACAGGTCCACAAGCGACCTCTTAGGGAAGAGGAAATCGCCGCGATATGCGACGGCGTCGTCGCCGGCCTCTCCTACCTGCACAGCCTGGGCCGCATCCACCGAGACATCAAAGCGGGCAACATCCTCCTCACAGAGAACGGCACGGTGAAACTGGCCGACTTCGGTAGCGCAAGCATCAAGTGTCCAGCGAACAGCTTCGTCGGTACGCCTTACTGGATGGCGCCTGAGGTTATATTGGCTATGGACGAGGGCCAGTATGATGGGAAGGTTTGTGATGCATTCCTAGCCGATTTTGGCACAGCGACTTTGGCTTGTTTAAAGTAATGATTATGTAGGTGCCCTAATCGAGGTTTGGGGGCTTGGTTTGAGAAAATAAACTAGAAGATAACTCTTAACTATTCTTCTTGTTAACACCAGAAATTACAGACAAAAATCTGTCAATATATTAGCAGACAGAAAAGACGGAATAATTTATTTATGCCACGAAAACAAATCTTTGTAGTTATCCCATTGCCCAAGATCAAATACAGAGTGTATTTGATGCTTTCTACAGCCGGTATAAAGTTAACATCGAGATAAGCTGATATGGGCATTCCAGGCTTCAGATTCCTGTAAAACATGTTCATATTCATGTTGATACTACTCTTTAGTTATTAATGCAAGTTTAAACGTTTCAGGTGGACGTGTGGTCATTAGGTATAACGTGTATCGAGCTTGCCGAGCGCAAGCCGCCATACTTCAACATGAACGCCATGTCCGCACTCTACCACATAGCGCAGAACGAATCGCCCACCTTACAAGTAAGTTTCATTCAGAATAGTTACTTAAGGCTTTACCGGTTAAGAGTTACTTGATAATTATACTATGGGACCAACCCTAATATCGTAAAAAAATATCAGCTGTTCCATAGAAAAATGTCAATGACATTTGACAAAATTTATAGAACAGCTGATATTTTTTTATCGATTTCAGGGTTGGTCTGATCATATAATTGTTCTTAATGGTGAGTACTATGAGCCCTTTACACCAAGGCATAAAAAACCTTAAAAATCAAATACATGTTCAAACACAAAAATCAGAAAAATAAAACCCGGGCTAGTGCAAAACTAGAGTGAAAAGGTTTTTCCTAGGCAAGCATGCTACATCTACGACGACATCGTCGCTTCCCATCAGGTGAGATTGTGGTCAAACGCATGCCTAGTCCGATGATAGATCTTTGCGTGTGAATTGGTTTCTTCTAAGCCAGCGTGCTCCATCGTAGACCGCATCATTGCTTACCTTCGGTCGAGATGGGGTCAAACACAAGCCTATTTTGATTAGAATTGAATTTAAAAAATCCCAAAAAGTTTACCAAGATTTTCTCTCCCGCAGGCCCCCGAGTGGACCGACACATTCCGCTACTTCGTGGAAGCCTGCCTCCAGAAGAACCCCGCCGACCGGCCCACGTCCACCAAGCTCCTGTCCCACCCCTTCATCAGCCGGCCGCGCTCGCCCAACGTGCTGGTCGACTTGATACAGAGGACGAAGGCGGCGGTGCGAGACTTGGACAACCTTAACTATAGGAAGATGAAGAAGATATTGATGGTCGATGGAGATAATGAGAGCGCAATTGGTGAGTTATTTTACACTTTATACGTCTGTATTCTCTGCCATTAACTTCAAAGTATATTCTACATCTAAATGCAAATCACGATCTGCACAAATGATCTACGTTTCTCTTCCTAAGGTTGTCTGAAAGAGATCGCTCTTAGCGATAATGTCGCCAGGTGTTGCACTAGTTTTGATCCTTTTTGTCTGTTAATTTCTGGTGAATAGGTGAATAGGAAAGAGTATCCATCTATTTCCACCTACCCAAGTTTCTAAAATACCTCTTAATCTATTCAGTGGTTTGTGAAAAATCTTTTAATTCTTTTCTGAATCGCAATGAAATCTGATTATAAAAATTCCCCACTATCCAAGTGGGTGGGTGAGTTTTCGTACCCGCGAATGCGTCAATATATCCTGTGGTCTGTGTTTCAAACAATTTATCGACCACTAACTCGATAATCGACGTGGACGGGCCAACTCACTTTGTGACCCTTATACCTGTGAAGGAATTGATCGCTTGTCTAATGACTGAATTAACCTGAAAAAACATTCACCCCTCTTTATTTACTAAGTGATCTGATCAAGACAATTAGTTTTGTTGCGCTAAAATAAACTTTGGCGCTTATCCAACCAGTGTTTAACCAATTCTTATCATGTGAGCTACATTGTCCCAAAATAAAAGCAAACAGCTCATTCTAAAAAGCTGCATTCGCAAACTTTCAACAGTACTACCTTGAAAAAACCAAACATATCTCTTCAAATTGGGAGTGAACTGTCTTCATGTCGTGTAGACTACCAGTGTTGTGGTCAGGTTAGTTAGGTTAGTCTCCAAAAAACTGGTCTCACCAGTATTCTAGGAAAAATCATTTCATAAAGAACATTGATTGACAGGAATCAATCGATAGATAGATAAACTCTTTATTGTTCACCATCGATCAGCGGAATAAGTCAGCAACATATCCGTGGTGCCTCCGGTGTTAATAGTATCCATAGGCGACGGTAATCGCTAACAGGCGTCCCGTTTGCATGTTTGCTACCTCATTGTCAACCTTTATTGCTACCTATGTCATAAAAAATGTTTGTGTTCAGGTGATAGTGAAGAGACGGCCGAGGAGAGATCAGGCGGCGATAGTTCGAAATCCAACTCTGCGACGTCGGAGCACAGCGCGGCCGGAGCATCCAGTCAGAGCTCGTCTTCAGGCAGCCTGCGCCGTAGACCGCAACCTGTAAGCATCCACTTACTCTCATAAACCATTTTACATGCAGATGTAAACATATTTTAGGTAGACTCTACCTAATTAAGAACACTTTATACACTAGCAGATAAACGCTAAGCTCACATCATCATTGATTTCCATGAGGCTAGCGGGCAGTCAAACGCGGGGCTACAAATTGATAATAATAAAAAATACTGACCCAGCTTGGGTATAGCCACATTATGCGGGGTAGATCAATCTATTCCATAATTGCTTCATCTGTGAAGAATTTCTTTAGGGATGCTTGATAAGCTATTCAAAATCACTGAAAGTTTTATCGATGATGTTTCATTTCAGATCAATGCAAACCACCACAACCAGCATCCACAACAGCCGCAGTATGTGATACCATCACACCATCCTCCCAGGTATGTATTGTAAAAACCATTTCTAAAATCTCTTCTTTCTTACCTCGAGACAGTATAGTCCAGGCAAGTTACGAAGGCGTGCCCATACTAAAATGTATGGTGACATGACTTTTGTATTTTCCCCAAACAATAGAATACGGTCTGTTGGTATCTTGGTTTATATTTGCATGCAGTTTAGGCATAAAAAAATGTTTGTTTTATAAATAATAAACTGTAAGTAGCCAACGGGTAGTTTTTTTGGTGTAGTTTGAGTTGTTTTATGTTAGAAAGTTTATTAAATGATCAGTTTGTAGATGTGTGCCATAATTCAAGTAGTGCTTTGTTGTTGTGTTGCTTGCAGCTTTCCTTTGTGTTGTACATAATTGTTTTATCCGTCAATGTAAATGTAGTATAATGAAACTGAGCTAAAATGTTTGTTTCGTTTTCGCGAGTAATATTTTATCAGTGAGAAACTGAGGCAGCATTTTATAGTGCTTAGTGTAACGAACGTTTGGAACTAAGTAAATAAATCTCTATCGATAGACATTTCATGCATGCAAGAGTTATATCTTGTTCAATGTTAAAGTAGACATGAAAAGAGTAGAATACGAGTAGTCAGCACCGCACGTACGCTTGTACCGCACGTTGCACTAGAGCATTTGCCTTTCAGAGCCCTCGCTGCCCCCAGTCAGCGCAGCCTGGGCCGCAAGCGCTGGCGCTGGCTTTACTCATGTTGGTGTTTCGTACGCAGAGAGAGCGAGAGCCCTCTGCCGGCCGCGCACGACGACTACGTCAACCGGGACGCGGTCCGGGAGTACGCCAACCGGGACTCGCTGTGCGAGGAGTACGGCGACGACTACGCCAACCGCGACGCAATCCGCGAGGCGAGGGAGAGAGAGCGCGAGAGGGAGCGCGAGCGAGAGAGGCAGCCGCTCGAGTACAGGGAGTACGTGAATGCGCCGTCCACCTGGCGGACGGAGGAGGGCAGCGACGACAACAGGAACACGCAGCGGAGGCAGACGCATAGGAGTGAGTTGGCTTTTGTTTACTTTATGACTAGTTTAACGTACTGCGATACGTAAGACAGAGGTGACAGAGCGGCGGTAGCTTGAGTACAGGAAATATTTTAATGCGACTGACATTGGCGGACGCACTAGGAAAGCTTATGAATGAATAGGAACACGCAATGGAGACAGGCATAGGTTTTTTTATTGTTGCTTTCGTCGTCGTTAACGAAAGAGCTGGGACAAACATTCCGCTTCTAAAAAAGTGTCTGTTTTGTTTTTTTTTAGTTGACGTACTTTGTCAGTGCATCTCAAAAACTCTGAAATTAAGAGAAACGAAGCGACCTTAATCTTGTCCTTTCATTCGCACAATCTACCAATATCGTCAGTGCGAGTGAGATAACATGATTAGCGCTAGTTCGTTTATATTCGTTCCTTTATTAACACGGCTCGAATGTTTCCAGTGAGCAACAACGTGTCAGCGGCGATGTCGTTGGTCTCGGAGCATGGCGCCAACAACTTCGCGACGATACGAACGACCAGCATAGTCACCAAGCAGCAGAAGGAGCACAACCAGGTTGGACTCTAGTCTTTGTTGCGTATTTCTTAACTGGCATAACTCTATTTTGATAGATAATTTGGGACAGGCTATCCACATAAAAAGAGTTTCTACTAGTATTACAATGGACCCTTTGGGTTCCATTGTAATCGATTAACGTTAAGCTATGTCACAAATAAATTGGACTGTAGTCCGCACATATCCAGATGATTATTATTATCATCAATTAGCTCAATATAACTATTGTGGCATTAACCTCTGCCACCCTTATCAATCATTCCGATTTGTGGCGACCTCGTCCAGGCAAAGCGTCATCAGATTACTATAGTGCGTGTATTATCCGTCAGGAGATGCACGAACAAATGTCCGGCTACAAGCGCATGCGGCGCGAGCACCAGGCGGCGCTGGTGAAGCTGGAGGAGCGCTGCAAGGCGGACGTGGAGGCGCACAAGGCGCAGCTCGACCGCGAGTACGACACGCTGCTGCAGCAGCTGTCGCGGGACCTGGAGCGGCTGCAGGTAACTAGTGCGGGCACCGGGGCCGCGTGCAGTGCAGGAGCGCTGCAAGGCGGGCGTGGAGGCGCACAAGTAGCTTGGCAAATAGCAAGGTGGCATTTGACCACTCCAAGTGGATGTCTGAGGTAAAATCACAAATTAAGTAAAGTATTCGATACAGCTTGAGCCAAGCTCCTTGTCTAATATGGTAAAGTCGTAAATCATGTATAACGAAAAATGTCGGACAACATTATTTATTATACTTACAATAATTTTTCTTGTAAAATTATGTAGTCATTCAAAATCTCAACATACATCTCCACAGACGAAACACGCGCAAGACATGGAACGCAAGCAGAAACAGAACGCGGCCGCGGAAAAGAAACTAATCAAAGACATCACGGCGCGGCAAGAACAAGAGCGGAAAGCGTTCGACACTCAACGCAAGCGCGAATACAAGGCCAACAAGGAGCGGTGGAAAAAAGAACTCAGTATGGACGACGCCACGCCTAAGAGACAACGCGACGCGACGTTACAGTCAGTATTTTAGTTTAAAATTGGCTTGTTTCTCGTGGTCACACCTACCACACAGGAACCATTTTTTGCGGGATGAAAAGTAGCCTATTTAATCCAGCTATGTCTATACATTCAAACTTCACAGTTAATAGCTTTCAAAGTTTTAGGAGCTAGAACTTAAAGCGTTTCCTTATACTAATTGTACACTTTTGCATAGACAATGTTTCTCTCTTTGTGCAGACTGTGTGGATGCAATCGTAGTCAAAATTTAGTATAGTCTATCTAAAAGTTTACCCATCTTATTCCCAGGTCTCAAAAGGATACCCTGAAGCAAGCCGAGGCGGCGGAAGAGGCGCGACTGGTGCGCTCGCAGCGGGAGTATCTCGAACTAGAACTGCGGCGGTTCCGGCGCCGCCGCATGCTGGCCGTGCACCATAAGGAGCAGGAACTGCTGAGAGAGGTGACTTGATCCGTCAAATACTTGGATGTTTCCTGAGGCAATACTCTAGAAATACTGGGATATTGCCTGAGGCAATACTCTAGAAATGCTGGGATATTGCCTGAGGCAATACTCTGGAAATACTGGGATTTGCTGGTTGCTGGTGGCAGTTTTTCGTCACAAATTTGAAGGGTACATCTCTCCTCGGACTTGCCTGGGCTTGTCTTCATATCTAATTACCACGAAGCTATTTTTTGAAATCTACTTCTTTCATACATAAATATGTTTTTCCAATGAATTATGAAACTTAACATGTCGCATTGTAGAAAAGGGATAAAAAATTGTTTTTCAAAAAATAACTATACAAATGTATAATTCTACGTTTTTCCATTGCGTTTTCAGGAGTTGAACAAACGACAACAACAGTTAGAACAGGCGCACGCAATGCTGCTGAGGCACCACGAGAAAACGCAAGAACTGGAGTACCGACAGCAGAAAGGCGTGCACGCACTTAGGTAAACTCTCACCACGACAATACTTGAATAAACTCACGCCTACTTTCATTCTTTGATCCTGGGTACATGGACTGACGCGTTTGTCACTGGCATTAGATTCTAGTCTCATGGTACAATAAAAAAAATGAATGACTAGTAAGTGACACAGTTCTTCATCTTTGCAGCACTGCACTAGTGAGTTGACTCACAATATTTTATTAGTCTGAATGCTCCGCAGTTACACTAAAACAGTTAAGTTTGGATTACAGTAATTGTTACACTCGTGAATCAGAATGAGCGTTAAAAGCCTCTAAAATAATCATGTCTCCTCATCGTTTTTGCGGTTCAATCATTAAATATCAGATTCAATCTGCCCAGTATGTAGCCATAGACATAGCATAAGCCTGTCTTTGCCAATAAATCAAAACTACAGAATAGCTTCCATGGACTTACTACTAGGCTTCACAACTGACAAGTGTACACACTCCCCAGGGAAGAGCAGCTGTCGAACCAGCACGCGACGGAGCTGGCCAACCAGCGCGAGTACATGAAGCGCGCTGAGCACGAACTCAGCAAGAAGCACGCGCTGCAGCTCAAGCAGCAGCCCAAGAGTCTCAAGGTACACCCTACCTCGACCACCAGACAACTAGATTACCATCTCGCCTTACTAAACTTACTATTTTCAAAAAATACTTAAATAAGTTGTCATTTGTGTAAGCGTATTATGCAAAAGCCCTAAATATCAGATAAACAAACTGTATTATGCAGCTCTCTGCATAATATAGTTCGAATAAGATCGATGTAAAGGTATAGGAGAAAAGACAGGGAAAGATCCCTTCGGATTTGGTTTGGTGAATCAATTCGAGATTGGATATGGGAGTGCACTAAGGCATGGTATGATCGTTGATGTAATTGTACTGTATGATTTCTACGACAGTCTCAAGATAAGATAAAGAGCGGGCTCTTTTTCCGCAACTAGGCCGGTAATCGGCCCTTTTTGCGTGAACTACATATGCGGGTTTCCTCACGATGTTTTTCCTTCACCGAAAAGCCAGTGGTATGTAAATTCGTACATAAGTCCTAAAGAACTCATTGGTACGAGTCGGGGTTTGAACCCGACAGTCTCGAAACAATCTGATGTTTGTTAGAAAATGAAAAAATATACATGTTTTTTATGTTTTATTATTACAGCAAAAAGAAATGCAGATACGCAAGCAGTTCCGTGAAACGTGCAAAATACAGACGCGCCAGTACAAAGAGCTCAAGGCGTTAATATTGCAGACCACCGCTAAAGTGAGTTCACTATTATATCCATATCAAAACTAAATGGTCGGTGTTTGAAGGTTTGCTTGAATATATCGGTTATAGACGGTTTGATAAAAAAAAAAAAAAACAGCTGTTCCATGAATAAATTTCGATGACAATCGACAAAATGTATGGAAGTTGATTTTTAGTCCCTTAAAAAAAGTTGTTCAGTGTAATGAGTCCTTCTCGGCTTAGCATACCGTTTTCTTATAACCCTGTATACTAATACTCTAAAGTTTGAATGTATGTATGTCATTCATTGTAAGTAATGTTTGTAGAGGGTAAGCTCAGAAATAACTGGTCTGATTTAAAAAAATCTTTCGTCAATTCTAAGCTATACTATCCCTGAGTGCTATCGACTATCTTTCGTAGTCCCATACCCGGCACGGAACATCAGTTCATCATCATCATCATCATCAACCTGTTTCTACCAATTGCAGAGTATATGACTCCTCTTCAGCGCGCCATCCTTTCCGGTCCTGTGGCAGTCCGTTACAAATGAATAAGTGTTGTGAATTGTTTCAGGAACATCAGAAGGAAGTGATTAAGTCGCTGAAGGACGAGAAGCGGCGCAAGCTGGTGCTGCTGGGCGAGCAGTACGACCAGAGCATCACCGAGATGCTGCAGAAGCAGACCGTGCGCCTGGACGAGAGCCAGATGGTGAGCCGCGGGGCATTCACCTAACTTGTTGGAATTACACAGTTACACAATCACATAACATGACAAAACTTGTCATAATCACATCAGCTTTAAAAAAATAACTAACTAGCTGAGGTCTGCAGTTTCACCCGCGCGTTGATGAAAAGTAGCCTATGTGTTAGCAATGGGATAGTAAAGCTATCCCAATTTTGCAAAATCAGTTGAATAGTGATGAAGATTCACAAACACATCAACTTTTGCATTTGTTATAAAAGTAAGATACCATATTTTTCCACAAAGAAGACCAACAGCTATTTGTTTGTTTCACCCCAGAGTCGCCTATTTTTGAAGTGAAGGATTAACGCTTATGGATTGTATTAGCTATTTTGTACAAACTGCTGTTTACAGATTCTGAGTTGACACTATACCATTACCATTAAAAGTCAAGTGGATTATCTAATTCAAAGTTTGACCTTCCCACGTCTGTCGCTATCCCTGATGACTATACTTTGCTTCTATCACATTGGCGGCCTTTTTCAAAACGTCTTGAGCCAGTTTCGTAGGCATAAAGAAATCCTCATGTCGCATTGATCAAAATGTATCAGAGCCACCTCATTTTCAGAACATACTACTATCCCTTTTCTACAAGTTTTTCCTTTAATATATTGTCTCGTTCCCCAGATGGAATGCCAGCAGCTGAAGATGCAACTCGACCACGAGTTGGATATGCTCACAGCTTACCAGAGCAAAAGCAAAATGCAAGCCGAGGCGCAGCGGAACCGAGAGCGGAGGGAGCTGGAAGAGAGAGTGGCCGTGCGTCGCGCGCTGCTTGAGCAGAAGGTAAAAGGACGAGGGCTGGTCGGGTTAGACCAAAATAGGGCAAATTAGGCAGTCTTTCCACCCTTTTTTATCGCATGAGAAAGTGGCAAAAGTATAGTAGACGAGATATTGACTAGCATAGCCATATTCTAGCTATGTTACATCTATGCGTGGATAAAAACGATAGTAAGACAATTTGTCCACGTCCCGTGCTAGGCGGGCACGGATGTTTCACTGTGTCTGTGTTGTGAAATGTACTCCTCATCCTAGTAATTCGGAAATTCCTCCATTTTTTGTGTAACGCTGTGAGAGCGTGAACCTTGAATACCAAACGGTTAACTAATTATAGATCGTACATTACTTAATTTGCTAAATTTTAATTTCATCCTATTTATTTTTTGTAAAAGCTGTCAACAATCAATTTGAGGTCAATATTTTTTCCAATTTCTTCTACCACAGAGCGATTATCTGAATTACGGCAGACATTATCGCCAGTTTCTGCTTGCTGATTCTTTGAGCCATCCCCCTGCACCAGAAACGTTGACCTGTGATTGAGCAAAAATTGTTAATGAAATACAATGTATGTTATAAATGATTCGTCGTGGACGCAGATGGAGTGCGAGTGCGCGCAGTTCGTGGCGGAGCGCGCGGAGCGCACGCGCATGCTGCACGAGCGCCACGAGCGCGACCTGCACCACTTCGACAACGAGAGCGCGCGCCTCGGGTTCAGGTGCGCCGGGGCCGGGGCCGGGGGCGGGGGGCACGCTGCCTTACACACCTAACCTTGTTATAGACAAACCGTTTATCTTAGTCCTCGGCCGCGGGGGACTGAGAGGGCGGCGGGAGCGCTTAGTGTGATACACACGCGCCCGCCGCCCGCACCTCTCTCAGTCCCCTTCGTCGTCATACCTCCGCGCCTCTGTACCGCGCAGGCGAGGATTAAGATAAACGGTTTGGCTATAGACCTAACCTTTTTAGTAGTGGTAGGGCTCTTTTGCAGGGCCCGTCTGGGAAGTACCACACCTTTGCCAGTTATTCCACCGCCGAGCATTGTTTCCAGTGAAATTTCAAGGCAAATGGGAGATTAAACAACGTATATCTCAGGGTAACGAGCGCTGTGCTGTGCCGCGCAGGGGCTTGAATTCTATTAGTTCAAAATTTTGGGTGGTGTAGACTTGTTATGGGCAAACGTGACGTTTAACATCAGGCGAGCGATGTGCTTGACTTTTCCATAGAGTATACAGAGATGAAAAAAATTTAGCCAGACGAACTGGATGTGTGCCTGGCAGACTGGTCGAATTACAGATTGCACTGTCTGAAAGATGAGGGAGACTTTTGCTGAGAAGTGGGACATCGTTGATTGTCAAAAAAATACGGTGATAGTATTTCTCAACGCAGGGTAGAGCAGAAGAGATAGGCTTTGTGAGACAATGTTTCAATCTAAGTGTTTCGCGCATTCATTACGTACTCTACACATACGCGTGCGGAATGGGAGAAAAATTGGATAAATTCGGTGCGTTCGTGAAGAGATGTGTGAGACGTTCAACAACTTCGTGTGTTCGTGTATCTACATAATTATTTCTTGGTACCGGTATATTTTATCGTTAGTATAATCCCGCGAGATCTAATTGAACCTAATGTTATGTTACAGTGCGTTGGCGATAGCCGAAGGCAGCCGAGAGGGCTACGGCGACGAGGAGCAGTCGCTCTCGGGGTCCATGCTGTCGCTCGCGCACAGCAACTCGTCCGCCAGCTTCGCGGCCGGCTCGCTCTAACGCCGGACGCCGGACGCCGGACACGGACTCGCCACCATAAGAATAATAAATAGGAACATTGTAAGGAACGTTCATTTGGGAAGACGCGTAGCGTACTGTAAGCCGAAATGTTCTTTTCGTGGTATTTCGATGCGAGTCGTCCGTCTCGTAAGCACGTGAATATCCACCTCTGGTAAGAATGATTGGTTTTTTAAATGATTTTACCGCTTGACCTTAGTTGAAATTTAGACGATTTTTGTTACATGGACGCGAGCTGTTGGGCAGTCGCGAGGGTTTCTACATTGAGTGTTATGGGTTGGAAGCCTTATTGTGATATTTTTACGGTGGATATTGGCATGCGAGTTGTTGGCTCAATCATTTTCTTACCTCGGTTCATCAAAATATCACCAAAATGAACGATTGTCTTGTGAAAAATGTCACTTGACTGGATACGCTACGCGTCTAATATAAATTGTACATTTGATAGAATCGAATATTATCTCCAAGGCTAATTTTGCACGCCGCCATAGTCTCGGTTTGACCGACGCGTAATCCCCGCGATTCAGTTACGATATAGAAATTAAATCAAACTATTTTATCGACATCGATGTCGTTGACATTCAAGTAAAACTTATTTGTTATTCTTATGAAACGAAACCCTAGTTTCGCTATACCGAGTGATTTTAGCTACGCTAATCGCTGGTATGTTACAGTGAAAAGTATTGCAATTTCATGTTTCACTTTGTGGCAATCCACCTAATGCTGCTGCCAAAATATTGTCAATGTTGTTTATAATGGCCTGTAGTCGCATTTGAGAAGCTTGTTTAGGTACGCGCCTTTAAATCGAGTGTTAGAGACACTAGTTCCCTGCCTTTAGCTGTAAAATATAATTTAAGGAAAAACGGCGGATGATTCGAGATTTAAAATTCAAATGACGTAGCGTCGTAGATTAAGGAACAACGAAATTCATAAAGCATTAACGATCAAAGACTTCATTCTTCACTAATGATCTTATTACACAACGGTCTGGTGGCTAATATACTTTGTCTCGTTCACACAACTGATGCTTCTCGTCAGTTAGAAGTTGACAAAGCTTATTGCTACTAGATCGTTTGTGAGAGTATAAACTATCGGAGTGCACATTTTCGGCTACCTCATTAGATTCGGTGCATCTTAGAATATAACATGACAAATTATGTAAGGAACTTGTAAGCAATAAGAGGTTTTGAAATAGTATTGTTTCAGAGTATTTTATATTGTGTCAGTTTTGGCAGCGGCATTTTTGAACCCATCTCCCATTTATAACTGAGACTGTAGCCCTCCCGCAAGAAGGAAAACAACGTATTTATTTTGGATTTTGGTATTGGAAATGTTGCATCTCACGTTCTTTGACTGCGTTAAAGTGTGAAAAACAAAACTACGATGTTTCTGTTAAAGTAACGGTTCGGTAGCGGCCATGCGCGTAATTATAGAATTAAAAAAGAAGTTAAACCGAGGCGATAAGAGACTACCAAAATGCGGCCTGGACTTTATTGGCTTATCATGGCAATATTAAAATTTTAGTGTAAAAAGAAACTTAATTTATTGATACGAATGTTTTTGTTACGTCTTCCAATTGAAAAAGTATGGTACAGTATTTATAGTTTGTGATTCGGGAGGGCATTTCCTATTCTATTACACTATTAAGTTTATTGCACTCCATAATACTTATTAATGTTTAGTAGCGGTCGAGTCGACGAGATTTCTCAATTAAATGATCTATGTTTATATTTTATTCTGTTCCGCCTGCACAAACTTAACTTTCCTTATATGTAAAGGCGGATGCACATCTGCGCATGAGCACGAACCGTGTACGGAATGCGCCTCGAATGGCTGTGGACGCGCCACATTTATTTTAAGAACAAAAACAAACGTTCACGAGTGGTCGAGTTATTGTGTTCGTACACACGAATTCCAGTGTTTGTGCGCGTGCGCAGGTATGAACCCACCTTTACAAATTCCTTGAGATTTTAACATAAAAGAAAGGTGAATGAGATTAGATTCACTTTCGCATTTATAATGTTAGGTAGGATTGTACCTTCGCTCCAGTATGCTGGTAACATCTAGCAAACTTTTGGAAAAGCACAAATGTACATAATTTATTGTATTTTGTAATAGGCCAATCCAACTAATGTTCAATAGTTTCTCGTCTATTCGATTGCAAATGCTTCAGAATGTTTCTACCTTTTTATAAATTCAGATTTAGTTTATTCAACAGTGGTCATCAATGGGCTTATTAGATATTTCCGGTGATTTTTCCAATTGACATCACTGATAAGAGGGCTTGTTATTGGACAACACATATTTACATCATGAAAACAAGTTTCAAAATAGGTATGCCTTAAGTCTTAACGTTGCTTCACAGATTACCCTCTATGGATTCCGTACTCAAGACTTCATGAGACATCTATAAAAAAATCTCTTTTATTACATAATTCCTTAGCATAACACTGAGATAGCCAATGGGAACGCTTTGTCTCAGTCCCCGCGACCCGCGTTTATCTCAAACTTTGATCTCAAACTTTGGTGCGTTTTGCTTGAGATAAAGATTTCTACAGACGGTAATCTCTGTTTTAGCTATACAGACGCCTCGCGATTTTTGTGGGACTAGCCCTGAATTTCTAAGATGTCAGAAACGTTTTGAAGAGTTACTAAAACGCGTGTTGAAGTGATTGTATCTGTCTAGTGAGAGCCGTGAGAATGAAATGCTTTTCTATTAGATATACTCAGTCGATGTCGGCGCTCCGTCGTCTCTGTTTACACCGTTGGCACTAACATTATTGTAAATTCTAGTTACTACGAGCACTTTCCCTTTTTTGATGTTTTGTTATTCAATTCTGTTTGCTTAGTTTTAAATTAGATGGCGTGGCAATCTGTAAACAATATCTGTCAAAGTTGACGCATATTGTATAGAGAATCTGTCAACTTGGACAGATAGTAGTTTTAGATTGTCACGCCATCTATTTTTTGGAGGATACTGAATGTAATGACGAAGGGTCAAAAAGGAAAGTTGCTCCTAACATAAATATAAGGGAGATAAACACTCGCGATAACAGAACACCGGCCGGTTGTTAACGAAATAAACAATACCGGATACTCGTCGGGCTCCTAGACGTAAGTTAAATTTTATACTTGTACAAGGCTTAGAATACTATTAGACCGTCCAATTTAAAAATATGGCGATAAAAAAACTACTGCAAGAAGCAGAGACGACGGAGCGCAAACTAATACGAAAAATTTGTATTCCTGATTCTACTCTTTGTGTATAATAAATACGTAGTATGTAATGTTTCCATAGTGGTTCTAGCTAATTTTTCATCTTGATATTCTGTCGTACAAGATCGAAATGTTTCCAGTCCGAGACGCCGCGCCGCCGGCGAGCGGTCAGCAAATGATATTTTAAAGTAAACTCTGTAGTGTAACCCGGGAATGTTAGTCCTCAAAGTTACGCTTAAAATGTTGGCTAAAGGCATTGTTTAGATGTAGATCGGCAAGGACGCGCCGAGCCCGGGCCCGCTCCCCGCGAGACTTACACAACTACTGTTACAACACATTAGATAGTCAAAATTCTAAAATTCATATCATTAGGTTTTACTTTAGGAACGTTTTTGCATGTAAATTGTATTGTTGTTAGTTGAATTTTTAGAGCGGACTGATCAAATTTGTTTATTGGCCTATTATTGAGTTGTTGGAAATGTTTACGGGACAAAAACTAACGCTTATTTTAGAACGTTTAGGTTTTAAAATTGTAACACGCTTTACTAAACCATAACAGGTGCTGTACCGCCGACGCGGACCGTACGACTGCCAGTTATGTCGTGTAAATATATTTAAAGAATTATATATTATGTATGTATGTATTAGCGAGCACATGATTGCCTTAATACCTGGAGGGGCGCGCGGAGCTCGGCGTTTTGTATATAATGAACAATAATATTATAATAAAACTATATTACATAGTTTGTTACTTTTGTAAGGTGCGCGTGAGTCGCTCGCGTGAAGCGAAGCCAGGCCCGAGCGGGACCTTTGTGCTATTTTCTTTAATTTAGTACCCAAATACAACTTGTATTTTCAACTAAGCTTACCAGTCATCAATATATAGGTAAATACAATTTATTATTTAATGTAACTATTATATTAGTCATAAATATCCAAATTTAGTTAAAATTATTTTTAAAAAAGTATTTTTATTTTATTGATATCTATTGTTTTTTCTTCCTATTACATTGCTAATAAGCAAATGCATCACACGGTGTGATCGTTTTTATTTTGAATCTGTCTTATAGTGGTAACAGTTCGCGACCAACTGTTATAGGTTCGAAATGACATGGAACGAAATGTAGATAATGCAAAGTCACTTGTTGTTCTCCTCAAATAATATTTGCTTGGATTCTATAGATAATGCCGGAGAGCAACAAGTCGCGGCGTGTTTGACAGTGTAAGATATCCTCCACTCCTCCCAAAATCGACCAAGTAAATGACAATAATCTCTAGACACAAGCCTAATGAGTCATCATTCTATCTCTTTTTAACATCAGTATAAAGCACAGCAGCTAACATTAACTAGTCTAAAATTAAAACTATTCAATTCTCATGTCAAATAGATCAATTGAAAATTTTGTAAAAGCTTCCAAATACAAGTCTTATTTCAAAAATCATAGGCCAGTTTTAGTTGAATCCGACTAGTAATTAAGGGTATGAGACGTAAAAAACTTAGTACAATCAATTGAACTGGTAATTGTATTTTTAGAAACAACCGTATCTACAGTAATTGACTGCAATTAATTGAAATAAGTCAATGTTACTGACAAATAAAATTATACTAATGAGAACAGGGTAATTCTCAGCAGTAAATTGTCAACTTTATCTTTTCCATTGGGATTATTTTAATCATCACATTGTTAGCTGCTGCACCTCAATAAAGAACATCAATAAAATCTGTAAACGAAGCACTATGGAATTGAAATGTAAGATGTTAACTTGCTTGCGTGCTAGATGGTCGGTACTTATCGTTAGACGCATGTTGCTCGCTGCGTAGTCCTGATACCGTGCAGTTTTTATCTGTATAACACTACGTTCTTACCATAATTAATACACATTAACATACTGCACGGGTGGAAGGTATTGAATAGTGCGTAGGCGCGAGAATCACCCCCTAATTCCCACCACTTTTATCGGGTTCCATCTAATGTAACTATCCGTAATTCTTGAAGTCTATTGTATTTGGAATCCTGAACTTTTAGATAGGCATATCAATCCTGTGGAGTCGCATACGGTCTTTGTCTAAATAATTAAAATTGAGAATTTAAGTGCATTGGTTGTAATGTTGGATTATTGGACAGCACTCAAAGTCAAAAAAATGAAATTGTGCTTCTCTTTTCACTCAATACGAGTACATGTGAGAAAAGTGTGGCAAGTTTCAGAGCTGTCTGGTTAGATTTTTGACAGAAACGACTTTATCAATCTGTTAGAATTACGGATAGAGGCAATAGAACGGGTCCCGATCCTTAGCTGTCTAGAGTTAGATATAAATCGATCACCTCTCCTGCAGTCGCGATGGACAAATAATTATAACGTTATAGAAGTACCAAACTTAGTTAAAGATCACATATTATGTACATTTAATAAATAATTTTTATATTTTACCATTGTATAGTCGTTTATCACCGGTAGTTAGAACATTGAGTGACGAGGTGCGTGCGGCCGTAGGTTATTGGTTTTTTTTAAATAGTTTGCGATTGTTTGCGGCCAGCCCACACGACACCGTTGTTTTATTTTTTTGTTATATTATATTTAAATAACACTGACTTGTAAAATTATTATCATTAATATTGTAATATAATCTTATTAATGAAAAAATCAAACTGAAAATAAATAAATAGAAAGAATATTTACACTTTTATTCATTTCCTGTATTTAGAATAAGACCATCTTAATAGGCTCAAAAGGAAGACTTAGTTACTATTAGGTCCTAAAAATCTCCAAAACTCTTGTGTCACTTTATGCTTTTTCTGTGTTAACACTTCAGAAGATAGTTGGGAATTAATAATTAAAAAACTTATTAAACTGTTTAAAAAATTTACTCAATTTTCCATAAACATAAAAAATACGTAACGAAAAAGTAAGATAACAACAATACAAGATAGAAGGAAGATTTCACAGCTACGCAGATGCGGACCGTTTGTCCGGAGCCCCCAGTCGAGACCTAGCATTGTTAAAACATCGTTGTACAAAGTTCTACAGCGACATACAAAGTAGGTATTTTCTTTCTATGTCCAGCATTTAACGTATTAAAAAGTTAAAACTTTTATGAACTTGGCTCTTACTAGTTTTTGAAATTGTGACAGAACACAAATCTCCATACGGACACAAAATAAATAAGGTGTAGGTACGGTAAAACTAAATGCATCGGATGCTCCGTACGGACCGTACGCATAGCGGTGAAATCAACCTATGTTATATCACTAAATAAATTGATCTTAAAGATATATTTTTACATAAATGCTGTATAGCAACATGATTGTTTTGCTTACTATGCTACAAAAATAGTTATTTTCTAACGTTTAGTGGCATGAATGCATTGACTGATCTCTAAACTAAGATTTACACATGCTTGCGTAGAAATGCAGTGTTACATGTAAAAAAATATGACGATAAAGTTTACAATGCGTTGTGCTTTGTTAGTACTTGTTAGACTGATTTCATGAAAAAAAAGCCAACCCTATTATGCATAGACACCCGATAAATTAATCCATTCTATAAAATTACCTGACACATGAGCGAGACACTTTATCGAGCGTTTTTGCACGAGAAGGTAAATATTTACAAAAGTATTGCCAGTAGTCTAAAAAATGCAATTAGGTTTAATGCATTGATTAGTTACAAAGATTGACTAAATTTAATTCTGGCACCTAAATTATTTTAAAATTTTATAACATCTATGATGATTAGATTTCTTTGAAGCTATTAGTTGAACCTTTCATTTTCCTCATTTTTTTACAGTCTCATGTATGTACTTTAGCCGTTATTTTATTTTTTACCCTATTACTTAATCCATGGTTCAACTTTGACCGCTGCAAAGAAATTGATCCAAAAAGGCATGAAACAATTTGCTTGTGAATATTAAACCGACTAGCCTTGTATTTATTTGGGGCTTCTATTTCAGTCGCCAAATCCTGTAGACTGATTTTTGAGCGCTATATATTCAGTCACCAACTTCTCATCTCGTAGAAACCAGCTATAAAGCGGCACATAGGTGCTATTTCACTAATGTCATTCCGGCCCACCAATGACAAGTCAGAATATTTGTCGTCGCTTTTACAGGACCAATCGGTGTTCTTAACGGGGCGGCACCTAGGCCATCGTCACTTGAATTTAACACCGTCTTTGGTTGACATTTCACTTTTGATGAATTGAAAAGATAGTTGGTTAAAAATTCGCTTCGTCAAGTTTTGGTGAACTTGACCTTAGTTTGCGAATCAATTTGTTCAATTTGATCCACAAACTCCCAAAAAATGTCTCCCAGAAATAAGTAGAAACAAAAGAGTACCGACATTTACTCACATAGTGCCTGTTTTAGTGGTGGCCGTTGGGAGTATACCATGTGGTGGATCCAAAGCGCGTAGCATATAGGCCTATTATTTGTGATGCTACTTTCTTCCCCTACAGCCCCATCGGATCACTTAAGTTCTCTAAAACCTAACTACAACCCTCAAAGTGCCTATGGTTTCAACTCTACTGTGGAGATATTTGGCCTGTATTAAAAATAAAGTATTTTCGTTTCTAAAAGTTAAACCATTACGACTGCTGCCACTGCAGGTTGTTTACCCCAGCAATCTCTAGATTTCTAAATCATACAAACATACCTACTAAGATTCAAATAATTGTTTGGGATTTATTAGGATGTACTTAGTTTCATTTTAAATTGTTCCGGAGTTTGTTCTCGGCCGAAGTAAATAAATAATAGTCGACGCATGCACCACTTTTTTGCGTGTCAAAATAACTCTTGTTCAAGCGCACACGGAAGACTAGGATGAGCGCGGCGCAGCGTGCTTAACTTACAGAGTCTGTGATACAAAGAGTCTTAGTTATAACATTTCGTAAAGATCACTGCTTAAAATGCTGACAACTTCTTGCTGGCGTGATATGTCTCGTCCAAAAACAAGACTGAGAATTTAAGTACCTTTAGACAGGGTTTATAAGTATAACCCTAAAGGTGAAGTTATACTTAGACCCACTTGTGTCATTCTGGGTTAGCGCAGTTAACTCCGTGTTCATTAATAACTGTGTTAAAACACACCTAAATCGACGAGTTCAGTATTTAAAATTTTGACCTAGTAACCTAGATGAGGCCATGAGCTTACTGTAGCTTAACACCAATTATACAATCTTCAACCGGAGACTGAATCATACCGGAGCAGCACCGTTATTTTAAGGAGCTGGGTAATCGTTGGCAGGGGTGGCAAATGCATAATGCACCCTTTGTGGGACTTATCGCCTCCATTCCGAATAAAAATAAGAACTTAGTATGACGCAAGTACGCTTTGAGTATCCTTCATAATCCCTTCTTAGTAGGTACGTTTGTATGCAACATCGTTGTCGTGGTTTCTACTGGGTGGGCGAGAACTCAGTAGGCTCGAGTATGCGGCAGTGCATCTCGCGGATGAGCGGCACGGTGTAGGCGACGCACTCGTCCCAGCCCGGGTTGCGCCACGTGCTCTCGCGGGTCTCGCGCCGGGCTTGCAGGTTCTTGTAGCCTGGGGAATAGTAGGAGTGGAGAAAATTATTTGGAATTCGAAATTCGTCGAAAGACGAAAGATGTCGTGGCTCCGTAACATCAGGGAGTGGACTGGGATAAAGACGATAGAACAACTGTTCAGACTCGAGTTGGACGAAGAAAATTTTAAGAAGCTGACTGCCAACTTTCATTAGTGGAGAGGCACTTGGAAAAGAAGAGAAAATTGTTGCAAAAAAACAAATGAGTGTGGTCAGCCAGTGCATGCGGGCCGTGACAAAATTTTGTTGACTCTTTTATGCAAGACAGGCGAATTCAGCAATCTCTCATTCTCGCATGACAAAGAGAGACGAGAAGATAGGCATGCTAGGCTAGCAGGTCAAATGCAAATAGTTTAGAAAAGCATTTTAGATTTATTGTGAGCGCGGCAATAGGTGAATCAGATCTCTACTACCCATCAAGTCTATCACTGACCAGCTTTCAACTTGAGTGATACTTACACCAGATGTGATGTACGTTGTACAAGCGTCCAATCTGTGAGAAGTAGGCAGCGAAGGCTTCGTTCTGCGCGCGGCGGTAGGTGAGACCGCGCGCCCAGTTGTTGCCCCATTCAATCATTGTGCCCGGCTTCAAGCTGGAAACAAGTTATAATAACAAACAATTATATTAGGAGTATTGTGGTTGCTTAGCTAGTGCAAGATAAAATGGTAAAAGGAGCTAGGCTGGCTTGGGTAATCGCTGGCAAGGGGGACACGCACAATGCACCCTTTGCGGGACGCCAGTGCGGGACTTATCGCCTCCATTTCGAATAAGAACAAGAAGGTAAAATGGTAAACAAAATCAGGTATTGGTAAACTAAAAGTGAAGTGATAGAAATATGTACAGTGCCGCACAGGGTCTTGAGTTCCACAAGTTCAAAATTTTACGTGGCGCAGACCTGTTATTGCAAATGTGACGTTTAACATCAGGCAAGTGGTTTGCTCGTCTCGTCACTCAATTTAAAAAAAAAAATTGTAATGTTGAAGCACACATTTAGTTACTAAGCCGTTACAGAGCAATTTTTTTCAGTTTTTTTCATTTATGATATATACCTGTAGGAACGGATCTCGTAAATATTGCTGGGCTCCCGGGGTTCTCCATTGGGCCAGAAACTGAACGCCAGTAAGTACTGCAAGTGTCGCGAGCGGACCAGGTGCCCGCGCTCTTTCTCTAGAGTCCTGTATTCCTGGAAAAAAAGAAGATAAAGAAAAGATAAAGGTGAAGAAAAGAGAAGAGAAGAAGAGAAGAGTGTAGATGAAAATAAAATTTTAATGTTATGGCTCAGAATCAAAAATTTACCAAGTTTTCAAAAGAAAAAAAATATTGTTACTTTATATGTTTAAGTAATTCAAAGAATACTCATTCTCTGAATAACTAAATACTTTCCTGCCTTTTGCTTGCACAAGTTCAAAAGTTAGAGCTGCGAGTTGTTATTATTTTCTATAGTGTAAAGGCAAAGAGGCATTCAAAATCATTTTTTGCATGTTGTGTTTCTGGATTCTCTTAAACAATATGTTGTCCTTGAAACTTCCTGCATTATTTACAATATCTTGGCTTTAAAACTCACGTTATTCTCTCTAAACAATATCTTGGCCTTGTCAATCTTCTCAAAGCCTCCGACGTACCGCCAGAGATGCAGAGCTTGGTCCATATCCCCAACAGACACTGTCCATGATCCGACCAGCTCAGCCCCCAGATCAGATTTACGGGATTCTACAAATTCCGTCGATGTCTTACTGAAAATTATTAAAAGTGTGGCTGTTAAATTTTTTACATGTTTCATATTCATAGCTACCCACTGGGATACCCTGTATCGGGGATGCCATGAACACATACAAAGACAAGAACAACTAACACCCAGACCCAGAACAAATATTTTATTCATCATTCAAACATCTGCCCGGCCGGGAATTGAACCCAGGACTTCTGGCTTATAAGGCGTATATACTACCGCTGAGCTGAACAAGTCATCAAATTGATCCTATTTTGCAAGTTTGTTTGATCTGTAGTGCAATTTAGTGCTTCACTATCAAGTCGATAATCTGTTGACTAATCTAATCTACCTAGATCTATGCACCATCAGGCATTTTTCTGAAGCACTGACCTACTTTTGCTAAACAAAACAGTTATTGTATACACTTTGTTGAGTGCCAATAAGATATGACCCAAATAACAACTATGCAGCTGTGACAATTTTCTTTCTATGCAGGAACTTTTACTATGGGACCAACCTGGAACTCACGAAAAATGAATCAGCTGTTCCACAGAAAAATGTCACACATGACACTCACAAACTATGGAACAGCTGATTTTTTTTCTCGAATTCCGGGTTGATCCCATATTAAAAGTTGTTCATAATGAGTACTATGAGCCCTTTTCGGCATAGCATAGCTTCCTAATTTTTGTTTTATGTAATTGCCACTATAGTAACAAATCAGTCATTGGTTAGTTTATGACTTGTATAAATCTTCCTATAAGTAACCCTTGATAACATCTTAATCATGTGTTTATAATAGCCATGGTGACTTTGATATCAGTTAGACTGATCAGCAAGGGTCAAGGTCCTACATAGATAACACGACTGTAAACAATAAAATACTCATGTCTTTTCTAATAAGTATCCAATTGGAGAGCTATTTACAGTCGTTGCATAATAGCCATTACTTTGTGACGCTGCTAGCCGGCGTCAAACTTACATAAGGCTAGTTTAGCTATACATACTAGTTCTTTAGGTATTTGTCCATACAATCCGGTCGAATGTTGTGAGTATGGAGTGCGTATATGATTTCCTTGTCGCTAAGCATTCTGCTGTGGGACTCCTTAGTCGGCTCGATTTTTCGCACCAAAAGCTTCGAAAGCCATCCATCATCAGCGTTCAGCCGGACACTTGTTGTTGTTAACAACCTATAAAATTAGACACAGTCAATTTAATGCGACGCGTTCCAGAGTTAAACCGAACACCGTAAAACAAAACAAGATCGCAAAATATACCTCGAACTCTTCGAGAGAGAAGAACTTAAAGTTAACACTTTCTTTAGAGAATTCATGACCGAATTTGACCAACAAACGCTAATAAGTAACAAATATTGTGTGTGATTATAAAAGCGTAATCTTCTCTCGTTATCAATAAATAAATTGACAAAATCACTTGAAGGTTATCTCGAAAATAGATTTTGTAAACGTTGAAAAAGTAGCGCCATCTGTTGAGGGTGACCTCAAATGTATTGTGACAGATAACGTCAAAACATCAGAACATTTTAACTCTGTGGATTTTAAGGTCAAAGCTACGCGGCTTCACATGTGCGCAACTGAGTTAATCGATCATGTGAATCAACAAACGAACAATCATGTGAACGACCAAAAACAAACGACATTTTTTTTTTATAAATTGTATGTCAACATCACGTCTTTTGTAATTTCAATGTCAATGTCACTTTTTTTTTTTGATACTAAATGGCTGACAGCTTTTCCTGAAAATAAGTTTCGTTTTCAATTTTCGCCTAAACGAATGAGTACCTAACTACATTTTTTTGTTTTTTAGAGAACTTGTTTAAGGTACAGTTTTTATAGATATCGTCATAAGTCTGCCTATTCGCTCCTCGTCATGGGTGAGTAAACGTAAACAAAGCATTGTAGTTGTACCAATGCAAAACTTGTTTGTGATTGTGGGCGGTGTTGTCGGTGTGATCTTGTGACTATGCCGTTTTGTGCAGCTTCAAGCGAGGTGACGAAGCTGCAGCAACACCTGACGCTGCTGAAGGAGGAGTATGGCAAGCTGCAGAGCCACTGCGCGGAGGTGGAGCGAAAGTATACGCTGGCGGCTGCCTCGGCCGGCGACTTGAGCGAAACAAGTTTTGTTGCGCGTCTACTCATGACCGTGGCGACGTTGTACGGAAGAGAAACTTATTCCGATATCGCAATCAAACTGCAGAGCAAATCTATGCCGGGACATAAGTTTGTTCTGAATGCCCGCTCTGATGATTGGAATGAAGAGGCTTTAAAGAACTTAGATGAACTAGGTAAGAACTCTCAATATTCTAAACTTTACTTATACATATATATTATCATAGAAGTTGGTGCCTACTTCATCATAAGAAAAAAAAAAACTAGATATTCACCAAACTTATTTTATTTAATCATTACCTGTAATATCTGGTTAAAACTACTTTACAGACTGGACGAATCTCCCGGACGATGTTGGTTCAGCTCTACTCAAATGGCTGTACACAGATGTAGTAGACCTTTCACGAGGAGATGCTTTTGCTTTACAACTGATGAAATCTGCAGCTAACTTCAAACTTTATGGTCTTGTGGGAAAGTGTGAACAGGCACTTATAGCTTCTGTTGGTGTGAGGTGGGTAATGGTTATGCAATAACTGTTTCTTGTATCTATTAAAAGTAAGTTCATAGAGGCCGAGTGGTGAAACCTACTGCTAGTTTTAGGCCTCCTAAGAGGTATGGTTTAGCAGTTGTTGTCAAAGAACAAACAACCAGGTCCTACAATTTAATTGTGTACCTATTCATTATCCAAGACTACACTCTGCTTTATTTAGCCGAATTTCTAGGATAAAAATAATACTAAGTCCGTCTATAAAGCTTAATGAGCCTTTACTTATTCTTTTACCAATTTTCATCAAAATCTATTTCATCATAAAACCTTTAGAACATGTAGAATCCTGATTTTATTGAGTTGCTGTTGTAAATAAACTATAAATTAAATTACCATTATTCACCTTTTTATGTTATTGAGTGACGAGACGAGCTAATTGTTCGCCTGTTAGACTTCAATTTGAATTTTTAGAATGCAAAACCCTGCGCGACGTAGCACTGCGCTCGTCACCCTAAGATATATAAGATGTTTAGTCTCCTATTTGCACTGGAAACAATGCCCTTCCAACCGGAACACAGTAATGTATAGTATAGTTTTGAGGTTTTCTAATCAAAAAATAACTCCAATTTTCAGAACCTGCGTAAAGTTTTATTCAGCGGCAGATGAAATCGGGGCCTCGGCTCTCAAAGAACATTGTTCAGGACTGATATCGGCACATTGGGATGACCTTACAGGTAATTATATAAGTCAAGGTACTTGCTACACCCTCATAGACTTCGTTCTAGTCTATGCAAAGAAGAGAGTAAATGTTTGAACACTTAAGAGAAAGTGTGGTAGGCCACCAAGAACTGGGTTGGCTAGAGTATATAGTGCCAAAGACAAGTATACCTACTTCAAATGATTTCTACTTGTCCCAAATATACCTAATCAGAGTGGGATGCAGGACTTTCCACCCATTATAAAAAAAGGCAGATAGAAGACTCAGGCTACACTGGTGGCTTTTTAACACTTTGGCTGCGGGAAACACAAACCTTGTGTTTTCCCTTGCGCGACGCGAGTGCGGCTGCATACGCCAGGCGCGTAAAACAACGCGTTTGACTATTAGCCCCGCCTGGGGCATGTGATTATTAGCCGCAGACAAAGTGTTAAGCTAACTTTAAATAGGTTGAGGAAATGATTAAACCTAAAATTGTCATGGATTCACATCCAGTACACGCAATCTATCAATTTTGTTTAACTAGTATGAATCATCTGAGAGCTGACCCCTGTTCCCTGAGTTCAGAAAATGGGAATTCCCTGATTGTTACTTCAATTGTTGCTCATATCCAATTGGTATTTTTCAATACCGTGTATGAGAGAACCAAATGAATCAAAAGGTGTTATTAAACTTTATGATAGTAGAATTAAAGAGATAGATTAAAGACAATTATTTCGAATCATAGCTCCGAATGGCTGAACTAATTTGGATTTAGTTTTTTTTAAAGGTGACTTGACCGTATCAACCCACTGTTGGGTATAAGCCTCCTCTCCCATGTGCCATTTTTCCCTGTCTTGGGCCAATTTATGCAGTATTTTCAAAATTACCAGTTTCAAAATTTTCTATTTTTTGAAATCTATTTTTCTTGTGACCATTTTCGTACGAAACTCTAAACATTCTGTCTTGGTGTAAAGTTATTATCATCACCTGACCGCTATCGCCCACTGCGACGCATAGGTCTCTTCTACGCCACTCACCCCGGTCCTGTGCCAATCTTGTCCAGGTTCGA
The DNA here is from genome assembly GCA_949125135.1 of Alcis repandata. NCBI lineage: Eukaryota > Metazoa > Arthropoda > Insecta > Lepidoptera > Geometridae > Alcis > Alcis repandata. The sequence continues at coordinate 6,857,490 of OX421241.1, forward strand.
CTACTTAACTGTTATTTTTTCTGTGTCATAACTTAACATTTACGGTACCAGGTGAAGACTTCGCCCACATGTCTTCTGCGCTGCTCTATCGCATGCTGAAGAGCAAGACGGCGCAACCTCTGCACGGCGCCGTCCGCCTGCTGCGGGAGGACGTGGTCTTCCTGTGTCTGGTCGAGAACAACGCCAATGTGAGTGATGTAAGTGACAACTTTTACGCAATATTGCATGTATGTGTAGTATTGTGGTAACTGTAGTTGCTTTTTTTACTTTAATTTTTGTGACTTTTTGTTTTCTATTTTTATTTTTTTTTTAGTTTTTTATTTTTGTATTGTGTTGCAATCTTGCAATATGCATCCTGCTGGCTTGGTAATGGCCGGAGACGTGTCTTTCTACCGTTTTAATCAAGGTAGATGTGACAAAGCTAGAATATGGATATATTAAACATAGATTTGTGGGTTAAAATTGAACAGATGGATAATTATTAACTGATAATTAATAAATTGTATAGGCACATCAGCTTATGCTGCTCGCCTATCATCAAATCTTCTTTATCTTCTCTTACAATACAGGCCATTACAGGCATTAATGCAGGCAAGGTAAAAGTTAACAAAAACAGCGGCTGAAATAGGGTGAAAAACAGTCAATAAATAAAATTTGACATTTCTCACGAGACAAAACAGTGGAAAGACAATTTGGTTACGGCCCTTTGCTAAGCCTGTAGGCCTAGCACAACTACGACGTAAACTTACGTAGCGAATATTTGATAGAAAAGTGTATGCCATTTACGCCTGTCAAGAGAGCCCCTGACGGGCGTAAATGGCGTATACTTTTCTGTCGAATACTCGCTACGTAAGTTTACGTCAAAGTTGTGCTAGATACACTGCTATGAATTCGAAAGTTTTTCTGTATTCTCCTTCACGCTGATACAGCTGAACGGAGTTGGATGAACATTGAAATAGGACCCTGGATTGACACAGGCTGCTTTTCACCATCATTATGACAGCATGGGTGAAACCGCGTACGCAGCTAGTCATACCATAATTAGTTAGTTAGTTGATGATTTTGTGCTGTTTTTTTGTTATCTTGCCTTATGTTATCAGTTTTTTTTGTTACATCAAAACATCATACTTTTACTTTAGTTATCTAGTTTTTTGTTGTTTGGTATACGCTGAACTGACCGTTATTGAATTTGGCGATATAAAACACTAACCTACTCCCCAAAACTTTACCGTGTGTTTTTGGGCAATCAATCACAGGGAAAACTAAACTAAAGAGTCAAGGGGAATTCCGCAGGGCGGTGCCAGTGTTCAATTTACAAGTACTTCCGTACTGTACCTAAATATAAATAAAACGATAACGTGGAAGCAGGAATATTGTATTACTTTATTAAAAAACAAAATACTACAAGAAATTCATAACCGAAATTGCATGAATTTACAAAATTATTTTAAAATATAGACACACGATCTCACTTACGCTTCTCTTTTTGCGAATAAAATGAAAGCTTTAAATCTAAACTAAAACATTACTTAAGCCACTTTTAAGTATTATTTTTACTTTATATCACAATATTATATTCTAAACAATAATCGTAATAAAAATAAAGCATTCGTATTTTAAATTACTACCAAATGAGTACTGACAAGTACAGTTTTGTAATACTACCTTTTGTAAGTTGTCGTTTTTAAGTTTAATATGATAAAATGAATAAAAACGCTTTTTAATGCGACTAAAATATACAAACTAATGTTCTGTTACTTATTAATTTAATTTGTGACAACATAATATGCTACTCACTTTGCTAACATATTCAAATAGAAAAAAATACATCTAGCGAACTAATCATTATTTACATGACTAGCAGAGTACGTAAAAAATAAAGCACCAACAGCTCTTTGGATATTTCATTAAAGACATACATAGATAGGTATAATTATTAGGTACTAGCTGTTCCCCGCCACGCTTCGCTGTGGATAAAAAAAAATAATTATAGCCTATGTTACTTTGGAATAATGTACTTAGTAAATGTAGCATTCGAATGGTGAAAGAATTTTTGAAATCGGTCCAGTAGTTTTTGAGTTTATTCCACACAAACATACAAATCTTTCCTCTTTATAATATTAGTATAGATGTAACTTTTTATTTGTCAGTTACTTTTTATAGGCAATAGACCCGTAATATTTGTGATATATATTTATTTACGCAGAAGTCATGTTATGGAAATAATATGTTTGATGTATGTGTATTTATGCAATAACATAGTAAATTTTAATATGCACGACTTATTAAAATTTTACATAATTATAGGTATATTAATTCCTCTTAAATATTTTTACAAATTCAAAGACTCGTTATTACAATTTAATTATGCAAAGTTTTAAAAATTTTAACGATACCTTGCCGTTTATACATTTTAAGCCCTATTTTTGAGTGCAGCCAGAACTGAGCTTGAACAAAAATTCATAAAAATATTTTTCTAATATGTAAGGAAACTCCCAATTGTCATGCGTCACCCAAATTACTCTAGTAAAGTGCTAGAATACGCTTAGCGTTTATATCCTAGTTTCGGATCACGCGATGTTAAAGTTTAGCCTAATTGCTCAATGACACGACATTTTGCGGGTAATTTTTAACTTACGTAACAAGTACAATACAAAAAAGACAAAAGTGGTCACAAAATCACAAAATAATCTTTTTTGCCAATTGTGGGAATAATCACTGCACTGAGAAAAATGGCCATCTAAATTACGCTGAGTTCACTTAAAGTACCAGTTTATGATAGTTGTCGCCGTAAAAACTGGTGCTAATCATCGTACTTTTTGGTGATATCAGTATGCTCAGTACTTTAGCTGAATTCATCATTTTTTAGCGGAATTTAGATGCGTATTTTTCTCAGTGCGACTAACATATACATATATCAGTTTGCTATTCATAAACAGGTTTAAGGTTTACATTAACTACAAAAATAATAATGACATCAACAATCCAAGATCGTCATACCTCCCTTACTCATACTTTCCAAAGCGCCAATACACAGGTCACAACTGTAGTAACTAAGTAATTATACAACTACCAGCTTATCCTTCCCTAGCGAAGCACTGTTGTAAATTCACTGTTACTTTAACAACAGTCCAATTGCAATATAAGCTTTCAGCTTTTCCCACCAGATTACCGTGACAGTCGGCTCTTACAGGCACAGTTTATAATCATGCAGAGGCATTGTCATATTGCGAACTCCTTGTAACCATTCTACAGTTACACAAATCACTGCAATAAATATTTTAACAATAGCGGTTCAGCCATCGGATTTTCTTCATAAAGTATAGCATAGCACAGGTCACTCCTACAGTTTTAGTGACAGCTCACAGTCGTAATCTTATCATTCTGCTCTCTTCTGGCATCCGCTCCTTGGTTACATATTATCACTGCTTTAAATATTTAAACAATAGCGGTTTAACCATCTGCTTTTCTTTATAAAGCTAAATTACAGCACAGGTCTTCCTACAGTAAACACCTCACTGTCGTAATCTTGTCTTTCTGCTAGCTCTCCTCGCATCCTTACTCTTAAAGTTATCCTTCTTTTATAAAATATCACTGTAATAAATATTTCAACAACAGCGGTCCAATCACCGCCATAATTCCGCCGCTTTTCTTCATCAGAGCACTATTACACAGGTCCCCTCTGCAGTAACAGTTGATAGTAGTTGTGACGCGTTCGTTCTGAGAGCTCTCTTGGCAGCCCTCCTCGTACGGCTCATAGATCTTGTTGACGTGGATCCACTCCTGGTTGATGATCTGTTGATCGCCGTCCATGATTTGCAGCGCGCAGCCGCGCTCGTAGAGTTTTACTAGAAACGAAAAAAAAATCGGTTTAAAGATCAGTAAAAGTAAATAAGCTCGTATACTATAGGTAGATCGAGTGGCTAGCTAGTGGCAGAGTTTAAAGTTTAGTTACTCGTATCTTATACTGCTTATTATTCTGTGCCCATACGTAAGATCATAGACCTTATTAATATTTAAATCTAATTCCTATCTTATGACATCATAACTGTTTAGAGCCCATAAAGATATCGGCGTCGTAAAAGCTCCTAAGTTGAACTGATCGTTTGCCCACCCACCACCAATCCACCATCTAAACCTATAAACCTACCTATCTACCTAACCTATCTATCTATCTATCTAACTAACCCTATCTAATCTAATCTATCTAACCTATCTAAACCTATAAGTAATATAATTTGCCATCGAAATCTTAAAGGCGTTACTTTTAAGACGTTATCAGTTTTACGGTAAGTCTTATGCTTGTAGCACCAATTAGAACATCTTGCGCAGCCGTAGCACGTGTACCTTATTACTATTAACACTGCATTGCATACCGACTACCGAACGAAGTAAACTATATACGTAATAACGTATGTAAATATTTAAATACGTCCCTCCCTATGTCAGTCCGTACTTTGGATTTCAACTTTAAAATATGTATGGAATTCGACACGTAATAACTTCCGTAAATATTCATACTTCGACCCCTGATAAATACATGACGCATTGCCGATTTCAAAGAACAAATGACTCTGAATTTGCATACAATTTGCAAACCTAATTAACACTTTCCTTGTCAATAGTAATTAATTGTCTTCATGGAATACCCAATTCACGGAATTATCAAAGGAAAATATAAATATGTATTGTCCCTATTTAAGTGATTTAGCTTGCTGCATATTTCCATGAACACAATAATGCATACTATATTGGTAAATAATGTACAAAAAGTTTTCCACCCCGATAGCCAACATAAAAGTACGGGAATATTTTTAAACTTTACTGTCATATATTTTATGAATCATACTTTATTTTTTATACCTTTTCACGAATAAACGGTTAAATAAATTTTGACTACAATGGAAATAGTAGATCGATAAAATATCTTAAAGTAGAATCCTCTTAAAACAGTGCATTAAAAAGACGGACTTATTTTTTAATTTTTTTTTATTCAGTAATAGGCTTGCATTTGACCGCCATCTTGCCCGATGGTAAGCAACGATACGGTCTACGATGGAGCATGCTTGCCTAGAAGAAACCGATTCACTCGCGACTTGAAGACACACACTTATACTTTTTATAAGCTTTTATAAAACTTGCAATGTATGTAACTATGTTTGTTCGGGTAGAATCTTTCAACTCAATTTTGAAGCAGATATTTTCAACCGATTGAGCTAAAATTTTGTACTTACACACGTTTTTATTTCTGAAAATAGAATGGTCCGTGTAGGTCCGTATAAAACCACGGGGCGCAATAACATTAGATAATAAACTTAGCAATTATAGCTACAGTTAATTTATTTTAGGTTAATGGATATCACTTTTGTAATTGCGTCAGAAAATTTATTGATATTAAAACCAAAGTAGCCATTTCATTAGCCCAATTTTCCTTACATGTCACAGTTAAGTGGCCTTTTACAGCTTGCGCCATTGGTGAGAATGGCACTAACTCCAAATAAGGCCTTTTACCACTATGTAATACTAATTTTTACCGACTAGGACAAAGCTTAAAGAAAGGGTTATGTTTTAGCAGTATGTATGTATTTACGTATATGTTCTAGTTTAGCATCTAAACTTCTTATCTGATTTTGATGGTGTCAATCGATTCGTTTTCATATTCCGGGTGACAGGCTTCATTTTATTTCCGTAGTCGGTCAAACTTTTTCTCATACTTGTTTTATCTTCTTCTTAATATATATAAATTACGTGTCACGTTTGTCCGCTATAGACTCCTAAACTACTTAACCGATTTCAATCAAATTTGCACACCGGGTGCAGTTCGATCTAACTTAGGACATAGGATAGCTCACATCTCAATTTATAGTAAAAAAACATGAAAAATTAGAAAATTTAAAAATAATTAAACCATAATTTAACTTTAGCGCTTTGGACAATGTAAACTTTTTTAATGTAACTTTTGTCATTTGACATTTGACATAGAATTGACGCAATGGCTTTTGACAGGACAATGTCTGTCGAGTCAGCTAGTTTTTTTATAAAATATAGTGACGTCATATTTCTACAAACAATACCATGATGCAGAGTGGTATTTTTAGGACAAAGAGTTGGAAGAGCGACAAGTTATATTTAGGGTGCAAATCGCAAGTGGATTAGTTTCTTCTAGGCAAGAGAGTTCTCGTAATTTGCTTAACATCAGGTGAGGTCAAACAGAAACCTACCAATTTAAGAAAGTCGCGACGAAGGGTGACGCTTAGATTCACAGACTAAGTTTTTTCGCCCATGATCTTAAGATCTATCGTCGTGCGTTAGTTTTTCAAAAACTTGGAATTGGCTTGACCGATTTGATTTTTGTCTTGTTTTGTTGGCGTTAATACAAGGGTGGTTTAAAAAGCCATGGGCGCGGCTAATAGTTGAATGCTGATGCCATTTTAATTAATAACAAAAAGTAAAAGTAAGAAAATTTATCGTCAGTAAATGCACACTTAATCACGCGAACTAAATAAATCACTTTACGTCGGAAGTTAATTATGTTTATTGCAATGTAAAGCTGTATTTTTATTGTATTGATTCGTTCGATAAGAGGTCATTTGCAGAGTTTGAACCCCGAGGGGTCAATGCCACGGATTCGCTTATGAGTGCTACATTCTTCGGCACATCTGTGTGGTCTGCCACTTGCCTATAAATAGGATACATTGAGTACTGAAGGCCTTTTCAGACAACGTTACCGTTCTAATCTAATTCTAAGTGAGGGTGACACTACCACATGTTCTAAGATAGCTGTAAAGCTTTTCCCGGACCAATACGCAATACTGAAGGGTATACCGTCGAAATTTTGTTCAGGATATGAACAATACAATACTTAAGGGCAGCTACTTAATTCCAAAATCTACTAAAGCTAATCGAAATATCTCCAAAATCCATGAAAGATTGCCGAGTACTACCAGATAGTTCACACAATACGCTCTGTTATAATGTACATTTGGAGGCATGAGGCAGTGCAAAGACGACTTAATGCCATAATGATCTAACTACATATTATAGAGTAGTTTGAAGAGCCCCTTTTAAAGTACATCTGTCAATTTTCAAACACGTTTGCAGGTCAGATTAACCGCACACGTACAGTCGTACAGTCAGCTTACAATCACTAAAATGGAAGAACTAAAACTTGTACATTATGTACTAATTTACTCTGTGGACTTACTCAGGTCGTATAGACGGAGTGGCTAGCCCTGATCACAGTCACTGCCTCATTAGGATACTAGCTGTACCCGACCTTTACATAAATGCTAGATACATCTATCTCTAGAAAAAGAAAATCTAGTTTCATTCGAAACTATGGCAAGCGTTTGACTGCCATTTCGCCTGATATGTACGATAGAAACGCGTACTTTAAAGGAACCGGTTCAACCACGATTTAAAGACACATAATTAAACTTGAACCCCAACTCCAAGAGCGCTGGATTAATTTGTTTTTTGTTCTACGAAGTAATGCCTAATTCAATAAATTATCTGGTGGTTTATTTACTCACTTTCAATCTTTTAAATTCCGTGTTTTTCGCTTACATATTTGAAATACATTTTGCCTCTGTACAGACAGCGGAAAACTCTAGATTCATTTTAGATACAGATTTCAAAGATAAACTTTTGCATGGTAACGCCCTCAACCAACTCACTTCCATTCCCCAGGCTGGATATGATCTCCTTCTTGTAGCACATGGTAGAGTCGGCGCACTCGGCGATGTACCGGTCGCTGTAGTCGAACTGTTCGCACAACTCGACTATACGGTAGTCGTTCTTCTTCGGCTGGCATTTGTAGCAGCGGAGGGAAGAACACGCTGAAAAATAAATCTTTGTGTTAAGCTCAAACACTGAGAAAAATTTCACCTAAAGTACAGAGCATAGTGATAGTTACCAAAAGTACGATGATTAGCACCAATTTTTAAGGTGACTATCATAATATATGGTTCTCATCCTAAAAACTGGTGCTAGTACTAGTATATCGTCCTCCTTGACGTGTCCGTCAATGGCGAACCTGGCTTACAAAATACGCTTATGAGCACGAATGTGGCTGGCAAACCCAAATTTAGTTTTAAAAGTCCTATTGCATGGCGCACAATGCAATAGACCTTCGCTGTTGTATGTATAAGAATAGGAAGGCTTTGGACGGGTCCTGATAGCAAGGCGCTTTGCATCCAGATCTTGAAGACGCTTGACTTCAAAATTATCGGCAGCCTTGTAAACAGAGTGGCGCCATTCTCGTCTCTGTTGCGCAAGCTCTTCCCAACCTTCGCACGGGATGTTAAATGCGGTAAGATGGCGCTTCAGCACGTCTCTGTAGCGTAGGTATTGACCACCAGCTGTGCGCTTTCCCTCCTTCAACTGTGAGTAAAATACAGCCTTAGGCCACCTGGAGTCATCCATACGTACAACATGCCCACACCATCTCAGTTGTCCCCTAATAAGCAAGGACTCTATGCCACTTAGCTTGGTTTTTCTTAATACGTCAGAGTTTGATACTCGATCTTGCCACTTTATGCGAAGTATAGATCTTAGGCACTTCATGTGAAAGGTGTCAAGGCGCTTAATGTCACCTTTATAAAGACACCAGGTCTCAGTGGCATATAGCAATATAGGTAAGATTATTGCTTTATACACAGCTACTTTAGTGTGTAAGCGGAGGTCATGCGAGTCCCAAACTCTTTTCCGAAGCATGCCAAATGATGCCGCTGCCTTCGCAATTCGTGAAGAGATTTCGGTTTCTAGGCGGTTGTCATCACGAACAAAGCTCCCGAGATACCGAAAAGATGACACTTCCTCAAGAGCCTTTCCATTCAATGATATCGGGGCTGGGTCTGGTGTTGTACCGCGTGCAGGTTGTTTAAGCACTTGAGTCTTGGAGACGCTGATGACCAAACCGAACCTTTGGCACGACTCATTGAGACGGTCCAAAAACAATTGCAGGCTGCTGACATCACTTGCCATTAAACACACATCATCAGCGTAAAGGGCATCAACGACAGAGAGCTCTTGTACAGACTTTTTCGCTCTAAAACGACTTAAATCAAAGACACCCTTGTCAGTTCTGACGCTAAGGCAGATTTGTCCAGCGTCGTCGCTATAAGAATCTCTCAGAACGGCGGCAAAGTAAAGAGCGAAGAGAGATGGTGCCATAACACATCCCTGTTTGACGCCGCTGGTTACAGAAAATTGGTCTGTGAAGTCATTTTCGTGTTGCACCCTGGCCATCATGCCGTCGTGAAATTGGCGCACTAAGTTAACAAACTTCTCAGGACAACCAGCTTTAGTGAGAATGATCCAAAGAGCAGATCTCGGTACACGGTCGAAAGCTTTTTCCAAGTCGACAAAACACATATTCAGAGGACGATGTTGTTCCAGAGACTTTTCTTGTAGCTGTTTGACGACAAAGATAGCATCAACCGTACCTCTGCCCGGACGAAACCCACATTGGCTTTCAGGCAAGATGCGTTCAGCCAACTCTCCCAAACGACGATTTATAATATGGGCCAGTATTTTACCAGCCGCACTGAGTAGCGAGATTCCTCTGTATGACCCACAGTCAGAGGTATCACCTTTCCCTTTGTATAATTTGGAGATGTTGGCGTCCTTCCATGCTTGAGGAATTTCGCCAGTATCCCAGATTCGCAGCACAAGCTCAAACAATCTATTTTGAACACTTGGTCCACCATATTTGTAAAGTTCAGCTGGTAGACTATCTGAACCCGCCGCTTTGCCATTTTTGAGCCGATTTACTGCAGCATAAAACTCCTCAAAAGATGGAGGGTTATCGAGCTCTAGGGATGAAGGCAGAGTCGGAAGACCATTTATATAGTTAAGATCAGCGGCATGACCAGTTGGACTCAGCACTTCGCAGAAGTGTTCAGCCCAGCGACTTAACACAAAACTGTGATCGGTTAGACGTTCAAATTTATCACGCGAGTAGATAGGTGACGATTTTTTGAAGCGTGGGCCAAAAATTGTTCTAAGAGACTGAAAGAAGAGACCTGTTTGTTTAATGTTTGCAAGATGTTCCAACTCCAACGCTTTCATCATCCACCAGCGGTCTTTTAGATCCCGAATCATAGACTTGAGCTGATGTTGAATCATTTTTCGCTGAGAATCGCTAGAGGAGGCTTTCATTAAACGCCTTGATTCTTTGACGAGTGTCATAATCTCTGCATCGGAGTCGTCAAACCAGTCTTGGTTTTTCTTCTCCGGCTTACCGACCACTCGTTGAGCCACATCATGAAGTGATTGCGCTAAAGAGCGCCAATGTTCATCGATTGAGTTTGTTGAATTAAGTGTTTTTGCCCTGAATTCGGCGTTGAAATCCTCCTGCACTTTTGGAGAGTTTACTAGTTTTGCAAAGGCCAGTCTGGTTGGAATTTTATGCTTAGCTCGACGAGGCGGTTTATAGCTGAAGCTACTTTTTGGTGATTATCAGTATGCTCCGTACATTAGGTGAGTTCATCGGAATTTTGATGTCCATTTTTCTCAGTGTAGTCTCTTCATAATCGCCGATGTCAAGCAACGGACAACACAATCTTTGGATAGGAGTGGCAGAGTGGCAGTTACTACTAAGCACTAATCTGAGTCTGACTCTAATAGGTCGGAAGACATGTAAAATTGTAGATCTTGGGTGTTCGTCCTATAAAAACAGCGAAACCATTTCAAAGGCCTAAAAACTGACACCACAGGCTATTCGAACTGTAGAAACATTTTGTCATCCACAGCCTTCTTAATCTCACTGCAAAATGAACAATGACAATTATGTAAAGTAATATGTAATTAACAGTGTACGTAATTAGATTGGGGGAGACCTTTGCCCAGCAGTGGGACAGCATAGGTTAGATAAAAAAAATATTTTGAATTTGACTGCTGGGTATGAGTCTCCTCTTATCGTGCAGCAGCCTTGCTCCTGCTCCGGTTCTAGGTTCGACATGCGACAGTCAAGTTCATTCATTAAGAATTTAAAAACTATTAAAGTAAGTTCGTACAGGCGAGCTAGCCTCGGTGTCAGAGTGTTTAGGCTGCCCGAAGGTCGCTTAGTTTAACGGTTGTTAAAGAACAAACCACCGTGGCTTACAGTTTAACGTGCCATCTGATTCACGGTAGCGCTTATTTGTAATTGCGCACTTGCAGATATTGTAATAATTATTTTTACAAAAAAAAAAAAAACGACTTCAAGAGACCGGCTATTGAGTTATTCATCTATTTGTCGCGCACGTACTTAATGCAAATTTAAGACTTATATGGTTTTCTCATGGATACCATTATCAAAACTGGACTAAATTGAAATGGGACCACATGGGAAGCGTCAGCTTTCTAATAAAAAAAGAATCATCAAAATCGATTCACCCAGTCAAAAGTTATGAGGTAACAAACATAAAAAAAACATACAGTCGAATTGAGAACCTCCTCCTTTTTTAAAGGCGGTTAATAAGAAGTTTGTGCTATTTCAGGATGTAAGCAATCTTCATACTGATTTTCATCTCAATTAGTTGTGTTTCAACGTAAAGAAGTAACAAACAAATACACACACTAACTTGGTCATAAACTTTTGGATTTATAATAATAGTATATTCATAATATACACAAATAATACATATTTATATTATAGAGCATGTATTATTAATAACGATGTCGATAATGATAACAACCCGAGCATAGGTGATATTATTGTTCTAAGAGGAAAATATTGTGGTTGACTTTATGTTAACTACACTTAGTTAGCTTTGTTTACGATTTATTTTATTTTATTAAATTACTAGCTGAGTTACGGTTACCCGAGCAGTGATAAAAATAGTCAGTGTTAATCCAGTACAGAATCACTATTCCAAAAAACTTCGCTTAAAATATTTTTTTCTAAAATTCGTTCTCACGTAAACACATTCGCGTTGTAGAAAATATTTCTATTCTCGTTCGAAATTTCCAAATATTGACATGTGTCAACCTTCCAAGAAGTTGTTTAAATATAGCAACAGAACAAAGCCGGGATATGTGCAAATCTCTCTGGCGCCGAATTGAGACACGCCAATTAAAAACAGTAATTTTGACAATTAGCCCTGTTGCTGGGGCGATTCGTCTCTGATGATACAGTTTTTGTAATAAAACTGTTAAAAATGAATTGGTGGTTTGAACAGAACTTGAAGTGCAGTATGGGCTCAATTGGGCTTATCATTACTTTTCAAAGATGGAAACTATTACTTATTTATCATGATCCGTACTATGATCCATGCTGCTATTTGATCAACTAGGTAACATACTCTAATCTGTAGAAAAACCCAACTTATATCATAAAGTTATGTGTATGTGTGAATGTTTCTTACAACGGATCTCCATAACTACTGAACCGATTTTTATAAAATTTGAATTGTCGATAGTTTAGGTTCTGGCATAGCACATGGGCTTTTCATCATCCTCACTATAACCGCGGAGTACAGCTAGTTCATCATGATCCGTACTACGATCCATTTTGCGATTTGATCCATAGATTTCGTAAACCGCAATACTACGATCTGTTAGTATACCACGCTGCTACGCGTTCACTATTTACTGTGATCCAAACCGAAATTTATTTTGTGAATTCGTGATCCATGTTAGTACACCACGCTAAACGCTATTTATCGTGATCCGTTCCAAGATTTATATCGCGATCCATCAATACGTCGTGCAACACTTTATAATCTGTGTCACGATCTATCAATACATTAGGCCACACACTTTAATCTGTATTACGATCCATGGGGTTACGATATTTGTTGAAGCGTCTAGTCTTCACCGTAGATTGATTTTCAAAGGTCACATAACATGCGATGCGTCGCCTGCAAGCAAAAAGTTTAAACAAAATCTACTATCGAAATAAAATCTTGTTAATTAAGTGCTCAAAGTCAAGTAAAACAGCCTGGAAGAAATCACTCTAGGCTTCCAGCTGTTGTACTACTAAGCAGTATTATACTTTTGTTCATAATTTCTAATGTGAACTACAAAGGTCGACTTGTCCTTGGCCGAGTTTCATACTTGGATGAGTCGACCCCTAACCATTTTTGAAAATGGCGTCTGGTCCATTGGATGAGTTTCAGATATGAACGAGTCTTAGACATTAACGAATAGCTCTCTAACTCACAAAGAGTATATCTATCTAATATCGAAGTAAATTCTAATCACAATAACTTTTATATTCTTACAACACAGCCTAGACATTCTCGCTGTTAGCCTTCGTTCATTATTACGCCTACAAATACGTGACAAAAGAACCGCATGTTGTTTGAATGCCATTGATGAAGTTTGATTCCCACGTGGTTTTAATTTAACTATATTAAATACTAGCTGTGCCCTGCGGTTTTACCCGCGCGGCGATAAAAAAACAATGGGAATGATGACAATTTAAAGAAGCCTTATGTGTTATTCCAGAACTTAAACTATTTACATTTCAAATATTGAAATCGGTTTTGTAGTTACGGAGATAAGTGGTAACATACATTTACACATACACAACAAACTTTCGCATCTACAGGGTTATTCATAAAGGGTATGCTAAGCCGAAAAAGGCTTATAGTACTCATCATTATGAACAACTTTTACTATGGGACCAACTCGAAATTCGCGAAAAAAAAATCAGCTGTTCCATACATTTTGTCGAGTGTCATTGACATTTTTCTATGGAACAGCTGATTTTTTTTCTCGAATTTCGGGTTGGTCTCATAGTAAAAGTTGTTCATAATGATGAGTACTATGAGCTCTTTTCCGCTTAGCATACCCTTTATGAATAACCCTATATAGGTAGGTATAATAATAGTATTATATCTGTGTATGGGCAGGCGACATTTTTACGGCCTATTGTGAGAAGACAATCAAAAGCGGTATAATTTGGAGTGTCCTCAACATATTTGGCTACGAAAAACTAACTTTGTTGCAATAGTGACCTAAAATATGTCTTGGCATCTAAAAGACGCTTCTCAAAGACGTCTTTCTCTGTCTTGAGCGTTTCATGCCAGGTATCTTATAGTTTCAACTTTAACTTCAAGTTCCCGCAGTTCTATAGCCAATCCATCCTTCTAAAATATCTATATACTACGACAGAGTAATTATTTTAAAATGTGCTTGACTAGATTTATGCGATTTTTTTAGCTCAAATTCTTTGCATTAAATCCGTGACATAAATCTTCTGACAGCTCTTAGACTCCAGGGTAAACCTCCAGCCCACATGATAAGCAAACATTGTAATTTAAAATTTAAATAGGATACAAACAGACAAGATGTTCTGTTGATAGCTGAATATTTGTATTAAATCTATCATTAGTCTTTTCATTAACTAAAAACAACAAATGAAACACTTATCTATTATTTCAGCTGATAGCACTCCCTCAATGCTGTCGGTTGATAACAATTAACAAGGTCACTGGGTCAGAACATGAGATTTGGGCCTAATCTGTGAATTCTACCTACTCTGCTGCATTTTGTCTTGTCTCGTAGGAAGAATTATCATTCTTCATAGCTATTTTTTAGCCCTGAAATGTCTAAGTCGGTGTTAGAAAAGTTAACACAAACTATGCATTATGCAACTATTCAATCTGAAGCGTTGTTTAGTTTTATCATGATATCAAACAACTGAAATGTAGATAGTTAAAAATATCACATAATCTATACCATCCACTAAAATATCTTATCTTCATTCTTTACGACTTGTGTTCCGCAAGTATACATTCGCTTCCTACATTTCTCTGTAATTATTTAAGTTTTCTCCATGTCTTTTAATCATACCATATTATTGGTCTGCTAAATGAGACCCTATGTCATACATTATAAGCCTGATCAACTGCTGTAAGTAATGTTGTTTAGAAGTAGGAATACCTCGTCTTAATGACCGTGGTCTCCATACCAATATAGTAACGCCAACATGTTTGGCACGACTGCTTTAATGGTATTTTTTGTGTCAAATTGATTACTTAAATATGTTAAAATTAACACTAGACACCCTTGACCGCGTATTGTATGCAAATTGAATTTACGCAGCCAGTATTATTTTATCAAGTTTTTCCGTCAACAACTAAAGTCGAATGAAAATCGTCAACAAAGGCATTGCCCGTACTTACTACTCCACAGCATTGTAAACACCAGCAGTAACTCTCGCAAATCCATTTTCATGACTAGAACCACTACTGATATTTGAAAACTAACTACACACGCTGTTAGTAAACATCGATGCTGTGTGTAAATTTTATTACATTACTATCGGTAAGTGTAAAAGGGGAAGCGATCGCGTGGCATGTGGTCCGAGGTTTACGCACTACTGGAATCCACCTCCGCTCCGCAATCATGATTCACAGGAAGGAAGCCCAGTGGCAAAACGGGACATGTCCAAATAACGCAGAAATTAAACACTTATAACTGCACCGATAGAGCCGAATCAGCCGGTCGATACCGGCACCGACGCGCGACTGACCCGACTTTGTACAGTTTTGACGGTCTCACGAACAGTAACCGCACTTTTTGTAATCCCTATTTGGATGGGGCTGCTTTTAATTCGCAGAAAATTACTAATATCCAAACAGATTTTCATCTGATTGTGACTAACTCTTATTGAAAAAAATATAGGTAAATATTTTTAGATTTTCAACGTCTGCACGACACGGATTTGGCCGTGACCGCTAGAGCGCCTCTAGAGTGTTTTCGTCACATTTTAAATATTCTAGACCTGATTTGCAACTCTTGCAGAATCGGTTTTTAATTCTCTGTGTTGATTGAATACATGATTCCCACGATGTTTAAGTTTTAAATCTACGTCGCAAAATGATGCGATATTTTGCAGACTAAACTTTTGCATATTATTCTATATTTAATATGGCTATTGAACCTGTAACCTGTTTGATAATATAAATATTTTCCTTATATCGTTAGCATGTTTTGTTTTGCGCATGCTGTCTGCCGCTCCAGTTAATCATGCTTCTTACTTATCATATCGCTTATGTAGAAAGGACTTATCTTTATCAAAAAATGCAGTGACATGACATGCAGTAGTTTGATATTGAGCTGTCTTGATATACTCGTATTCTAGTAAATCATTATCTTTACTAAAATTGTTTCACGTAGTAACAAGGTAACGAAACGACGTGTTTTTGGTATAGAAGCCAACTATTGATAGCAAGATTTTGATCTTGGAAAATGCCCGATTCCTAAGGGATTGTCTACGCGAGTAAAACTTTGAGTATACAGGTAATAACCATGTGATAACGAACAGAAGTTTTCTTTTAAGTTTATTTCTTTGCTATTTAAACCTTACGATAGTTACTTCGTCTTACTAGCAGTTTACTTTTCCAAAATAAAAACAGTATTAACTAGTTGCACAATTTTTCAGTTTTACGCACATTTTTTCATTTTTCTTTTCTGTGTGAAAGATGATATGAAAAAGAAGGGAGTGTATTCAGATATGACGAATGAAGAGATGAATGGAAGAAGTGTACATACTGTACCGACCCCACGTAGGTGGGATAAGGGTAGGCAGATGATGACGCATATTGATTGGTTCAGAATAAGCATTCATAAAACGTCAACAGACAAAGAAACAGGCACAGCTTTCGTATTTATAATATTAGTGTTGTGTATTTCAACGTCGAACGATCGGGTTGTGAAACACGAACCGTGTGATATCGCCCGCTACATCCTTTGCTAAATGCGATAAAAATACTGTTTGCAATTCCATATCACAGCCACAGCTCTGTTGTATCTTACCGAGTTTATGTCCGCGGGTTTACCAGGTTTTTGATCCTCATTTTAAGTGCTGACTGTAGTTCACGAACTAGGGCTCTCAGTGCTGTGCTATGTGCTCTCATCGCAGGCCTAAATTGAATCACGTTGGCTTTTGTATCGCGTTTTCTCTAGTAGACAGAGCGAGACGAAAGCCAGGGCCATGCTATTTCAATTGCATTACTCACAATAAAAGAGCAAACATACAAGATCATGAAAGGAATTGATAGCTAACCGTTGTTAATAACTGAGTCATGTTGTTCGAGTATCATCCCATTTCCGGTTATAGTCTCTCGTAGTTATTCATTGATTCGCAGATACCTTTTACGAGTAATTTTCCATCTTTACAAGAAATCAGCAGACTATTGTGACTAGATCTTAAACTATTCATCGTTACATTCTACCTATTGATTGATTCGCAAATACCTTTTGTGAATAATTTTCCATCTCTACAAAAAATCAAGCAAACTATCATGATTAGATCTAAAATTATTCGCCATTTAGTTTTTATCTAGCACTGTGTTTTTTTCATCGATAATAACCGTTCAGCCATGTCAGAAGCATCCAAGTAGCCTATAAGATTATTATGTAACTTAACTAAATTGACAACTTTGTCATCGTGCATACGAAATTGGTCGCGACATGATGACTAAAATCATAGGAGCGGATTTCGGGTCTTTGTCATTCCGAAGGAAAAAAAAGTAAAGTAAGAAAAGATAAAGTGAAAAATAAAAATAAAATGCTGGTATTTACTGCCGATAAAGTGCTCCCTTTATCGGCAGTAAATACCAGCATTACAATCGACGAGTCACCAGTTCCGATCGATCCATTGTTGCTTTTCCAAAGAATGTGCATAACGAAGAATTCCGAGACTGACCTGAAAATAATTCTAGCATACGAGCTCGCTCCGTTCCCATTGTCATTGTTCACCGAAGAAGGAATGCGAAAAGGAACAAAGTCTTCTTCTTCTTCTTCTTTTATGGTTTGGACTCTGCGGCTATGTAAGCCGCAATTCTGCCAGTGTCCGTTTTTTAATAAGAATATGGTCGGTGTACCCCAGTAAAGTAGTGGAGACTTTACTAGAGGCTTTTCTAAGGAGTTTTGGAAGCAACACGGAATGACACGATTCACTGCATTTTATGATTTGCCCACACTCGTGCACGTCCTCGAGCACTTAATGGTTATTTTCCCCACTTAAAATAAACATTAACACTCAAAATTACACAAGTTTAGTAAAATAACAAAATGAAGCAACATGTCTCTTCCACGTTCCCGCCAAAAGTCAGGAACAAAGTCGCTATTATACAATGCCTTCGAACCTTTGACAGAAAATTTACAATCTGGTGACAGACATCATCACATAATCGACGGTGGTTTCCTTCTGCACAAAGTTGTTTGGGGTCGAATTGAGACGTTTGATCGCATCTGCAAGAAATATGTCACATACGTTGATACGTACAACAACACTTTGGAAAAAGTGTGACAATTGTATTCGACGGTTATCCGACTGACATGAGACTCGCTGGAACTAAAACTTCGGAAAGGGCACGACGTTCAAGGAAGAACCAATCACCAGAGTTCACGTTTGATGAAACTACTACTCCGAAAGTTAGCCAAGAGAAGTTTCATGCAAGGAACCAAAATAAAAACAACTTTATACAAATGCTTCGCCGTTATTTTACAAATACCGGAATAAAAGTAGAGCAGGCTTTTGAGGATGCCGATACCCTCATTGTAACCACAGCAATTAGAGAAGCATCGTTTCATGACTCTGTGGAAATCGTCGGCGAAGATCGATCTTTTGGTTTTAATTTGCGGACTTGCACAGGACAAAAAAAAATATTATTTTTCGCAAACCAGCTAAAGGCAAAACTGTACTCTCCGGATAGTTTCAAGCATGACAAGTCTGTTCTTGAGAACATTCTTTTCATCTATGCTTTCAGCGGTTGTGACACCACATCGTCTTTTTATAATATCGGAAAGTCGAAATTCATCAGCACTCTCGAGAAGAACCCGAACCTCCGGTCATCGGTAGAACTATTTAAGCAAGAAAAGATCGATCCGGAGATGCTAGCTTGCGCGGGAAAGCTCTTCCTTATCGCTCTGTATGGTGGTCGTAAAGAGGACAACGATGGATATTTTGCGATTCCACCGCTTTGCAAAATCAATGACGACAAATAAGACGAATAATCTGTTACTACTCCCACCAACAGAAAGCGCAGTCCGCCAACACGTTTTCCGGACATAATTTACAAGTTCAAACGTGGCTCGGAATTTTCAAAGATCCTCAGGAATGGGGTTGGCGACAGACAAATAACGGGCTTGAATCTATTTGCACCACAGCCGCACCCGCTCCACCTGAACTTTTAAAACTAATTTCGTGCAAATGTAAAGGAAAGTGTGGGGCTGCTTGTGGGTGCAGGAAAGCAGGAATTAGTTGCTCCGCACAATGTCGCCAGAGTCGAAATTTTATTCAACGACGATCACGATGATGATGACAATTACGATTTTTCGACCGTCACATCATCATTTCCTGTGATCGAAGACTTTTCACGACTCGAAGAGTCTACCGAGAAGGAACTTCAACAACCAGGACCATCGAAATGACGAAAAACGTGTGAAAAAATGTTTTAATATAAAAATGTTTTGTTTTGTTTTATTTATTGTGTTGTTTTTGTTTGATTTATAATTTGGCTGGTTTATTAATTTCGTATCTCTACGGGGAACCGAGTTATGATGAAAAAACTGAATTTAACCCTTTTTTCAAGATGGCGGAAAACCCACAAGGTTATTTTGGTCGACAATTCGATAATATCCAAAATTTGGCTGTCTCGGTTCATTTGCATTTCCAAATGTACATAATGACTGGAGTAGTATCCGATTTTTTTTATCGTTGACAAAAGTGTGCTTAGTTTGTATTAAAAGCAGGTTTTACTTCAATAATATTTCGCGCCACTTACAACGCTATCATCAGTTACCGTGTCATTGCCACCATTTATCTTCATCAGTAACATCTGCAATGGTTCACCCCAATTTTAGGGCGTTTCCTAAACGTTTCGAATCGGTTAGATAGAAAAAGATATTCGCTTGCATCAAAGCTTCGTATAATCATCATCGTCTACAGCCTTTTTTATCTCACTCTCGAATATAGGCTTCTCTCGTATTGTGCAATCTGCCTTGTTCCTGCGGGAATTGGATCCAGTATGGCTTGCACAAATTTTCACGTAAAATACGTAGCGAGCATTCGACAGATAAATGGATGCAAAGTAGGACAGCGTAAATGGAAACTGCATTGTCCATTCATTTTTCGATTTAATACTCGCTACGTTTCTTAAGTTAAAATTTGTGCTAGGTATAGGTACAGGTTCGACCCGCAAAAGCTTCATATGCCATGTGTTAATTAAGAATTCCCAAAGCTTGTTTATTACTAGTTTTAGCACGTATACAAGAGTAGGTTACGTCTTTTTATGTCGTCTGGGGCTGATGGCGCCAAGGTATGACGTCACTTCGGCTGCCTTTGTCTCCAGACAGTTTCTTCGCACGATCCGTAGTCGTATACCCTTTATTGGTATCGAAATCGCAAGTTGTGGCTGAATAAACAAATTTGCGACAGCGTTTATAACGGGGTTAATTGACGTGAATTATAGAATACTTTGTGGGGTCAGTTGCGAAAAGTATTCAGTGAGGTCGGTTTTGTGAGATTGATGGGATTCTGCCCAAAATTAGTGTGACGGGTACAAGTACATGGAGTAAGTTATAGTATCTTTGCAGATGTTCTATTCTTATTGCTTGGCTATGTCCCTTTAAAAGCCTGGTACGAAATTGCAAGCATTAACTTGTATTTAACAATGTAATATATTATACATAGATTTAGCGTAAAACGTATTTTATTGTTAACCTTTTTCGCAAATTGTGCAAAGGTAGCCTAAAGCGACGAAGAAGCGACGGAAAATTTAGATGCAAACTCTAGAATGTAGTGTTATAAAATCCGACCCTGCCTAAGTTTTGCTACAGCTAAACATGCGAAACGCGTAGTAATAACAAATTGGTGTAAACCACGTATTTTCTAGAATCTTTCCGTTTCGTACAACTTTGTTATAGAATACCTATTTTACATTTCATAGGTATGCAAATGAAACTAGTCAATTAACCTTTATTGATTAACGCGATCCGGGGCGGAAAGTAGGAGTGTCGTGACGTGTCCTACATCTATTCACAGGAGTGCTCTGTCTAGGCTAGAAATTAATTCGATTAGCACAGCTATGGGAGAAATGACCTGTATATTGTTTAGCACTAACCACACCCCGCTGTTTTAATCGCTACACGATGTGAATCACCAATTATATGGGATAAGAAATCCCGATGAACAGAAGCATGTGTTAATTCAGGGTATATAAAGCTACTCGTACCTCTGTAACAATTCACCCTTTCAATAAAATTTGTGCACATTTTGCAACTGCTCATTTTGGTCCTGTGGACATTTTGGGAAGTGCGCGTCCTAAACCTAACCTATCTTAATTAAATCTGTATCATCGTTACAGAACATTTATAAACTGGCCACTGTAAGCAGAATCTGCACACTTACTCTGTATACGGTTAGAAGAAAGGGTTGGATACGCATAAAGTAAACATCAAATCATCACAGAAAAAGTTTTAACTTGTCACTTTGAGATTCTCTATTTTCACCAACAACAAAACCTTCACATCAATTCTTAACCTTGACTGACATTGGATATATCACAAAGTAGACTAGCAAGAATGAAAACAAAAACCGTAGTTCTCGCTGGTCCATCATGTATATGGTTGATTCATATTGGTCCATGGCACAAAGCATCTATATACGTTTTAGTTATCATAAACATCAGTGTAAAAGCATAGAAAAGAAGTTAAGATCAACCGTACCATCCTTTTCTCGAAGCTATTCAAATCATTTTCAAATAGTTCGCTCGAGACGACCTTTATCTACTTACTTGCATCGACCACTTTCATTTACTTAACATTTTATGCCAGAAATTTAAAAGTCACTTTAAAAAAATTGACTAGTTTTATTTTTTCATATCATTTTCATTTCGAATTACCACTGCCAGACCTCGCTTTAATTTTTCCACCCATGTTGACCCCTTTTGTCGCATCCATCCATTTACTATATGCCGTCTTTCTAATTTCTGATCTATACTTTATTGACCACTCGTCATTTTATTAAATGCCTTATTTTTGGTCAGTCTGTATTTCGCCGAGATTTGACCTCCACAATTACTGTCAATTACTACACCACCTACTAAGAGTACCGTATATATAAAACCACGCCTGAATATTTGCCACATCTATGCTTCACGCTTTTCATAAATAATAAATCCGGACTAGACTTAAACATTGACGTTTGATTGACCACAGATCCTATTACCTTGACCAATGACTACATCAGTCATTGATTTCAAACCAGACCAAGATAAACCAACCAATAAAATAAATATTATAGACATATCACATACATTATTGCAATTCGTAATTGCTCATCACTTTCATTAAATTGTCCTAGACGTTATTATGTACTACCTAAGGCTGTTGATATATTTCATTAGATTAAATACAACTATAACGCCCATGATGTCGGTGTAGCCTTCGTGGTTCGTGCTCGGCGAGGAGTTGCACAAATCGCTGCGACAGTAGCAATATCTGAAAACAGTAAAATAAATCATGAAATAAACATCTTTATAGGTATTATATTCTAAAATAACAATGAAGGGTTAGCCATTACGTTTAAAAGCTTGTGTGGAAATCGTATTGTATAACGTCTGTGTTGAGAGATGATGCGAAATCCAGACATCAGTACGTGGTCTCGAAACTAACAAATGCTAGGTACAAACGCTTAGCGTTCGACAAAAGTCGGTGTTTAACTAGGCAGTTATTATAGAAACTGTACTGTACTGTACTGTACCTTGGTACTACACCGCTCTAGATATTCAGCTGATATATTAGACATATTAAAGTACAATACAAGTGTCGAGTACAAGTTGAACATTTACAGGTTCAGGCTATTTAGGTTAAACCAGTTAATCATAGTCCGATTATAGCAGCTCTAAAACGTGTCTTAATGCATGCTAGCGAACTCGTATATTATGTGACGTTAGGTTGTTAGAACCCACGACCTCCGGCCACCGTAGACGCGGGCCTGTGGACGGTGAGCTATTGGGCTAGCTCGCTGTCCGTCCGTCTTATGACGACACAGGTCGTGTCGACGGCGCGTTCGTGTTCCACGCGCGCCTCAAAGAGATGTCAGCAACATGGAAGGGGCCCGAGAGGGCCCATGCCCGTCGGGGCTGCGGGTAGAAGTTACCGCGGCCTCGGCGTCACAAGGGCGTAGAAGGAACATGGGTGGTTTTTGGTCAGTAGAAGTCTGACACTCCCTTCCGCTCTGCCCAAGAGTGGGAGGGGTCATTTGATGATTTCCCACCCCCCAAAAAAAAAAAAAAAAAAAAGGTTGTTAGAACCCGCAGACACGATATGCAATGCAATTCCCTTTCGCCAAAGAATTAGTAGTGTTTTGACAAGCGTGGTAAGAAGAATCGAATCTGTTTCTGTCAGAGACTGAATCCAAGAAAATGAGAAAATGACCAAAAGTAATTGAAAAGTTTAAAGTAATTGTTAAGTAACCGATTCAGATCGTTTCTACCATTATCTAACAAAACTAATATCTTCAACACTAAAGTTAACTCTGTCTAGTCGAAGACGACTACTTTTAGTGATTAGGATTATTTTTGTTAAAAGTCTTTGTGAAAATACTTTGATCGCAATTTTATAGAATAATACATCAAAGTCGTGAAAGCTTACTAGTCTAGGATTAAATAAAATTATACCTATGTCGCGTGGCTCTTTCTCCCTTATCGTCCAAGTCTTCACAGCCCTCTTTGTAAGGCTCCAATACTTCCATTTTCGGTGACCACCTCCCGTTTTTGTAGTCCTGGTACTCGTGTTTCTGTGACGCGCAGTCTCGTAGCACGCCGTTTATTCTTACTGGAATTACAAAAAGTTAGTTTTAAAATTACAAGTATCGTTGTATCGCAAAAAAAGATGAGATAATGTTTGTAACTGTACTACAACCCACGGTTTGAGTAAGCTATACTCGTACCTACCCACGAGTTAACATATATTATGACCTCTACTTTCAAAGAAAGAAAATGCCGTTAATCCTTTAAAGCCAGGACTTCTCCGTATGCCTCGAACACCTACACCGCTTTGGACGCGTCAAAAGCCATACATTTTCTATGCAACTACCTGTTTACACAATGTCCACGTGTCGTAGATGTAGAGAACTAGAGGTAGTATACAGTAGCTATTCGCGGTCTGAATCCTTTGTTATTATTAAAAGGCCAAGGAACAAAACAACAATAATTCGTGCCATAAATGCCTTAAAGCAATTAAAATGTCATGGTCTGAAGCGAGAATTTTGCTATGCTCAACTTCTTCCACGCTTCATAGCTTTTGAATGCGAGTTTTATTCTTTTTCTTTTGTACCATTATACTCTGATCCTGAACCTTTCTAAACCCTTATAGTATTATTCTTAGCAACTTAACTGATTGCAGTTTAACTAAATATATTAAGTGATTTTACCTCTTCAAAAATGTTGAAATGTGCGAGCGAGATACTGCAAAATTAGCAAAGCTCGTCACGTCACGACTGATTTGGCAATAGCAAAAATTTTACAAACGTCCACATACAAGGGCTGGGCTATGACATCATCGTCTGATTTTATAAAATCTGCGACGCCAGACGCATAAATTGTGTAACCTTTTTTATCAAACGTTTTTCGTAACATTCATGGCATGCCTTTTTGGCAACGGATTGTAGACTTGTGCTGTTTGGCTCCAGACCTTTATTTTAATCCTTACGGTATTTTTAAAAAAGTAAAGGGATTGTATGAGAAAGATATGCAAATTATAACATACGAGTAGATACATTTAAAACGAATGATACTTATTTTTAAAACTTGTTGAGAAAGTTTGTTACCAAGACAGGAAACATTTTAAAAACAACCAACCTCCATTCTGAATATCAAGGTAGAAGTCTTGTTTCATGCACATAGTGGAGTACGGGCAGTCGACAATGAACTTCTCTGAGTGGTCGAAGTGCACGCACAGTCGCTTCGTGGTGTTGAAGAAATGGCCCGGCGGGGGGTTGATCAGGCACTGGTAGCATTGAAGCGAAGCCACTTCTGAAATTACATATTTACTCATGTAATAACCTTTGTAAAAGCTACCCATGATGATGCAGATTATATAAAAAAGACTAACAGTCTCCTAAACAAGTACCTAGTAAATAACATTGGAGTAGTTGCTAAGTTAAAAAAATTCTACATCCGAGTTGTTTGAAAAATAATAATGCCTTGTTTCAATGTAAATAAGGGTGTTCTTTACTTAAACTTCGTGTTTTGGTTTTTCATGTTTATCACAATTTGCGAAGCCAAGTCCATTGACATCTCGTTTGAATTACAATAGGTATTTTGGTTCTATCTTCCGCCTTTACATTGATGTTAGAAGAGTACAGTTTTCAGATCTTATAAGACTAATGTCTATGCTGATCACGTCATACCGGTCGTTGACTCTTAGAACACATGTCATTTTTGCTTATGAAAAGCTGTTCCTATTATATGTATTGTCCTATAATGGTAGAGCAAATTTTTGTTCATGAACAAGC
The DNA here is from genome assembly GCA_949125135.1 of Alcis repandata. NCBI lineage: Eukaryota > Metazoa > Arthropoda > Insecta > Lepidoptera > Geometridae > Alcis > Alcis repandata. Next base: position 6,882,952 of record OX421241.1, read on the forward strand.
GCATGAATCACGAAGCATCGACTCCTACGCAGATTTGTGTTACGCATGCGCGGTGAATGCTCGTTTGTCCGCCCCTCGCATGAGTTCTCAGACCTTGTCCTCTATGGATGTGGTTTTTGTAGTATGTTATTAGATACAATCACATCATTATAAAGTTAGGTCTTAAGTCATAGTTGAAAATATTGTTATTATTTTAGTAAGTTATTCCTTTACTACCTATGTTAGAAAAATATGTGTTCAGTTTTTTTATTATGTTTCTTTGGTTGCTTAGTTGGATCAGCCATTGAACTCACGAGTTTTTGCTAAAATCCTCATAAAGAAAACACCCACATCTACATGCATTTGTCAGTATTATTGTGAAATATACATTACATACCTTTTTTATTTTATGAATATATTTTGGTTTGCTAGTCTAGTTGGTTGAGGACATAGTGTTCGCTTCAAAAATGACTTGTCTTATACTACTACGTTTTATTATACTATTCGTGGCTGTAGCTATAAGTAGTGCCATTCAGCCTGAATATTACTTTGATACCGAAGAGCAAGTCGATAACAATAAAGTAAATGCTTCCAAAAGTGACGACGAAAAATCATTGTCCCAGAACGATACGCCCATTTATGACTCAAACAATGATCGAACAAAATATAATAATGATTCGGATTTGCGACGAGTAGCCTCTGAAAATACATCGATTACTACAACTAGTAAAGAGGCTACAACATCAGGAAATAATACTATTAATTACAAGGCGATTCTACGTAATTTGAATACGTTTCCAGGGTTTGATTATGCTGAAGACGTCACAACATCGTATGAACAACTACGATTTGACAACAGTAGTAATGAAAGTGACAACACAACAGAACCAATCGATGAATCCACAGACGATCACGTAAATGTTACTTATAATAATTCAATCAGATATCTTGCCGATTTTTTTAATCTTAATCCGGCGAGTAGTAAAGTGGATATAAAAAATGGTCTACTAAAAAACTATAAAGGTAGTGAACATCTTTGGTATGTACCTGAAAAAATACCTTGCTGGAATTTACCTGTTATCGTCGGAAGATTAAGTAAACGAAAATCAATATCAGATGTTTTTCGCGTATACTCTGGCAGATTGACAGATGTGCTACCCATAGGTGATCAAGAATCCAAACGGCCAAGGTATTATTTGGTGCCGAGCTATCGAAAAACCGCAAACAAATGGTGTAACAATGCACCCTGCTTCGGCGACCATTCTCTTTGTACTTTCGCCGACAAAACTTTTTCGAAAATATGTGACGTCGGCTACCATGTTTCCCGACCGAGTAAGCTTGAAAAAATTAGCATAGTCAATACTATTAACTCAATGCGGAATAGCATCGCAAGTGGCACAGTCGAAATTTACCGTCATTTACCTACTGCTGCCGATATGCAACAGATATTATATGACGCTGATTTGGAAGAAATGGCCTTGGCATGGCTCCGGCAATGTTTACCCGGGATCGATCCATGTTCGTCCTTAGCAGATGAATATGTCACTCAACTAGAGTGCACCAAATGTGCAGTAAACTGTTGTTTGAATGTACACGGTGCTGACATAGAAACTCCTTGGTAAGTTTTATCTTTTTTAAAGATATTTTTTTAAAATGTTGCACATTTTAGAATAATTTTCTTCTTTCAGTGTTCCGATGTATGAATGTTTTATATTTCCTGTCGTCGGATGCTTGCATGCTTGGTTCGCCTCCGCGGGCGAGAAGCTAACTGCAACTGATGTAGAATGTGGCCATGCGAACACCGAAACCTTTAATACAGTACAATTATTATGGTCAAAAACTGTAGAAGTAGGTTGTGCCTATGGTGCAACGATCAACGGTGATATCAGAGTAGCCTGTAATTTCTCCCCGGGCGCACCTTTCTTCCTTCAAAGCAAATATTACTGTGGTCTTATCGATCAAAACGATATAACAAACGTATTGACTGTAGATAACGATACCGAATTTACAAATCTTAAATTTCTCTCTTCTCTAGGTATTGTTCTAAACGAAATACATGACGTTAACGATGATGGATCTAGAGGTGACGCAAAAAATGTTAACCCCTATTTATCTAGAGTAATGTCAGACTTGGATAGTTTAGATGATATCTATGAACCGGGCTGGGCGAGACAGGCGAAAAAAGACTATTCTAACGGGACAATGGGAATGGTCGCGCGCTTGATTACAAAGTATAATTTCATCGAAGAAGGACTGGCGAAGTGTGACCTTGATGAACCGATCTATAAAATAGGCGAGCCAGGCTCTCAGTGCGTAGAGAGAGGTCGAAGATATGCCAGCCTTTGCTTTGATTTCGCCGAGAACACTCCTGGCTACAGATTGGCTGCGATTGTTGCTCCAATAGCGCTTTTCTCTCTCATATTATATGACTTATTTAGTGGTGTAATGAGGCAGGCTAACTTTTGAATTATTAAATTGCATTCTATTACTGAAGTGGTTTCGTTTAATGTATTGTTAGACAAAGTGTTTCAGTATTCAAATGGATTGTTAAATTACTGCAAATTATTTCGAAACGCGAGTCTCTACGTCTAAGCGCTATTTAATCAACTTGTTAGACCAAAGGCTTCGAGTGGGCTGTCTGTATTGACTGAGTACGACATGTCAATATCATTTGTGAGTCATCCAGGCATGAAGAGGTAACAAATGCATTGCACGCATTCTACATTAAAATAATATTGTAGGTGGATAAACTCGTCACCCTTGACTCATAAAATGTAAAATGAATTGATTTATTTTCATAAATTTGTAGTAAGTGAATAAGGATGTTTATTTTTATAGCAAATTGGCAGCGTCATAAATCAATCAGTAAATTCTAGTAATATTATAAATATCAATGTTTAGATGTTTGTTGCTCAATGACGCAAAAACGGCTAAACGGATTTGCATGTATTTGGTGTGATGGTAGCTTACACCCTGGATTTACATAAAAGCTTCTACGTTTTATTTTGGAAAACGAGAGTGAAACCGCGGAGTGCAGTAATATTTTGCAAAGTAATTTGCACTAGACAAGGGAATCAGAAAAGAGCACATGCTAATGATTCCTCAAAATCGACTGCAATTAAATTGATTGTTCAACTCCATTTAACTTTCAATTGTGGGAAACAATAGCGTCGTTGCTTGCATAGAAGTAGATTGTGTCGTATCACGAGTTGTCATTCTATTGAACGCTTGCTATATAGTATTCGATTGTTTCTACGTTTCTAGACTAAATTTAGTAATAGGTTTAGGGTCGATGTCGATACACATCTGACGGAAAATGCGTCGCGTATTATCGGTGTACCTAATATAAACTTAACCGATGATGCGCTAGTGCGTCGAATGTGAAAGGTTGGATGTTTTATTATACATTTCTCTGTTCTGGCGTTACGCGACCGATAATACGCGACGCATTTTCCGTCAGATGTGTATCGACCCTTAAAGCCAAACAAAACTGCGCACTCCACCTTCAAAAAGGTTATGTAGTATGAATAATTAGAGTACGAAGATGCTTTGAAAAAGTGAGCAATTTTATCTTCAAATATTTTTTTTTTATTTAAAAGCATTGTTCTTGTCGATTGAGTCATTTCCAAAGTTGGCGGTGTTCTCCTAGTGGTATATTTCTACTTAACAAAATACAATCTTATCTGCGTAGGACCTATTATTTTCTTTCGCTTTGTTTTTTTGTTTATCTCTTCTATTAACGTGCACATCATCATAATATTCCTATATACCCTCCCCTATCCCATTTATGTCACAAACATTAATAAATCAACTCAGCGTTTGCGTTTTATCAATCAATATTCTCGTTGCAAACTATTTAACAAGTCATTAAGATAATTCCGTTAATCATGCAATCGCGTCTTTAATTATTCGGTCTAAAACGATAATCGTCTAGCCAGTAAGAAAATAGTTTGATTGAAAGTGCAAGTTTGATCGCGTGATCAGGTTCCTCGTGTTTCCTGAACCAGTAGATATGCGGAGTACGGAACGAATTAGACTGGTGATAACTGTTTCCTGATCAATACAGTTAATGCCTGGTTCGGAAATGGAAGCTTGAAATTTTATCTTACCTCTATCAGCTCTTTTTCTTGATTTTTATTTTTAGCATTATCTCTATTGACATTATTGACACCTGGATTAAATTTTTATGAAAAAGTTTTCTATGAAATAATTTCATGCCATCAAATGAAATCAGTGTCATGGATAGCCTAATAAATCAGTATTATTAACCGACTTCAAAAAAGGAGGAGGTTATCAATTCGTCTGTGTTTTTTTTTTTTTTTTTTGTTTATGTTTGTTACCTCATAACTTTTGACTGGGTGAATCGATTTTGATAATTCTTTTATTAGAAAGCTGACGCTTCCCATTTGGTCCCATTTGAATTTAGTCCAGTTCTGATAATGGCATCCATGAGAAAACCATATAAGTCTTAAATTTGCATTAAGTACGTGCGCGACAAATAGATGAATAACTCAATAGTCGGTCTTTTGAAGTCGGTTTTTGTTTTTTGTTTTGTAAAAATAATGTTCTTGTTTCTTCCTTTTCCACGAAAAAAAAAAAACACCAAACAGGTAAAATACAATAGAAAATAATCGTATTAAAGAACTTAAAAAAAAATCTGCTCTCCTATATATTACTCGTAGTACTTGGCGTATTCGCCCTTTACAAAACACCGACTAAATACGCTAACAACTTTTACAAACCTGCTGGTATCAGGGACATCATAGTTAACACCGCGGTTATAAGGTATTGCTCCATGATGACGTAGTTCTGTTTCTTTGGTATTGCTCGGTATCTCGGTGGCCTTCAATGCAGTTCCGCCAGTGACCCTGAAAAAGCAATGTTGTCTCTTTACATTTCGGTTTCCGTTGCGAACTTGGTAGCTCGTTTTTATTTGACTAATACCTACTATTCTGCGAAAGCGGATTTTGTTTGAACACTTGTTTGTTATTTGCCGCGTTTTGTACACGTAAACGGTCCCTATGATTCTGATAATTGTTTTTTTTTTATGTAATTGAGTGACGAGACGAGCAAATCGCTCGCCTAATGTTTCTTTCGATGGTAAAAGGTTCTAGGCACAGCTAGACTTGTATTTCTGAGATAAATCGTTATTGGTTCCAGTTCAGCGGAGGCATATTGCTAAAGTACTTGAGTTTAATCGAAACCCTAAACTTATATTGGTATTTATATTTTTGTCATCAGCCTTATAATTTGCGCGTGGATTTTTAACTATATGTATTATTCTCTCTCCGTCTTTATCAAATTAAACAGAATTCTAATGTTGTTAATCTATACTAATATTATAAAGAGGAAAGATTTGTATTTTTGTATGTTTGTGTGGAATAAACTCAAAAACTACTGGACCGATTTCTAAAATTCTTTCACCATTCGAATGCTACATTATCCCAAAGTAACATAGGCTATTTTTTATTTTTATTTTTTTTTAATATTTTTTTTTAATTTTTTATATCCACAGCGAAGCGGGGCAGGGAACAGCTAGTGTATTATAAAAAAACGAACCTAACCAACTTGTTAAATGGTAATGTTACTTGATTGTAAATTTCAAGTACTCAACATTTGAGTAGCTACTGAATATTTAGTACTAGCTGTTCCCTGCCACGCTTCGCTGTGGATAAAAAAAATTAAAAAAAAATTAAAAAAAAAATAAAAATAAACTTAAACTTAAAAGCCTATGTTACTTTGGGATAATGTAGCATTCGAATGGTGAAAGAGTTTTTGAAATCGGTCCAGTAGTTTTTGAGTTTATTCCACACAAACATACAAAAATACAAATCTTTCCTCTTTAAAATATTAGTATAGATTACGTTAAGCGTGAGTAAATAATTACACTACTGTACCTACTATACTCACAAAGACTTGTCCAAATTGCAACGTGCAACAAACAGTAGATATTGTTTATTTTTAACTATTTCATTATTATTTTTGACTTTTTAATTTCAACTCACAAATCTCACAATGTTTCATTTAGCAATGAAATAACAGCATTGTCTGTTAATAACTAATTAATAGACGTTATCATTTGAACCAGTTATTCTCTCTCGAAATTGTAATCTCGTTGGACTAAGTATTATTTATATCGTTTTTGCAATGTTAGTTTTATTCTCGCGAATACAGGTTAGCATAAAATTATAAATACTGGTTCTGAATCTGTGAACCGGTTCAAAATCTGCATTATGTATGCTCTCGAAAACGAGGGATGCGACTTGTCGGACCACTTCGTTGCCTCATTGATTAGCGTTTAATAAGCAGAATGATATAATAAGCCTATTATAGTGGATAAGCATTTAAAATAGCATTGACACCAAAAAGAAAATGCAAATATGTATAGAAAACTTTAAACGTGATGGACAATCTTGTCGCTAAAAGGGAAGAAAAAATGTTCGTAATTTTTAAAACTTTTGGCATTGAAAACTACGGTCTTCTCTACTGCAGTATTTAAGTGCTAAGTGCTAAGACGGGGCGCGCTGTTTCCTCGATTAACTTAGAAGTTCCTCAATCCACGTCTCAAAAACATTAAAAATTAACATAATTGCTGTTCACCTTTTTGGATTTATATGATACCTTTACAGCTTTGAAGTTTATTAGGTCTCGAAATACTACCTAATAAATCTTTGCTGTGAAGTCCTGATAATCTAACCTCATAGTAGTAGAGTGGCCCGCACTGGCGGCAAAGTTTTTAGGCCGCCTGAAAAGCTTAACATGGTTTGGCGATTGTTGTTCACCTGATAAGTAAGTATATCGATAAGTATAACCTCGTTACTGAACTATTCAAAGTTCGATAAAATCGAAACCGAATCGTTGCCGTTACACATAACAGCGAACGAGACCAGTAATATTGCGCTGTTAAACGGCCTGTTCTTGTGGTTTTCAAGGTCCTGACACGCTTGTCTGCGGCCTTTCCCCCGCTCTCGCTGAGAATAAGTCGGTGCGTTTATGATTATGCCTCTTTAAATTCCAAATGAGATTACGTTAATGCAATGAGGTCTCGTCTACATGTCATACTTGTGGTTGATTAGAAAACCAGCATCTATGTTATGCTGAGACGTTCTTCCAAGCTGAGACGTGTGTGTCTCTTTTGACACGCAACGCACGTTTATATTGTAATCTTCCTTATTTATTATCTATATGTAGAAAAATGTTCCCACAATATATTTAGACATCAATAAATGTTAAGGACTCTTCAGAATTTAAATGATCCGGGTTCAAAGACCACCACAATGGTCTGGGACCGTGTACCCGGCTTGTTGAAGCCAGACGCCCTACTCTGGAGCGTGCGATATTATCCCGGTCACATCTCACTCTCGTGCCTTTTTTGACAATAGAAACAATAGCCAATATTTAGCACACGACAGAATAGGGCCTGAGGTGCCCATGCCACGTCTGGAAATACCGACGACAATCATAATACATGAATCTTAAACTTTGTGCCTTCTTATCTTGCTAAAAAGACTCACAAAGTCAAAGTCAAAGTTGTATATTCGTAATTATAATATAAATGTCAAGGTGATGTATGTACAATTACAAAAACTATCATAAAAATAAAACTCACTAATATGGTCAATGGTCATACCGAAACTATAAAAATATGTTGTTATGAAAATGTAAATAGATTTTTTAATATGATTCTCAGGCTAGGCTACTCACCGGGCAAAACGCAACGGCGCGGTCAAAGGTGGTAAACACCTTTAGCCCAAAATAGGAGCTGGTTTTCAACTTATCTGTTTCAGGATTCACTGTATTGTAAAGTGAAGCAGCAAAACCTTTCTAATACATGTGCAATTTAGCAATAGATAAACAATCGCAACTTGCAGAATTAAGCTCGTTGCGATTTTATAATCGTAAGTCTTATTTCTGAAAGTTCGTAAGACAGTAGATTCTATTGCAAAAGCCGGCTTGTTTGGTCCTACTCATAAAGCAATGTAGTAAAGTTTCACAAACGTTTCAGTGACTAAGTCATTATACTAATAAATCAATTTGTGCAACAATTAAAAAAATCGGTTGTCTGTAAAGTCGGTTTACTGACGATAGTTGAACGTGACAACGTCATAAGAAAATACTGATAGAATGGTTTCATTTTTTAAAAGAAAATTTTAAAAGTTTAATTTAATTTTATTTTATTTTATTTAAGTAAGGTACAAAAGTAATTGACAAATAGGAAAATATAATAGAATATAGGAAATCACAATTGCACTTCAAGCCTTAAATGGAACGCCTCAGAGCGAGGTAACGGCACATGCGTCATGTTTTTTCGTACTTGCACCCGGCTCCATCGAATTATAAGACGTCAAACGTCAAAAAAAACCAATAAATACGTACGCAAAACGAAGTCAGTCCCATGATAGAAAATATTAGAAAAAATTGGGAGACACCTTTGTCCAGCAGCGGAACAATACGTTAATAATTACTTTTACAAAAAAAAAAAACCGACTTCAAGAGACCGACTATTGAGTTATTCATCTATTTGTCGCGCACGTACCTGATGCTAATTTAAGACTTATATGGTTTTCTCATGGATACCATTATCAGAACTGGACTAAATTGAAATGGGACCAAATGGGAAGCGTCAGCTTTCTAATAAAAAAAGAATCATCAAAATCGATTCACCCAGTCAAAAGTTGTGAGGTAACAAACATAAAAAAAAAAAAAAACATACAATCGAATTGATAATCTCCTCCTTTTTTGAAGTCGGTTAAAAAGAGGTTTATCGAAGAGTAAAAAGGACTGGAACATGTTTTGTTATAATCACACAGGACCATTCATGTGTATTTTTGCCTTTAAAACAAACTGTGTAAAAACTACGTCAGGTTTCATACCAGCGCTGTTTTTTATGTTGCGATTTTCAAAACCAGGTGAAAAGACAAAGTAAAAGGATTCCCAGACCTACTTATAATATTTCGAAAGACCAGTAAAATTGCAAAATACAGCAGCCCATTGCGTATGCTGGTCAGCCATGAAATGCATTTTGAAAACAACGCGGGTCTTATGTTAATAATGACAGGCTTTTATATTAAACTTGTCCGAAGGCTGTTCTCATGTACTAGTTAAATAAACAAAGTTATGTTCACTTCAGTTGCATTAACACGTTTGTTATTTAAAAAACACGCAACCGTATTATATTTGTCGACTATCGTAGTCCATTGTATTGTGGAGGTGAAGCCGGTCTTCGTAACCAAGGATCGCAAATATTGTACGGCCTCAGAATACTGTTGATAGAATAAAACATTAACATTAGTTGAGCCAAGAGACTCTTCTTTTTGAAAATAATAATTTAGCGTACATTGAACTTGTGTTAAATAAATTGGCTGGAAAAACGGTCGAAATTAGAAACTCCTCTTTTAAAATTCTAAACTCGGCGTTCATTTAACGTTCATAAACATTAATATACATAAGATTATGATAACATAGAACAGTCCATTGTAATTTATTTTTTTGTTAATTTCTTTCTTTTGTGCCTAAACCCTACAAGTATTATGCTTCAGAATCTAAAATCAAAATCTATTGATTTACCGTTTTCTCTGGTAAGATTTTGGTTTTCGAGGTCCTTGCTGTTTAAAGCCCATATAATTTGGCATTCGTAGGTCAAGGGTAAATCGAGTGCAAATTGTTAGAAAATAGTAATTACAAAAGTATGGTTCAAAACTTTTCGGTTCATGTCAAAACTAAATCTTGAACTTATTAATTTCTATGTAGTATATTTTAGTGTATGATGTAAGGTTTTTTTGAAGATAACTTCCGCTAAGTGGGTCCTCTTGTCCGGTTTTCACAATTTTCCCGGGATAAAGTTGTATGAACCAAACCTAAAATGATTTACCACCTAAAATAAATTTGTTACATGTCTGAAGTGCCATGTGTCGCTGTAGTGTGTGCAGGACATGACATTGTTCAATACTTCTTATTCAATTGAACCGTGTTAAAAAGAAATTTAAATATTGGCAAATCGAAAGTTCTTACAAACTAAAGGTTATAAGGTCCTGCTATTGTTGAATGAAAACCTGAAAAATATATGTTTAAAATTAAATGGAGAAAATATCTCCAGTTCAAAGTTTAAAATACCAAACAAACTTGAGACAGGCTAAATAAACAAGACGCCTGGAGCCGAAACTAACAAACAAAAATACCATACATTTTATACATAATAAGTAATTATAGTTAATTAACTAAATAGGTAAATAAGTAGATACTATTGCTTGTCTAGAGTATTCAATTCCTTGGTTGCTACCGTAGTATTAATTTACATTCTAATTTGAGCGCCGATTGCGAACACTTAACATTCAAGTCCAAGGTAAACGTCAATTTTAAATGAAACAGTATTCTACAAAGTATAACAACAGTTCTCAGTTATATTATTATTTATTTATTGCGGTAAACACGAAAATAGAAAAATACAATGGTTGACCGCGGTAGCGTCGGTGCGCGGGACGGGCGCGTGCGCTCTCGCCTGTGGTTATTTTTCGACTGGCGGGGGGCGAGGAATCGTCGGGCGCGCACCCGCCCGTAGGCGACTCGAGCGCCGGCACTCCCGCGGCGGAGAGGCGGGAGGGACAGAGCTAGGTAGGCTCGGAGGGCTCACTATATCCTCCCCCTCCAAGTCACAAGGACGACCCGGCCGTGACTTGGCTGGTCGTCCGCGACGGCGCGGATGCCTAATCGTTGGGCTATTCCCTACATAAGGGGTCAAAGCGCTGGCATGGTATTTCCCCTTAATCTCTCCGGTAGAATCGACAATTATGAACGACGTCGGAGTAATGACCCTCGAGACACGATACGGCCCTTCACGCCGCGGGGCAAACTTACTGGTAAACCCCTTGGCTGCATTGCTCGCCAAGTGAGTCTCCACCAAAACAAGGTCACCCTCCTTATACGGCGAGACATCCCGGCGTTGCCGATCGCCTACGGTCTTCCTTATGTCCTGTTGGACTTCCACTCGTCGCTTCACATCCATTAGTATGCGGGAAAACTCTTTTAAGTAAGGAGTGATTTGCGGAACGAAATTCTGCTCGGAGACTATTGCTCGTATATCGGTGTGTACGGCTAGCGGTGATCGCATCTCTCGAGCAAAAGTTAGGTAAGCCGCTGAATGTCCTGTCCCCGTGTTGTGTGCGCTGTTCAGAGAAAATCGGACTGCCGGTAGGACGGTTGGCCAACTTCGATGTTCCGGTCCTACCAAGATGGCAAGGAGCTGTTTAAGCTCGCGATTTTTGCGTTCGGCTGGATTGGCTTCAGGATGGTAGACAGGAGTCAAGGACTGTTGAACCCCTAATACATACATGGCCTTCTGCATCACCGCCGATACAAACTGACTTCCGTTGTCGGATATGACACGGCGCGGTAGTCCATAGCGCAAGAAGACTTCTTCGATTAGCGCCTTTGCACACGTCTCAGCAGTTGAGTCACACAGCGCGAACAGTTCGACCCACCGACTCGCGGTGTCTTCCACGAGAAGGATCCACTTTTCCCCTCGATCCCCTTCAGGAAGAGGGCCAAACAGGTCCATGGCAAGAACTTCGAAACGCTGGTGTGGTATTGGAGTCTGGAGAAGGCCCGCAGGCTTCAAATTGGTAGCCTTGTATTTTTGACATTCATTACAAGTCTTCAAGTAATTGGTCACGTATGTCTTCATACCCTTGAAGTAGAATCTTTCTTTAATTTTTCTAAGCGTCCTCTCAACCCCCAGGTGACCCGCAGTTGGCGCGTCATGTAGCTCCTGCATCAGCTCTAAGCGGAGGGATTCTGGTACCACCAACTGCGGTTCTTCAGACTCTCCGTCTGGATCACAGCGATACAGAACCCCCTGCGACAAGTAGTACCCCCTCTCGGTCCATCGCAACGCGGAATCAGGGTTAGAGGTATCCTCAAAGTCATCAATGATCCGTTTAGCTTCTACGTCTCCCAACTGAGCTTCTCGGATCTCTTCGGGCCCCCGTCGTGGCAGATCCACCACCACTGGACAGATGCTGCAGGGCTCCGAGTCAGAGGCAGGTTTCTCCACCTCATCTGTTACAGGGCGGCTCAGCGTATCTGCGACGACATTAACACGGCCCGGGGTATATCCGATGTCCAGGTCATATGACTGAATCTTCATTGCCCATCGGGCTAAACGACCACTGGGCGTCTTCAATGACAGCAACCATTTCAAAGGTTGATGATCCGTCGCTACCTGTACGCGTGCTCCTTCTACGTATCCACGGAACTTTTCCAACGCCCACACCACTGCCAAAGCTTCTCGCTCAGTAGTGTGGTAATTACGCTCGGCTGGAGTCAATAACCTGCTGGCGTATTCAATAGGCCTTTCCTCCGTAGGACTGGGGCCTTGCATCAACACCGCACCCAGGGCAAATGCGCTAGCATCGGTGCGTAGAATAAACGGTTCATCAAAATTTGGCTGGCGGAGGACGGGGCTTGTAGATAGGCGATGCTTCAACTCCTCGAAAGCTCTTGTCTCGTCCTCCCCCCACAGCCAGCGTCGATCCTTTTTTGTCAAATCAGTGAGAGGGCGTGCAACTTCGGAGAACTGCGGAATAAATTTCCGAAACCAGGAACAAGTCTGCAGGAACGTCTTCAATTCTTTCAGGTTCTTAGGATGTTTCATGTTCAAGACGGCTTCAACCTTCGCAGAATCGGGCTCGATACCACGAGCGGAAATCACATGTCCCAGGTAAGTAACTCTTTCTCTCGCAAACACACACTTTTCCCTGTTCGCTCGCAGGTTGAAAAGTCGAAGTCGATCGAAGACCTGCTGCAGGTCTTTTAAGTGCCGGTCCAGGTCCTCGGAGATAACTAATATGTCGTCTAAATACGTCAGCACGCATACGTCCGTGAGGCCGGACCTCATCCTGTCCATTAAACGCTGGAACGTCGCCGGCGCGTTCTTTAATCCAAATGGCATGCGACAAAACTGAAAAATTCCAAATGGCGTCGTGAACGCAGTCTTGTGGCGGTCCTCAGGAGCCACGACCGTTTGCCAGTACCCAGCCTTTAAGTCGATTGTAGACATCACAGAATTGGCCTTGGTGCTCTTCAGCAACTCGTCGATCACTGGAATGGGGTACTGGTCAGTTCGGGTAACGTGATTCAATTTCCGGTAGTCTACGCAGAAGCGAACTTCGCCGTTCTTCTTCGGAATCAAAACCACTGGTGCAGCCCACTCGGACTCAGCCTCTTCGATCACTCCTTCTTCCAGCATCTTATCCAATTCTTTTCTTATAATTTCCTTTTTCGCAGGCGAAACGCGGTAAGGTGGTCCTGCGATTGGTGCAGCATTTCCGGTGTCAATATGGTGCATTGCGAATTCGGTAGGCCCTCCCCCTGGAGCAAAAATGTCCTCATGGACATTCAGGAGGCTAGATAGTCTGTCCCTTTCTTCCGGGATAAGGTGGGAACCCTCGTCTTCGCGGAGACCCACGGACGCGCAGGCAAGCGGTGAACTATTCTCGTTCTCGAAACTAAGCGGCTGAGGCGTCGCATCGTACTTAAAATACCACACACCTAAACCGAAATCCAAGACCATGCCAACACTTTGAATAAAATTCATGCCTAACAGACTCTCGGTTGCCTGAGGCAACATTATAAAGCTCACCATCAGCTCTATCCCTCGCACCTTAACATTAACGTGTGCTACTTCAACATTTTGAGCACATACACGTCCGTCTGCATATTTAAGCTCAGTAAAAACAGTTTCAAATTTATGACCGTTCTTAAGCAAATGGCGTTTTAAGCTAACACTACCGATCGAATGTTTCGCCCCAGTGTCCACCAATAATTTCCCGATTTCACCGTAAACTTGCACATTAATGACTGGTCGCACTCGCGAACACAAAGTGACGGCACTCGCGGACACTGATTGAAACGACATGACAATTTCTTTCTTTTCCTTGCACGTAGAGCAATTTGATCGAATTACGCCGGGCGCGCCGCATCCATAACACGTTATCGTCGGCTTCGCCTTTTCGACGACAGTGCTGCCATCTTTTGGCTTCCGGTCCTTTAAACGTTGACAGGCCTCTTTAAGGTGTCCAGGCTGCTTGCAATAATTACAGTGGAGTCGTTTCTTAGTCGACGTTGACGACGATGGCGTATGTGACGTCATTGACGTGTGTCCTTCTTTTAAAATGTCTTCGACGCGCCTTGCGCACGTCAACAGTTCGCCGAAGGTATTGAACATAGACCGAGGTACTTTTCCTCGAATCTGGACGTGAAGAAGACCATAAACCATGTCCAATTGAACCTCTTCTGACAATGACGACGACGGCAATTGTGCAATTAACGCTCTTAACGTACAGACAAACAAGTCCGTCGACTCGTGTTTATATTGCTCTCTTTCGAATAATTTTCTATAAATCTGATGGGGCGGCAAACGTGGGCCAAACGTATTCCTTAAAGCCGCAATGGCCTCCGACCAAGTAGCCGTCGAGGCCTTAACGCCTTGCCACCAAGTTGCGGCCAAATTAGTCAAAATCATAGAGAGGCCTCTCAAAGCTATGTCGTCCTCGACGCCGGCGCACTCTTTGTATGTTTCCACGGCGTCGATAAAAGCTAAAACATCGCCTTCGCCGTCAAATCGCGCCGTACACTTCGAAAAGTTATTTCGGTTTGAGGTATATGAGGTAGTGCTTACCGAGGGCTCTCTACTTAGCCTGTTAATTAGCAGCATCAGTTGCTCGTTGGTCATCATGACGGCGGAGGCGGCGGCAGGCGCGCCATCGACTGGCGGCGCACCCGCCACCAACACGTCAGCGACGGGCGGCGAAGAAGCCGCCGGCGCGGCCGCAGCCGCGCGATCGCTACGCGTGCCATGATGATGTGATGAGTCGAAACGTCGGTCCGCAGGCGGCGGGGAAACCCCGTCGGCGGACTCCGCAGACACAGCCCCAGCCTGGGACGGGCTCGCAGCGCGAGATCGCGTTAGCACCATATCGCGATAATAAACAAAGTCAAGTTCGATAGCACGGCACAACTCACTTCGCTATAGGCATCTATCTAACCTACTCCACTACTTGTAGAAGTTAGAACGTTCCAGTACTAGAACCGCGCACGGTCCGCGGGGTACAATTTCACTTGAATCACTTCCCGATACTGAACTAACAAGTAGGTTAAAATACCACGTGCTACGTGAAAGATGCGCTATCGAAACACTTTTGCTCACTTAGTCTGTCGTTTACTACTTTCGTGGTTCGAAGCCGCCGTACGTTGAGCGCCAGATATAACAACAGTTCTCAGTTATATTATTATTTATTTATTGCGGTAAACACGAAAATAGAAAAATACAATGGTTGACCGCGGTAGCGTCGGTGCGCGGGACGGGCGCGTGCGCTCTCGCCTGTGGTTATTTTTCGACTGGCGGGGGGCGAGGAATCGTCGGGCGCGCACCCGCCCGTAGGCGACTCGAGCGCCGGCACTCCCGCGGCGGAGAGGCGGGAGGGACAGAGCTAGGTAGGCTCGGAGGGCTCACTATAAAAGCTAATATTATTTCAGGCAAATTTTTTCTGGTAGGTTACGAGTGTGTATTATCATACATATTACATACTAGTAATCTAGGTCCAATAAATATACTAACTTTGACCCTAGACTGTATGTCTATTAATAATATCGCTCTCGACATTTTTTAATGTTTCTTTTGTTAAGATATTAATGTTTATTTATAACATTTAATACCGGTATTTAATGTTTTTATTAAATTCGCAACAGACGATTTTTGGCATGAATAAGACTTTTATTAGATACTGTCATATATATCATTCGATAGCGCGATAGTAAAATATGTTCGTTTAATTTTGATAGAACTTTGTGTGTGTTCTATGGCATCCCCGACACATGATTCATCCTAGTGGGGAGCTATGAGTGTGAAACGTTTATTATTATTATGTTCAAAAATTTGTTTTTTTTCGAAATTTTAAGAATTTCGGTTTTAAAATATGAAACACCACAGGCCTAAGCTAAGTGGTGTTCATTTTCGTGAGTCAAATCCGTGGTCGTTTCTTCTTGAAGAAATTTTCGTACGATGCGGCAAGTATTTAAAATCGCGGCCTTTTGCATTGTTATGAAAGTATTTTTTGGTAGATTAAGTAATTTAATTCCGTGATGTAGGTTTTTAAGTATGACTCCTGTGCTAGATAGCACCAGCTATTATTATATTACCATATCTAACATGATTTTCGGTCAACGTATATGTACAAAATAAACTTAATAGACATCACGAAACAAAAGAATTATATTATATTACCTGCCACTGTTTTAGATCTCCCTTTAATTAATGTAATTCATAGGCTCAGCCATTAATCTCATTAGCGCTGGTTGGCTAACTTAAAAGTAAGTATTTACTTTTACGTTGCATCATTTCATTTTATTCCAACCGTAGACCGATGTTGAAAAGGCTTTACTATGTTGGTACTACCGATAAAGCGACCTCTAGACCACGTCCAGCAATTTATGTTAATTTTATTTTATTTATTTGTTTACAATTATCGTCATTTTCGGACACTGTTTGGCGTAGTTCGTCACTCATCCCGTCTTATTATAATTGAGCCAATGGTAATAAAATTCTGTGCCAATCTCATTACAATTTCTGAAATAAAATAGCTTATAATTATGTTTGTCCTCATGATGCACACTAGTTGCCTTATCAGTGTTAGTTCAGCTGTTTAGTTATTAAAAATAACAAATAAAATAACTCTTTTTACCAAACAACCCGGAAGGAAGGTAATGTTTTTCAGGCGTGTGTCCAAACAATGTCTGCATGTTCCTATGTGATCTCTTTCCGCTTAAACGACTCAAGTCTTGTCTTGACTCAAGACAAAATGCAAAATCTCAAAACTCCAGAGATTTTGA
Organism: Alcis repandata; assembly: GCA_949125135.1. Classification (NCBI taxonomy): domain Eukaryota; kingdom Metazoa; phylum Arthropoda; class Insecta; order Lepidoptera; family Geometridae; genus Alcis; species Alcis repandata. The sequence goes on from OX421241.1 coordinate 6,899,815, forward strand.
AGTGCGAGGCATAGTTAGTTACAAAAAAAAAATTGGGAAAAATGTACATTGAACCTTATATACCTTTTTAGTCGCAGTCGCATAGGTTTCGTAGTCAAGTTTTGCTTTTCTTTTACTTGTTCACATTTAGAGGTATATTCAAGTACCAGTGTGATCTTAAGAATCTACACGTCTGAAGAGCAGTCGGGCCGGGTGATGGCGTGCAATTCAGCGCAATTCAATTATGTCACGTTGCAAGACTTGCAAGTTATCACATACATACGCAAGTTTATGTACGATTTTCTCCGTCTATAATGAAATGTCAGCATTATTGTTATCTAACTATTATTTATTCTGTGTCTTGATATTTACTACTAGTAAATCGCAGTTGGTTCATTAAATGAAACATTGTTTTCTACGAAAATGATTCATGCTTTCAGTTATTTCATACGTTTGTTTACTTAATTGCTGTAGCTGACTATTTGTATTTCATGTTTAGTTAGTCATGTAATTTTATAGCTATCTAAGTGTGAGTAAAGGCTGCGGCAAAGGTATGTTCGTACAGCCCAAATGGCTGGTATCCCGAGTTTTTATGCTGCCTGAAGACCTCTGACGTGGCTTCTGACAAGGCCTATGTAAGAAACAGTGTAGTCGAAGCTGATAATATATTTGTTTAAAAGACCAGCTCTTGCAGGTAGACCAGTACCCGTGTCCTGGTTCATATCTCCCAAGTTTATATATATATCCAGTCCCTTCGTGCTACACTTCTTACACCTTTTCTTTTATTTCACCGATGATAGTACATTCCCACTTAGCCGTCTTTTGTTTCATCTATGATATTATGATAATAGGCATGACGACAGTATCAAAAAATCGCCGATTCAATGCTTTCAGGGGACTAGCCAGATTAAAAAAAATTAAAACACATGTTTAGTTTTATTTTTAAAAAACAGATTATTAAGATTTTCAATAAATCAAAACATTAAAATACAGCAATCGGCCATCTTGTCAGAAACAACAATCACAGCGTATGACGTCACGCCTCGGTGAACTCGGGTCATCCGCCGCTCATCACGCATAGACACAATGACATGTTTACTAGCCGTGACGTCAAATCGACGCCATGACACAAGCAAGCTGTTTTCGGGCACTGTTGAAAAAATATGTGAAAAATGGCTTCAAACTTCGTTAAACTTAAGTTTATTACCGAAATAAAGGCTTTTTTGTAAATAGTAAATGTGTACTCACATTATGGAAGAGGATTTTAAAATCCTTTGTCACGCCTATTACATTTATTGTGTTGTAGTCAACAGGCCTAGCATTTTTCCTCTTATTAACTTTATAGCCACTAGTAATGAAATTGTTTTCCCCATGTAAGTACTTTGTTCTATGTATTGTACAAATACATTTTTCTTTATTGACTTTCGATTATTACATGAACATTGTAATGTATGTATCGTAGCAGTCTAGTTTCAATAGGTATCATTTCTTTAGTACTATCGTAAGGATTTACTACATGTTCTAGTTATTATTTCTTACAAGTTTACATAAACAGAGTAATAGTTTCTACTTTATGGTCACATTAGAACCATGGCACGTAACCTGGTTGCATAATGACAATTTATTCAATGTTACACTCGTAGGATGTATTTAACTACGACACATTTTGTACTACGGATATAGTTTCTGAACCCGTTTGCTAAACTTGTTTTCTTTCGATAATACTTGTCACAAATAGGCGCGTAGACGCTAAGTAGAATAGATAATTATAATTATGTTAAATACACACAACACGTAAACAAGTAAACTGAGTGAACCATTTTCAGGTGAATATTATTTTAGATCGGTTTTCCCTATAATAGACATAACTATAGTGATAATCGCTTCTCTGTATTAAATGACCCCAGCAATATTACAATTTTCCCCGAAATTTCAGAGCTGTGTTTACTCTCGCTATACAGATACCTAATCGCTTAATCAGGATTGATTTAGCCCGTTTTATGAAAAGACAACAAACGATAGGAACAGAATTACATTATTATTTTTTCTTTCTTTTTATTTATTCAGGCTTGCGTTTGACTGCTATCTCGCCTGATAGTAAGCAATGATGCGGTCTACGATAGGGCACGCTTGCCTAGAAGGAACAGATTCACTCGCTTTTTTTTTTAAAAATGTTTTTTTTTCATTCCAAAATAAACGATTGTTTTACGTTGTGAGGCCTACTTGGGCAGTCGACGAATTTTACCTTCTGCGTATTTTCCACTATACGCCGGGGCAGCTGAATTTTAATGAGAAGCTTGTGTGGTTTGTGGGTTTACTACTTAACTGCCTATATAAAATATATTTTTTTTTATGTAATACAGAAGATTTGTATTTTTTAATATTTGTAATAAATAAACTCAAAAACTACTGGACCGATTAAAAAAAATCTTTCACCAATATGAAGCTACATTATTAGCGAGTAACATAGACCATATTTCATACCCGTGCGAAGCCAGGGCAGGTCGCTAGTAACGAATTAATCCGCCTTTTACCACCAACTCGCCTGTTTGTAAGCGACGATGTGTTTGAAGATGAAGCACGCAGATTTAGAAGATTCATTAATATTAGACAACGCAAAGATAAAAAATGTAGATTATTCATCAGTTGTCTGAATGCTATGTATAGTTCTAATTCATCAGTTTTTCTAACTCTCACCAGCCGTATTGACATCGCATGTTTAACATATTTTTTCCTATACTTTGCTCACTTATCCAAATGTAATTAAACCGATTTGATCAGCTCAATCGATCGATATCACTAAACGCTTTGTACTTAGTTATCGCATGTTATAGCGTGAAGTCGTTCAACTTGTATCGTTCGGTTTGTGTTCTTAATACCTATTTGAAGTGTCAGGGGTAATTTGAGATATATTTAAAATGTGCTCAGTTCATAGTTTAACAACTGTCATCATGAAACGCTAAGTTCCATCTCGCGGCTAATCTTCCTCTCATTATTTGTTTAGAAAATCTTTTTTCTGAAGTTTGGGCATCTCGAAACCCTTTTAAAATGTTTAAATTTTCTAAATCATAGTAAAGACCTTCAGATTAAAATTTCTCAAGAGAACAGCATTTAAATGAGATGATATAATCATGGGTTTGAAAACGCTCATGAGCTTTACATGATAACAAAAACCAAAATCTTTAAACTTACACATAAGAAAACGTTCTTATCCTGCATTCAAAGCCAGCTGTAAACCGTACACAGTAACACTTAATTCAATAAACCATTGAATTATGACACATTTCTCACAAAAACTTCGTAAATAAACACGTGTGTTGATCTGAGCATAGAGCGCACGTGGGTCGCGGTGCGTGTCCAAGATCTGACTGGCAACCTGGCAAGACTCGTGCAGTTGGCTATGCCAATACGCTGTAGCTTGACTGTTTCTCCTAAGGACTAGTGTCACAGAATGTAATCACTCTAAACTCTACTGAGCAGTACGTAAGCTACTCTATTTTGGTCTGATGATGATTCATACATTCGTGTTATTATTGTGATGATCGAGTCGAGTGGTTAAGTTAAATTCCGCTACAACAACTTTAGGATGTTTATACAGGATTCAAATCGTTAATTTTTATGTTTAAATTCACTATATCAATCATACCACTAATGTGTTTATAGACCTCTTAATTACTTGTGCTATTGTTCCCTGTTTTTGACTAATTTTTAACTCATATTCTCCATGATAGTGATCCTCTGATGTTTGACCTGTATTATGACCTGTATGTTTGATCTCACTTTTCTGCTTTGAAAAACAAATTAGAACCAACTCTGTTAGAGTTTGGTCTCTAGTTTCAGCACACAAAGCTAAGGGCGCGGGCCATGCGCTAGCGCGCTTCGTAAACACTGGCGCGCCCGACCGGTGCTACGTTGAGCAACGCTGTCACAAAGCGAAATTGTCTCGAAACCATATCGAAATCTGTAATTTTATATTATAGCGATGTTTCAAAGTGTTTCAATAGGATTGATACTAATCATGGTTGCCTATAATGTGGTGACGTTTTATATGCTTTTGTTGTCCGCTGAGGGATGTTAGTGTACATAATTATGTACCAGTTATTCAAAACTGTTCGACAAAACGGTAGTTATACAAAACGACAGACAATACAGCGTTCTTGTTTTATAAGGCTTTCAAGTGCAATTATATTGCAAAACTATAATATAATTTTTAATTAGCGTTTTACTGTAAGTACAACATTTTGAGAGATTGAACTGACAAGCTTGCTAAAGAAATGTACTGCAGTACTATTTTTTGCAAATTAGCTCCGCAGTCAGCCTCAAAAAAAATTTTTATTGCACTGGTTTTGTGTATTCAAGTTCATTGTCAATTAAATTGAACACAAGGTTTCATTGTTTAGCTGAGTATCAAATTAACAAGTCTTACATAGCAGATACACGCTATTAACTGCTCTAGCTTAGTCGAGATCACCTCTACCATATTATTTCATTTTCAATGAGAAAGATAGTGGCTGAGATAACCTCAAGCATGCGAGAATATAGCCCCAGTAAATAATGAAAAATAATAATTCCAAAATGCATCGTTTTAGCTCACCTAACAGGGTTTCTTTTGATTTCTTCTTCTCTTATTTGATGATGCTGCCGGCATCTATTGGATAGATACACTCTCACTCACTCACTCACTCGACATTTCGAATACCCAATACCTTTAACTCCAGCACTTTTGTGCAGTTTTTAAGTAGATTACAAATTACATGTTCATTGTTCACGTCTTCGACTATAATGGACGTTTTCTTAAACCAACGCAATCGTCTTGCAAGTTAAATGCAAGGATACAATGTCTAGTGCATCTCAATTCATTACTCAATGTTGGTTTGGTATGTAGCATTATGTACCAATAAGCTAGAATTAGCTTATTTGTGTAGTCGAAGATATAGGGACAATAACAATGATCTGATAGTCGTTATTGGAATCGGCTAGGACATACATGTTCTCGTGGTCATACTCTCATTTCTGCACATGATGTGAGGAAAACAAATGCTATGACTATTAGAAAAAAAACAGCTTAGAAAAAAGCAGATCGAGTTTGTTTCGAATGTAAATTAGTGTGAAGTGCAGTCAAGTGTAATATATCGCCAGATTAAATTTAAAAGCTCTGATGGTTTCGTTTAAACCATTCTATGTTTTATTACGTATGTTTTTCATTGATCTATTCTTACTATAAATTTGCCTATTGAAATGTTACTACACCTCAATTTTTACCTTGTTTTATATTCGAATATATTTATCGTAACACTATTTGACGCTATCTCGTATACTATCCAAAATAAAATGTAGCATGAAATTAATTGTAGTCTACGACTCTACGTAGTACAAAGGCTTGACCAATAGCAGAATTAATTGAATTGATTACGAAATACCGATGATTTCCTAATACTAAATTTAGCATTAGTTCTATTGTACTAGAACTTGTTGGAGGTGAAGGCGAGGGTGAAGGTTAAATTAGAATGATGAGTAACAAACATGTATCCGAATAAATCAATTCCTGATTCCGGTAGTTATATTGCTTGTAATTTTTAGGTGCGAAATAAGACAAGTAATATTTTTTTGAATTATACAAAATTTTAAAAAGTAGCTGATAATTTTCACACCGCTGAACCACTTTTTCTTGAATTATAGCTAACAATGCTCTCGAACAAGTCACCTTTCATGCAAAAAAACGAATTACAATTAGTTCAGCCGTTTGGAAGCTAGGATGCAAAAGAGAGACACACGTCAAACTTATAACACCTCTTTTTACGTCGGGGGCTAAATATATAAGCTTATATCGCGTGTCCGCCATATATAATACCTACCACCAGTAAATGCACATAATGCTCAACAATCAACCAATTAAATGCAGCGGTCAAAAAACTACGTCTGCAGCTCTACAAAAATAATGATGTTCTTGAAAAGTCTCATGTTTGCGCCTGCACTCGTTGTTGTATTAAACTTGGATATTACAGTCTATCTGTTGTGCTAGGAGAAGGTGAATGTGAAGGTTATGGTTGGAAGATACAGATGAAAACAGCTGTTGAATAGGTTAAGGTCATATGTTCGTAAAGTGTGTATTTTGATTAATGACTAGATATATTTTTACAAACTCTTATTTAACTTGACGTGTTAGTATGTCTGTCAGTGAGGGTCAAAACCTTGCAACTGAATTTTGATCCACTCTCTGTCCTAAAACTCTGATAACAATGCAATAAAAGCTTGTTGTTTTTTATTATACAGTTATTATCCGACAGTTCAAAAAGTGGGTAATGTTTAGGTTTATATATTGACCGAATAATAAATGTTTTGTGAAATAGCTTCAGTAAAACCACAAAATAAATAATAGTACAAGACCCTCAAAATCAGCTATTTTGCGAAATTCTGCGGTTGGCTTGTTACTTTTACAGGTTACATTAAACTTTAGTGACTAAAGTAAAAGCCTGTGCACAATGTGCAATCATTACCCATGATAGACTGCCAATTCACTTCTCGAGTTATCGAGCTAGAGACCTCAAATATTGCATTGTTGTGGCGTCAAGCTACAAATTTATGTGCTATAAATTATTCATAGCAGCAATGCAATTAATATTATTCTCTTGCGTGAAAGTATTTTCAATGTACGCAGAAACTGAATTTTTACTTGCAAGAAAATTAAATAATACTGGAGTGATTTATAACTGTTGAATACAACAGCGCGATTGATTCAAACACAAAATGTCCTATTCTCAATATGATACTTAATCTAAAATGTGGAAGATAAGGAGATCATGCGGAGTAAGTTCTAAATCAGTCTCGGCATGGACTGTTTATGTATATAAATTAACAATTAAATACGATATTGTACAATATACAGGGTTATTCATAAAGGGTATGCTAAGCCGAAAAGGGCTCATAGTACTCATCATTATGAACAACTTTTACTATGGGACCAAATCGAAATTCGCGAAAAAAAATCAGCTGTTCCATACATTTTGTCGATTGTCATTGACATTTTTCTATGGAACAGCTGATCTTTTTTTTTGCGAATTTCGGGTTGGTCCCATAGTAAAAGTTGTTCATAATTATGAGTACTACGAGCCCTTTTCGGCTTAGCATACCCTTTATGAATAACCCTGTATACATCCAACAAAACAATCCTATATTTGTTTTGTTAACAGTTAACATGTAAATTATACATGACAACTTTGCCCTATGTTTGTTAAACCTTATAACCTATACCTATTCCTATAACTACGTTTTACGTGCATTCTTTGAACAATGATTCTATATACGTAGGTATCTATTATGAGTTTACCATAGCTATAGATGTAATTCCAATGAGGTCATCGGTCGTGTTTGACCGTATCGATGATCATGTGGTTCTGATGCCGTCATGCTCTGAGATCGCAACGATTTCGACTACCTGGGTAGTGAATGATGTTTCAGTTTTGTAATGTAGATGTGCGATGTGCGTATTACAAATCATAACGGTAGTAACTATTCGGGCTTTTAGAAAAATTATCTGCCTTGTTTCTTATGCCTCTCCAGTCAGCAGTCCATTTCTCTCCACTCAGGAGTTCATTGTGTAATTGCTGTCCCGGTTTGTCCCATTGTTTCAAAAGGCCCTTCTTTCTTCCTTCCACTTGTCTATATTTATCTCTTTTGCGATCGAATTCCTTTCTAAAGCATTGAGTTTCTTTTTCCACCTTTTTCTATGCAGGCTTGTCTGCTCTTTATCTTTTGGGACACAGTCAGTGGAGGTTTCAGCTCTTAGCTTCCATTGTTGTAATAACTGATATATGTTGAATCATAAAATTACAAGTCTACAGTCTACACCTATTGTAGTTATAAATCGTGGTGTCGTTAAGGCGAATAAACCTAATTACGTTCTTGTAATTGCAGTCTTCAGTTGAACCGTAAACGATTACTTACTTTACTAGGTACGAATGCCGTGTTGCGTGCTCTATTGTTTTTCCATTTTGCACAAAACATGTAACAAAAAAGCGCACGCACTCATGCATGGTTACGAAAGTGCATAGAAGCGATTCTTTGAGATACGTCAGAACTAAAATTAATGATCGATGCTTTTAAATAGTGAGAACCTATAGTGAGCCTGGAGGTCTTAGGATTACTTGAAGATTTATGGTATCAGTTCCTTCTTTGTTTTTCGTCGTTATCAATTACGATTTGTACGCGATAGTCTATTAGCCAACACGATTTTGTCAGCTAATTTTTTCCACGATTCTTGAATGAACTTATGCCAAACTAAACGTGTAATCACAGTCTCAGTTTTTTCAAACAAGTAAACTACAGTAAACCGCAGTTCTGATAAATATGCTTTCGTGGACTCTTGTCACTGGGTCTGAATTCATCGGATGCGAACTCGATGACTTAAAATTTTCAACAGTTCGATCTTTTGGCATCTATCCCTTCCGTCAGCCTTTCGGCTTCCTAAATCGAATCGGAACAGTCTACAACAAATTGACATAATGTGTTGTGTAATCGTGAAAGTATTCAATTGTAATTCATCAGCTACATTGACATCGTTGTGTGTGATAAGAATGTTGAACGTGTCAAGTACCGTTCCATGTTTACTGATTCGTCCACGCGACTGATCAGCACTAGATTTATCGGCTTCACTCCACCAGCTGTCGGTTTGTTTGTATGCTTCCGTCGAGTCCGTGCTTTGTTTTGGTCTGCTGTTACTTAACACCTACAAATTGAGTGCGAATGCTCATCAATCATATGACCTACAATTATAGCTCCATTTAGAACGTTTACGACCTGCATGTAAGATGGGTTACACCATATAAGCAATACACATTGTAGAGGTAGTGACTATTGTTTATTCTGACATTGCTGTAAAATAGTTTTTTTTTATTTGCTTTGAATTAGTGTCGCCCGAAGCACACGTGTATGATTATATGCTCAGACAGAAATCAAACTATGCAAATCGCGACAATTGAATGCGATGGGAGTGTTGATCCCCTTGACCCCTCGCCGAGCCGGATACTCACAATTTACGCCGCGGAGGTCGTCAAATGTTAACAGGCAATTTTTGTTCCAGTTGACAGACATAGTGAACGGCATGTCGTCACGAGGGGAGCTGCCCCTGGAGTTGGCGCTGCGAGGCCGGAGTTCGTCGATCGCCACCACGCTGCTGGAGCACTGCGCCGACGCGGACGCGAGGGGGCCGCGCGGCCGGACGCTGCTGCACCGGGCGGTCGACGCTAGGGATGCCTTCTCTGCCAAGTTCCTAGTCGACAATGGCGCAGACCCCAATCTTACGACAAAGTAAGCCATATGGAACGTCATGATTCATAGCTATAGCAGACCGTAACAGGCGGTGTAGGCAACCCGGGGCAACTTAGAACAAAAGTACACGTGCGCAAGCAGAATGCACGTATGCGATGATACGTACATTCAAATTCTTCAAATTCAAATTCTTTATTACATAGTTTTCTATTAGCGCAGGCTACTCGCTCTATGTCAAAAAGGCTTGAAAGTAACAGGGCCATAACGCTCAAGTATATTTTTCTGTTTAAATAATCAGGAAGCATAGAAACAAAGAACAACACCTAATCACGGAACTAAAACTCGTACTTAAAACAAATAACAAACTAATCGTATCCGCAACTTTTAAGGAAGAATTTAGATTGTACTACTAGCTGCACACCCACTGCGCGCGGTGATACAAACGGTAAGTTTGATGATAATGAAAAATCGCCGTTCTTTTTTTGTACCACTATAATCGATTAAGTAATTAAAGCTTGTACCCAAGCATAACAATAAACTCACTTTCGAATACACAATATTAGTTAGGAGAATGATCTTCCCACATTCACAGGCCAGTATATTATAAATATTATGTATAGAACTGATTTAAAAAAATAATGAAAATTCCAATCACAAAGATTGAAATCACAATAGCAAAAAAGTTAAAAAAAACTAAAAAACACGCATTGTCATCGGTCTTTAACAGGTGTGCAAAGTTTGAATTAAATCTGATCGTTCAAAGTAGAGCAAAATCGAGCTCAAAGGAGTCGGTTACATACATGGACATACAGGTGAAACTAATAAAAGCGTGTTAAAATTAAAAAAACTAAAAAACACGCTTTGTTTAGTGTATTGTCATCGGTCCTCGATATATCTACAAAGTTTGAAAGAAATCTGACCGTTTAAAGTGGCTCAAAAACGCGCTCAAAGGAGTCGGTTACAAACATACATACAAACATACAGGTGAAGCTAATAAAAGCGTGTTAAAAATGGACTACGTTTCTCGAGGCTATAGTTCGATTGGAAAATCAGCACTTGTCATATTACGCCGACTTGAAAGTTAAGCTATTAAAATACCAGTAATGTTAATTTAGTCGTAGACTCGGCCAAGCCCTCCATACTAAATGGCACAACTCGTCACTGTGAACGCTAGGCGGGATTGCTCTTAGCGAAGTAGTCGTTTCATACATAATGCAACGCGAGTTGTCGTAGGGCACAGCATTGCGTAATGATGACGACATGCATTTTAGAGCTGCTAAATCCTACTAGAGAATGACCAAGCCACACAGCAGGCGTGGGCGGGACGGCGACACGATCGCTAGCGTCCCGCCCGCTGTGGGTTTTCTCTTGTTCTTAAGTTTTACTGTGAAAACTAACGCGATTTTGACACATTTTGTCATAAATACACGGGACTATCGTAAGGTTCACGTGACAGAGCGATTTAATTTTACGTGACAAGTCTACTTCCTACTAAATAATATTTGTAAGAATGTAGGGATGTATGTGTGTTTGTTACTCCTTCACGCAAAAACGACTTAACGGATTGATATGAAATTTGGAATGAAGGTTGTTTATGGTCTGGATTAACACATAGGCTACTTTTTATCCCGGAAAACGCGAGTGAAACCGCGGGGTGCAGCTAGTAAAAAATGCTTCAGTTTATTACAGCTCGTCACGGTCGTGCCGACGCTGTCCCGTCGTCGACGCCTTGCTCACGCCCATTGTGTGCTTTGACCCTATATTTTACGAGTAAATGTATTTAGTATGAAGAAAATCATATAAAGAAAACTCAGTGAATAAAGGCAAAGCGTAGGTTAACGTTGATAGTTAGATTCAAGTAGTAATATCTTAATTACGATGACAAACTAAAAATCTCACTTGGCTTGGCAATGACACAATAATCAATGCAAAACTTCTCGCTATAATTGTGTCAATGCCACTATTATGAGAAATAAAACACACCTGTAAAACTGAAGAAACATATTAGCCAACTCTTAAATTTTATTTGATAGTAATATTTTATCACAGAGTAGAATATTTTTTCTTGCATTATATTGACAGGTTATAAAGTATATTATTATGCTAATGAGGCAATGACAATAACTTATATCTACCTAATAGAATGTCAGAAAGCAATAAACAGTATTTATGACCTTGGCATGAGCCCAAGTAGAGTAGCATAGCCAAAGAAAGCCCTATGATAAGTCCATCAGTGAGTATCAGCACTCTTCTACAGTTTGTCGTTTTCTATTCAAACAGAGAAGAAGGAGATATGGCACTCCATCTCATAGCGTCGCTAACGCCGAGCTCGTGCGATGAAGAAACCATGGAACAAATGGCGGAAATTGCAGATACCATGATCCAGAAGGGAGCTGACATTAACCGACAGAATAAGAAAGGATTGTAAGTTTCACTTTAGTTTTACAGTAATAGTTATGTCATGAAACCAGTCCCAACTCAGGATAATGCTGGTTGTTAACAACTAGCGCTGTTTTCTGCTCAAACCGGCAGGTAACGTCAAAGTGAGTAATGACGTCATGAGTTTTTATACAGTCGCGGTAATATGAAAATAAACCAGAGTCTCGACATCACTTTAAAACCCGCTTTAAATAAAAAGCAATATATCTTACAGAAGTTAAAGTCATCGTGATTTTCAGCACGCCACTCCACCAAGCTGTAATATCGCGGAACCAGAGGATATTCGATCTGCTCCTCAAACAACCTACCCTCGACACGAACCTCCGAACACAAGCCGACGAGCACCCACCTCTATACTACGCGCTAGTCGACGACCGACGAGCCTCGATATCATCTTCGGAAACATTAGTCATGAACGGTTCCAACCCCTTCGACACGCCCGTCACGAATAAGAACGCGTTTACGGAGGATCCAGTAGAAGGAAAGACTGAGAGTGTTGTAGAGAGGGGCTTTGCAGCGAAGCTGTTGGAGAAAGGGTGCGTGGCGAACCCGCTGTACTCGGGCGCTGGGGACAGTTTGTTGCATATACTGGCGCAAGGGTGGTTTGAGGTTAGTATACTTTTGAAAATTAATTTGGCATTGAGGTATTTTGAGGAAGTTTCAATTGCAAATATCACGACCCAAATCATATTATGATGATAAAGGTCCAAAAATTCGGATTTCATTTCACTTCGCCAGATTGTAATCAAAGCCAGGTTACGCTTGTGCAGAATATAGCTTTAAATTTCTTAAGGATACCGTTACCCTTAGAAAAACTATCAATTAGAGAATACAGTTTATGTTTCGTTCCATTCAGGATTCAGCAGTATTTTTGGCTTCGCACCTAAACGGCGATCTGAACCATACGAACGAGGCGGGTCAGTGCGCACTACACGCGGCATGCGCCAATGGGCTGGCGCGACTCACTACCGCATTACTGGAACACGGCGCGCGACCCAACCTGCAGACTGCGTATGGAGACCACGAAGACACAGTTTACAGGTAAAATAGAGCAAACTTAGCTGACCACAGCGCACTAAATGGCGTGTGTCAATGGACTGACGCGACCAATCTGGGACAAGCTTATTGAATGTCTTCGAGAAAAAGATAGCACGGCTGTGTCTTTGCTCGACTTGGCAGAGGCACTGCCGCGCTACGAGATATTAACAAAAACATTTTCCAAACAAAACAGCTTTTCAGAATTTGCCAATGTATCAGCGGAATATGTAGGTTACAGTTTTCGAAGCTTTATATAAAAATGTTTCAGACAAACTCCTCTCCACATGGCCGTATTAAACAACCACGAGGTCGTAGTCCTAGCCTTCCTCGACCACATGAAAGCGATAGAGAAGGGCGACATGCCGGCCGAGGACAAGAGCGACGTCAGCTTGGTGCCCGACCTCAACTTGAAGAACTCGGACGGAGACACGCCCGTCAGCTTGGCTCTTTCTGAAGGTACAGTTGTTTGACATATTTTGATGGTTTACCTACTCAATTACCTTACTTACCTACCTCAATTTTACCGATTTACCTGCTCGAGGGTCTGATCAAATTTGACGATGAAACATGAGTGCTATATTAGGGCGTTAAACTATTTTTGGTGACCCATAGAGAGCTTGTTTGAAATTCTGCTGTACACATAATGATAATAAGGAAACCATTTTCTCGGGATTCAACCACGCCTGTGTAATTTTTATCTTTATTCAACTTTATAGCAATCATTGAAATCTGATGGACAGTTTTATTTTGAACCGACTTCCACAAAGGAGACGGCTTCTCAATTCGACTGTTTGCTACTTTTTTCTTTCTTATTGTATTTACTTAACTTTCTTTCATCACACAGGTCACAAAAACTTGGTAGCCCCGCTGATAGACGGCGGCGCGGATCCTAACGTTCGCAACGGGAAAGGCTTCACCCTACTCCACCAGGCGATCGTGGAAGAAGACTCTCGAACGGCGATATACCTGCTCGACCACGGCGCCGATATGGACGCTTTGTGAGTATTTTTGAGAAGCAAACGACTAGATCGCAAAACGCATTTAGAACGTTCTGTACTTGCGTCATTCGAATGTTTCGTTTTAAGTAGTTTTGATTTCCAAAATCATGTTGAAATCAGTCTTCTTTGTGGACACTACATTTTGTACTTCTTATTCAATACAAGGGATTTTCCCCTCTCAAAATCGTTCTCTAAGAGAGTCCTTCTAAACCCACCTTATATTCCTTACCGTGTTGGAGGTGTTTCCGCTGCCATGTTGAGCTCAGTGAAGTGGTGTTTCAGGACGGAAGTGGGCGAGACACCGCTACAGCTGGCCATCCACTGCCGGCTGGGGCTGGCGGTGGAGGCTCTCTGCGTGCGCGGGGTCGACATGTCGCGGCTGGACGCGCACGGGGTGCCGCCGCTGTGGGCCGCGCTCGACTCGCAGCAGGAGGAGGTCGCTAGCGTGAGTATACAACGAGCCACTGCCGGCTGGGGCTGGCGGTGGAGGTGCGATGCCTGAAGTCAAACGCGACGCTAGAGCTCGGCACCTGCTTCGCATCGCCCGTTATATAATATTACGCGCAATCTTCTTGAGGTCACGAAACATAGGCGCGTTTCACGTCCAAGGGACGCACCGTGTTCGTCCCTTAGACACGTAAAATATGCTACTGCGCGCCACTCGTGCGAACTTCTGATCTGAGTCCTCAAAAAGATTTGTGCGTACACACATCTACAGAATCAGACAAAACCAGAGCTCACGAATGCACAGTATTTTCACAGTATTTTCTTTTTTTTCCCAGATACTAGTTAGAAATGGCGCTGACGCCGATTGTTGGGGTCCTGGCCCTGATGGATGTGTACAAACTTTACTGCACAAGTAAGTGAAACTTGAATATTCTTCACTGAACGACTCCGCACCTTGTGAGCTGATTAATTCTAAATGCAAACAACTAGCTGAAGTGTGCCGATCCATACTGAATGGTAATTGGCCACATCAACAGTCGAGACCAGAGTACCGGTTTGTTATTGGTAGACGGGGATTTATATGAGCGCTATTCGCACTAAAGTTTTTGTGTAAAAGTAATCATGAAGTAGAAAATTGCCGGCATTACTTTTTTGTAGAGTTGTTGATCATCGAATATTTACAGGGCAATCGACGAAAATAAAGAAGCTCTGGCAACTTTCCTCATCCGGTCGGGATGTGACGTGGAGTCTCCCAGACGGCTAGGGGAAGGGGGAGAGGGTGCGTCAGTCGTTGCTGATGCGCACACGCCGCTGCACCTGTGCTGTACGTGGGGTCTCACAGACGTCATACAGGTACATTGTAAAAGAATATAAAGAAGCTCTAACGACTTTTCTCATCCGGTCGGGATGTGACGTGGAGTCTCCCAGACGGCTAGGGAGAGGGGGGGAAGGCGCGTCAGTCGTTGCTGACGTTATACGTTGTAAAAGGCAGTTGAACCCGGAATTCGCAAAAACGAAATCAGCTGTCCCATAGAAAAATGTCAATGACACTCGACAATATGTATGGAGTAGCTGGATTTTTTTTCGCGAATTCCCAGTTGGACCCATAGTAAAAGTTGTTTGTAATGATGAGCCTTTTTTGGCTTTTCGTTTCCTTATAACTCTGTATGATAAATTGTTTCTTTCTTACAGACACTTCTAGAACACGGCGCCAACATAAACTCCAAAGACGCTGAAGGCAAGACTCCTCTCCACATCGCGATAGAGAACCAACACGCCGCGATCATCTCTCTCCTTCTCTCGCAGCCGGGCATTGACCTCTCGGCTAGAGATAACAAAGGAGTTTCGCCCTTCGCGGCCGCACTTACTGCTAGAAACAATAAGGCCGCTCAAGCTATACTGGAGAAGAATCCTTCGGCGGCGGAACAGGTAAGTACTTCACCCAAAGTGGGGCAACGACCTCTGAAAATAACAACAGTCATTGACCCGTTTTAAATATTTGCGACGGTGATAACCTGCCAAATATGTGTAGAAATTTGTCGCTAGGTTTGTAGGTGTTTGGCAATTTGTGAATTGTTTTTTTATAGCAACATTATTTTTATTGATAGGTCGACAAGAAAGGCTGCAATTTCCTCCACGTAGCGATACAAAAGTGCGATATGGAAAGCGTCATGTTCTTACTTTCCGTCGAAGTGGACGTCAACTCGCGAGTGCAAGATGCGACGCTAGCGCCGCCGCTGCACCTGGCGGCCACTGCAGGCAACGAAGTGCTGCTGAGGAGTTTATTGCTGGCTGGAGCGAGGCCTAATGACAGGGACGCGCATAAGTAAGTTTGTAGTAGCTAGTAAGAGATGGCTGTACCAAAACTAGACATGAAATGCGTTTTGTCTATAAAAAATATACATTTACGTCAACGTTCTTGTTGATTTTCGCTCGCTTTGAAAGCTTTACTTTCACTTTGACATTGACATTGAAAAGTTTCAAGATTTTTTCTCAGGAAACTAGAATTCTCGTCATCACCACGTTAATCATCATTATCATGATTCCCAACATTTACCCACTGCTGGGTGCAAGCCTCTTAAGTACTAACTTGTTGTTCTAACTCACTGCTAGGTGTAATCCTTTCTTTCTACTAGTTACTAATTTGTTATTCACATACCTCACTGCTGGGTGTAGGTAGGGTCTCTCTCAACGCAACGTACTTAATTGTTGTTCATGATACAGATAGCTCTTACCTACTGCTAGCTCGTCCGTCGTCCCACTGACTAAGTGTCCGTCGACAGACGCACGGCGCTGCACGTGGCGGCGGCGGCGGGGCACGCGGCCATCATCTCGGCGCTGGTGAGCGGCGGCGCCGAGTACGCGGCGGCGGACGCGGCCGGCGACACGGCGCTGCACGTGGCGGCGCGCGCGGGCCACGCGGCCGCGGCGCGCGCGCTGCTCGCCGACACGGACATCGACGCGGCCGCCACCAACCTCAAAGGTAACTAACTTTTTTTTTTTTATGCCATAGGTGGCAGACAAGCAAACGGGCCGCCTGATGGTAAGCGATCACCTGTAACACTGGAGGCATCACAGGTACGCTGCCGACCTTTTAAGATTCTATTAACAGCCCTTTTGAAGAACCCAATATTGTAGCTACTCGGGAATACAGGTGGAGGGAGCTCATTCCACATTTTGCAGGTGTGTGGCAAAAACGACCGTGTAAAACGCACAGTGTGCGATTTCCACTTATCGATAATGTGGGCATGAGCACCCAAACGGCTACATGGCATAACTGGCTACATCTCGGCGCTGGTGTTTCAAAGTTACACATCAAAGAATTAACACTAACTGCTGCTAATAATCAAATGCGGTGTGTCTTACGCACCTGGCGTGTGTAACCGCATTCGCGTTACACAAAAGAAAACAAGGTATGTGTTTTCAGCAGTTAAAGTGTTACAAAAAACGACAATCGAATTGAACCTTTTTGAATTCTGTTAAAAATATATCCATTCGATTTCCAATGCCATTTCAATATAAATGCAATTTCGTATAGGCCGAGTGGAAGTGTTTTTAGATCTCCTAAAAAACCTGGGACATCACATGATTGTTGTTTAATATAATTTTGCACGTCTTTTTTTGTTTTTTACGGCATGTACACTCCGAGGAGATATTTACATAAATGTGTTGTCAGTGTAGTTCAGTTTATTTGATTGTCATCAGGTCGCAATCCTCTACATGAGCTGTGCTGGTGTAAGAAAGACAACTCGGCGTCAATTTGCGAAGTTTTCCTCGAATTCATGCCGGATTACCCTATCAACAGGACTGATTTACAGGTAACTTTGGAGCAATAAAGATGCATACATATTTACATTTTCAAACAAAGGCCTTAGGCGATTTATATTTTTAGCTAATGTTGTCGAACTACACGTTGGGCGCCACTACTTGAGCTTTAGAAATTGGCGCCCAACATGTAGCTACAACTTTAACCTCTGTTGTAATTGTAACCCAACTATAACACTGTCCCATTGACCTTGCTTATCATTGGTGGGATAGTTTTCTTTTTATAAGCTTTAAAGCTGACTTAAACTGTAACAGGTGGTAGATATCTCATTTTTGCAAATGAAATTAATCATTAGACATTTCAACTCATTTATAGTTATTGGGTGTATGCTGTATGTATAATTTTATATGTTTTTCTTTTTGTGTTAGGGCAACACCCCCCTTCTACTGGCTTACATGAACGGAGAAGGCGCGATGTGCCGCGTGCTGGTCCGCGCCGGCGCCTGCCTCGCGCATGAAAACAAGGATGGCGTCTCCATTTTTAACTACCAGGTCGGTAAATATGTATACAAAACTCCTTATGTGTACATAGGTACCTATTAGACCAAATGTATTTGCAAATATGTACATAATTCAAAGTAACTTTGACGGAGCCTTTGTATTTTGCACGATTAATAAGAGCTGAATATTATACAGGGTTGGTATGAGGCCAACCCAGAAAACGCAAAAAAACAGCTTTTCTATGGAACAGCTGTTTTTTTTTTCGCGAATTCCGGGTTGGTCCCATAATAAAAGTTGTTCATAGTGATAATTATTTTGAGCCCTTTTCGGCTAAACATACCCTATCCTTAAAAATCCTGTAGTGTTAATTATTTTTTTTCATAATTTTACCTGTACTACGAGTATATGTATTTTATCAATTTTCATGCAAGTCATTGGATTTGAATATGTATGTTTGTTACAGGTAGCGACGAAGCAGTTGCTCCACCGGTTGCTAGACGCGCTGCCGGCCGAGGCGCCGTGGGCGGAGAGTGATCTGTGCCAGGAGTGTGGGACCAAGTTTACACTCACCATGAGGAAACACCACTGGTAACCACATACTTTTACTACTTTAACTTCACCACTAGCTTCAGCTGAACCCTATTCTTGAAAAGATTACTCTTGGTGGTACGACTTTTGCCTTCTCTTAAGTGTTTTACTGTGTTAGTGATTTGGTATTTAGAAATCATACATTTATAAACCGCTTTGGAAAATTGCTTTGTTATTTGATAGGATATATTTTTTGATTGGTTCTGTAGAAATTTCATCAGAATTGGTGATGTAGTTTGGTTTTAGAATCAAAATAAGTGGATTATTAGTTTATTTTTATTTAGTGACATAGTAATTTTAAATGTTATCTAATTTAGTTTTACGAATATTTGCTTAGTTTGTTTACTGTCCATAGCATAAACAAGTGGAAAAATATGTTATCAAAGTGATTTTGAAGTCGTTTTTTGTTTGTATTATCATCATATGCAACCTTTAATCCTCCCACTGCTGGGATACAGGTCTACCCTCGAAGGGTGATTAGGCCATACTCCACCACGCTGGCCAAGTGCGGGTTGGTGGATTCACATACGCCATTGAATTTCTTCTCCGGACATATGCAGGTTTCCTCACGATGTTTTCCTTCACCGAAAAGCCAATGGTATGTAAATTCGTACATAAGTCCCAAAGAACTCATTGGTACGAGTCGGGGTTTGAACCCCGACTCGTACCAATGAGTATTATCATTATCATTACCAATTAGTATTATCATCAATTGTTATTTATTCTAGTCGTCATTGCGGACGGATGCTATGCAACAAGTGTTCCAGTCAAGACGTGCCCATCCTGAAGTTCGGTATGAACAAACCGCAGCGGGTCTGCGAGATTTGTTTCAACGTGCTGCAAGTGGGCGCGAGTTAGTACCGCGGAGAAGAAATAGTCGTTACGTATTTTGATACTTTGCAATTATTGAGATAGAAACAAGCCACATGAAGCCCTATGAGTACTTTACGAAAAAAAATATTGGGCCTTATAAAGACTGCGCTTAAAATTACTGTTTAAAATGCTCTGACAACTTCTCGCTAACGTGAAATGTCACGTGTAAAAACGAGACGGAGACTTTTGAGCAGTCATTAGAAGTCAGGCCCTTAAATGTTAAGCCCTGACTGTATAATCTGTATATGTCACGTTATAGAGCTGATTCTGGAGCAACATTGTTTTGGTCCCGTCACGTCTGTCTAACACAATGAGAGAGACAACTGACAAATATCTACGAATAGTGCCTAAGTTTATGCTTCGTACAATAATAAACATTTTATATTACTATCATCTGTCACTCCTGTTGAGATGGGTTTATGTATGAGCGTGAAAGGGACAAACTATGTTGATTGCTCGAGAATAAGACAGCTGTTTATGACAGTCACAACCCCGCCCAGTGAAATACTGCGCTCGTCTTGAGTATCACATACCTGTGTATAAAGTTCATTTTAAACAAAAGTGAACTTTATTTCGACTGGTTAAGACTTAGGTTATATTTATCCAGGAGCACACTGAAATGTCACAAAAGTCAATATAAAGTATTGAATATGGACTGGAAATACGAAGTCAAAAGTTCGTTGTCTCAAGTTTGGTATAATGTGGCTTGTATAACGTAAGCAAGCCTTATGTAGAACTTTTATAACATTGGATACTGTTTGTGTATATTTTCAAATTATTATTGTGCGATTAAACCAAGGCGGCATCGCGAGACGTTGTAGCATGCTACATAATGAGACAAGTCTAAATACCACCAGTACTAGACCAGTACCACTTGATACTGTCTCTTTATTGGAGTCCTGAGTCTTTTTGTTGTATTCTCATTTTGTAGCATGCCACAACGTCGCACGATGTCGCCGAGATATAATCGCACCTTTAGCTATTATGCATCCTCACTTTGTTAATTATTGCGATGAGGCTAGTATAGTGCACCCGCTTTATTACCACTATTATATGATTTCAATTTTATTTCCGAATTAAAAATTAGTTTTGACCTAAAAGGTTTGCCTTGCAGAAATATGAAATACATTTTTGAATCGAGAAACATTTCAAACTATACAAGAAATGTTTTCTAAGTAGTAAGTCTGGCCTGTTGTGCCATTGCTCAACTGCAGGCGATGACGTGTCATTTAAAATTATTAAGCTACCAAATTCACCAAATCTAAGTGTAGCGTTGTGGCATGCTACATGAGTTTTTAACTAGGAATGCCATTAAAAAATGCTTTTTGGCATTTGATGAAATAATGCTGTGGCAGCACTTGCACATTTAGGCATTTGAATAGAACTGATGACCTTATTTATGTGGCATGCCATAACGTCAAGCGATATTGCCTTGGTTTAATTAAAGCTTTAGATTTGATACAAGTTAATACTTTATAACGTAGAGCAGTATCAATAAGTGATGCCTAAATTGTATCCTACTTATATAAAGCGCGTCCATTAGGAATTACGGCAGAACATACTTATTTTGATCCAAATTATTAACTTCCATTTTACTAATTTTAAGCCACAGCATGCTTCTATTAAAGAATATAAAGCTTTAAGCACGTTTAACGAATTTTTATTCCTTTGTTGTTTTGTGATTATGTATTTTTTGTATACAAAAATGTATTCAGAGGTTTTTAGTTGATTCCTGAAGTTTACTGTCGTGTTTTCTTGATTTCATGTAAGCCAACAAGTTTGTATTCAGCTTTAGGTCAAGTCAATTTCTTAGGCATAGTTTTTAATTTTTAGACATTATTATCCCTAGATTTAGTAAATAACTTATGATTTCAGTATATTACTGTATACAGCATTTGACAAACATTCCTAAAGACTATTTGATAAAAATTCTGGCACATTTTATGATTTTAGCAATTTGATAATGAATTTGTAAAGCTGTTATAAACTTCTTATTCTATGCAAGTATTTGCTTGTTTGTTTTTAAAACACGGTATCTGCTTATAGCCAATGTGCTCTAGTGGAAACGCAAGTTTATTGGTCCCGTTATTTGTGGTGTTCCATGAATTCTTCAAATTTTTAATGTATTTTTAAATGAAATTACTAGATCCTCTGGTAAGAAAAATAATGTAATACCAGAATATATTTATACATATATGAATTAATTGCTTTTGCATTTGATTTCATACACATTTAGTAGACCATGGTTTTGGCACTTGGCACTAAGATCTTGTACATATTTGTGGAACACTTCGGTAATTGTGATCAACTTTTTTCTTTGTGCCATTCTATTACTTGTGATGTTTGGGAGCTTAAAATATTATTTTTAAGAACTGTTCTATATTTATCAAATTATTATGTTTCTTCAAAATTTTTATATTTGCTACAATAAAATTATTGTAACCTATGTTTAGTTTAATTTGAATAAAACTAAACTAACCAAAATTTTAACTATCCCTTGGACAAAGAATGGGTAACCACTAACATGACATGAACACTTAATAAATTCACTTAAAATTGTCCTCTCCAACTTCCTGACTGTCAGCTAATTTAAACAAACCATATACCTACTATAGTCTGTGGTGGTTCCGACTCACTGCTAGTTAAAATGTGCAAATTTTTTAGGTCAAGCTAAAATAACAGTCTAAATGAACTCTGGTAATTTATTTACAAATAAACATTAACTGCAACACTGTCGATCATACTCGAAGAACATAAATAATTTGCTAAAAACTACACTCCGCCCAACACAGCAGCGCATCACACCAACCAAAACACTTGATGAAAGTCCAACTCAAAGATGTATCAAAACACAATGGAGGGCGGACAATTCTATGGTAATTTACTTCAATCTTTTGAAGATTTCTTTGCCGACGCAATGGTCGAGGACATGGAGGTAGTCAATGAGTTCTTCTTCACAGGTCTCCGCAGTGTTGGAGCGGGAGTTCACACGGTTATTGCACTCCTGGTATCTCCCCCATAGGTTTTGAGCATCAGGCTTTTCATGGCACTGTTCCTGAAAGTTTCAAAATAGTTGAGTCAATTTGCAGTTGGTATAAGGTTTATAATAAACTACAATGATGGATGATTACACAAAATGCAGTATTAAGCAATTGTAATAGGGTTTGGAACTGCATTTGTGATTTGTTGCACAACCTAGGGCCATACTGTAAATTGAGCGAGAGCCTAAACTGGATTGCCCTAGGATTTACCTTGCTCTTTCAGCCCAAGAAAAAGCAAAACAAAATGCAATTTAGTTCAGGCCCTGTATTAATCTAATCTAGCTAATTTTCCAAATACATGTAGTGTTTCTACATTAGCTAGTAAATTTTCTACACTGTATCTTCCCCACAGCAAATGCTATGGGCACTCCTGCTGGCATTCAACTGATATTGATAAAGAGTTTGCTTGAAACCACACCTATTTAAAACAGACTACATATTTTTATAGCAGATAGCTGACAAGTAGCAAGAGGTGTACCTTACTAGCGGGTCTCAAACTTACAACTCCTTTTGTCTAAACAACAAAATTTTTCTATTCATCATAAATTTTTATTTTACTTCAACTTTTTCTACAATGCATCACAGAGACTCATCTCAATTTTAACATGACAATGAAACGGAATAATATAAAACATGACATCTTAGTAAATAATAATAGGAAAAATAAAACCTTTTGGCAATATCTTCAGGGCAAGAATTGTTGTAAACATGAAAAGAAAAATTATGAGTTACTGGTTGTTGTTTTAACAATTAGTAGGTTATTTATATTTAAACCAGGTTCTGTCTAGAATTAGGTAAAAATAATATGAAAGATAATTCTTGGGCTCTACAAAATGAGGAAAAAGTTGGGACGTTTTCCATCAGAATAATGTAAGGTTAGGACGGATAGGAAGAGGTTATTATTGAAAAGGATTTAGTCTGTAAATTGTTTTTAAGAAAAAGAAAAACGAATATTTACCCTCAACTGAACCTGAGGGTCAACCAGCTCTACCTCTTCGGCAGCCTCCTCTTCGGCCTTGACCACAGGGATCACTTTATCAGTCATTGCGGCTGAAACCAAAGAATCACTTAATGGTGCAGCTCACTTAAAAGGCATTACCTACATAAATTAACAAGATAATATCGTTCGCTAATAAACAGAAAACTCGAAAATTCATAAAATTACCGAAATCGATGATGCAACAACCACCAATGGCAATTGGCAAGTATTAATGTTGCCAGAAAAAATACTTCACAAATATTTAGACAGAAGAACCAGACGTTTTTTCCCTCAATTTTTATTGTCATTGAGTTTGAGAAATAAGAATAAAACAATGTCAGCCAAACAACACATTGCCAAATTCATATTTTCGTCTAAAAGACAGATTAAAAGGCCTGTTTTTACGCTACTTGACCTGTTTTTTTATATTTGTTTGGTTTGTTTGGTATCTGATCGGTCTTGTTTTAGTGTGCACAAAAAGAATTGCTAATTTTATAGCTGTTTTTAATTATGTTTAGAGATCCGTTACGATCGACATCACTGAAATTGCTTAATTTTTTTTTTTACTAATTATGATTTTGGGGCTATTCAAGATAAAGCTGTCCAAATGACTAGATTTAATATGGATAAATGTTGTAATGTTATATGTTAAATGTTTTTGAATTACTGTGCTAACAGATTTTTCTTTGAATTACAATAATAACATTCTATTCACACCTGATGATTATTCGTTATTTATATGGCTACGGAACCCTTCCGTAGCACGACATCACTTGACAAGATTTGGAGATCACATGGGATTTTGATAAACTGACCTGGCAAGCAGTGTCTCGAATATAGTCTGTGGTGATTTTTTTCCGAAATGTCAGCTGTCAGGTCAATTAGTAATACCAACGTTGCAAACTCAAGTAATGCCCATAAAGCACTTTAATTTCGTATCAAATTTTCTATATGCACAAATAAAAACTTTGTTCTTTATTACTAATAGTTGTGGCACAGTCAACTCAACGCTTCTTATGTGTTTTTTGTCACTTTTGAACCCAAAAAATATCCAAATGGGATTTAATCACACAACAATGTACTAAATTTACTTAATAAATGAGCAAAACAATGAATACAAGGTAAGTTATTTTATTTCACTAAATTCTTCAGATATCAACTTGCTGTCACCATGGAGAGAGCTTGCTGTAGGAATTTATTTTACAATTCGAGATTACAGTGTTAATATTGTGAAAGTCTTGTTTAAAATATGTGTAAATTAACCAGGAAAATAGAATTAACTGACTCAAGATCAAAATGCATCATTCTCAATGTTATTGCAAATTGTTAATTTTCTAACATATTGTTTTTTGTTGGTTTCAGGTTTGTTTTTATAATAATTACTGTCTCCAAATAGTAACAATCGGGAATTTTCAGGTCGATTCCATACAAACATGCCTTTCCCTACAAAAAAATGAATTTATTTGACTATTGTTGAAAAGAAGAGGTTATGTTTTATTTAATATTTTTACTATTTTATCTTACAGAATGAATGGAGGAATGGAGCATAAACCTCCGGGGCACAATGTGGTGCTTCATAAGGCACCTAAAAACTACAAGTTGCTTATGGATCCATTTCTGGTAAAAGGGACAACAAAATTGTACAGATATGATGGCTGTGTTCCCGGGGATAACACCTACCCAACTGTGCAATGCAGAGACCCAAGGTCTCAACTCTCAAGAATTTGGAACAGACTAGAACCAGCAGATCTACCAATCCCTAGGTAAATATTTGAATAGCCCCCCCTTGCACCAAACTTAATTTGTGTTGATAACACAAGTCCAATATGTACATGTACCTACCAGGTAGGTACATGTACATATTGGACTTGTAGACTTGACATATTTGACTAGGTAGGTCCTACCTATTAAACAACCTTATTTCATTGGATAATAATAAAGATCCTTACGATTGTATAAGCCAGAAACATTTTGAGGCCTAAAAAACAGAATTGATCAGGTACAGTTCATTAGGTCCACAATCAGAATTTTGTTTCATCATAGATCCTTTTTACTATGATTTCACATTTCAATGCTTCTTAAATCTCTGTAATTTCTAATTTAGAGCTTACTAATGTAATGCCTAATAGTTCAATGCAAATTATTCATAAATTTCAACGAAATTCAATAAAATTCACTTTGTTTTTATTGTTATCTCAGTGACAAGTGCTGCCAACCTTAAAAATATTGAAACATAACCTACAAAAATATGGCGCGATTTTTAAATTTTATTTTATTTTCAGATTTAAAATCGATCAAAATTATGTGGGGATTCCACCACAGCTAGAAGTTTTTATTGGAAACCTTAATGATAATATAGACAAAGCATTTTTATCCGATATGATGAATAAAATTGGAGCAAATGAGGAATTGACTATATTCTACCATCCAATCACCAACAGACATTTAGGATTCGCTAGAGTAGTGTTCACAGATGTTAAATTTACTAAATTATGTATAGAGAAATACAATGGAAAATCAGTCATGGGCAAGGTAAGTGTTTAATTCTCTTTATTATGTACTTTGAATAAGCAGTGTGACTAGCCCTGGTGTGTCTTTGAGCCACCTGAAAGTCTTTGACATGGCTTCGCAGTTATAGTTGCTTTCTACATTGTAGGTGTACAGCACCCGTTGCACTCTGCAACATGATTGCTTATTATGTGCCTTGTGCTGCTTTGCTTTGGCCACAGAAAAAAAAAAGTAGTGAATAGTTAAAAGTACAGAAGAAAAGAAGGTTCACTTCCAGATGACGGAAGATTCTCACAATTACTCCGAGATGACATTTAAATAAAAGGAGACTCGGAAACCATTGTTACATTGCAAAAAAATTTTTGTGTGCATAGTATTCATATTTAATTTGAACATGCAAAAACACAATATCATCAACTCTGGCACATTTATATTCATTAAATTACATTATATGTAAAACCCGACTGCCTTCTTCATAGTGGCTTGCTCTGATGCCACACCCACATTATATTTTTTAATGAAAATCTAATTTAAAGCTAATTGCAGTAATATCTTATTACAGGTGCTAGAAGTATTCCATGATTCTTTTGGCAAGAAATGCCAGGAGATGTATGAAAGTAAAACTATGGACAACAGGATGCTAATGCCTAACCTACCACTGCCGAATTTACCCTGCATAATCACAAAACCTCCTCCGGTTATGGAAGAGGTTGTGAAGCCCTCAAAACTTGTTGATGTTAATCTTAGTAAACGATTGGAAGATACTAAAATAACTGAAAAGGTAAGGAACTGAAAATACTTTTTACTTACTATCTCAGAAACATGCATTTCAAAATGCTCGATATGTGCCCGTGCTTGACTTAATAACGCCACTCTTAGGCTATGTATAGCCAATACATGTGCAATAGTGGAGCCTTCCGAATCAGGCCAATAACAATCCAACAGCGCCAATGGGCGTTCAGACTCATTCGACTCCCTGACGGCTGTTTGCGTTACAATCAAATCAGAACACTATGTATGCAATATTATATGAATATTGTATGCAGTCGCAGGAACCTTACGCCCGTTTCAAAGAAGAGCACAGCGATGCGAGCAACGCTCGGTGGTCGGACGAGGACCGCGAGCACAGGCACCATCGACATCGGAGCCGGGCCGAGCGGGACCGGGACCGGGACAAGGACCGGGATCGGGACAAGGACCGGGACAGGGAGCGGGATCGAGACCGGGACAAGGACCGGGAATGGGACCGGGATAAAGATAGGGAGAGAGACAAGGACAGGGATCGGGACCGTGACAAGGATAGGTAAATAATTTGAATAAGCTATTTGATGTAATTCGTAAACATATTATGTTATGGGTTGATTACACGTATTTAACAAGTACAGTGGCGAGACAGTGCCCTCGGCCGAGTACTCGGTTTGTATAAACAGTTTGACGAGGCGAGACAGTCACTAGAACAATGAGTTGTTTGCTCAGCCGAGTGTGCCCATTTACTGTCTTGTTACTGTACTTGTTACATTTAACCAACCGATTAGTTACTGACATCTTACCGCTTTACTACACAACGTAAAGACCTATAGATCAATGACTAAATACCCTATGTCTCTCTTATTTGTATTGAAATGAAAGAGACGCAGCATGGTCTGGAAGACCAACCGCAGAAGTACTCAATCAGTAGTTCTTACCATTTTACACCAACCCACTATACCTACTCGTATAATACATTTAATAGCCTCTTATGTTACGCAAGCCGCAAACGATGTAAACGGAAATGCAGGAGGAAGTAAGTATGATTATAGTGTATCGAGTAGGTATGTAATATGTACTGATCTGATCATAGTAAAAATGATAAATAAAACTAAAACTAAACTAAACTCAAAGATCAAAGTGATTATTTATAGAATTGCAATGTTACACTAAACGTTGGACTCATTGAATATTGTAAAGAAAAAAAAAATCCCCAATAGAAAAATCCCCAGATTACTGTTTTTTGTTTGGTGTTGTCAAAAATAAAGAGAATTGAAAAGTCGAAATTTGTTAACTGCATGCTTGAGTTAATTTGATATTGTTTTTGGGTATTCTTCTTTAATTCAATACGTAACGCTTATTACTTATTAGCCTGAACCTAGATCGTAATTGAACGCTCTTTTGGCGTATCTTAAAAAACAAGGACAAAAAAACGTAACGCTTTCGTATCTTTAAAATTAGATACTATTTTATTAAATGCTCATTTGGCGTTTCTTAAAAAGCAAAAACAAAAAAAAACGTAACGCTTTAGTATCTTTGAAGCTAGATTGTAATATTATTAGAAATGCTTTTTTGGCGTATCTTAAAAAACAAAAAAAAAAGTAACGCTTTCGTATCTTTTATAGGCATAGAGACAAAGAGCGGTTCTCCCGTACAACGAGCGAGACGAGCGAAGACGCGCGCAACAGTGCGTATATAGCTTCGAGTGTTCCTTCCGAGGTGCCCTTCACGCCCGCCGGCCCTATACCGTACGACACTTACTATCAACAAGGGTAAGTTACAACCACTAAATTATTGTGATTTGACAGCAGATTATTATTAGGTATGTTTAAAAGTGAAGTGCAAGTTTTTGTTTAAGTGGCTTAGGAGAATTTTCTAGAGCTATGTGGTAAATGAGATATTAAAAATATACAACACCCCATGGAAAACAAACACAATACAAACAATACTACAACAACGAGGTAAGGTAACAATACTACTATGGGGTAGTGCAATACTAGAACACCCCGTGGGTCCAAATTTGACCTATAATACCTCTTTAAACAAATCTATTTTAGGTATCGATCCAGTTTCACGAATTTACCATTAACATTTAGGACTTTTGAACGTTATTATGACCGTTGTAGCAGTTACGGGTACGGGGGATAAGCATTTAGCACCATTGAACGTTATTTTGATTACCATGCCCATTTGTTACAGTTACGGGTACGGGTATGGACCGGGCGCGACGCCGGGCAGCAGCAGCGGCATGTGGTGGGGCGAGTGGAGGCAGCCGCACCCCACGCACCACTCGCGAGTACGTGACCATTGTACCTTGTTACGTGTTACGGGTTACGATGACTGTATTTACTTGTGTCTTTTTCAAAGCAACTTGTTAATAATTGCAGTAAAAGTTAAGAAAACCCTGGACTAGAAATGATGTGTGCTTGATTTCTTCGACTTGAAAAACATGTGAATATTGTTGGCACAGCACAACCTACTTATCATTAATCGTCAATTATTTTTATGTATATTGTGATAATCTGTGTGGTGGGTTTTCTACTAACTGAAGTTTTGCTACATCATATACACCCCATTATAAATTAGACATTTCAATTATCTGTCTCATCTCTAACATAAGTATGAGCAATTGATCATACCTCATAGTTTTGTTTTATTATTACCATTATCCATTTAATGATAACATTTAGTACGTGTGAACACCATTTTTCATTCATTTTATTCTTCGTTTCAATCGTAGGTGAAAATATTAACGATTTAATTGAAACCCATTTTAAAAATAACAATGAAAGTGTTCTCAGATTACGCTACAATGTATCGCATCAAAGCTTTCTCGCACCATTCCCCGTCTGTTATAGCGTAGTATGAGAAGAAAATTGTAGCCAGATGATAATATTGTTTTTCGCCTACGAAATATGCCTAGTAAATTAATCTCAAACATTTACATGAAAAAAAAAACTTATCAAATTAAGGTTTTTTGTAATGTATGAAACGGTAAAGCAATCACTTTTTTTACATACGTGACGTTTAACATCAAGCGAGCGATTCGCTAGTGTCGTCACTCAATAGCACAAAAAAAAACAGAAAATCAACATTCAAGTTGATATTATTTAATTACTTCATTTTATTATTTATGAACCGTAAAAAACCTAACTTTTAATTATAAAAGTGTTGAGATTAATTGACTGGCAACCCACTCTGTAACATAGTCGAGGACCGAAGACCGCGACACGAAGGCCGAGCGGCGCGGCGGCAGCGCGGGCGCCACTCCCGCGCCCGTTAAAAAGGAACCCTCGCCCGAGCTCGTGGAAAAGAAAGAGGAGAAGGTCTGCTGTAGTGCTTTGTTGTTGACGATAGATGGCGTTGGCCGTAAATGTAGCGTCGCATGGGTCACGTGGAAGCGACTATCGTCCTTTTTAACACGTTGGTACTGTTTCGTTCTCTTTTTTAACATCAACACTGCGGCACAGCAAAATGCAAAAGCCTTTTTTCTTCAGCTTTCACGCAAATTTCTGATATTCTTACATTTTCCGGAATTAGAAAAAATCTACTTTTCCAAACTAAATCTAGACCAATTCAGCCGTTTATTGGTAATAATTTAACCAACTATGTTTGTTACATGGACAGAAAAACCACAGTTTTTCGCATATAATGTGATTTCTATCAGTGGACGATTGTTGCCTTCATAGTGATGCTGCTTTTAAACTGTAAAAGCCTGTAGTTATTGGGAAGGTCGTAGCAATTACGTTAGTGCAAAATAGAGTCAAACTAAAAATATTTCTGGTTGGAAAGTAAGCGGTGGAATGTTCACAGTACTTCAAACATTATTTACTGTATTATTGTCATGAATTTGTAAATGTATTTTTGAAATAAATTGACTAAATATATAGTAGTTGATTACAGATTATTGAGTATGCTTCATAGTTCGTTATTGTAGATGTAGTGGGAGATTTTTAATTGGGAATATATTTTTAAGAAACGTAAGTTACTTTGAACTTTATGCTTTCGTAGTGACGTAAACAAAACTGCTTACAAATATATCGCATTTTCACTGCTTTTCGCGCTTGCCATTGAATGTGTGCTTTGCCATTATCATAATGTTATCCTTTTCTTCTGTTATGTTGAATGTCTTAGCATTTTCACTCTATACAGGCTTATAAAGGTGAACGCTGACTTGGGCCGCACTACAGGCGCGGCAGTCGCTGCATTCGAATTCTTTATATGAAGTTCTATGCAACCTCGCATACCTACCCGCACCGCAGTCGCCGCAGTACCTGACGCGGCCGAATTCTCCGAGCCGCAGCTGATGACGTCACTAACGCCGGCCCGCCCGCATCGGACGCTGCGGCGCGTGCGGTGCTGGTGTCGTCATTCGCATTGAACGATCGTTATGGTTGTGCGTATGCACAACATTCCACTATTGATTAAAAATTGAAACTGAATGAAAGAAATCCAGTGCGATGCGTGCGGCGACGGGTATGACTGCGGCGACTGCGGCGCGGATAGGTGTGCGAGGTCAAAAACAAAAGCGATTACTGCGGCGCGTGCGGTGCGCCAAGTCAGCGTTCACCTTAAGGAAACGGTTTGCTAAGCCAAACATTTTGTCGCGTGTTATTGACATATTTCTATGGAACAGCTGATTTTTTTTTCGTGAATTCCGCTTTTGTCCCATAGTAAAAGTTCTTCATAATGATGAGTACTGTGAGCCCTTTTCGGCTTAGCATACCATTTCTTTATAACCCTGTATACAAGCTTTTATTCAATTTGCCTGTTTAGTATGGGTCTAGTCTTGCAGCTGAATTTTGCTAACAATGACGTGATCTACGATGGAGCACGCTTGCCTAGAAGGAACCGATTCACTCGTGACTTTAAGATATAATAATACATATTCCTTTGGGCAAGGGTCTCCAACGCAATGAACAATAGACAAATATTTATTTATAGCAAAAAATACGCGACGCACTGAAAAGTTTAAAAAAGATTGGATGGTGCTGGTAAGACAGATAGAATTGGAAAACATTGGGGGAGTCTTTTGCCCAGGAAGTGGGACAATAAAGGTTAATTAAAAGAAAAAAAAACATGAAGTTACTCTAGAAGATCCCCGCAGGAGCCCCCGGTGGAGACTGCGCCCCCCGAGGCGGAGGCGCCGAGACCGCCTAACCTATTGTCAGCCTGTTTGGCTCAGCGGTAGTGTAGCCGCCTTATAAGCCAGAGGTCCCGGGTTCGATTCCCGGCCGGGCAGATGTTTGAATGATGAATTTAAATATCTGTTCTGGGTCTGGGTGTTAGTTGTCCTTGTCTTTGAGTGTGTTCCATGGCATCCCCGACACCGGATTTGTTCCTAGTGGGGAGCTATGAGTGTGAAACCTTTTTTTTATTATTCTATTCCCGTAGTTAAACTAGTGTTGATCTCCGCAGGAGCCTCCGGTGGAGACTGCGCCCCCCGAGGAGGCGCCGCGGCCGCCCGAGGTGGCGGCGGCGCCGGAGCCCGAGCTAAAACCGCCGCCGCCCGCTGACGAGCCTAAAAACGTTGATCTCGATACTAGGTACGTAGACACTGTTTGTCTTGTTTTGTTTTTGAAATATCTTTATCTCTTCTTCTTATATAGGGTTATTCATAAAGGGTAAGCAGCAAAACGGCTCATAGTACTCATTATGAACAACTTTTACTACGGGGCCAACCCGAAATTCGCGAAAAAAATCAGCTGTTCCATACATTTTGTCGAGTGTCATTGACATGTTTCTATGGGACAGCTGATTATTTTTTCGTACACATGCAGTTGTGTTCTAAAATGGCCTTCAAATCTAGATATCAGCATTTTGGAAAAGTTTACTGTGTCAGTTAGGCAGTTATAAATATGTGTAACCTTATTCCCTTCAACTTAGAGATGACTTTAGCTTGACCGTGTAATGTTTCTCGGCAGAATACGAATGTTACTGAACGCCGCGAGCGGCGGCGGCGGGCTGGCCCCGCCGTTCCTCTCGCTCGGCCTGTCGGAGGAAGAGGAGGACGACGTCAAACTGCCCACTAAGATGCCCGATCTGGACTCGGCGGCGCCCCCTAGCGATGATGAAGGTACTACAAAACTATACATCCTACTAATATTATAAACGTGAAAGTTTGTAAGAATGTATGGATGTTTGATACTCTTTGACGCAAAAACGGCTGAACGGATTTACATGAAATTTGGAATGAAGGTTCTTCAAGGTCTGGATTAACACATATGCTACTTTTTATTCCGGAAAACGCGGGTGAAACCGCGGGGCGCAGCTAGTAATATAATAACTTTGACCCTGTAACGAACACGGGAATACTCACGTACAATTAAGTCGTTTGCTACGACTAGTTTCGATCACATTCGGTGACCTTCATCAGGTGAGTTACGCGTTAAAACAAACGACTTAATTGTTACGTAAGTATTCCCGTGTTAATTATACCAAATGTGTCAAAACGACGTTAGTTTTCATAGTAAAATTTAGACCCTATTTTTGAACGGATTATGTTCGTCAGAC
The DNA here is from genome assembly GCA_949125135.1 of Alcis repandata. NCBI lineage: Eukaryota > Metazoa > Arthropoda > Insecta > Lepidoptera > Geometridae > Alcis > Alcis repandata. Next base: position 6,932,997 of record OX421241.1, read on the forward strand.
TCACTCTTATGATTTTCCTAATAAGAGCGACAGAGACCGATTTAATGTTTCACCCGCCAGAATAGTGCCCCAGCGTTGCCGTACTAAATTTTCGTCAGGTTTTTTGTTTCCGCAAGTAATAAAGTAATTCAGTACTTGTGTACTTGTTGTTGTGTTGTACTTCTTTTCACTTCTTGTGTGTACTTGTGTATGTAATCGTTATTGTTCAGTTTCAGGCAGCGATGATCTAGAAAGTTTGATGTCGGTTTCCACGAAGAAAGACTTTGATTCGGAACCTCTGTCCAACACACCCTCGCCGTTTCTATCGCGGGAGGTCTACTTGGAGTGTATTAAAATTACTGTTGAAAAGGTGAGTCAAAATGCTTGTATGTAAAAATTACAATAATGTATGGCCACATTATTGTAATTTTTATTAGTTGTACTTATTAAATGTTTTTTTTTTTTGTGTGTATCACACTAAAAATTAGTGCAATATGGAATCCGTGCCCATTTAATTTATTTCATATAGAAAAAGTTATGGAATAAAATACAGAAAACAAACTATGTAGACTGCTTGTAAGGTCTTTTAAAGTCAAAATGAGTCTTTGCACCCGCTAAAACAGTTTTGACTTTTTAAGTTCTTGCCATTTAAGAAGGAGAAGGTTTCTGGTTATGTGCCAGAAAGTTAAATGTAAGCAATCTAATGCTATATTGGTGCTTATTTTATTTCAGCGCGTGAAAGAGATAGAAAGGGAAGAGGAACACAAAAGGCTGATGATGATAGACAAGATAGGGAGCGATATATCATCTTCTGAAGACGAGTTGTTGACGGGCGAGGAACGGAAACAGTCGCCGGTTCCGCTGCAGCAGAACAACGACAACTTGGACGATGACCAGGTACCCGGCGAGTGTGAGAGGGACGGAAGACGGAATTAATGTGAAGTAGAGCGAGAGAGGGACTTTCTTTCGACTAAGTTAGTTGTCTAATGGAGATCGAAATAGATTTGATAGGGAGCGATAACGCTGGGAAGTTACTACAGATTTCAACCCTAAACTGGTAGTAAGCCAACCTAAGCTTGAGTTTTTGACATCTTGGAAGTGTGAGGGATGGGAGATGATTTTCACGTAAATTAGAGCGTATAGGAATTTTCATTTGACTAATTCCGTTGTCAAATGGAGATACAAATAGACATGACGGAGAGTGACAGCGCTGAACAATAATCAGATTTCTAACTTTAAAGTGGTAGTTAGCTAGCCAAGCATTAGATAGTGTTCTACCGCTAATCGCCATTAAATAGATAGATAAACTCTTTACTGTTCACATCAGAAATTACAAACAAAAGAATTATAACACCTAAAACTGGTGCGACAACTGGCGGCCTTATCGCGGCCATTCTACAGTTTTCACCCGATATTTTCCTTCAATGAAATCCCAAGCACATTTTTGAACGAGTCCACACTATCTCTGAACATATTACCGACTCATGTGTTTCTATTTCTACAGATGTCGCTGTCATCGCTCTCGTCGACGGAGGCTAAGATCGAGGAGCAGGTCCCAGCGGAGGCCTACTACGGGTACCCGGCGGCGGCGCCCGCGCCCGCGCAGCCCTACCACATGTACCCCGGCGCAGCTTGGCCGCCTGCGCGTGAGTATACTATTCTACCCGGTGTATAAAGTAGCGCTCGAAAGAGTATTTTGGGATTCGCAGAAACAATAAAAAAAATTGGTTGTCTGTAAAGTCGGTTTACGGACGATTGTTTAACGTGACAACGTCATAAACAAAACATTGATGAAATGATTGCATACTGTTCTCGCTTGGATCGTAACGTTACAATGAGCGTAACGTGACAATGAGCGTAACGGGACACTTTTTCGTTCGTGCATCCGGCGTTCATTGATTTATTAGACGTTGTCACGTCAATAATAAGTAGCGCTCGTAGCGTAGCTTGTATGTGTACGTAACCGATCGCCGAAGTAAGCAACGGATGACGGAGACTAATGGCCGGTTTACATTATTCCAGTCCAGCGATCCAGTCCAGTACTGGATTGCTTACTGGAAAAATGTAAACCGGCACTGGAATGAACTGAATCCAGTAAGCATTCCAGTCCAGTAACTGGATTCGCGGTCTACTTTTGAATCCAGTGCGATCAATCCAGTGCAACTGGAATAATGTAGACGGCCAATCCAGTGCCATTCCAGTGACGTGTACTTCACACGTGTTGGTTGTTTTTGTGGACTTTTTTTTGCGAGAACATTTTCGAAACTGGTCTCTTCTTGAAATCATTGTCACTGTGTAGTGTTCACACTTCAACGGCTTCTAAATAACTGGAATAATGTAGACGTTACAGATCCAGTCCAGCACTGGACTGGAATCTCGCTAGATCACTGGACTGGAATAATGTAAACCGGCCATAAAGTCCGGTTTACATTATTCCAGTCCAGCGATCCAGTCCAGTACTGGATTGCTTACTGGAAAAATGTAAACCGGCACTGGAATGAACTGAATCCAGTAAGTTCATTCCAGTGCCGGTTTACATTTTTCCAGTAAGCAATCCAGTACTGGACTGGATCGCTGGACTGGAATAATGTAAACCGGACTTAAGATCGAAGAGCAGGTCCCAGCAGAGCCCTACTACGGGTTCTCGGCGGCGGCACCTGCGCAGTCCTACCACATGTACCCCGGCGCAGCTTTGCCGCCTGCGCGTGTACATACCTTTATTTTAAGCCATGTCACGACTTCACATATCGAGGGCATAATGCCAAAGAGGCGTATACAATTTTGCTACTTTTTGGGGGAGGCTAAACGCTGACAAGCGGGGTCTGGAGAACTTTTACCATTTAACCAACTTTGTGACCCAAAGCCCACAAATATTGAATTTTGGGGATGAAACAAATTAACGGCAAACACGATTCGAACTCAATGCGGTTCAATTCAGACTGATTTTAGTTTCCTGCGAAACACATGATTGAAATTAACACATGTGAGTTGTTATTCGGGAAAAATTTAAAGAACGGTTCCGTAAGAGTCTCCCTTGTAAAAAATGCCATTTGCAGTTTCGATAGTGTTTGCAGGATCAGTCGACTAGTGTATCCTTTCGTGTGAACAATATTGTTTCCTTTTCCCCCCGCAGCGTACCCCGGTGCCGCCTACGCCCCGGAGATGGCTCTCGCGTTTGGTTTCGCAGGAGCGCGCCTTCTACCGCCGCCCTGCATAACGCACGCGCATCAGCCGCAGGTAACATGCACTTTTACTTACACTTCACAAATCTTACTAATAAATACTAGAACCAAAAAATGAAATAACATACATGTGATAGTACTAATGGATAAATAGTATAAAAATAAATGTGAAAAAAAAGATTGAAAGTAAATATGTTTAGATGTTTACTACTGGATCATGCAAAAATAGCTGAAAGGATTTGGATATGATTTTGGATTGGTATAGTTTATACCGTAGATTAGCTACTAAAATTGTCTAGCTGCAGGTAAAACTTGTCTCGCTTCTTCATATAAAAATATGAGGGTTTTTACTGATGAAAGTATTTTGTTTGAAAAATATGTCTGATTTTAGCTAAAACACTACTGGACCGGTTTATCATGCATCCTTTTTCGCTGCTTATGAATAAATAATTACAGAAGACACTATAAAGAATTTTAAAATTTCAAACATAAGACAAATAAGGATGTACAGACAGTTAAATTCTTCTACGTCGAAAATAAATATATTTCCTTTTATACAATAAAGCTAATTATTCATCAGGAACTGGACAACCCATACTACCAAACAATAAACCACATAATAGAACGGGTAACGGCGGAACTCAAGCAAATCTTGAAAAAGGACTTCAACAAGAAAATGATCGAGAGTAACGCCTTCAAACACTTCGAGGTGTGGTGGGACGAGCAGAGCAAGAAGTTGTACAAGCCTAAGGAGGAAGTTGGACAGCCTTTGCAGGTAATACAATCATTGCCCAAAAAAACTGCAAAAACCACTATGATAGACATTGTTTTAGGCAGTAAAGTTAGTACTACTAAATTGCTTAGTTTTATGTAATTTTTGGTGTAGGTATACTAAAAGTATTCAATCTCTTAAAGCCAATGTGGTCGCTGCGAAATCTCACTAATACATATTATAAAAGTGAAGATTTATGTCAATTTCAAAGGTTGTCCACGAAACTATTTACCATAAAAATAAAGTTGTTGTCTATTTGTCACTTTAGTTTAATATCCAATATTTTTGAAGCTGCAACATTTCTTTCCCAACTCAAAACGGCTGGCGTATCTACAAATATCTTTCTTTTTAGGACATCTCAAACAAGAAAGAAGAGATCCCAGTGGACTCCATAAAGTCCATAATGGAGTCTCGCGAGATCGGCCTAGACCTCGGTCTCGGCGGCTACGGGACTGGGATCGGACTGGGGCTGCGAGCCGCAATACCCAAAATGCCTAGCTTCAGGAAAAAACGGAAAATACCATCGCCGGTCGTCATGGATGAGGATTCTTCGAAAAGGCTCAGTGATCAGGTAATATTTCGTCTAAAGGGTATAATAATCATTGGAAAGTATTTTCTTCGACCTAATATTTACATTTGCGTTAAAAAAAAACAAGAAATTACAAACACAAATCACAAGTTGGTCCTTCGAGCCGCTATAATAGGGTTTATCTTAGTACTTAGTCTTATTCAGAAAAGTTAGGCAGGCCTGTTTCAGATAAAATATTATATTGTATATGCTTTGGCTAGCGTAATATTTGTCTGAAATTTCCCAGTTGATAAATTGGCTTTAACAATAGGCCAATTTTTTTAAACAAAACCCAGAGTAACACGACTGCTCTGGTTTTCTTTCACAGGAAGAGATGGTGCAAAACTCCGACGAAGAGAAAGAACTGCCGACGAGTCCTCGGAACAGAACTACCGGCTCATACCTCTCTAGAAGTAGGCGGCGGCAGTCTAGTAGTTCATCGAGGTAAGGATTTATTTACATAATTATGTGGACACTCAACGTCACTTGTTTTAGCTTAAAAATTTTGACGTTTTATGCCTCATAGAGTCAAGAAAGATGGTACGAAATAAATCTAGTAGCGATGTTGTATGAACTTAGGAAATTGCTTTTTACGAGAAGTTTTGTGAGAAATCTAACGAGGCTCATTTAACTCATTTACCTGTATTATAACTACTCAAATATTTTATTGACTATTTGTAGATCATCGTCATCGTCATCGAGTGGGTCGTCATCGTCAACTGAATCGGAGCGGAAAGTGGACGCCGCGAGAATATACTCTGATTCCGACGACGATACGGAACTTGATGAGTCTGAGGTACGACACTCTTTCATTTCAACGCTTCTAACATATAAAAGTGCAACTGCAGAATGCAAATTTTACAGGAGATCGATTGAAAGATTTGAAAGCGTAAAATCACTACGTTGTGGTCGTAAGGGCTAGAGTGTTAAAACTTGTTTTTTTATTCTGGTAAAATTAACAGTTTCTATTGGATAGAAATGAACCACGGAGCGCAGCTAGTCAGAAATACCAGACTAGACCATTCTATTGCCACCAATACCTTATCTTACTTTGACGTTTCTAATTTTTTTTTTTCTAAACACTAAGAAATTTATTATTTTGCAGTTTAAGGCTATTTCCACCAATGAGAAGTTACGGAGAGTCTACTCTTCATCGTCTGATAGCGAAGAGGAGCTGAGCAGGAGAGGTACTAATATTTCATCTTCTTCGATACTTTATTATTTTTACTCAAATAGATGTAAAATAGGTTGGACGTAATCGAGTTAATTGTAAGCCTCACCATAGAGTATGGTCACCTTAAAACGAGTTTTTAGTGTTTTAGTCTATTTTGTGAAAATGCTATTACATATTTGATCTATCTATCCTGTATTGAATATTGCCAATAAATTGATTATGATTATCAAAAATAAAATAATTGGCTGTGACATACACAACAACCAGACACCGAAGTCTCGCCTTAAGATTTCTTCCCCGAAGGAGTTCAAACCGATATTACTGTAGCATGTCCGAAATTTAAACTAATACGTAATTTGTTTCAGAAAAAACCCCCATCCCCGACGTGGAAGCGTCAGCGTCAGACGGCGAGGCTCGCCTGGGCTCTCCCATCCTCTCACCGGAGGAGCCGAGAGACCTACTCCTTGACAGGATATACTCGGACTCGGAGGAAGAGAGAGAGTACCAGGAGAAGAGGAGACGGAATACGGAGTACATGGAACAGATTGAGCGGGAGTTCTTTGAGGAACAGAGAAAGTTGGAGGTTAATACTCAGCCGCAGCCAGAGAAACCGCCCGACGAAAGGTATAGACTACCAAAATCCTTCTCTCACAGAATAAATTCTACATATTTTTTAAATTAAGTAGCAAACTAGCGTTCGGCCACTCGATGGTAGTTTTCACCACTGATCACATCCAATACTCAATACTTTGACATTGCATTTATTGTGTTATAATTTATTTAAAAAAATCTTGTATTTGACATTCATAAGTGTACTTTGTTACGTCTATTCCAATAATATAGGTGATTGTGGCTTTGCATTTTGTTTCAAATTCAACAGCTCAATACATAACAATGTATGTATTTAAAATATTCATCCTTCTCCATTATTTTCTTCTTAACACCAACCTTTATTTACCAGTAAATTGGAACCAAAATCAGAAGACCTTCGCGCTAGTCCAGTCAAGAACCACCTCAAGTCTCCAGACAAGAGTAAACCGGACACGGAACTGGAAGAGGGCGAGATATCCTCCGAAGAAGAGAGTCTCGAGTCGCGGAAGAAGAAGGAGAAGAAGAAGAAGAGAGAAAAGCGGGAGAAGAGAAAGAGAGTCGAGTCTGTGGACCAGAGCGATCATAGCACTATGGAGACTGTTAGTGTTAATGGAGTTAAAGATGTAAGTGGGAATTATTTGGAAGAATATTTTTTTATATGTAAAGGGATTAATCTTCGGCTTTTTTTGACTACGTTTACACATGATAGTGGAGCAAATGTTTTCAGATAAAACATCAGGGCAAATAGCGCTTGTATGCACAAGAAGCGTTCTGGCTTGCCTCTTTTTGATTGTCAAGTCTGAATTGCGAATACACAATATTTTTCTACAGAATTTATGCTCGGTACACAAAACTAAACAAAATCACAATTTCTTTCATTTTCTTAGACCTATTCTAAGAAAAGAAATAGAAAATAGTTTTATAGCGCACCAAACAAATTACAAGAGAAAACTTTGACTTAGTAGAATTACATAACATAACATTAATACACTAGAAATTTTCTTGTGTGTAATTCCCCGATGTTCCCCGCAGGCAAGCAGCGCTTTGTCAGAAAGCTCGTCCCCAGTATCCCAAGTGTCGCAAGCCTCTCAAGCGTCGCAGGTGGCGCTCGACCACTCGTACTGCCGGCCGCCGCCCGACCACGAGCGCCGCGTCTCCAACCACCTACAGCATGACCATGGTACGTATTATACAGGGCTATACAGAAAGGGTATGCTAACCCGAACTGCCGCTAATGACCTGAGTAAGGCGGCAGGTAGCAAGTGGACGCAGAAGATCGTGCCTTGTGCGTTCTTCAGGAGAGGTGAACATAGGCCAGTGGAAAGTAGCAGTGAAAAACATAAGATAGGCTGATGATGATGCTAACCCGAAAAGGGCTCATAGTACATCATTTTGAACAACTTTTACAATAGGACCGTGATTTCACGAAAAACATCAGCAGTTCTATAGAAAACTGTCAATGAAACACAAGCGTATGGAACAGCTGATTGTTTTTCTCGGTTTTAGAGGCGGATCCAGGATTTTGGTCTCGGTGGGGCTTGAACCATAAAAAAAATAACGAAGGTAGGAGGTGTAACAGGTATTTGGGGCGCTTTTAAATGTGTGGGGGAGAGAGGGGGGATTGGGCTCCCTAGCCCCAATAGGATCCTCCACTTTATAAATAACTATTGCATCAAAATGTATGAACAACATGTATAATCTACGCAGGCTACACGTGGATGGAACCGACGCTGGAGTCTGCGTCGCCGCTGGCCGACGTGTTCGGGAAGATCGACGACAAGAGGCCTTACAAGCGGAAAGAGGAAGCCTACAAGCTGGCTGAGATTCAGAACAAGTAAGACTTATTTATATGCAACTTGTCAACAATCAACATACTCCAAATGAGAAGGTTCTTGTTTTTGTAAGATGAAGAATTTAATCTAAAGTTTTCATGTTACCAAAATTAACATAAATGTTAACTAAAGTTCTTCAAACAAGAAAGCTTAGCCCTCGTAACTATTTTTCGATTAAAGTTGTGCGCATAACGTAGTTGATATAATCCCAGGACCTGGGACCTTCAGATTATTTTCTAAGATAATTTATTAAATCAGGTGTTACTTCGCTGAAGTTAATTTTCAAACGTATTTCTAGTGTATGTTTTTTTGATACTCTATAAAAACATTTGAAAACAGTTAGATATTTCAAAATGAACTTCTATAAAAAAAAAAACGAATGCGTAGAATTTTGTCTGTACTACCAACTCCAAGCCTATACTATACTTTGATATCTATGACTTCAACAATCTGTAATTCCAGGGCTTACGACGCGATGAACTGCGAGCGCGTCCTGCACCCCGGCGCCACGTTCCCCGCGCGCAGCGGCCCCGAGGAGATGACGGTCCAGTACCGCTTCCTCCGTGAGGGCATCGACCGCGAAGACGTGCAGTTCCTCAAGAGAGCTTACGAGGAACTACTGTCGGCTGACCCGCCGATGTACTGGCTAAACGATACGCATTGGGTCGACCATCCGCCCAGTCAGATATGTTATAGTCCGCCGAAGAAGAAGTCGAAGCGGCATAATAATATCTATGAAGATTTGCAGGTAGGATTTTAATATATTTAATGATGACTTTCGCATTTTATTTTTATATAATAGGAAAAAAAAGGGGGGGGGGGGTAGGTTTCTCTATTTGGTTTAATTTTTAAATTTATATTTTTAAGGCTCAGTGTCTTTTTTACACCTCATGAAGTTATTAACCGATTTGAAGAATACTACTATTCTCTCCTACACAGGGGCACTCGAGCGGCTCGGCACGCACAGAAGGCTACTACAAAATGGACGCGCGAATCAAAGCGAAGTACAAGTACCACCACGGACGCGCCGCCGCCTGCGCCGCGCCCGCCGCGCCGCCCGACGACAAGAAGGCTCGCCAAATGCAGCTGCTGTCCCGCGAGGCGCGCTCCAACCAGCGCCGCCTGCTCACCGCTTTCGGTACCTACACTACACTATACTATACTATAAGTACTAGTACCACCACGCCGCCCGACGACAAGAAGGCTCGCCAAATGCAGCTGCTGTCCCGCGAGGCGCGCTCCAACCAGCGCCGCCTGCTCACCGCTTTCGGTACCTACACTACACTATACTATACTATAAGTACTAGTACCACCACGCCGCCCGACGACAAGAAGGCTCGCCAAATGCAGCTGCTGTCCCGCGAGGCGCGCTCCAACCAGCGCCGCCTGCTCACCGCTTTCGGTACCTACACTACACTACACTATACTATAAGTACTAGTACCACCATGCCGCCCGACGACAAGAAGGCTCGCCAAATGCAGCTGCTGTCCCGCGAGACGCGCTCCAAGCAGCGTAACTCGAGTTAAAAGTTTTTATGTCGCCTAGAAAGCCTGTGTCATGGCTTGGCGGCTGACTTTATAGAAAACCTGACAACGTTTTGAGACTAACTTCATGACCAACCTATTATATTCAACACTACACTACGTATGTAAGAGATTATCTTCTCGGTGTGAAAATATGCTAACAGTTCTTGTATCTTTTTCAGGCACGGATACAGATTCGGATCTCTTGAAGTTCAACCAGCTGAAGTTCAGGAAAAAGCAGCTCAAATTCGCCAAATCCGGTATCCACGACTGGGGTCTATTTGCACAGGTAATATTTAAAGCGAGCCTTTATTGCTTTGTCACCTGGCTAAATGTGCCAAGGATCGAACACAATCTAGAAGAAATCCAATCGATCTACCTTAAAACACATCTGGAAAGCTATTAAGAATAAAGAAAACAATGGTGCTTGTATACTCACGACACCAAGTATCCACGGACATTACGGTCATATTTTTGTACCTACCAGCGTGCAAGTGGATAAACGACAGGCCCATTCATGCGCTAAAGAACATTTCCCCGATTTTCAGGAGCCGATAGCAGCCGACGAGATGGTGATAGAGTACGTGGGTCAGATGATAAGACCCATCGTGGCCGACGTGCGCGAGGCGCAGTACGAGGCCACGGGTATCGGCTCCTCGTACCTGTTCCGCATCGACCTCGACACCATCATCGACGCCACCAAGTGCGGCAACCTGGCGCGGTTCATCAACCACAGCTGCAATGTGAGTATTACGCACGAGTGTGGAATGTTCTGCTTAATGGGTGTTCCCCGATGATTATAATATGGGTGTCTTCAAGTCGAGAGTGAATCGGTATGTTCTAGGCAAGCGTGCTCCATCGTAGGCCGCATCATTGCTTCCCATCAGGCAAGATGGCGGTCAAACGCAAGCCTATTTTTGAATAAATAATTACGTGCGCGAGTGGCACGAAGTTACCGGCATCAGCACAGGCCTTGTCTCTATTGCGCCGTTGTTGCCTGTCTCGAGCTAATCCAATCCACGCGATAGGTCTGGTGTCCTTTACCTATCGGGCTGGGATTAATTGTAACTATTGTCCACGCAGTTCGTATTTTTTTTGTAGAGATCTCCAGCCAACTTTGACTTTGATTAATTAGTAGATGCAATTGCAATCAGGATCTGGGCTAAATTTATTTGGTCTCCTTTGATTTCAATACGTAAAACGATCGCAACAATTTTAGAGCTATAATTTTATTTAGCTCAGAAAATTCAGACCAACATTTAATTCGCAATGTTTTTGTTCCAGCCCAACTGTTACGCGAAGATTATAACGATAGAGTCTCAAAAGAAGATAGTGATATATTCGAAGCAGCCGATAGGCATAGACGAGGAGATAACGTACGATTACAAGTTCCCTCTAGAAGACGAGAAGATTCCCTGTCTATGTGGCGCCGCGCAGTGTCGAGGGTTCCTCAACTAGAACTTCGAATATTAATAATCGTCCGAATCGGAAAATGGCTGGCACTAGCGTAACAGAATCCTCGAGACTAATCTCTGTACTCGTCACTGTAGAGGTTGCCAGATCGAATTAATAATTTTCTACGGACCGCTGTCAGTTTTCTTCGGAAAGTACGATGGCTTTCCAGTTCGATTCTTAGATAAATTGGTCGCTCTGTGTTGTGTTCAATGTGTTCATGACAATTAGAGATAGAGACAGAGAAAGACAACCGGTCTGTGTGAACAAGAGGGAAAGAGACAAATGACACATTGCTGTCAACGAACTTGGCAACTTTTTGACGGCCATTCTACGGGAGTTATTTTTCCTTACAAAAAACTCGTAACTCAAGGACGTAAAAATATCGATTGAAGGAAGCAGCCGAGGTGCTTTTTACCTGACTGCCAAAAAGGAGGGTAACAGTTTCAGAGTAATCTCAGTGGATACGAAACACAAGACTACCATATTATCTTGTGTTCACTCATGAAGTTTTCTAATGAAGTGACAAGCCACAGAAGTAATCACAAAGAGGCGCTGTTTTTTTTAATTTTATACTTATACTTACACCTCGAAGCAGCGCGAAGCAAATCAAGTATAAATACTAGCCTTAGATAGATCAAAACGAATTTTACCTTTCTGATAATGGAGTAGCTAAATCTAATGTACAGCATGTGTGCGAATCTGATGTTTGTCGCTTCCGAGGCGGGAGGCCGGTGGAACGTGTAATTAATGACTAGAGTAACGAAGATTTTGTATTATATAATATTATTTTGACTGAGTCTAAAGATTTGATCCGTTAGACGATAGAATTTCCGGAGCGTGTATACTGTATAGTGTTGTGTTGTGTATATTACTTGTGTAAAAAGATCTCTGCCGTAATTTCATGTTTAGTATATAATAGTACATTATTCAAGTACATCTAATAAAAGAGCCGATTTCAGAAGAATATTTATTCCTCAACGAATCATAGTGGTGTTAGGTAAAAGTTCCTTTTTCGGGAGCTGAACACAATTAGGATTATTGGTATTGTAATGTTGGCAAACACATGAAAAAATTATTAAATTACCACTTTATAATGTATGAGATTGTAAATAAACGATTCTGAACATTTTAATTAGCTTTTTATTTTTTTTAAACATTGAAATGTAAACTATAACTAAACCATACAGATAGGAAAGACTAAATCGCGGGTCGAACCTGGACAAGATTGGCACAGGACCGGGATGAGTGGCGTACAAGAAGAGAGGCCTGTGCTCAGCAGTGGGCGATAACGGGCTGATGATGATGATGATGATAAAATAATAGACTTTAAAAATAGGACTAAAATGATAGGAAAATTACGACTTTTCTTAGAAAACAAGCAAGTATGAAATCTAACCTTACTACAACATTTTAATGAGGATACTATTAAACATGCACCTGATTAATTATTATTATTTATGTATAGCTACTTTTAGCCGTTTTAGCATAGTATTCTGTACTATATGTATATTTTATTTACAAAATGTTACAGTAACTGGAAAAAATATTTCGTTTATTACTTGTATTTAGGCCATCGTCACTGCACGTACTGTACGTGTTCGTGTGCTTCCGTCTCATCATCATCATCATCATAGTATTTGTCACTAAATCGTCTGAAATAGTGCATTCGAACCTCTTTGGAAGGATGGAAATATATTTTCTTTTTTATTTCGCTTTTCCAATGATCAACATCTTCTCCCCGATCGTTTGGTACCATGTCTAATACGAGTATGAACATCGATGGACAGTCGTCCCAACTCAACATTTCATACAAAACTTTTAACAGATCGAGTTTCCGTATCTCAAAATCATTGAAAAATGTTTTTAATGACTGCTTGAATAATAAGTAAATGGATGGGTAGAATGTATGTTGGTCTTCAGAGATAAAGCTATGACACAAAGATGCTATGTGTGGTACAGACGCGGTGCGGATGCTTTCCCAGCTAAATTCTTCATTGGATTTTCTCATTTCATCGAGAGTTTCTAAGTATTGGACAGTTAATTGCCATCGACGAATCTTCACGTAATGTTCCTCCATACAAAATGATCCCCTCAATATAGCGTCTCTAATATTACTCAGTATCTCAATGGGCATTATCATATTCATTTCAAACACAAAGTGAGGTATTTTAGAGCAAACTCGTCTCAAAAAATAGTGAAGGCCGTCTAATAAGAAGTAGTAGAAATAGAAGGGTCTCTCATCATTGACCCAATCTTGTTCACTTTCATCAATCACTGGCTGCATCAAGTTTTTGAACTTTTGCATTTGAATTTTGCCGTCTTTTGAATGAAGTAAATAAGCTGCGAGTATTTCTAAATACGTTCGCTTACAACATTCACGACTATTTTCATGGGCAAAAATATCTGATATTGGACCTAATAACGACTTTTCGACGAATTCCGAGTCTAAATATTCAATAAATTTTTCAGCATTTCCTATTACACTTTCTAGAATGTTGTGAAAGCCAACCTCCTTTGGCAGAAACTTGAGAAATAAATATGCACTTTTGTAAAATTCACCGACAACGCTCAGAGGCACTTCAGACACTTTTCCTAACGTTTCGTAAATTGTTTCATTTTCTTCTTTATTTAAATCCTGTATAAAAGAGCTAAGAACTTGCCATATCACTTTGATTGTCATGACTTTCTTCTCATTGCATAGTAAATTGAACATTGATGTGAAAAGGATGGCTCGTATCGATGGGTTTTTTGTTTTTATCCATGCTTTAGCTGCCATCTCTAATTTTTCATCAATGTTATATTTAACAAACGCTAAGCGGATACCGTGTTTTTGTAATGAAACCGGCGCGTTCAGCATGAGATCAATGTATTTCCGTATTTCGCTCGATTTCATGTTATAGTACATAGTGCATAGCGAAAGCAGTGCGTACTGCAAGTAATCTCCTTTAGCGTACCACAGCACTACTTCAGCAGGCAGCTGCGGGCGAGCTATGTGCATGTTTTTAGCGATGTGTTTCTGTATGCTCAGTACTATGTCATTAGCTTCACCCCATTGTATCTTGCTTTCTTCTGGTGTGTACAATTTAATGAAACTTAAAGCTTTGTTGTGCGGTAAAAGTATCAGAATACCTCGCACGAGAGCTCTATGAGCGGATAGTTTTTTAAGACATGCTATATTTGTTTCAGTCCATTCTGTAGCAAGTGAGTTAGGCCAATATATTCTTAGTTTACTTAAAAATCTTTTGAGCGAGATGTCGTCGTTGCTTCGCAAGAATTCTATTTCAGATGTATAGCGTGTCAGTAGCCCAGGGTCGTGTTTCAGTGCGTTCAACAGCACTTCCTCGTTAGCGTGGATCACCAGCGATTTTTCGAACAAAAGTTTTCTGTATGGTTTTACCATTTTATAAATTGAGGCAATATCTATGGGCGGTTGAGGGTATCTTGAATTCTTGTTTCTGATATTTCTTGTTCTCGATTTCTTGATTCTGCGCTTGCGGCAAATCTTCTTTTCTGGAACCCACGAAGACGCTTTGATGACGTCACAGATATTGGCAGTTTTGTCGATAACGAATCTGTGATGTGAGTCCACTCTGTTCCAGTCATTGATCAAAGTACAGATCGTTTTAAGTAGTTCAACAGCATTACGCATTCCAGTTTCGCTGCCTATGTTTTGCAGATTTAACCTTTTCACGTATAAATTGTATAAGTAATTAAATACCTTATCCTGCTCATTAAAGTTCAGTTTTGTTTTGATATGTTTAAGTGTATCAGTTCCGAATTTTTCTTCAACAACTTCGTGTACAGGTCGATCATGTATCACATCGCGAACGATGATGGATATTAATGAAGCTTGTACATCATGGCCGGATTCAATGTACACTTCTGAGCTATGGAATAGTGCGTTTAATATATTCCAAATGCTGTCATCAAATCTGAACGTGTCGTGTTGGGAGAGCAGGCTTTCAATGAATGTTTTTTTATTCAAGTAAGTTTCATTGATGTGATTGTCATGATAATATTGTAAGACCGTCTTGAGATGATTGAGATCTTTCCTGGCGCAAGTCAACAATATTTTCAGCATTGCGTGTCTTTTCTCAGGCACAGACTCGGCCAAGATGAATTTCTTTATGTCCCGAAACGCAATATGAAACGGTGCAAATCTATACCATCTGCATATCCTATTTCTTCTGTTTTCGATCGCGTAGAAAAGAGCTTCAACATTGCTTTTATTGTTTTCATTAAAATGCTCAGAATCCACATATTCAACTTTGAAAAAAACGCTCAGGAAATCCAAAATTTCTTGACGAGGTAATTTTTCTAAAAATGGTGTTAGCGTCTCGAAAGATATCCATCCCTTCCAACTGTCACCAGAGGAGTGTTTCATTAAAAAACATCTAATCTCATCTATCCTCAAGTATTTTACGAAAGTTGGCAAATCAATATGTTTAAAGAACATTGTAAAATTATCCTTAACTTTTTCCGGACATGTTTTCATTAGTCTATGTGTATATTTCTCGTTAAATGTGAAGTCAAAGTAAGAATATGTACGTTCACAATATTCCACAAGCTCAACAAACTCTTCCGCTGTCTTTTTATTTTTCATAAAAGATTTCGTCTCATTTAACGCTCTACTAGCGGCGTATAAACTAGTGTCAAAATCACAGCATTTTAAGTTTTTAAGAAATATACTTAAAATATTTATAGATTTACACAACCTTCTCCGCATTTTCATAGAAATTTCATCAGCACGTTCGGCAACGATTTTTTCTATGAATTTTAAGGGACAGTTGACCAGCCATTGCAGAGCAGCCTTTGTGTTTTTTTCATAGACGTACTTATAGAACGGCTTGACGCGAAACTCTTCTTTTAAGTGCCGCCTTATATGAAGCATCAGTTTGGTGACAGCTTTGGCGTTCATTTGAGGAAAGAGCTCGCTGTGTAGACGTTTCGGATTGACGATGTGTGCGTACTGCGGGTCGGTTATTAGCCACGTGCTTTTTTTGATGGCTCTCGATACGTATAACATGTCTTCACATTTGAAAACATTCAGAATATACTCCACGTTTCTTCTCTTGCAAGCCATGTCGATTCTCATCATATTGTCGACATCATCTTCTTCGAAGTTAATTGGAGGTATATCAGAAAGCTTCGTCTCCATCGCTGAATTAACTAATTCATTATAAAACTTCTGCCGTTGTCCAAGGGTGTGTCCTTGTAATGGCGGCGCCATGGTTAGCCTGGAATGTAACAATACGTGTATGTTAGTACAGTGTAGATCCTTACTTCATTTTGCTTATAACAAGGTAACGAAGTTATTATCGATGAAAGCAATCTATTCCAGGCGTTAGTAGCTAATTGTTTAATCTATGATTAAATAGGTGTACCTATAGGTACCTACGTTAAATATAACTTCAATTCTTTCCTATTCATACTTACAGTCGGTACATATTATTATTTTATACTGTTACGAGTTATTTAAGACCATAAAATAACAAGACCTTTAAGAGATTTAATCGCTGTCAATGCAAAATTTTAATAAATTTAATTAATTTTTTTATGCTAAAATATGACATTATAACTAGGCACAGAATACCTACACTAAAATACTTTATTGACTATAATTTTGTAGCTCTATTATATTTACCTACGTATTTTTAAAATAATTGAATATTGAATCTGTTCACATACCGTTTAAACAATTTTCAGTTTCCTCTGACTTGCTGTGATGCTGTCGAGACAGTACCAACTACACCAATGAAGTTTGTCATAAATTGCTGCTCATAACAACAATATTTAGGTAACTACATCTGTGACCTTGACCTCATGTTCCTCGCTCATGCCTATCCTGCCTGATAAACTTTATCACTGGGTTTTCACTGTTTATTTACTCGCTGAATATATGCCTAATTATAGAACTCCAGTATAGCCTACTTAACAGGACTTAACTCATTCTATTTGATCTAAGACTTTCCTGTAATGTTTTGAATTTTTGTACTCGGTTTGCGGCCGGTAAACCTGTCGGTATGCAGAATTATTATTCTACTGTCAAAATAACAGCATGGCTGATGGCATGAGTCATGAGGTGACTGCTCCTAACGTTGCTGATAACTTCGTTTGATACTTAGCACATTGCAATAAGATTTAGATTGCAATGTAATCATTCATTCCTAATTTCACTCTGAATGACAAGGTTAAAAAGGTGACTTGTTTACATTCTGTTTATTGCTTTTGTATATAAACACCGGGCTAATTCAAATAAGTAATTCCTCGGTAATTTATTAAGGAAATGATATCCTGTTATTGATTTGTTATTGATAAAATCTCAATAATTTATTTTGTATTTGGACTACAAATGTATTGAACTTAGGACTCATTAGGATCCCGTCGGGGCTGCGGGTAGAAGTTACCGCGGCCTCGGCGTCACAAGGGCGTAGAAGGAACATGGGTGGTTTTTGGTCAGTAGAAGTCTGACACTCCCTTCCGCTCTGCCCAAGAGTGGGAGGGGTCATTTGATGATTTCCCACCCCCCAAAAAAAAAAAAAAAAAAGGACTCATTAGGATATGCCATTGTCTGTCCTTTTCTACAACAATATTTAAATCATAACTACTGTGGACTAAAACAGCTTCATAGAGGTGCGAGCACAATCAAAACAAGTTTATGTATAAAAACTATGTATTATATTAAACATAAATTACATAATGTATGTCAGAACTTGAAACAAGCATCGCTTACACAAAACTAATCTAAAGGCTAAGTAAGTCACGTATCAAATCACAGTAAATTGGTCTTACATAAGTCTTACGTAACACTTAAAACTGGCAAATACTATTATTAATTAAAACTTGACTTCAGAATAATAACTAATAAATAAAGTAAAAAAACTCAATAATTATAATGCACTCAGTAAACTTACTCCCACCATTGGCACAAACATGGTTCTCGTAGAAACGACGAATAAAACAGCAGCGATTTAATTTATTAAATTAGGATTATGTCGGCTTACAGTATACAATTATAAAACACGTGAACTAAATTAAAAATAGAAAATTAAGGAAGGTCCAAATAAAGCATTTATTCCACGCATAATTTTATAATCTGGTAATTAAGAAATCAACCTACCAAGCGAGAATCGCATCGTCCCTGTCTAATGTGGGACACTCCACAAAATCATAAAACGTCACAAAAATAATACCTAAACTCATTAGCTAGCAAGAACTACTTAAGTATCTTTATTCAGGTACATTTTATTACCTGGTGCAATAGAAACTCCGGAAACGCAGAATCCTACAGGGGCACATCGGTTCCTTCACTGGAACCTGACTTGTCTCGTGAACATTTCGGCACACAAATCCGACGTGCCTTTAGACTCCGTCCGTTCCTCGCTTTCCGTCGAATCGGAATCGAATTCCGAGGTCGTTGCGGGGGATCTTCTGCCGTTGGAAGTGCGCGGGACTCCGACCTCCGCCGTCAAAATCTGCTTTATTACCTCCTCGGAGTTATCCTGGCGTTGCTTGGTTCGGAGCTGCCGCGCTCTCTTCCTAATATCGGCGAGGAACCCCGTCGTAGCCTCCACGCTCTCCTGAGACAGGCGAGACACGTTTTGAACCTCATTCTGCACGTTTAGCAAGTCCGTTATCGAGGCAGCTAGATCCATAGAAGAGCCTTTAGTGTCCGACACGGTTTCCAGCGACTCGACTGACGCGCCGATGCTTCGAAACGCGGCCATGCCTTCGACTATACAGACGTTGTAACTATCATCGTCCTTCGTCCTGACGATGATACCGTTCGGCGAAGCGCCCAGCAAGGCCGGCTCTCTAATCTTCAGCTGATAAATCTCAGGGTTGGAGCATTCCGACTCCGTAGAATGCAGGGACGCAGAATCGCAAGTGCACGGCGGCGATCGGTAAGCGTCGTCGTTGATATAAATAATGGTCACTTTGTCTTCCCCGATGACGTACAGGAAAGGGTTGACGAACTCCCAGCCCTGAATGGCAGTGCTCCAGCGCGGGTCTTCGTTTCTCGTCCGTTTTCCGTGCTCGTCGACAAAGACCCCGCACTCGGCGTAGCAGAGGAGGAGTTCGACGGGGTGCGACCGGATTAGGAGGATTGCTCGGGGAGGAGACTGTTTCTTGGCGAGCGCCGAGACGATGGGCTCGTCCGTGGCGAAGGGTTCGACGCCGCCGGCGGGGAGAGTCACTCGGAGCGGTCTGTCGCCGGCGATGTAGAGAGTCTTCGTAGTGAGGAGCAGCGCCGCCGGGACTCGCTCTAGAGTCAACGCGCGCGACACTCGGAACTCGGAGGCGGCGCCGTCGAAGCGCAGCAAGAACACGCGCCGCCCGCACGCCGCCACCGCACACGTGTCCTCCGCGTAATCGCTCGATATCGCCTGCAATATCGAACAATACAATTAGTACGTAATAAGGACAGGGTATGCTAAACCAAAAAGGGAACATAATACTCATCATTATGAACCCTGATTCCTGATACAGCACTCTCCAAAATCTCTTGATTTCAATCTATTTATTTTGTTCGCGGGCATTAATTTCGTTCTTGCTGAACAGTGAACAGATTCAAAATTTAAAAAATATGCACGGATCAAAAATTTACTTAACTTTTTTTTTACTAGGTACCTCAATAGCACACTTTAAGTTTTATTATCTGTAAGTTCTTGCGTTTTGTTTCGGTGAGCTTTTTGTGTTATGTTTCTGTGAGCGGTGTGTTTTGTTTGTTGCGTTTGTGTGTGATGACTTCCTTGATCTGTGAGATTAGATTGTTTAAAGTCTGTGAGCTTGGGGGGGGAAGGGTTTTTGGAAAACATCACGAAATATCACAAGGGGGAGGAGGGTTGAGTGAGATATGACCTGTATATTTTTAAACCAAATTCGGAAATTTTAAAGACAATTTGTAACAAAAAATACACGTGATAATGGCCGGGAGGGAGGGTAATTTATAACCTTGTTGGTGGGGTGAAAAACTTGCTAAAAACATAATGTGATTAATGGACGGCTCCTAAATAGTGGTTACCTTGATGAGATGCGGCGTGTTGTGGTCGGGCAGAGACACGCGCGACACCTCGAGCGCGGGCCGCAGGCTCTCGGCGCGCCGCAGCGTCGACCCCAGCGACAGCAGCCCGCCTGGTGACCAAAACACATTACAGCACCCGGCGAGAAATATGGCACATCGACCTTTGGAAAGAGACAATCGGCTAATTTCGGCTTCGTAAGCGTTATCTCTGTCATACAAATGCTGTTTTGTTTCCCTAAGACCTCACTTCACTCGGTCATAAAACCATATTAGCACAAAAATGTTACGAAATTTCGGAATTTCGTTTGTGTCCTAATTTCATTAATTTAATACTATATACCTCAGATCAAGTAGAAAGGCAGATAGAGTCCCGCATTAGATCCAAGTGAAGCCAAAAACTACCTTACTGCCCGTTTACATAAATTTCACGCACTTAGTGACGCATAAAAACTACAAGAATGTCAAAATGTCATTTTGACATTTGTACTCAAAATTATAACCCAAAAATTATGATGTTTATGTGTTATGAGATGTTATTTACGATAAGTAGACACGTGGGAAGTTTTTCCATGGGACGTCTTTTTTACTTTTGCGTAATTTTTGCTGTGTTTTATTTATATATCATCATTTTATTGATATATTTTTCTTTTCCACGTTTTCTGAAAAAAATGTAAGAACTGACGATTGATTCGGGTAGTTTTTAATTTTACTAATATTTTTACGCCACATGTGGCCAGAACATGAGCATGCAAATTTGTAAAAATACTGTCAGAAGTTAGGATGTTTTTGAGTTTGGGTATTTGTTCTTCGATCACAAAACGATGTCAGCATCCAAGATACAGATAATATTGTACGTTTATGAACACTCTGTGGATACTGGATACATTATCTGTGGTCTGTGTTATCTATGGTAATTATAAATCAATCTGCCACGGCGAAAACTCGCATGTCGAGGGTTCTGGACTAGTATTTTATACGAGCGCGGAAGCCCAAAATCGCATCTAATAGAACAAAAATCACAAATTAATACGATAAAATACAAATTACGGAACTGAGAATGCTGAGATGATATTACCAAGACCAAAAGAAGCAAGACCCTTTCATTTTTAATATTTTCGTAATTTTAAGAAAATTATTTTAATGGGAAACTTCGCTACATTTTTCCTGTGCAATTCACGTTATTATCTATTTACTTGAATTAATTCAGATTCTTTCGTTAGTAAACTGCGGAGATGAATGAAAAACTATGCAAGGTAAAAATAATGTTTAGTAATGTCCAAATTGATACCTTTCATCTTGGACTAAAATAAAATGAATGGACGGGCCTAACCCGTTGATCGCGTTCAGTCGAAATAAGTCACAATCTGCTCGATTATATATCTATACCTTATCATAAGCATGTGTGTAAATTTTTTACAAAAAAAGAGACCGCGAATACAAAATACCATGCGAAAGAAAGAAATAGCCTGTGTTTGTCTGTTGCGCTTGGTTGCGCTTGAGCATTTCGTCCAATCCGGACGAGGAGCGTTAGCAAAACCGATAGCGCTGATAGCAATTAATTATATTCTAAATAATTATTTGTATGGTTTCCAAATTTCAAAAGTAACCGAGTATTTAGCTTAAAATATCTTTGATTGTTACCTGATGAGGTATAGCTGTTTTAATTATATTATTTTACGCCTCCCTCCTTTAGTTGTATATATTTCGTCAGATGAAAAGTGATCGGAGCACACAATATAGCTGTAGTTCTTTGCAATCCAGTCTTGCTCCAGTCTCGCAGCCCGTATTTTATTTTGCCATATTTTGTGGATGGCAACATCACTTGGAAATCTACAGTAAGTAAATAAAAGATAACTATGAGAAAAAAAAATGTTTCAGACTTTGTATACCACTAAGCGTATTTTTAACTGTCAAGAAGAAGAAGAAGAAGAAAAAAATTAGTTGTCTGTAAAGTCGGTTTACTGACGATAGTTGAACGTGACAACGTTATAAGAAAATACTGATAGAATGGTTTTGTTTTAATGTGTATTATTTTATTTTACTAGTTTTTTAGATAAGGCTAGTTTTAGTTAGTTCTTAAGGTTAAATGTAATATCTTTATGGAAAATAAAGCTATTTCTATTTCTATTAAAAACCATTAAAAAAAAAAAAAATTTGTAATCAGAAAATTAGTTTGCTGACGGTCCATGTACCCGTCCCACTGCTTGGGCAGGTCGGTGTTTGCCGGCGTTAGCCGAATACTTCCGAACAAAGAGAGGTCATCCTTGTTGCACTAAGCACAAGCCTATATTTCTGTCCCTCAACGGTAGGAAAACAACAACAAAATGGAAATGGAAACTAAGTAACGATTGTATTTTGATAATTTTACACGTAATTATGATAATACGATGAACAAACATGTACTTACTTATGAAACTCCACAACTTTTATTTTTGGTTCTCGAAGTGTTTTTGCATAATGGGAATGAGCACGAAATTGTAGAGGTTAACTATCTAGCTAGCGTCATACCAAATTTCAGACCGCTAGTTTTTATATAAAGTTCTTGAGATAACTGGTTGTCATACAGACACCGGAGTCTCGAGTTAAGGGTTCTTCGTTCGTCCCCGAAGGAGGTTTGAACCCTAAACAGGAAGTACGTATATTCTGCTATAGCCCCGACCAGACGATTTATCGACCCGCTTCATCACAAAGACGCGCGACATCAGTGGCGACGAAGCTCCGAAATCATGGCTCATTTTGGCAATCTCAAGTTTGACCACAACATAAATTGTTGGAAAACTTTCAAGACTAGATTGACGCAGTGGTTAATTGCAATTGACATAAATTCGCCCGAAAGTGCGGATATCGATCTACGAGGCATCTTGCTAAGTGCACTCGCCGAGGACACCTACAAGCTTGCTGCGAATCTCTTCCTGCCTGAAGATATACGACGGGTTCCCTACGATGCAATAATAACGGTTCTCGACGGTCACTTCCGTCCCAAGTCTTCGGGTTTCACCGAAAGGCGCAACTTTTACGGCGCCTCGCAACAGGTGGGCGAGTCCTATCTTTTATGGGCAGTGAGGGTGCGCAACTTAGCGGCCCGTTGCGGATTTTCCGACATCGAGGAGGTTGTACGGGACCGTTTCGTCTTGGGAATGGTTGAGGGACCCAAAAGGGACCAGCTGTTTGCAACGGATGCGGAGGACTTGACATTCGCAAGGGCGCTTGAAATCACGCATCAACTTAGTCCTGAGCTGGCCGCCTCCAGTAGAGCCGCGGCCTTAATGACCTTGGCACAAGAAACGATATAAATGCGCTGAAGAAACTTGAAAATAAACAAATTATTCACTTTGAATGATGTGTTAATGATGTATCGACATTCCTCAATAGCCCAATAGTAATCTAATAGTCAATAGCCTAATATTTTATCTTCTAGGCAAGCATACTCCATCGTAGGCCGCATCGTTGCTTCCCATCAGGCAAGATGGCGGTCAAACGCAAGTCTATTATCTATATTTTAAATTAAAAAAAATAATAACAATTTTAACATCTTAACAGGTATTAAGGTATTTAATATTTTTTTTGGATTCTTTTTAAATAAATGCCTTGCCTTGCCTTATGGGCCTCGACGAAGTATTGTTTCGAATTTCATTTGCGATGTGCCTAAGTAAATTTTATTTAGATTGTTTAGAAATTGTAGTTTTTTTATGTTTGAAAATATATGTATTTTTGAAAATCAAATAAAAATAATATATATCTATCTCGACTTTTCATTCTTTTCTTTCCCTTTTTTTTCTTTGTCTTCGTCAGCAGCCGTCCTGCGACGGCGGCCTGTTTCGGCACAGCGCCGCACCCGGCCTCACCGCACGACGTGCGCAGCGAGGGCAGACTGTCCGTGCAGCCAAGGAAAACGAGGAAATTACCAACACAGTTACCAGGGTCACCTTGCACGAGGCTGCCTTTGTGCATGAGTAGAGCGTCCCGCGATCTCCGGCAGCCCAGCGAAGCGCCGCCGTTCTCCTTTTATTTGCTATTGCACGGTGCCTCGTATCTCATAGCTGCTATAAGATCACCTTCAGTGGTCAGTGTCCACCTTGCACGAGGCTGCCCTCGTGCACGAGTAGCGTTCTTCCCGCTACGACGCCCAGACTAGGCACAGCGCCCACGCCCGGCAAAGCACCGCCGCCCTCCTTATATTTGCCATTGCACAATGCCTCAATAAAATTATCATTAGTGCTCACCTTGCACGAGGCTGCCTTTGTGCAGAAGCAGCATGCGGCCCGCGACCGCGGCCAGGCCGGACATAGCATTCACGCCCGGCAAAGCACCGCCGCCCTCCTACATTTGTTATTACACAGTGCCTCATACTTCACAGCCGCATAGTTTTCATCAGTGCTCACCTTGTACAAGACTGCCTCTATGCACGAGCAGCGCGCGGCCCGCGCCCGCGACCGCGGCCAGGCCGGGCACGGGGCCCGCGGCCGCGCCCGGGGACTCGGCACACGCCACGCGCAGGCGGCCGCGGAGCGAGTGCAGGCCATCTGTGCAGCCTGGAGAAACGACAATTAAAAAGTAATTAGAAATAGTATTAAAGTAAAAAAAGTGTTAAGTATTTAGTACTGAGTTAAAAATGTGTATCCTTCTGCTATTACTAGATTGCATTGTCGTTGGAGTTACACAGGTATACCAAATTTCAGGTCAATTACACAGAGCAAAGTGGCAATCAAAATTCCGATGAATTCACCAAAACGGAGCATACTGATAATCACCAAAAATTACGATGTTTAGCACCAGTTTTTACAGTAACAACTATCATAATATATGTATAGTTGTCACCGCAAAAACTAGTAATAGCACCAGTTTTTAGGGTGAGAATTATATATTATGAAAGTTCTCACCGTAAAAGCTGGTGCTAATCATCATACTTTTTGGTGATTGTCAGTATGCTCCGTACTTTAGGTGAAATTTTTGTCAGTGTACTCGTTAGGTATAGACGGTATAGTGTACCCATTAGTCCCGCTCACCTATAGCGACGGCGTTGGGGGACAGGTAGAGCGCGGCGAGGGGGCGCGCGGCGCGCTCCGCCAGCCGCCGCGGGGAGTACCCGGCGCCGGCCCCGGCCGCGCCTCGGGCCTCCGCTCGCGCCAGCCAGCGCGCGCGCCCCGCCAGGTTGGAGCATACCACCGCCGCGAGAGACCCCCCCACTGCGTTCTCCACTTTGATCTGAATAAGAATCATATTATATCGAATCGTCATCTTTTGTAATTTTTGGTGTGAACAATAAAGAGTTTATCTATCTAATTTCAAGTGGGGGTGACGCGACCTGCATCCGAGCCAGCCATCATCATACATCCACACAACCCGTACGACCGTGGACCACGTTGGAATGCGACCTCTCTCCCGCTTCCCCGCGCGGCTCCAAACCAGTCACATCAAAACGTGTTTTATTTTATTTGGATAACAAACAGCCTTCTTACAGTAAAACTAAATAAAATATGATAAGTACTCTTAAGCCAACAAAAATTATCACTTATAGTGCTATAACAAAATGCGTAGAAGCATTTATATAATACAATAAATTCAGATACTATGTGTGCAGATACCAAAATATTTAAATGTTAGGGCTAATGATGGGTGTGGACATAAACTTAAGATTAGCCGGCTAATCTTAAGGTATTTTTCGAGGGCCGGCTAATGTTAGTTGCTTCTATCATTAGCTGACTAAACTTAAGTTTAACCACAGTCCCTTGACTAAAAATGCCACCGTGACAGTATATATAGCTTTTATAGAAGAATAAAATAAAATAATAAAAATAACATACATATCAATAAGAATAAATATGTAACAGCATTGTGTTGAATAGAATTGACTGTTCAGTGTTCGTGTTCCTCCTTACTATCAGAAGTAAGGCTTGTCACGCCATCTATATCTTCGCGTAAAAACTACATTCGACTTCATATTCCTTGTTCTCGTACGAATTACCGTAGGAACTCTTTCTTCTCCCGTACATTTTCAAAATTTAATAACAATTTTTCCGAACATACTGATCTTTTTGCAACAAGGCACAATATATTTAAAAACCTAATTAATAATACTTTTTTTGGCAACAGTAATCATAAAAGCAAAAATTAAATGTATTAAAAAAATTAATATATAAATATGTAAGTGGCTCATACATAATTAATTAATTTAATTTTAAGGTAGGTTATATCTAAATTTTATTTCTATTTCTTTTATTCTGTTTAAATTTTCGTTGACACTATGTTTATATTTTCTTTCTTTTTTCTTATTTTTTATTTGCGCATTTTCATTCCTATGCTACTAGTGATAACTATTGAAGGCCTAGGTGTGCCTATCAAACTTTATTGTTTAATTATAAGAAGGCTGTTTGTTATCCAAATAAAATAAAATTAAATTTAGCCCCGTGTATGTAGCAATTAAAATACAATTACATGGCAAGTGTAACAACTTGCGTATGTATAGGTACTATTATTTTATATAATGCATTTTACTAGTTTTATTGCCTTTCTTACGAATATTGTAACCAAAAAAAAAATGTTAATTAGAAATTTAAATGTGTTGTGTCTCGTTGCGAAAAGATCAATATGCTCAGAAAAAATGCTATAAAAATTTGAGAATACACGAAAAAAAAAAGAGTTTATACGGTAGTTAGTACGGCAGCAAGGAATACGAAGTCGAAGGTAGTTTTTACGTGAAGATATAGATGGCGTGACAAGCCACTTCGGACAGCAAGGAAGAACAATTCTATTTGACACAATATTGTGCAGAAAGGAGAGGTCAGCAGCTTCCCTTCTTCTAAGAAGAGGTAACAGGTGATGCCTGCAGCTTGCTTCGTAATCAAAGCTTATATTTGAAATTTTTGTCTTCAAGTTTTTGTAGCGCAAAAATTTCCTTTGACGCTTTTAAAAGAGGAAAATGTATTTATCATAGCAGGTGTTGGGGCTATTTGGGTTGTTTTTCAGATTGGGTTGTTGAGAATTTAGTTAAATAAAAAGAGTGTTCGATAGGAAAATAATGGAAATCGTCAAACATAGCAAATAATCGTATGGTTCTAAACAATTTAAAAACACTTGTATTAGCTGCTAGAACAGACTGACTCCAAACTGAGAGTGCATGAGTTAGACAGACTCACTTATATTACAGACAGAAAACTTTGACGAAACTCTTTGGTGAATGCATGTTTTCATAGATTCTACTGGACTGCAGACAAACTATTCTGCTTACCACAAAAGCTCGATTCGCCTCGTTCTGAGGCAGGTTTTTAGCCTCAGTGCTGTGGAGTCTAGCTTTGAGCACTCTTTCGCCGCTCGTCAGCGTCAGCACTCCGTCGGTGCATCTTACTTTCATCCGTTCGCGTGTGTCATCGGGCCTGTAAATATATATGGCTGTATTTTTACCCGAGAACCAGGCTGTTTTTCGTGTGTTAAAACAAATGAAAGTTAAAAGTATTCTGCTCAATTGAATGCGAGGACTCATGTAGTAATTCTCAGGTTACGCCGTTATTTGAGCCGCGAGTGAAATGTGATTGTTACTTGTGTATATCGACACAAATAAATACATCTTACCAAACAATAAGAAGAGAATCGTCATCCAGCGATGCATCCGGTACGACGGCGGTTGGGCTTTTCTTCTCGCTGCTAGATAATCTATAATAATATATATTTATTTATTAATAGATTAACGTGGACAAGATTGGCACAGGACCGATATGAGTGGCGTCCAAGAAGAGACCAATGCCCAGCAGTGGGCTATTAATAACAGGCTGATGATGATGAAGAATAGATTAGGATCTATGCCATAAGTTTGTCTACTTCTCGCTAAAAAAGTTTCAGGCGTGCGAACGAAACAAGCCAAGTTTAGCTTTAGTCTGAACAGACTTATTGGTTCCGATTAAGGTCAAAAGAATGTAATAATAATAAGTCAAATATAATGTAAAGTATGTAAAATTTTACCTATTCGAATTTGGTTGGAATTTTGGCTTCGATCTCCTGGGAGTTGATGGTGGTAAGCTGAAAATTCAAAAATATAAGTACATGCAAACTAATCTATACAACGTGTCACAAAATAGAAACAGTTAGACATCTACATCATCATTATTTATGCAAAGACTCTAATTTTCAGGCATTGAAGGACATTAGAACATTTGTTTAATTGTTAACTTGAAGTCGATTCGAACCGCGGCGCCTATTATTGTTAACTGTATTAGTTTTAATTAGAAATCTAGTAACTGTAGGTGTAGGTACATTATTATGAGAACCTATTGCCTAGATAAACCCGACTGGGTTTTAAGGCAGTTATTGTTTGAAAATATACTGTATTACTGTAATAAATAAATAAGAAAAAAAAACCATGATTCAAACAACGCCATTTTAGTACACTCAAAATCTCGTAGACAGCGTTGTTCTGAAACCCTTAAAACGCACAAGCGTGTGTCGCAGCATACTTTATGTATTCATTCTACGTCACATGACTGAATAAACAATAGTTGTTATATATTTTGTTTCATTTTTGAAGTTCTGGATTTTGTATTGTTAATGTTAGATATGTTGACAAATGGTTTATATAATACTTACCTATCAAGGCTCGATTTGCTGCCGGCCAATTTCGCTCGGAGTCTATCGACTTCTTCGCGCAGCTCCCTATTGATAAGAAAACAACACAGATAATAAAAGATGAAGAATAAAACAGAAGCACTCGTAAAGGGGATACTACACCGAAAGGTAGGTATTTTTTAAGCAAATTTTTAAGTTTGTAAGACTGAAATTGCAAAACAAAACTGAATCATAGAAGAAATTAGACATTGACACTAATGCTAAACAAATGTATGGAACATGTACGTATCGATAATTACTGAAAGTTTTTTGTTGCACTGTAGCATTTGTTTCTTATAGATTGACCCTGTATATTTACAAAATGTTAGAACTTTAGATAAGAAGTGAATAGTCACTATTATTGTAAAGCTTAGCAGTAGGTAGCGAGTGGCCAAAATTTCCTAGCCTCTCGCGGCATTTGAAAACAGAAGCATGTCCAAAAGAAAAGAAAACATACATATTGACACGTCGCAGCGGCGGTGACGCGCCGTTTCTCTTCCCCGAGCGGCCGAAAAGCTTGTGACTGAGCGAGCATTTCTTCCGTCCCGCTTCCTCTACTTTCGCTTGGAGGAAGTCGATGAGCTTGGCTTGCTGACGCAGCGTCGCATCGGTTTTAGTTTCGCGAGTGCGCCACCAGGCGGTCGCTGATTCGGCAGCCTCGCGCGCGGCTGCTAACTCCTCCTGTAATTCATATCACACTGATGTTATAGGCGAAAGTTTGTGAAGTGAGCTATAAGGTAGGTACAAGCGTGGCTATGTTTGTTATGTTAACTTCTTCACGCTGAAATCAATAGATTTGAAGGTTTGGTATCTTGGTAGCTAATAGCCAATACTTCTTATCCCAAAACATAGGAAAGCGGAAGAAACTGCGGGGTACCTAACATAACAAGTTTTCATTTATATAGTAGGTAATAGGCTTACGTTTGACCGCTATCTCGCCTGATGGTAAGCAACGCTGCGGTCTACGATGGAACACGCTAGCCTAGAAGAAACCGATTCACTCGCGACTTGAAGACACTCTATCGAGAAACACAGACTCGGGCAGAGCGTTCCACACTTTAGCGGACTAATGTCGACTTAGCGTAGTCATCTCACCTGTGCGTCTGCTAAAGCCGCTTGCAGCTGCAACGCGTTAGAGTGATGCTCGTGCGCCCTGGTTCTAAGTGACGCACACTCTTCTTGCAGGTCCCGGATGCGCCGCGCCGTGCTGCCGAGCGCAGCCTCGCTGGCACTCTGCGCGCCTTCCAGCGTCGCGAGGCGAGACTCGAGCTCGGACACACGTTTCTCACGGTTGTCTAGCTTCTCCTGTAATGAGTGATGGGATAGGGCTTGTAGCGTTGCGAGTAGGTGTTTGTAAAGGTCGATGGTAAGCAACGGAGGATATGGTCAGTTTACGGGGGACAGCCAGTGGCATTCACGGCTTAGAGTTAGCGTGGGTTGGATGACAAATGGCTTTCAGATGACCTCAAGAATGCTGCCAAAAGAGCTAGCCATTCAGCCTGTACAAACTTACTTTTAAATTCAAAGAGTAGAAAAGGTAGAAAGAAAAAGAAGACTGAGAAGAACATATTTCATGAACTAGTAAAATTTTTCTGATGAACTAGTAAAGTTCTTTGGGCATATCTCTAGAAATGAGAACTCGATGGAGAGGCTCGTAGTGCAAGGCCGAGTTAAAGGCAAGCGCAGTCCCGGTCGATCACCAACTCGATGGACCGACTTCATAAAAAAGGCCACGCAGTCCACTGTGGTTCAGTGTGCTCGCGATGCAACAAACCGCCAGAAATGGAGAAGCATTGCGAGACGTGCAGCAGCAATGGAAGGGGGCGTCGACGACGGCGAAGAGCCTCCGTGTAACATTGCAACCACGACCACTCTGCCAAGAGTGAACGACTAAGAAGAAGAAGTAAAATGTTAATGCAGCAAATCTCAGTGAAGCCGCCGTTGTGTAGTGGCGGCATACGCGGACGTGGCACCGCAGGCAACGCAGACGTGACAGTACTGGTTGCGCAGACGTCGCCCCATGGTATGCGCAGACTTCGCCCCATGGTCTACACTACACAGATGCGTCAGTGTCAGTATACTTACGCGCAACAGCTGCAGTTGACAGTGCGCGTGAGAAGCCTCCTCGCGCGCCTCCTCGTGCTGGCTGAGTGCGAGCGAGGCGGCCGCGCCCGACTCGCTCGCTTGCCGCTGCGCTTTTTCCAGCTTCGAACGACAGCTGTCCAGTTCACCCCGCATTCGGAATATCTCAGTCTGGAATATAATATTAGTTACACGTCACCTTAGTGCTTACAGAACTAAACAACCGAATGCAGTGCGTTTCGGTTCATTTCACATGTGTCGAATGACACGCAGCATATCAGCAGAAGCTGATTCTCTTGTTTGTCACTCTACTACAAAGATAGCATTAAGCAATTAGGGCCGGGTCGTGACCGAAAAGCAATTTAAACATTGATAGTTACGAATTCTAAAATATGCAATCGAATTGAACGGTGCGTTGTTCACGAAGCGCAACAGACCTTGTAACCTTTAGACTGCTTCGTATAGTGTACTAGAACTGCTAAATTACGGTTCTTAAGATTTAAGACGTTGGTTATAATAACGGTAAAAGCTGCTTACCTCTAGGTCCTTATTTTTGAGCTCGTGAATATCAGCCAGCTTTTCAAAGTCAGTGAGTTGCTCCTCGAGAACGCTACACGCTTCTTGAAGCGCCTTGTTGTTCTATAAATTACGAGCATTCAATTAACAAAAATGTCGTGCATCATCGCCTTAAGGACGTTTAAAAACAATAATAACCAAGAATCAAAACAAAAACAAAAGCAATGTACGATGTTTACAAAACTCTGTGTGGATATGAGAGATCTCATCCGTTGTTCGCAGGTATACGCACAAACCGCGACTCCTGATAAAGACGCAATGCCATGAATCGCACCATTTCAAGTGTATACAAGCTTAATATGATAATTGGTAAGGTACATGCTGCAATACAGCTCCCACTAAAGCAGCGGACAGGGGTATACATTTATATACCATTTGGTACAGTAAAAATATGTTGAATTTGTCATTAGTATTTGGAAATTTTTATAAAGTTAAGAGAAATGTTTAGGGAAAATTCAAGTTGATGTTTGGCTTTCACAAACTCGCATATGATCGGGAAAGACGGTGTCTTTTATCCCTGGGCCAATAAAATTAGTTAAAACATTACGCAAGCCCCTCCTAGAATAGCGCTAGGGCCTAGAATAGATTTGCAAGTTGAACGCTACCACCATTTACGAAAGAAAAAGATGGACGCCGCTCCAAATACACAATAACTGAGGCTGAGGCAAATAAGTGAGCACGTCCGTAACCGATGTCCAACCGTCCACCAATGAGCGACACTCCGCATACTCCCTCGACTTTACGCTCTGCGTAAACTCGAGGGTGCAGAACATACACAGTTAATTTTATTTCTGCGTAGCATTTCGTAGCCAGTTTGTATGCAAAGCCCCGTCCATCTTTTTCATTCAAGGTTACCACAACGAAATGAGTATCTAAGAGAGCAATGGAGGTCTCAGTGGCGCGGCAGCGGCCTTGCACGATGTCGGCCGCTAGAGACAGCCGCACGCGCCGCGCCCACGGCCTCTCCGGCCCCCGCCCGCCCCTGACGCCCCCGCCCAGCCCCAGGTACGCTGGCTTTGGGCGGATCAGCGGCTTCTCACTCTTCCGCTTGCAAACTTCCATAGACGCGACGATCTACCGAACTACCCGCGTCTGTCCGATACGACTATCTCCAAATGCGCGAACACTTTTTTTGGGAACTGAATTTGAATTGTCCCGTTTTCGAACAAAATGATCAATCCAATATAACCCACGATATCGTTTTGCAACCTCACAGAAGCACCAGTGTTTACAGAGGAAATACTGCGCAATAAACACAAAAATATCAACAAAAAAAAATTCACGAGGCAAAGGGTTGTCAATTGATTCAACGGTCAACAATCGACTGCGGAGTCGGGTAATGATTGTCCAAAGAAATCGATACTGTTTACATAATGCCGCATTTACACGTTCGCGCCAGTGACGAGGCAAATTGTGAGGCGACCATGGGTGCGAATGTTTAATCTGAGTGCTTGTCATCTGCCATGTTTTTCAGCGTATCCGAGGGACGAATGTTGGGTTGAACTTTTCGTCGCGAGGCAGTTGCGGTGTGAATGCGGTATGACATTCAAAGGAACGCAAACAGTTTTAATAATAATAAAAAATGCCACTCGATTGTGATCAGAGTTATACAAAGAATAACAATCTCATTGTTTTCGATGGTAGAGAGGATTGCCAAATAAACAAACTGAAGGGCCAGGGTCTAGGAAGGCTCATACGTTAATTTGAGAGCTGTGCGCTGCAGTCCGTCATCTTCGCAGCCTTGTTTTGTAGCCGTCGTTCATTCAGTAATCGCAATGATATTGTATTGATACGATTCATCACGATCTTATCTTCCGTTGCGAGTTTAAAATCTAAACTAAATTATTTTAGAATGGAAAATTAAACAGATAATGACAAAAAGTCGTAGAAAGAAAGTTGCCTTTTTTAGTTACCTGTACAAGCTGCGTATTGCGGAGCCTCACTCCGTTATTTTAAGTAGCTGGGTTGGCTCGGGTAACCGCTGGCAAGGGGGAAACGCACAATGCATCCATGCATGCTTCGGTATGCATCCGCCGTTTCTCACTGTACTGATATGTTGTCTATTGCATTGTTGTTGTGCTAAACTTAGCTTTTATTAGTTACCTGCACAAGCTGCGTATTCTCGGTGCGCAGCGCATGAGTCTCGTCCCGCAAATGCGCACGTTCCCGCGCCGACAGCTCTTCTTGTTCTTCGGCGTGCATTCGCCGCTTCTCGCTGTACTGAAGCTCGCTTTTCAGCTTGCGGATGTCGTTTCTAGATCTGTTGATGACAATGATCTATGAGAGTCCGTCGGTAAGAGAAACTAGCTGCGGATCTTGGTTTTACCCGCGGGGTGATTAAAAGGTGATGAAAAATAGCCCATGTGTTAATCCAGGCTATCTCTGATGCAAATTTCATCAAATTCCGTCCAGCCGTTTCAACGTGAAGGCGTAACAAACATACAGATACTTTCATAATAATAGTGTGATTAGTTAAGATGGTATATTACGACGTAGTCTATGCGTTGTACACTCGAACGACGCTTGTCACTTAAAGAGATGAAGCCGAGAAATAAAAGAATAAGAATACCAAGAGCCTACTTTACCTGTCTACTTCAGCTTGCGCGGTTTCATAGGTCTTTTTCAGCCTCTCCAATTGATTCCTCAGTTGTTCGACATCCTTGCTCGCTTTCTCATACTGCGGCTTCAATGTAGCCATCTCGTTCTGCAGTTCTGTGGCTTTTTTCTCGGCGGTTTTTCTCGCTTCTATAGCTGATGTTAACCGCTCTTCTAGGCGTTTGAGGTCGCGCGCCGCGGTTTTAGTTTCTACTGATAAGTCGTTGAATTCCCGCTCCTATAAAGTTAAGTTCATTTTACTAAAGGTTCTGTCCTTGTCCGGTCTTGGCATTAAAATATGAACCTTATACTGTGTTGCGTAGAGTAGAATTTACAAATGCATATACGCGCGTTTGGATAAATGAACAATCACAGTGAGCATTCAAAATTGTGTTGTTCGTAAGACGATATAGGGTTCAAATTCAATGCCATCCATACATGCCAAGTCGGGCCTTGGTCAAGGATCAAAACCCAACTAACCAGACATGAAATCGGTCACCCATGTAACAAAAAAGTTTCAACAGGTTTTTTTGTAAAATGAGAAGTATTATAAACAATGTAACAGGTTGTTTTACCTTACGCCATCTCGCTAAATTAGACGATCGAGCCTCTTGTCGTAGTATTGCCATTTCTTCTGCTCGCGCCTGAAAATATCCAATAAGTTCAAATGTCGCCCACCTCATAATATTAGTGAAAATGCGAGAAAACTAGAAAACAGCTATTTTTGACATCCGAAAGACGTAAGTAAGGAACAGTAATAATTAAGGACACTCTAGAAATAAGTAAGGACATTACCCCCCCCCCCCCCCCCCCCTCCCCTATCCTATTTTAAGTTTTGACAGAGTTG
Source organism: Alcis repandata (assembly GCA_949125135.1). Taxonomy (NCBI): domain Eukaryota; kingdom Metazoa; phylum Arthropoda; class Insecta; order Lepidoptera; family Geometridae; genus Alcis; species Alcis repandata. The sequence goes on from OX421241.1 coordinate 6,967,794, forward strand.
AGATTTAACAGCACCCAACTATAGTATCATACCTGTAACTGAGCTTCAGCTCTTTCCAGCTGTTCTTTCAATAGCGCGACCTGAGCATTGACCGCCTCATTCACATGTGTATTGCTGATAGTGCCTTCTCCCACACTCTCAGTGTCGCTCTGTGTATCTCCGTCCCTCTTACTCCTGTCAGTGCCGTGTCCGTCTCCTGCGCCCCTGTTGGCGTCTGTCTCGCTCTCTCTCGCGGCGCATCGCACGCATCCGCGCGCTTCCAACGCGCTTACTTCGCGCTCTAACTGACGGACTAGCTGTTCTAGAGTGTTGACCTGTGGAGATTAAAAAATTAGTAAAGTTTACAAAAATAGGTACCCAAAAAAATCTGAGTGTGAGTTCAAGTGCCAATTTGAAGTAAAAAGGAGCATCGAGCAATTATTTAAATTCGTCTTCTTTCAATGTCAATAATCATATCAATAAAATTTTACTAAGAACAATATTAACATGACAAATTAAACTAAATCCTAGTAAAATTTTAATGTAAACTTCGGGGTGGCCGAAACATCAAAATAAATGTTGGTAAAGATAAGCCTGTTTCACAATTAAATGTTGAAAACAAAAACAAAAGTATAGCAGTAAGTGTGTTCCAGTGTACCTTCTCTCGATGTCTCGCGTCCTCCCTCACGGCGCTGGCGGCGCGTGTCTCGGCGACCTCGACCCTCTCGTTGAGCCTCACTTCAGTGCGCGCGCATTGTTCCTCCATAGCCGTCTCGCGCTGCACTGACTCATTCACAACACGCTGTAGTTCCTATAGGATAAAAATAATTGGCTTTAACATACAGCCAGACCGATACTGAAGTCTCACCTTAAAGGTTCTTCCCTGAAGGAGGTTCAGAACCCTAAAAACAAAAAAATATGTATGTATGTGAAACAAAAAGGTGTTTGACAAGAGCAGTCAGTAAGGCACTTATTATGGTTGTACAAAAAATGCGAATAATTAATTAAAAAAAATTGTATGGTAAAATAAAGTACCTATTGGATTTTGATATTTAGGGATATGATTCGAAATGTGATATCACACGTTTCTGTAATACTTTGTAGAACAGTCATTGTTGCAAGGGTGTCAGCTTTATTTTAAAAAAATTGAATTTCCGTTTGTAGAAAAAAATATTACCTGTATTTGAGCTTGCAGCGTGGACGCACGAACTTTTTCCTGTGCCAGTTGCATTTGAACTTCGTTCAGTTGCTCATCGGTCACGTCGGCGGTGAGTTGCTTTTGATTCACTATCTCCTGCAATTAAAATATTAATTAACTGCTAGGTGTGCCACGATTTTCTACAGAAGCCGTTAGTTTTTTTGAAAATACATGAACGCCTTTCTTAGCGGTATTAGCTACCTCCATACCAAATTTTGAACAGTTTTTTGGCTCTCATCTCTTTTGCCAAGTTTGCTTCAGCGGCTGAATTATCAAGTACAAACAGATATACCTGAGTAGAAGACAGCTGCCGTCTAGACTCATCCAATTCCGCTTGAAGCGACTTATTTTGTGCCAGTATCTTGTCATATTCGTCGTGTAGCGACGCGAGCCGCTTTTCCATGGTTTCCCTGTTCCGGGTCTCTCGCGCGAGGTTCGCTTCAGCGGCTGCGAGGCGAGCCGCGGTCTCGCGGCTCTCTGCCTCGCCGCCGCTTAGCGTTTGACGTCGGATGGCGCGCTCTTTCGCTACAGAGTCCTGTTGATTTAAAGCACCTATTGAAAGAAGCGCTATATAGGGTTATTCATAAAGGGTATGCTAAGCCGAAAAGGGGTCATAGTACTCATCATTATACAACTTTTACTATGGGGCCAATAAGAAATTCGCGAAAAAACAATCAGCTGTTCCATAGAAAAATGTTAATGACACTTGACAAAATGTATGGAACAGCAGATTTTTTTTTTCGCGAATTTCGGGTTGGTCCCTTAGTAAAAGTTGTTCATAATGATGAGTACTATAACCCCTTTTGGCTTAGCATACCCTTTATGAATAACTCTGTATATACAACTTTTACTATGGGGCCATCCTGAAATTCGCGAAAAAAATATCAGCTGTTCCATAGAAAAATGTCAATACCACTCAACAAAATGTATGGAACAGCAGATTTTTTTTTTCGCGAATTTCGGGTTGGTCCCTTAGTAAAAGTTGTTCATAATGATGAGTACTATAACCCCTTTTGGCTTAGCATACCCTTTATGAATAACTCTGTATATACAACTTTTACTATGGGGCCATCCTGAAATTCGCGAAAAAAATATCAGCTGTTCCATAGAAAAATGTCAATACCACTCAACAAAATGTATGGAACAGCAGATTTTTTTTTTCGCGAATTTCGGGTTGGTCCCTTAGTAAAAGTTGTTCATAATGATGAGTACTATAACCCCTTTTGGCTTAGCATACCCTTTATGAATAACTCTGTATATACAACTTTTACTATGGGGCCATCCTGAAATTCGCGAAAAAAATATCAGCTGTTCCATAGAAAAATGTCAATACCACTCAACAAAATGTATGGAACAGCTGATTTTTTTTTCGCGAATTTCGAGTTGGATTTTGACTTGATATCATAAGACCATTTAATTCTGGGTTATCTGAACTAAATTAAACTAACAAAAAATTTGTAAAAGTTAAAAAATTAAATTGTAATAATTAAAACTCACGGACCGTGGACTCTGGGGTGTGTAATAAACTTTATAAAAAAATTTAACTGAACCGAACAACTGTACTACAAGGTACAATTGTACACGTGTGAAAATGTGATAGTTACATTGGTTTTTCTTTAAAAGGAACAGTTACTTGAAATAGTGGAATACAAGAAAATAACAGTAACTATTTTTATTCAAATTAGATTATATGAAGAGTAGAATGATTCACTGAAGCGATATCGCACTTAAGTGGTTTTGAAAAGTTTGTTTTTAAAATGTACTTCCGCAAAGAAACGCCGGATCTCCTAAAATATTCAAACAAAAGCTCAAGATCGGAATAAATCTTATGCTCAATAAGAAACGTGACGCATGCAGTTGCAATAAATATAATTTTACGTTAGGTAACTGATTTTATTTTACATAAACTAAAATATACATAATGAATTTCACAATGAATCCTAATTTGCATATTTTATTACATAATGAAGCGGAACTTTATTGAAGAGATCCGTAGCATATATTATGCAACAAATATGCGATCTCATGAACAAATGCACATTCTAAACTAATAAACAAGGACACCAGAAGGATTTTGACATATTTCTTATCAAGAATTAAAAAAACTCGACTGCCAGCGAGCTTTTTTTATTTATGAGGAATAAATCCTTGTTTATTATTTATTCTTAATATAAATAATCAGTAGAACTTTGAAGGCAGACAGATCTAAACTCACTAAAAATAAAGCTGTCTTTATCATTGCGGTTTATTAGAGAAAAACACCAACTTTTAGTTAATTTAGATCTGTCTACTAAAGCTGAAGCTGAGCAGAATTGGCTGCATTCTGGATTTTTTATGATTTCAGTGACACATCTAAATTAGTTCCGGCGTATAAAAGTCAGGGTTTCAAATCCAGGTACGACATTCCGGTTAAAGTCGATTTTAACTCCTGGCAATCCAAATTCGGTCATGCACAATTATACATAGTCATGTAAATAGTTAGCTATACTATTGAGATACTCAATAATTAAGAAGAAATACCGAAAAAGACAATCTAGACTACTATAACTACTATAGAAAAGACTAAACACGGACTAGCTAGACTAACAACTGTTCAAAAACGTCCTATACGCCTGTTTCACCTAAAATACGACTGTCTCGTTTTCGCACGTGACAGTTCTCAGTTCTCTCTCTCTCTCTCTCTCAAGAAGTTGACAAAATGCTTTTTGGCATAGGTTGGCGTATGGAACGTATTTGAATAAGTGGTAAGAGATCCCATAGTATATCTTCAATCGAAAAATACGTAGTATGTATGCAATAGAAAAAATGCATGACCGTAAGTTTCGTAGGGTTTCTTTTCTAGTTTCCTAGTATTACAGTATTCTGTGGTATTACGCCTCATAGGGACGCTGTCTCATCTTAACCGGGGCAATTTAGACATCTGAGCTTACATTAATTCCCACCCAGCTGAAAATTGGTAGGATTGTTCAGAACACCATCATAAATGAAACCTAAAAAGTCCTCATCGATCCGATACGTGCAAAATTTTTTACTCCGGGTAGAAGGTCACCAAAACGGGTATTTCGTGATTTTCTCAAAAACGGTACAAGCTACGAGGATACTGTTCAAGACAAGTATGTTCACTATAACATTTTCTACAGTATTGCTCTTAAACGCATGTTGATAGAACTTATGGTTTTCGAGATATGTCGATATTCATTTCAGACCAGACCAAAAAATTTACAATTTCTCTTAAGATGCCTCAGTCAGCAGTAGATCATATAACAAGTTTGTAAATGAGTTTTCCCGAAGTTTTAAACATTGTTGAATCCGAAAATCTCAAGAAACACTTTGAAAAATGACTCCTTGTATCTCAAATCGGATAAATGATGATGATGGTTGACGGAAAATTGAACCCCTCGTATCTCGGAAATGGAAAGAGATAGAGGGGTACACCTGACTTTTAAAATTTAGATCAAGTATGGACCTTTCTAGGGAAATGATAAAAAAAGATAGCCGCCATACAAAAAAGTTTGACAGTCATACAAATAAACAAAAAAAAGGAAATGCTCATAGCTGTGGAACCGCTGTAGATGGATGGAGTGTGCTCGAAGAAATATTATAGAGATTCATAACGACAATCGAGATTCAGCAACAAAATTCCAAGATCTCGGATTTCATATTTCCGTCAAATTTCAATGGATCTTCTAAATTTTAAAGTGATCCTAGGCAGGTGTTATTTTGGATCTGGAGGCTCTTAAGGTCCTTAAATCCATTCCTGAAATGATTTTTTTTGTTCGGCCATTTTTCAAAATGGCTGCCATACAAAAGAAAAGGAGTGAAGTTACAATACTTCGCACCCAGCTGAAAATCTGTAGGATTGTTCAAAACATCATCACAAATGAAATCTAAAAAGTCCTCATTGATCCGATACGTGCAAGAAAAATCCGATTACAACTCTTTCAACTTTTTGAATCGTTATATTTCAAAAACGGTGCTCTTAGGAAAAAAAAAAATTTACATTTTTTGTAGATAATTATCTGATCTAAAATTTGGTATGGCTAATTGTATGATAAAATTTACTGTTTTTCTGAAAATTGTGAAAAACCAGTTTTTGTGACCTTTTACCCGGAGTGATTTTTTTTACGCGTATCGGATCAATGAGGACTTTTTAGATTTCATTTGTGATGATGTTTTGAACAATCCTACAGATTTTCAGCTGGGTGCGAAGTATTGTAACTTCACTCCTTTTCTTTTGTATGGCAGCCATTTTGAAAAATGGCCGAACAAAAAAAATCATTTCAGGAATGGATTTAAGGACCTTAAGAGCCTCCAGATCCAAAATAACACCTGCCTAGGATCACTTTAAAATTTAGAAGATCCATTGAAATTTGACGGAAATATGAAATCCGAGATCTTGGAATTTTGTTGCTGAATCTCGATTGTCGTTATGAATCTCTATAATATTTCTTCGAGCACACTCCATCCATCTACAGCGGTTCCACAGCTATGAGCATTTCCTTTTTTTTTGTTTATTTGTATGACTGTCAAACTTTTTTGTATGGCGGCTATCTTTTTTTATCATTTCCCTAGAAAGGTCCATACTTGATCTAAATTTTAAAAGTCAGGTGTACCCCTCTATCTCTTTCCATTTCCGAGATACGAGGGGTTCAATTTTCCGTCAACCATCATCATCATTTATCCGATTTGAGATACAAGGAGTCATTTTTCAAAGTGTTTCTTGAGATTGTCGGATTCAACAATGTTTAAAACTTCGGGAAAACTCATTTACAAACTTGTTATATGATCTACTGCTGACTGAGGCATCTTAAGAGAAATTGTCAATTTTTTGGTCTGGTCTGAAATGAATATCGACATATCTCGAAAACCATAAGTTCTATCAACATGCGTTTAAGAGCAATACTGTAGAAAATGTTATAGTGAACATACTTGTCTTGAACAGTATCCTCGTAGCTTGTACCGTTTTTGAGAAAATCACGAAATACCCGTTTTGGTGACCTTCTACCCGGAGTAAAAAATTTTGCACGTATCGGATCGATGAGGACTTTTTAGGTTTCATTTATGATGGTGTTCTGAACAATCCTACCAATTTTCAGCTGGGTGGGAATTAATGTAAGCTTACTCCTATTTTTTGGTCTAATTTGCCCCGATTATCTATACTAATAGTGATTTGTTGATGGTCATGGCAAATGCAAGACGGATCGGAAATTGAAGTCTTTTAAATTCAAACGGCATATCGGTTGGGATCATCGGGATCCTCGGAATGAGAACTTCCTCACCTTTGAATTTCGGAATAAATAGTATCCTATGTCCGTCTCCTGGCTCTAAGCTACCTCCTCACCAATTTTCAGCCATATCGGTAAAGCCGTTCTTGAGTTATAAATAGTGTAACTAACACGACTTTCTTTTATATTATAAAAGAGGTAAAGTTTGTGTGTTTGTAGAGGGGTTGTCTCCAGAACAATTAAAAAAACCTAATAGAATGGTACAAACAGAATGGTAATCAGTGATAGTTTTACAGCCATAAACATGCAAAATCGAGAAACACCGCACTGGGCAAAGTCATTAGCATCATCTAGCTTTTTTCATATATTTTTTTATCTAATACGTTCTACATATTTTTCAATGGAAGTTATAATAACAGTACTGTTCTGAACTAAGGCTCGACTTACGATAGCCCGGACGTTGATTTCAGTGAGCCTTCTGTGCCGTAATTGGTGAACTTGGTCAACTATATCCTGTCGTAAAATCTATTAATTAATATTAAGAATTGATAGAAATCAAATCGAACTTTAATAGTTTCAACTACAACTATTAAAGATCGAACTTTTATAGTTGTAATAACTATTCCTAGTTTAGGATACCACATGTAAATTAAAAATAGATAATGCAAGTTTGTAGTGGAAATACAGGTTTTGATTCTAGCAAACAATATAAATAAGATATTATAATGATGATGATTTATATAACTGCATGACTGTGGGATAGTCGTGACTTAGCTATTGCTAATAGTTTATCTTCTAATATTATAGTTAGTGTAAAAAGTCAGTAAAATATTTGTGTATAAAACAAAACTTCCGCTGGATAGTTGGGAGTGTAAAAAAGCTAGTTTAATTAAATCTGCCTGACTCTGCAAGTATGTATAACAAGTACAATAAATAGTGCGTTTCTGCCAAAATAGTTGACGGTTCCTTTTTTGCAACCCTACTGAAACTCGACATCTCCAACCGATCACTAACACGATTTTGACCACACCAAAAGTTGACAAGTTTCCTTAAATCACCATCGTAGCAAGCTTAACGATATTATACAGGGCTTTCATATTAAGCTTTATAGCTCTACCATTGTGCGCAGTTACCTTGTAGTGCTGATGCTGAGACCTCTGCGCGTCAGCGGAAGCGAGCGCGCGGGTCAACTCCCCCTGTAGCTCCGCCGCCCGCGCCTCCAGCCGCGTGAGGTCCCCGCGCACCGCGTCCCGCTCCGCTCCCGCTCGCTCCGCTTCCGCTCGCGCGCTCCTGGTCTCCGCTCCGCTTCGCTCCGATATCCCCATTGTCAGCTCCTGGTTGGTCCGCTGCAGAGCCATCCGCTCTTCCCTCTCCACCTCGATCTGACGTTCGAGCCGTCTACGAACACATGTCTAAATGTTAGTCTAGATATCAGATAACGGTGGTGATAGAATAATGATTTTACTAATAGTTGTTTCCACGTTTTTCGTTTTAAAAACACAGGTTCTACAGGTTTTAAGAGCGCCAACACGTCTGTATCCACAAAAACTTTATAGTATTTAAATTTGCATAATGTTTACTATGCAAAACTGGTAATGGACGGAAAATATTCACAAACATAGGAAAGTCGATTTGTTCCCCTAGACTCAGTCTGCCTCCGCGTCCGCGTCGCGCCGCGCGCGCTCCGCCGTTGCCTCGGGCGCCGCTAGCTAGTTCTGCAGCGCTGATCTCTCGCTCCCACAGATACTGACTTGTTCTGCAGCGTGAGCGCCGTGATGTCGGCCTGCAGCCTCGCTCGCGCGCGCTCCGCCTCCGCGTCCGCGTCGCGCCGCGCGCGCTCCGCCGCCGCCTCGGGCGCCGCTAGCTAGTTCTGCAGCGCTGATCTCTCGCTCCCCCAGATACTGACTTGTTCTGCAGCGTGAGCGCCGTGATGTCGGTCTGCAGCCTCGCTCGCGCGCGCTCCGCCTCCGCGTCCGCGTCGCGCCGCGCGCGCTCCGCCGCCGCCTCGGGCGCCGCTAGCTAGTTCTGCAGCGCTGATCTCTCGCTCCCCCAGATACTGACTTGTTCTGCAGCGTGAGCGCCGTGATGTCGGCCTGCAGCCTCGCTCGCGCGCGCTCCGCCTCCGCGTCCACGTCGCGCCGCGCGCGCTCCGCCGCCGCCTCGGGCGCCGCTAGCTAGTTCTGCAGCGCTGATCTCTCGCTCCCCCAGATACTGACTTGTTCTGCAGCGTGAGCGCCGTGATGTCGGCCTGCAGCCTCGCTCGCGCGCGCTCCGCCTCCGCGTCCGCGTCGCGCCGCGCGCGCTCCGCCGCCGCCTCGGGCGCCGCTAGCTAGTTCTGCAGCGCTGATCTCTCGCTCCCCCAGATACTGACTTGTTCTGCAGCGTGAGCGCCGTGATGTCGGCCTGCAGCCTCGCTCGCGCGCGCTCCGCCTCCGCATCCGCGTCGCGCCGCGCGCGCTCCGCCGCCGCCTCGGGCGCCGCTAGCTAGTTCTGCAGCGCTGATCTCTCGCTCCCCCAGATACTGACTTGTTCTGCAGCGTGAGCGCCGTGATGTCGGCCTGCAGCCTCGCTCGCGCGCGCTCCGCCTCCGCGTCCGCGTCGCGCCGCGCGCGCTCCGCCGCCGCCTCGGGCGCCACTAGCTAGTTCTGCAGCGCTGATCTCTCGCTCCCCCAGATACTGACTTGTTCTGCAGCGTGAGCGCCGTGATGTCGGCCTGCAGCCTCGCTCGCGCGCGCTCCGCCTCCGCGTCCGCGTCGCGCCGCGCGCGCTCCGCCGCCGCCTCGGGCGCCGCTAGCTAGTTCTGCAGCGCTGATCTCTCGCTCCCCCAGATACTGACTTGTTCTGCAGCGTGAGCGCCGTGATGTCGGCCTGCAGCCTCGCTCGCGCGCGCTCCGCCTCCGCGTCCGCGTCGCGCCGCGCGCGCTCCGCCGCCGCCTCGGGCGCCGCTAGCTAGTTCTGCAGCGCTGATCTCTCGCTCCCCCAGATACTGACTTGTTCTGCAGCGTGAGCGCCGTGATGTCGGCCTGCAGCCTCGCTCGCGCGCGCTCCGCCTCCGCGTCCGCGTCGCGCCGCGCGCGCTCCGCCGCCGCCTCGGGCGCCGCTAGCTAGTTCTGCAGCGCTGATCTCTCGCTCCCCCAGATACTGACTTGTTCTGCAGCGTGAGCGCCGTGATGTCGGCCTGCAGCCTCGCTCGCGCGCGCTCCGCCTCCGCGTCCGCGTCGCGCCGCGCGCGCTCCGCCGCCGCCTCGGGCGCCGCTAGCTAGTTCTGCAGCGCTGATCTCTCGCTCCCCCAGATACTGACTTGTTCTGCAGCGTGAGCGCCGTGATGTCGGCCTGCAGCCTCGCTCGCGCGCGCTCCGCCTCCGCGTCCGCGTCGCGCCGCGCGCGCTCCGCCGCCGCCTCGGGCGCCGCTAGCTAGTTCTGCAGCGCTGATCTCTCGCTCCCCCAGATACTGACTTGTTCTGCAGCGTGAGCGCCGTGATGTCGGCCTGCAGCCTCGCTCGCGCGCGCTCCGCCTCCGCGTCCGCGTCGCGCCGCGCGCGCTCCGCCGCCGCCTCGGGCGCCGCTAGCTAGTTCTGCAGCGCTGATCTCTCGCTCCCCCAGATACTGACTTGTTCTGCAGCGTGAGCGCCGTGATGTCGGCCTGCAGCCTCGCTCGCGCGCGCTCCGCCTCCGCGTCCGCGTCGCGCCGCGCGCGCTCCGCCGCCGCCTCGGGCGCCGCTAGCTAGTTCTGCAGCGCTGATCTCTCGCTCCCCCAGATACTGACTTGTTCTGCAGCGTGAGCGCCGTGATGTCGGCCTGCAGCCTCGCTCGCGCGCGCTCCGCCTCCGCGTCCGCGTCGCGCCGCGCGCGCTCCGCCGCCGCCTCGGGCGCCGCTAGCTAGTTCTGCAGCGCTGATCTCTCGCTCCCCCAGATACTGACTTGTTCTGCAGCGTGAGCGCCGTGATGTCGGCCTGCAGCCTCGCTCGCGCGCGCTCCGCCTCCGCGTCCGCGTCGCGCCGCGCGCGCTCCGCCGCCGCCTCGGGCGCCGCTAGCTAGTTCTGCAGCGCTGATCTCTCGCTCCCCCAGATACTGACTTGTTCTGCAGCGTGAGCGCCGTGATGTCGGCCTGCAGCCTCGCTCGCGCGCGCTCCGCCTCCGCGTCCGCGTCGCGCCGCGCGCGCTCCGCCGCCGCGCCCGCCGCCGCCTCGGCCGCCGCTAGCTTGGTCTGCAGCGATGATATCTCGCGGCTTCGCATCGCTGCCAGCTTCTCCGCTGACCTGTTCAAACGATTAATTCGTCAGCTTAGTGCAACTAACTGTTTTACTATGACATTTAACGTGGTTGTGACACAGTTTGGCTATAATTAACACAGGTATCAAGTTTTATTGAGTTGGATACTGCGACTAGTTTCAATCACATTCAATGGTTTTTTTCAAGGAATGATTACAAGCATGATGCAGACCAGTCGGGCACTGATTTTGCAGTTGATGACTTCTTACAGTAAGCCGATAAATTGGTCATACAATCTATACCAGGAAAGAACATTGTGTATGAGCAAAGTATTGAGCCGATCTTGTTTTGTGCGGGACTTACTTGAAAGTAGCGAGATCGATGGCGGTGGTGTCGTGCGAGGCGTTGAAACCGCTCGTGCTGTCTTCATTGTCGTCCGGCGCCACGTACGAGTAACCTAACAGGCATAAGGTTAAGTTACTCTAAAATCATTTAAAAACTGATTTTTTTTTATGGTATAAAGTTTTTATGACGAGTACAGAATTGAGTAAACGCGAGAGAGTGAACCAAATAAAAACGAACTGTTTTCGGTTTTAAACAGTGAGACCGAGACCGGCAGTGATCTCTCGGATTCGTTTGCGTGGTCTATAAATCTGTCATACTTTTATTAGTCAACATTTCACCGCACAAATTAGATTAGTTATACTAGATTCGGGGCCTATAGCTGTTCTATAGTCTAGAGTAGATATACTTATCGGCAGCAATCCTTACCGACGAAAGGCAGTTGTCCGGCAAAAGCTGGGCGAGTGCGGAAGGGTGCGGCGGAGGGCGGCGGCGTCACTCGAGGAGGATCCGAGAAGAATGACGCGTCTTCCGGGCTGCGTACGCAGGGGACCCACGGCGGCGCCTAAAACAAACGAAAACACAATGAAGGGTTGGTGGTAGCGCATATGCCTTACGATCAGGGAGCCCCGGCTGAGCAGTCGTTTGAATGATATCTGCTCCGAGTTTTTGTAAGTTGTCTGTAATTTCATGGCTATGAGCGGGGCCACAATTGCCAAGCATGCTCCATCGTAGACCGTTGCTTATCAGGCGAGATGGCGGTCAAACGCAAGCCTATCATTAAAAAAAAAATTTTTGTCAATAACTAGGTCCCAGCATACCTGGTTCCGTACAGAGTGTACGGCGATATGCCCCAGCGCCGCGTGCTGCAGCGTGTCCAGGTAGTTGTAGCGGCGGCTCGGCGGCACGCGGAGCAGCCCGGCCACCAGCGCGCGCCACTCGCGGGACGGGGGCGCCGGCGCGGGGGCGAACGGGGGCGCGGGGTCGGGCTCGCGCTCGTATCTGGGGGGGGAACTCATTTGTAGAACAGTATTTAAACTACAACATACGACCCTGCGCTAAACCTGGCGCGGGTGCACGTGAGACTGTGTTGAAAATAGTATGAACAGCGCTACAACGCACGCGAGCGTGCGGCGATAGTTTACACGTTCAGCGCAGGGCCTAGAGGCTGGAGAAGCTGATGGTGACAAGGAAAGTCGACGGAAAATGGTCACGAGGCCGGAGCCTACAACGTTGATCTAATCAGCTTTGCACTACTCTCGCGACGAGCTGGTTGGGACAACGACAGAAGAAAAACTAACCTTTGAATATTGCTCAGGATCTTGGCAACGGAGTCGTCGTCGTCCGATGAGAATGGTCTTCGCAGCGTGACCAGCTCGAACGCAACCACTCCCAGAGACCAGTAGTCGCATGCAGACTGTACGAACAAAACGAAACATCATTACCATATGGCAAGATGATGTATTTTTAATTTTGAATTTGGGTATTTTTTGCTGTGTTTTTGTTTTATCATTTAAGAATTTATGCAATGATTATATCTTGGATATAGCCTAGTTAAGCTAGCTAGGATACATAAAATTATAACTCAAATAACTCAAAATACTTAATATTTGTTCAGTTAGAATTGTTAATGTAATGTTTTTAAAATTAGGATTTATTAAAAAATTGTCTCTGAAATAAAATATGTAGGTCTGTACAAATAAATAAAACACAAAAATTTAGTGATTAATATTCAAATCAACAGGTCATTCTAATTTTTAGGCAGTGTGCAAATTTATTAACCATTCCATTACCAGTGCTCATGTGCCTTTCTAAACAAATATAGCTACTATTTACAGTAATTCGATCATGCCTTGAATTCCTCAAAATATACAAGAGATACTGTGCGATAAAGCAATACAGTAGTAAGTAGTTATCAAGGTCAAGTTTACATCTAAGAAAAGGAAGGTTAGTGTCCAGCCCGCCTAGCCAAGTTGCAATTCGACCTACCATCGAAACAATATGGAAAAGTAGGACAATGTATAGGAATGACATTTCTGTCATAGAATATGGAATCTATAGATTATAGAAATGTCATACCTATACATTTCCCTACTTTTCTATATCGTTTCGATAATAGAATTGCAACTTGGCTAGGGCTAGGGGGGCTAAATAGAATGCTACAACCACTTAACAAAGTACTCAAGACAGTCTGGGCCTTCCTCATAAACACTGCTCAAAGTTAGCTACGGTTTAAAATGCTCCGACTTCTTGCTGATATGAAATGTCACATGCAATAACAAGACAGAATTTTAAGCAGCGACTAACTTTTAACAGGCTTAAAGTCTTACTTATAAAGCTTGCTTAAAGTTAATCACTGTTTAAAATGTCTATCTTGTTTTCGCATGTGACATTTCACATCAGCGAGAAGTTGTCAGAATATTTTAATCCGTTATAATATTTTTTTATCTATTTATTTTTAGACAATTGCCTTAAAACGTAGTCTTTGTCAGTTAATAAAAAACTTAGTCAGTAACTAACTTTAAGCAGTCTTTATAAGTATGGCACTCTATCTACATGTAAGTTTAAAGCGAAGCGTTAATTCACCCACAATGGCCTGCGTATCAATCCCGCGGCAGTACTGAGAACAGACGGCGTGCGTGGAGGCGCAGTGCGCGGCGGCCAGCAGCTCGGGCGCCACGTAGTCGGCGGTGCCGCACGGCGCGGCGGCCGAGCTGCCTTCGGAGAGCCGGGCGCAGGAGCCGAAGTCGCCGAGCTTGACGTGGCCGCATCTGTGCAGATAAAACGAGATTAATTCTTGTTTTTTTTTTATTATTTATTCTAGTGTGTACTAACTGAGGTTGTCAAACTTTACGTGGAATAAAATATTATTGATTCGTATTCCTGCGTGTATGAAATGTAGTTGCCGAGCTTTACGTGGCCGTATCTGTTCAAATGATCAATTAAAAAATTATACAGCTTCAATAACTTCAAATGCATGCTATAGCATAGATGAGTTTTTAAATGACAGGAATATTTGACAATCTATTTTAAGTTTCATACTTATTATTTTCTATACAGGGTTATTCATAAAGTGTATGCTAAGCCGAAAAGGGCTCATAGTACTTGTCATTATGAACAACTTTTACTCTGGGACCAACCCGAAATTCGCTAAAACAAAAATCACCTATTCCATAGAAAAATGTCATTGACACTCGACAAAATGTATGGGAACAGCTGATTTCTTTTTTCGTGAATTCCGGTTTGGTCCCATAATAAAAGTTGTTCATAATGATGAGTACTACGAGCCCTTTTCGGCTTAGCATACCCTTTATGAATAACTCTGTTTATTTTAATTATCTTACGTTTAATTTTTAACCATGTCATTTTTTGTAATTAGTATGAACAGTGTCACAGCACAGTAGAGACACGCAGCATTCAAACTTATAGCACCCCTCTTTTTACATAGGGGGTTAATAAAACAAGATTAATTCTTATATCCGCGCACACGCGCAAGTCGAGCTTTACGTGGCCGCATCTGTTGAATAAAATGAGATTGATTCTAATGCCTGCTATGAACTGAGGTCGTCGAGCCTTATGCCGCCACATGTGTTTAGATAAAACCAGATTGCTATAATGAGCTTATACCTTATAGAATATTAGTCATACACATTTGTATTTTTTGTGTTTGTTAATTACACAAAAAATCAATTTATCCAATTATGTCACTCTGTCTCATTTAAAAGAAAACATTTATTATGGTGTTTTACAACAATCGAAAGAGAGGCACAAAGGAAATAGGTTTAAGCTAAGGTAAAAGAAAACGAAAATGAGCTTCAAAATATTAAAAGAAAAATTCTCACAATTTTTTAGGTTGGTTTGATAGGAAAAGGAAATTACCTATCCAGCAGTATGTTGTGAGGCTTGACATCTCTGTGCACGTAGCCCATGCCGTGCAGTGCCTTCAGTGCATGTGCTACTTCACACACATAGAATGCTGCATCTTTCTCCGATATCGGGTGGTTACGTCGTGACATAAGCCCAGCGAGATCTCCACCTGAGCACAGCTCCATTACTAGGTACAGATTGCTGTTGTCCTGTTGAAAAGTATTAATTTAGTTATCACCTTTTAGGGCACTTTCATACCATATTAGTAATTAATTTCTCAGGATGACGAGCGCAGTGCTGTGCTGTGCATGCCGTGTTGAATTCTAAGAGTTCAAAATTCTGGATGGAGCAGTCCTGTTATGGGCAAACGTAATGTTTAAAATCAGGTGAGCGATTTGCTCGTTTTCTCGTCACGTCAACTCGTCACACACTCAATAGCATTAAAAAAAAAGAAGCCAAGTTATTCAGAAACAACTTGTATGATTTTGATTCAACGTCTGATTTATATTTATTTATAAATGCTAGTATGAGTTTTTGAACAAAATAAAACAAATCATTCATACCTGGAAAGCATACTGCAGCCTCGGCATCCACGGACTGGTGGCTGTGGCGAGCACATCTCTCTCATCTTCAGCACCAGAAACTCTTTTCCTTGCCAGCTCTTTCTTTACACTCTTCAAGGCATATAAATCGTTTGTTTCTTTTTCTCGTATCAACTGCAAAGAGAAATCATTGATATTCACTACAAATAATTAATTATATTGCTATACCTATCTCAAATTAAGACAGAATTCACCATACCAACACACATACTAAAAATACTGGTTAAATCCATACATTTGTGTATCGTAACTTACTTGTACTTCCCCAAAATATCCTCGGCCAATAGTCTTGATCACTTCAAAGTCTGAGTAGCATACTCGGGTTCTTCGTAGTTCAGCCAATGTACTGCGGTCTAGGGTCAAAACATGATTCAATTCAATAATGTTGATATTACTTTCATAATAATAGTAGTATTGCAATTAAAGGGAGATACAACCCACAGGCAGAGTTAAATCATTCTGGAATCAGGTAGGTTGTGGGTTGTGGTCTAGGTGGACTGCTTATTTATTTTGTGTACAAACCTAGCTAACTGAGTCAAAATAAGTACCTAAGTAGTTCGGAAAACTAAGTTTAACCTTTGCCAGTCTAAAGCAGTGTTGTTTACTTACATTTATCCACAAAAACACGAACCAGTTCGTCAGTTTTTTTGACGGGATCATCGTTACATTCATCATACAAGGCTGTGAGTGCATCCAAAAGAGCCTCGCGGTCTATTGTTTTCTTGATAAACTTAGTGGAACCACTAGCCACTTTCCCTAAAATCTGGCGATTCAACCGCGAAATACGCACTGCTATTGCTTCCTTGGATGGCTCCATCTTATCAAACAGCTGCTAAGCCGTCTACTGTACTAAAAATTCACAACTTTCGAAAGTTTCCCATGCTTCCCTTTGTTTATTTTTTAGAAAATTCAATTTATAAAATCGTAGCCCGGTACATTTGCACCGTTATTTTGAAAAACGAAATTTCAAATTTTGACATTTCAAGAATGTTGGTCTCAAGTTGACGTTTGAATAGGTATTGCCTTATCAAAAAATACAATTTTAGCCTGCCACCTTTTGTTGAGTAACTGAACTTCAGATAAAACTTTTACCTAACACCACAAGAGGACGCTAATAACTGGACTCATTACAAATGATCCTATTTTCCAGCTTTTCCGTTACACTTACGATTTTTTAATTTAACACTAACGATTTTTTTTTTATATTTATCTAAAATTCAATTTTCCCTTTTAAAGTTTAGTCATAATTAGATTTTAGACAAATCAGGAAGATTATTTATAGAAGGAATGCCCGTAACATCTGGATTAAGATGCCATCGAGAACACTTTGCGGTGAGTTAAATAGGTACGCTAAATAAACTTGAAGCTCAACCTATATACTCCATAGGCCCCAAATTCTTAATAATCAGGTAGATACTTAGACTAAACTAAAAAAAAAATATATTTTAGTCTAAGGGTAGATATAGATTTATGTAAGAACGTTATGCTTTTGTTATGAATAGATTAGGTTGTCATTAGGCTCATTAGCATTATAATTAACAATATTGGTCGATTTAGAACACGCTTTTATTAGCTTCACCTGTATGTTTGTATGTATTTTTGTAACCGACTCCTTTGAGCGCGTTTTTGACCCACTTTAAACGGTCAGATTTCTTTCAAACTTTTTAGATATATCGAGGACCGATGACAATACACTAAACAAAGCGTGTTTTTTAGTTTTTTTAACGATTAATTGTTAAACATAGATACAACTAAACAAGTAGGTACTCACATACCTACGAAACAAAAAGTTAGCCCGCGTGGACACAGGTGCTTTTAATCTTATTTTTATTCCTAAATTAAATTCGCTTTAATCACGTTGGAAGTATCAAGTTGGAGTATACTCGTATAATCATGTACCTACCTATATCCCCTACTAATATTATAAACGAGAATGTTTGTGAGTATGTTTGTTGCTCTTTCACGCAAAAACGGCTGAACGGATTTACATGAAATTTGGAATGAAGGTTGTTCATGGTCTGGATTAACACATAGACTACTTTTTACTCCGGAAAACGCGGGTGAAACTGCGGGCGCAGCTAGTAATGTATATATTTGAATTTGAAGAATAAAGAATTTGAATAAATGTATCAATTTAACTATGTGGTATGAAATGATTACCATCATCCATCTTTCTTCTTTAACCCAATGCTTGATATAGGCCTCTTTTTCCTACAGACTGTGCTATCTACCCCGGTTCTACGCCAACTGGATCTAGGTCCGACCTGCGACTAGGTCAAAACCGTTGACTTATCTCGCTGCCGGATAATAATCGACTTATCTACGAGTATGTATAAACATCTAACACACTTACAGACTCACGTACGTACGTACGTTAGATTTTTTTTCATTCGTTTTAGTTTTTTCGTAGGTAATTTTAATTATAATACCTACTTAGTTTTAGATTTTGTTTTTGTAATTGTGGTTTGCTGTGCGCGATTGGCTTTGCTGTAAACATAGCAAGCAAATAAGAATGTAAATAAAATAAATAAAACTAAACTCGAAACTCATCAATATAACTCTTAGACTAAAATAAAATAAATTTAGTCTAAGAATATAACTAATACAATCTGCGGGTAGACACACAATTATGTAACACGAGAGTAATAGCCACTGGTCAATGCTACTAACCTTTATAAATATTAATATATTTTAGTATTATTGTAAATATTAAAATATTATTATATTAATATTGTATTATTATAATTAATATATTCTTACTAAAATGACGATATAATTACTGCCGTCCACTAACTATAATGCCGTTAAGCCACAGGGGGTCGATTTTTACTTTTAAACATGATAGGATAGAGTTTAAAATTCTCTATCTACCTGTCTAACAAACGTGTTCCTATCTGTCATAGGTCCTAAGATACAAATAGCACAAACGCCGCTACATGACATTTCTTTTCAACATTACACGTCTATAAAGTCGTCATACAACATTACCTAACTAACTAGCCGCTATAATCCCATAACGACATAAATATGTATTAAAATATCAAATAATTGCTTACCTATAAAGCCGTTTATTGTGTTTTGTATGCTAAAACACAGCTATAGTACTTTAATTACTTTTAAGTTGAGGTGTGTGTTTTAATTTATTGAAAAATTCCTTAACTAAAACACAGTTACAAGAAAAACCTTCGAATAAAAGACGTTAAGGTCGCTTAACCGTTTTTTAGATAAGGATTCACCTTATTCCATTATACAATTTACTACACTTGCAAGTCGTCAAAAGAAATTCGAAAATTAATATGTATATTTTTTTATATATTTCCTCAACTTAAAAAACGTTAAGCAGCATTCCTTAATTAAAACGCCGTTATCTGCCATCACCCCGCGCTTTATTTTTTTTTGTTACACTAATATTATCACCGTAGAACAAAGAACTAGATCTGATAATCATTATCTAGTTAGTGGTAGGCTTGTGACTCCCGCGTTAATCGTCAAAAAAGATGTCTGGTTTTAGTGTTACTTTGTAACGGCGAGTCTATCGTTTTATTCTGCAAGATAAACAGTGGTTTCAACGCAGTAATTTATTTAAGATCTTCGCCAGTGTGTTATTGATATTTGCTATTGTCGTTTTACTTCATGATTTTACTCATTACTTCATCAAACCCGAAAAAAGCCCCCGGAACCGACGGGCTCACCGCTGACATCTGCGCTGCAGCCATCCGAAGCGAACGGGAAATCTTCTTAGCGATAGCAAACAAATGCTTGTTGCTGAGGTACTTCCCCAAGCAGTGGAAAGCGGCGCACGTGATTATCCTACGCAAACCCGGTAAAACAGATTACACACATCCGAACTTCCGAAGTCATACCGTCCTATAGGTCTCCTGTCCGTCCCTGGAAAAAACTTTCGGTAAACCGACTCCAATGGCATCTCCTCCCGACCATCAGTCAGAAACAGTACGGTTTCATGCCCCAACGAGGAACCGAAGACGCCCTCTATGACCTGGTAGAGCACATTAAAAAAGGAGTAAACAGCAAAAACATCGTACTCCTAGTCTCCCTGGATATAGAGGGCGCATTCGACAATGCATGTTGGCCCGCCCTAAAAGACAATCTAGCGAAGAAGAGGTGCCCAAAAAACCTCTACGAGATGGTAAACTCATACCTCAATGACCGAAAAGTCAAAGTCAACTATGCAGAAGCAGCACACGAGAGCGAAACTACCAAAGGGTGTGTCCAAGGATCTATCGGCGGGGGTCCGCCGATAGATCCTATTCCTATATCCGATAGAGCAGCGAGTTCCAGAAGGTACCCACCTTCTGGAACGTAATCCTAGACTCGCTGCTGCGACTGCTGGAAGCAGAGGGAGTAGTGCTCAAGCCTTCGCGGATGACGTCGTTCTCGTGTTCACAGTCAAACATCATCGAGCAGCAGGCCAACAACACGTTGGACATGATCGTGAAATGGGGAAAACGTAACAAGCTCAACTTTGCAGCGCAGAAGACTAATGCGATGCCCCCAAACCTGGTCATGTCTGGCATCCAGCTTAATCTCGTCGAAGAAGTCAAGCTGCTTGGCCTGTTGATCGACTGTAGGCTCAATTTCAAAGGACACGTGAAAGCCCAGTGTAAAAAGGTGGCGGATATCTCCAAACAGATTGCACGTGCGGCGAAAGTGACCTGGGGTCTAAAGAGCGCGATCCCGAGAACCATCTACGAGTACGTCGCAGTGGTGGAACCCATCATCATGTATGCCTCAAGCGTGTGGACGCAGGCGGTAGACCTCGAGGAAAACAAGAAGCACTTGAACTGTTTATAATTGTAGGTAATGTAAGAGCGGTTTATTGTGTGTATACTTTTGTTTTGTAAACTTACTTGATAAGGATCTCAAAGCCATATTTTAAAAAGTCTGATAAGAGTTAGAATATTACTAAACCAATCCCCAAATTATTTGTAATGTTTATTAATTAATTTATTTATTATTATATTTATTTATTCTTAATATATAGCAGAAACCGAATATTATGTATATATTACATTCTTTTTAACTAGAATTGCAAAATTCAATAATAAACATATCTTTTATGTTAGATAATTGTAGTTGTAATTTTCAAGTTAGCTTATTTTGAAATGGTATTCTCAATTAATAGTAGTAAATGCTTAACTAAATAGTGGCTATGTCCCAGATATTTTATGTTTAACTGCTTTAAAGATAAGTATTTGAATGTAATTAACGGCATAAATATTTTTTTTTACATAAGTTATCCTTAATGCTTGTTAAGAATGTGGCTAAAATACATTAACGGCATTTTAGTTACGTAATTTAAGTTAATTTTATGAAACATAAATTTCAATAGTCAGTTACCTAAAAACACTAAGCTAAAATGCCGTTACGGTGAACTTAACTGCATTTTAGCGTTTGGTTTTCACTTTTATCAAAATTTAAAGCACAGCTATAAAGCAAAAAATGTATTTTACATTTAAATAAACAAGTGTATTTATTTTAAAGTACATTTATTAGAAAGTACTATAAAAAACATGTATTTCTATATCAGGAAGTCTCGTATAAAGTTTATGGTTATAAAGTAGCATTCATTTTAAACATCTCCCGCGTTTTTTGCTGATATCTCCAAACTTGGTTTTGAGGCTTAACGGCATTATAGATAGTGGACGGCAGATTAGGCACCCAAACATTCTGCATTATCGTCTATTTTTTTCGTGATCGCATTCCTCATTTATATTCATATTTTATCAAATGCTATTTACCTACTGCGACAAAGCTGTTCGTGCAAAAATCGCACTAATATAATATTATATTAATATATGTGAAAGTTTGTCTGTATGTTTGTTACTTTTTTACGCTGAAAAAGCTGGACGGAGTTATATGAAATTTGGAAAAGAAATAGCTTAACAAAAGTTAAGCTAAAAGTTAAGTTCAGGGTGTAAATACGTTGAATCTAAAAAGATTCAACGTACTTACACCCTGAATTAACACTTAGGTACCTACGCTATTTTTCATCATCGTCATCATCACCACGCAGGTGAAACCACGGGCGTCGCTAGTATGAAAAATATAATGAATGATGCCTTGTCTTGCCTCACTATCAAATAGGTACTCTATTCTAATAAAATAAAATTGACTTTAGCGATTCATTGACCATGATCATTGCTTTTGTGACTGTAGGTGACCCTACCAGCCAATTAGTTATAGAATAACCTTTTACGGTTACAACAGTTTTAGTGCCTGCCTCCATTGAAGTTTGTATACAGGTAATAAAGAAAAGGTATGGTACTCAACATCATAAACAGTTTTTATTATAGGACCAACGCTAAAATGACGAAAAAAACAGTTCCATACACTTTTTCGAGTGTCATTGAACGTTTTAAAGGAGCTGTTGTTTTTTTCGCTATTTTCAGTATTGCTCGCATAGTAATTTTTATTCATAATGACAACTACTATACGCCTTATTCGGCTTAGCATATCCTTTCCGTATAACCTTCTGCAACACTTTTTTATGTTATGTATGTATGTTAGCTCCCACACTAGGAATAAATCCTATGCCCATCAAAATCTTACCCATCTACACCAGAAGCAGGTTTCTCTAAGGCAGATAATTAAAAAGCTATAAGTACGGCAGCACATCAAGCGAGCGATTTGGATGTCTCAACACTCAATCATATAAAAAAATAGAAAAAAAACTTGCCAAATTCAATCCTAAATTCGAAAAAAAAAATTTACAGTTAGTCTCATAGTAAAAGTTCCTCAGAATAATGACCGACGTGTTTTTGGCTAAGTACACCAAGCTCATATCCCGAACCTACGTAATGGGTTGATTACATGTAGACTAATACAGTGGCGAGACAGTAAATGGGCACAATCCGCCGAGCAAACAAATAATGGTTCTAATAGTGACTGTCTCGCCTCGTCAAATTGTTGTACAACCGAGTCCTCTGCCAAGGGCACTGTCTCGCCACTGTTCTCGTTACGTGTAATTAACCTATAAGTAGTAGCACATAGTATAGATAGATAGATAGATAAACTCTTTATTGTTCACACCAAAAATTACAAACAAAAGGATTACAACACCTAAAACTAGTGCGACAACTGGCGGCCTTATCGCTAAGAGCGATCTCTTCTAGGCAACCTTAAGATGGAGAGGATGGATACAAAAATAGAAAAACGGGGTGTGCGTAACATATTGTTTAGACATTATCTCAAGTGAGCGCACGCCCTTACATTTTCCTCACCAACGATTCTTTATAAACGTGCTTATTCTCGATCCGCGCGCAGTTGAAGTCCTTACTCAGCTCGAACGCCCGAACTGGGACAGACTGTTTGTTGGTTTTAACACGTTTTACCTAAAAGTAAACTAGAGGTTATACAAGTTAGCTCACTTTTACCTAACAGTAAACTGTGAGTCCAGAGTTATACGAGCTAAGTTACTTTTACCAGGCATCCAGACACCTACAACCCTGTTATACGATTATACTTACTTTTGCGTAAAAGTTGACTGAAACTGTGAGTGGCCATGGCGTTTCTGCAAGGACCCTCGTTGAAGCAGGAGGAAATGATGCAACAGGAGCTCGGGGAGGGGCCCGGGGATATGCAGCGGTGCGTGAGGGATCTGCAGAACATGCTCGCTGCTTCGCCCTACTTGCCTGAACCGGGGACTTTTGGTATGTTCAATTGTTTATTATTTTTTGTTTGGCGATGTTCTAGGTTTGCTTTCCTTTACCCAGCAGTGGGACAGCATAGGTTAATTTAAAAAAAAAAGAAGGTCACTAAAATAATAATCAATTATAACAAAACCACGTTAGTTTTTCATGGTAGGTATAAGTAATGTTTTAACTTTAACTTATCAGGCCCTTTTATTAAACCTATACAAATTCATTCGATTTAAACATTAAAAATAATTTCATAAAATAAAAATTTGAAGAATGCCATGGGTGCTCCATCGTAGACCGCATCATTGCTTACCATCAGGCAGGATGGTGGTCAAACGCAAGCCTATTTGAATAAAAAAAGCTATTTCTACAAAACTGTCTAAAACGCCTGAATTTATTGATTTGTGTGAGATTTTTAGCAGGCATCGGAAATTCTAACCCATCTGGGTTAGAATTTGGTTAGGAACTCACGTTCTTGATTAAACCGGCAGTGTTTTTAAATTCCATATGTTTATGAGGTTTTTGCTTCCTCGTTATAAACTCTTATTGTGAACAGTTTATACCTATATATAATAAATGTTAAATAAGTACACCCATGAAATACAATTAGAAGAGGCCTAATAACTATACTATATTATAGGCGGCCTAAGAACTCTAACACCAGGGCCAACCATTTGGCCTATTCGTACTTCGTTAATAAAGCTAAAGTATCCAAGATACATACTTATTTCTGGACTTCTAAAATTATTAAGTATATTGATAGGTAATATCCAAATGAATAGTAGATGGATAGAGGATACCGGCGACTGGAACCGCAATTCCCGCAGTCCCAGTCACCAGTATCCTCTTGGATGCTAGTTGAATGGTACGTAAAACGGGGTGAATAAAATCGCAGGGATGAATAGATACAAAACTAAAAATGTTTTCTACAGACTAAAGCCAAATATTTCGAAAGAGAAAAGTACCGAAAGTTTCGAAACCTTCACCCTCTTTCACCTTTCTTTGTTCTTTTTCAAAATTTTTGGCTATTGTCTGTAGAAAATCATTTTTAGTTTTGTATCTATTCACCCCTGAGATTTTATTCACCCCGTTTTACCGATATAGTAGGTTTTACCTATTAAAATGGAAGACAAAAATTATAATTGGAAAAACCAAAAACTCAAAGGAAAATTTAATGATAGGAAAACGTGATAAGCGAAGGTCACGAAGAGTTAATCGAATCTAATCAATCGTTTACCTTATAATATATTATAAGGCATTTAAGTTTTATATCTAAAACATCACCAGAATATTCGAATTCTTTTCACGATTCAATAGCCTCATTTTTGTAAACTGGTTCCATCACGGATATTATTTCCCATAAATGTTTTAATATATGTTATATATGTTTTAATATAATGGTGAGATATACTTGTAAGTATATTAAAATCGAGTTTAGTTATTCGTGATAAGGTGACTTTAGTTCCGAAACGAGTCTATCTATTTTTAAATGAAATAACATAAAATATAAAATGACAATTATGTTAAGTAAATTGTACTTAGCTAAATGAAACAAGAGGAAGACACTGACTTCCAAGACACGAGTTTCCCACAACCTGTTCGGAAGGCAGTCATTATAAAAGTAAACTTTTTTTCTGAATAAAATATTTAGACTTTATTAATTTTAAGAACTCTAGACTCTACCCGTAGAAGTTGTCTACATTTATTTGTCAGGAAATATTGAACTTTAACTAATTAAGTTAGAGCGTATATTCTGCTCTTTATTCCACACTATTTTTTTCTGACTATAATTAAACTTCAAGGGAGTAAGATTAGACCATGAGAAAAAATAATATTCGTAATAAAATTTGTATTTGACATTCAGTATACATTGATGTACCCATATTTGAATAAATTATTTTTATTTGAATTTGAGTGACCGTGTTAATCTGTAGCGCGCGTGAGCAAATTCCCTGCTATAGCCAAACCGTTTATCTTAGTCCTCGCCTGCGCGGTAGTGCGCCTGCGCGATAGTGCGCGTTAGTTAAGTAGTAATGGCACAAGTTGAACATTCTTGCGACAACGTGGTTTAACGAAATTATAGTTCTATGTGGTAGAATGGACCAAGCTAGTTGAATTTAGTTGAAATCTCTGAGCCCGCCCTGCGGTTGTCTTAATTACTCGTATTGTGGTTGTTGTAACACAAGTTGGTTAGATCTGCTTTGATTCGTTACAAAGTCAGATATTTCCAAGACATATTTTAGTTTTGTAGGTGACATCATTGCCATTAGGTACTTTGTTCGTCTCAAAAATGTGGAAAAGCTATAAAACTACAAATAAAACAAGTTAATAAGTAATTGATAAAGTTAATAAGTCTACCAAACTGCAAAGTTAGAGCCGACTTTAAGGTGAACTTTGGCCTTAACCATTCAAAGAACCCCGGGAAGGACGACGTCTATAAGCAATGTTCGGGACAGTACCTATTTAGTTGTCCTGCAGAAAGCCGATGCTTAGATCATACTGAGGGCTCCAGTGTCCTTGAGACTTTAGAATCCCCGAGCCCTCTGATAAGAACCAGAACAAGCCACTGATGAGGGTCTGGTTAGATTAGCCTTTACCCTTTTTTATTCTCTGATAGGGTTTAATTTTACCGCCATTTCGCCTGATGGTACGAGTAAGCAATGATGCGATGGAGCACGTTTGCCTAGAAGAAACTGATACTTATATATGTATAATAGTAGTTATACTACATTTTCTGGTGTTATTTTTTATCCCCAATAAAGGGCTCAAGTTTAAAGACACAGTTGACAGATCTAATTTGTCTAAAAGTATTGATGTCCATGTCTAATAGGCTGCAATAACAAAGATAGATTTATTTTTAGTTAGTTTGTTAGCAGATGAACAAGTAACGCCAGATTTATTAAATTAGATTAGGTCTGTCTAATTAAGCCTTTAAACTTAGGCCCCAATGTACTTGATGGTACTATAAAGTACCTACACTAGGTATCCTAACTAAATTGTAAGGGCCGCTGGCCGCCACGCACTGATAACAGTTTCGCAATCACCTGCACTTTGACAATTACTCCTCTAACTTGGTCAAGGCGTGTGTAAACATACGTAATTTGAGACGATCATGTCATGAACTGGTGTCTTATTATCATGCCTGCAGCGTGCAGTTAAGAAACACCGCGGGAAGACCATCCATTGTCCAAAACAGTGGAACCCTATTCTTGAGCGTTCGAGATTATCTCCGTCACTTGCACTGTCATGACATTTCTAATGAGAGCTAAAGTGGCCGAGACAATATCTTACTCGTCAGAATAAGGCCCCTGATATTACCTAAACAGTAGAATTATGGAAACTGGCGTTGTTTAGACGTGTTTTGTTTATTTAGCTAAACAGGCGATTTGAAGGCGAGTGACGTAGTTCCTTATTGCGCTTCAGGATTTATTTATACGCTGATGTTTTTTTATAGTAAAATAGATACCGACTTGACTTAAATTCATGTAATGTATGTACCATGTACATTATATAATTACGAATGTATGTATGTCATTGTTTGTGTTTAAACAAACACAGTTTGATAGCTGACCGAGAAAGCTCTTAATCGTGAGAAGTTTCGGCAAAGGCTCAAGATGATAATAATAATAATGTTTATGTTCATATGTGGATGATCCGCCTGGACCGTTTACGATATGTGCGGAATTTTGTTAGCGTGATCCCGAGTGCTATACGCTTTACAGTCGTTATTTAGGGTTCCGTACTCAAAGGGTACAACGGGACCTTATTACTAAGACTCCGTTGTCCATCCTTCTGCCTATCTGTCATCAGGCTGTATCTCATGAACCGTGATAGTTAGACAGTTGAAATTTTCACAGATTATGTATTTGTGTTGCCGCTATAAAAACAAATACTAAAACACAGAATAAAGTAAATATTCAAGGGGGCTTCCGCTTCCATACTAAAACGTAATTTGATTGTTGTTTTTATCAATATCGGTACAGAACCCTTCGTGCGCGAGTCCGACTAGCACTTGGCCGATTATTTTTATTCTTTCGATAATAAGACTTGTTTTTTGCTAATCACTGGAATTATACATAATCCCTGCTATTAAGTAAGCAATATAGTAGTCTATGATTAATCTCGCAGGTCAACTTATAAATTTAATAGCAATCATAAACACGTGCATTAATAATAATCATATGTACGCTACCGGTCTGCAAATTTTCCTAACGAGACGATTGTTAAACTTGTTTTATTCAGTTTTGCTTAATGAGTTTTATGGATGGCCCTCAAACTCAGACTTAGCATTAAGGTAGAGATTAACGGTTGTTATTTATATATCTTCGGAACTTGAGTTTTTGGACAATTTATTCTAATTTTAAAATCAGCCAGTAAATTTTTAAAGAAAACATAAAGGACAAAAATTTATAAACAATATTCTTCTGTATTTACATCTGAAATTAAAATAAGCTGAAATAACAAACTAAAATAACTAGAACAAAGAAATTTACAAAACTAAAAATACATTTGTTTTTAATAAATTTTTGTTTAGATATTTTTATATTTGATAAAGACAGTCCCCTATCTTGTTATTTATTTTATGCTATTGGGAAATGAAAATGAAAAAAATAAAGCTAGAAAAATAAATTAAATTATTCTTTGATAGTTTTAGTCAATTCAAACTTCAACTTAGTCTTAGCCATGTCGATACCCTCTACACAACCTGCTCTCATTATCATAACGGCATAGCATCTAGAATGTGCATTTTTTATAAGGTTGCCACTTGCCACTGTTGCCAACCGTGCCAATATTTATCAGGATTATATGGCGGAGCTATCCAGAGCTTTTAGATTTTATTTCTCAATACGTTGTCTGGAAAAAAATCACGTTTAGTGGTAACACCGCCCTTACTTTGTGCATTACATCTTTTACTGGCATATTTATTTTTACAAACAGCCTTCTAACAGTATATTTAAATAAAATATGATAAGTACAAAAAAAAGTACAATTAGGCCAACAAAAGTTATCACTAGTACATACCTCTTCGATTTTACCTACTGTGTTTGCACTTTAATTTGTGGTAACATTAAAGTGTATCGTATTGTTTTATCCCGAGCATAGACTAAAGTAAATTATGATGAAAACCCTAACCAGCCTTCCGCCTTGATATTAATGTCAAGTTCATCATCAGACCTTCACAACTGCATCGGTTATGCAATCTATTTAATTACATGTTTGTCTCGTTTGATTTGCATCAACATAGTCTTGGACGCTCAACAATAGGTTGCTTCAAACGTTTGATGCAAGATTGGAAATAAACCATAGATTGTAGTTAGTGTGTTGATAAGTTAATGTTGCCATTATAAGGATACGTCAATAAGTTATTGATTGCTTCAAATGAGGAAGTTTTAATCGTGACGTTACGATATAAATCTACGGTCTACGTCATTGCTTGGCCCAATCAGTTGGCATACTTGTTATTTGTTTATTTTTACTAATATTGCGAATGACACATCATAATCTTGTTCTATTATAATAACTCAAAGCTTTATTAATTAACTTAACTTTATTTAAAAAAGTTCCATGTAAACTTTTGTTACGTGGTACTACTGACCAGAAAAATTCAGATTCCAGAGAAATTCAGATTCAGATGTATTTTCTGATCTATACTAATATTAAGAGGAAAGATTTGTATTTTTGTATGTTTGTGTGGAATAAACTCAAAAACTACTGGACCGATATCAAAAATTCTTTCACCATTCGAATGCTACATTATCCCAAAGTAACATAGGCTATATTTTTTTCTTTTTTTTATCCACAGCGAAGCGTGGCAGGGAACAGCTAGTTCCTAATAAAAGACATCAACGCGCGCTCTGGACTTTTAGTGACATAATGTAGGAAAATTCACAAAATACAGGAAAAGTGTCACATTACAATAGGTACGAGTATATTCATTTTTGTTTTAATATGGATTTTCATCGTCCCCAGACACGAAATTCCTGGAGTTATTCGTGGTCGGCTGTCGAATGGACATGGAGCGCGCGCGCAGCAAGCTGGAGAACTTCTGCCTGGCGCGCGTGCGGCACCGCGACCTGTACGAGTACCGCTCGCTCACCGAGCCGCCGCTCAACGACGTCTGCAACTTTATGTGAGTATCTAGAGATATCTAGTGCATCTTGAGACACGGTGTAGATGTGGGACGTAGTATGGATATGGAGCATGTATGCAGCAAGCTGGAGAACTTCTGCCTGGCGCGCGTGCGGCACCGCGACCTGTACGAGTACCGCTCGGTCACCGAGCCGCCGCTCAACTTTACGTGAGTATCTAGAGACTATTCTCTCGATTAGTCTATATTTATCTTACTTTATCTACTTTCAAACTAATCGAGGCAGTAGCAAGCAAGCATATCACTTAAGAACGGCTAGTTCGATTTGGCTAAAAACTTTTTGCGAGGTGCAAGACCCTAGAGTTTAGATTCTGAGGCATAAACCTGCGAGTTCAAAATCTGGGTACAAAGTCTCGGGTATCAACCAGTTACTAACTGAAATTGATACGTCAACTTGATATACTGGGACCCGAACATATTCTTGGACGCTATTATATACAATTAAATATTTAGGATATCTCCGTCATTCTCACTCTCATGACATTTCTAATGAGAGCGACAGTGACCGAGATATCTCACTCGTCAGAATACCCCTGTTCGTATGATCTTGGAATAGGCAGTTAGGTCACAAACCGGACTTTACACTGCAGCTAAGTAATGCTAATTATTTTAGAAAATTTAGGATGGGCGTGGTAACTCACGCTAAAAATGGAGCTTGTTTTTCCATTTTCGGTTATAAGGTAGGTAGAGGTTGTTGTCAAGCTGAGAAGTTGTAACTTGTTACATAATAACATGCAGGGTATAGTAAGGGGTCGTCCAGTAATCACGTGATGTTTTTAGCAACTTTTTCATCCCCTTTTTTTTTCATTCCCTGGTGATATTGTGACATTTCGTGATGTTTTTTTATGCTATTGAGTGACGAGACGAGCAAATCGATCGCCTGATCTTAAACCTCACGTTTGCCTATGACAGGTCTGCACCACCCAGAATTTCTTGCGCGGCACAGCACTGCCCTTGTCACCCTGAGATATAAAATGGGTGGATGGGTGGTTTTCCCCACCCTTCGAGCCTCACGTGATTAATGGACGATCCCCAAGCCGAGATGTTATTGTAGAGCTATTGTAATTTGTAACATAATAATATGCAGGGTATACGGTAACAAGTGCGTCATACCGTAATGTTATGTTCTTAGATTATATATGTTTCATGTTTGTCTACATAACAAGATTAACAAGGTAATAATGGAAGTCATTTAGTTAAAATATTGTCATCAACATTTTTAATGTGACGTCTCTATTTAAAAATTTTAAAACAATAAAGGCGTTTATTAGACCCAAATGGACGCATAATCTCATACAATTTTGTAGGTAACTATAACTTAACCCAGAATAATTAACTTATGCTGTATAGCATTTATCAGTGGCAGAGCGTATAACGGACACTTATCAAGCAAAAATGTGTGCAAAACTCATGAATATTTACAATTTTTCAAACATTTTCGGGCACTCGTAAAAAGTTAGAGGATTTGATTACAGCGAATACGTTTTCTGTCTTCAATTTGTTTTGTTTCTGTTGACATTTGCAGTGGTGTTTTACTCTCCTTTTATTAATAAACCTTCTTGTATTCCCCAGTGACATAGTATCCATGCCAAAGCTAACGGATGAAGGGTTCCGCGTGACCATCTTCAGGATCAAGGCGGGGTACCCCGAGAGCTCCGGTGACATCACGGCGGCTGTTCGCGCCGTCCTGCTCCTTTGTGAGGCGAGGATGAGAGACGAGCAGAGGATCGCTGGGGACGTGTTCATTTATGAGGTTAGTTCATCTATTGTAACTAGATATTTATGTAAAAAACGAACTCATAGTACTCAAGTATATTTAATATTTTTTATTTATACCCGGATCAAAATACGGGACTAGTTACAACGAACAAACAAATACTTAACTTCTTACAAATACAGGGTTGTAAGAAAAGGGTATGCTAAGCCGAAAAGGGCGCACAGGGCTCATTGTTATGAACAACTTTAACCCTGTAAAAGTAGATTATTCTTAGGTATTATTTATTCGTACATGTACTTGCAGCTATTTTGCAACTAGTCCCTTATTTTGATTCGGGTGAAAAAAAACATTAATTATACAGGGTGTAGATTGTAAAAAAATTAATTCTTGAAAATATTAGTTATGGTTATATTTAAAAAGACCGACAAAGTAATTAAAATTATAGGTATCTCTTCTGATCAATGATTAATTTAGCTTGCAGCAAATACATAGCTAATTACTATATTAAACGTAAATAGACTATGATTAGAGTCTTTATTTGTTAGGATATTTTTCAGCACTGTCCCTTACGTACTGTTATAAAACATTTTTACTCATACACGATGTTTCTTAAATACAAAAAAAAAACTTGCCAATCTATATTTTTCTAGGTATAATAAATATTGCATGTTGTTTTCATTGTACATATGTATATTTTAGTTCTAGGTAAGTAATGTACTGTACCATAAAGTCGTAGTAGTTGACCTTCGCGTTTGCGGGATATGGATCAGCTGTTTTGAATTAGCAAACCGCTTGTTTTGCGGTTTGATACTCTATTTGCGTAACAAGCAAATTAAAATAACTTTAACATCATATTATGTGGATTAAAATAGACCAGTAGTTTTTTTTGTTTATGTTGTATACTCGTTTAGTAGTCGGTTCTATAATTATCTGATTAGTCGTACTTTTCCGTTGGATAACCTTGAGCACAATGTTGCCATTTGGTTTGATATTTTGAGTTATAGAAGTTTTAATTAATTTTTAACAAAAAAGTTGATAAACCGGTTTCTTCTATGATATAATTTCTCAATAATTTTGTTTATTATGTTTTATTACACCTACGCATTGAAAAAAAAAAACAAAGACTGGAAAATATTTTAATAATTTAAAAACGCTCATACGTTTTGATTTATGAGGTTTTGATAAAAAAAGCTATAAGTTTTTTCTTGGATATATTTTTTGAAGTACTAATATTATATTTATATTCTCGAATATTTTATCTCTAAACAACTTATAAAACTTAACTAAAAAAATATAAATATCCAACTATGTATTTATAACTAGTTAGAGATCCGTTATTTATTATGGGGTTAATGTGCTACTTTACCTTCGATCGACATTGTTGTACAGGATGGTAAGGATTTTACAAGATATAAAATACCTAAATAATAAAAAGTTATTAGTATTTTGTTATTTGTAGTACATACTTGCATTGAACATTAGTATTACCATATTATTATTAGGTACACTTAAACAAATTTATCAAGTAAGTTTATCCTTACTAACTTAACGATGTATGTACATATACGTAGGTAAATATAACTTTAATTAAGTAAACATATACGATGATGAATACAGCATAGAAGAGATTAATGAGAAGAGAAAAGTGATCCTTTCCAAACTGTAAGACAAAAAATATGTTTTGTCTTGATGCATTTAACAATTTAAAAACGACACTTACAAAGTAAATAGAAATTAAAGATAATAGAGAAATATAAAAATATAAGTTATTTACATACTCCTCGTCCTCGTCCATGTTTTGTTCTCACTGGATTTATTGCGACGCTTTTTTGGACCAATCAGAATCATAGGTGTGGCAAATTGTCAAAACATCCTGTATAGCGTCGTCAACCGGTTCAACTACACAGATGTATCTAATTAATCATTAATGGGCCACTATTTCTCAAAGAAGGCAGACTCGTGCCATAAATAAATACATAAAAACAAAAACTTGTCTCCATAAATGCCTCTTAGCACTCCTACCGAACTGATTGAATGCCCTAGAATACTCTTTGCGTGGCCCGAGGTTCTGATACTATTAATGAATAGACGATACGAAAAATATATTTACATACATGTGAAAAATAAATACAGAAATAATTTTAGAGAGCAATGTAATGTATGTAATAGTCTTGGCTGCTTCAACCTGAGACTGAGAGGTAAGCAGCGCACTGAAGGTTGAAAATGTAGAGAAGCGGCGGTAACCTCGACCACATCGTCGCTTCCCATCAGATGAGATTGTGGTTAAACGCATGTCTAGTTTGTTGTAAAAAAAACTTTCAATTTAAACAATAGTGTTTTTTTGTTTTTCAAAGGTATCCCAAGCACGCAGCTCCATGGTGGCCCGCGTGGCGACCGCCGTGAGTGCGGTGCGGCGCGGCATCCAGCTAGCGCAGGTCGCCTACCCGCAGCGCCTCAAGAGGATCCACGTCGTCGCCGCGCCGCCCTTCATCATGTCCTCGCTGCAGCTCATGAGGAGCTTCGTCAATGAGAAAGTTAAGAGACGGGTAAGCAGATGAGATTTTTTTCATCTCTGTCTATAATTTTATCTTTCATTTTTACTCGCCAAAAATGACGCTGCGTAAAATATCATGAATAATAAATAGGTCATATTGTTTAAATATGTATTTATATTTTCAAACTTTGAAAATTCCCTACTAGGCGGCAGAGATACGACTCATAATTATGTAGGTATGGATTATGATCACCCTAAAATAATTAATTATTTTTATTCAATACATTTATTAATTTAAATAACATGCGAATCCAACTACACTACGCGTGTAAGATAAAATCAGTCGAACTGTTTAGAAGTAAACAACATAATAATTGTGTGGCACAGAATATTGAATAGTATAGGTAACAATAAAAAAAACTTGCGTTCTTATTTTCTAAAATAGTGCCCTCTTTCTGAGGCAGTCGGGTACAATTTTGTATGGGACATATTTTTTTCTAATACATAGTGTTGATCAATTTGTAGGTAGGTACTGTTGAGTATTTATCAATAATTTTTTTTATGCGCTTTAATAGGTAGCTTTAGGACGAAACTACGCATTATGTGTATTTTTTGTACGATTTGCAATAAATTAAAAAAGGATGAGTTATAAAAAGGTTCTATAACATTAATTTATTTTTAGCTTTTGTTTTGATTACGTAAGGTAATTTATTGATGTAATTATTTTTGTGAGTAAATATACCAATTGGCTTTTGATTAGGAAAATTTGCGTTGATTTTTTTATCACGAGGTGACGTAACTTTAAAGAATTCAAAGGTTATGTAACTTAACATACTTACGAGTGTGTTAAAAGAGTATTTCAATAAACGTCACGTATTGATATAAAATAGCAATTGTAGATTTTTAATATTAGAGGTAGATGTTGTTTGCAACTACTTATTAAGTACTTCAACACATTACATATCCATAAAGACTTTATGGATATGTAATGGAAGAGATGTTAAGGAAGTTTTAATGTCTACGCCAACTGAGCAAGTATTTATTTATAGTTTCCTACGAAAAAACATTCTTCTTTGAGTTCAATTGCTCTTTTTGGATTTTAGAGATCGAACTTTTGTCATGAAAGATTTCTCGTTTTGTTTTTGTTTTATTTTTTTATCTTTATCCTACTAAGTATAAATTATTTGTCATGACTGTCTTCGTCTCAAATAAATATCTATCTTTAGTTATATTTCAAACATTTTCTTGAAAAGAGAAAAATAAAGTTAAACCAATTTCTAGTCGATTATTACCAAATAAAACACCCGCTATTGGTGCGGTAATCTTTATGCAGAAAAAAACTTCTCAAATCTGCCTGTTTACCGCTCTTTTATTGAAAAAAAATCTTTTGACATACATTTTAAGAGAGTTGTTATTCTGGGCTGAGTGTGAGCTGTAGTTAAATTTCTAGGCGGACAACCATAAGTCAAATACAGGGCTATAAGGAACGGGTATGCGAAGCCGAAAAGATTCTTAGTGCTCATCATTATTAACAACTTCTACTATGGGACCAACCCTGAAATCGCGAAAAAAAATTAGCTGTCCCATAAATTTTGTCGCGTGTCATTGACATTTTTATGCATTTTCGGCTTCGCATACCCGTTCCTTATAACCCTGTAAATGTAATCATAAATGTCATCGGAAATAACTTTTCCTTCAACCACAACAGTACGGAGAAAATTATGACGCCTTATAAATGTAGAAGGTAATTTAAAACTTAAGCTTCAGATTAAAACGAAATAAATAACCGACCAACTTATTTGTGAGTTGAGTGGGGGAGCCACTATCATACTTCCTTTCCAAAACAACCACTTTTCGTAGGCTATCCGTTGTCATTTCTTAGTTTCATCATTTGGCCGCTTCACAGATAAGTTGGTAACTGTGGAGCTAATAGTTCAACTCCAATGAGTCAGAATAAGAAGGCCCTGACAGTGCATTGTTTTCAATGCAATTTGCAGAAAAGATTAAAGAATGTCAGAGTCATTAAATACAACAAATACCGCCATTGGCGGAGCGGATATTACTTTTGTTAAGTTCAAATAAGAAGTTAAAAGATCAAGTCAGTTCTAGAGTTCCAGTAGATATCATATTATAATAGTATTTAATATATTATAATAAGTTCTACCTGTCTATCCCATATGGTGGTATCATAATTTATTGTTCTTAAGTAGTAAAAAAATCGATTTAAAACTTTTGATGATACCTACACACAAAACATAAAAACATCTGTTATGTAGGTATGCGTTTGACACGCGCAGTGGTAGGGTTCCATTCATCTATGTTATAAATAATCATGGACTATAGTCGTCACAAAATAAGAAGCCCGTTTGGACGTTTGTCATTGCGACGTAACTAGTAATGTAACCATACGACTCGGTACTCGATACTCACGATAAATCAATTCAAGTTTGTATGAGTATTTGATCGATTTGATTTTGTATTGTTAAGTACATTGGATTAAGGTTACGATTATTTACATAATAATTAATTGGTTACAAGTTACAACACTAATATTTGAAAAAAGAAGACTGAGAACGTAACTGTTTTTGAGAGTTTCGTTATAATTTGACATTACATGCTACCATAAAATATGCGCGAAAAGCGTTCCAAATTACATTCTACGATCTTTCTCAAGTGTCCAAACGGGCCTCTTATTTTTTGACGACTTTATCATACGACAACCCATCTAATTATAGTCCCGAATTCATCTACAGCATTTTTGTGGCATGGTAATTTAAATCTTCCTAAGTACCTACCTAAGTACTTATCTATTCCATTTTCTGTTGTTACAGTATCTAGTCCATGCAAAAGTAGAAGAACTGCTCGAGCATATCCCGGCGCGCGTGCTGCCCGCCGAATGGGGCGGCCAGGAAGCCTCCATCGACACCATCGCCAAGAAGTGGAGGACCAGGATCGATGAGAGCAGAGACTTCCTCCGGAACCTCAACGAGCTCTGCCAGAGAACCCCCGCCAAGGCCTCAGACGCGGACATCTATGGAACTGTGGGCGCGTTCAGAAAACTGGACATCGACTAAAGCGACGTTATTTGTCAGGCTGTGTTTATTTATTCGGTCTAACCGATGTACAAGTGTTTGAGCAAGAGGCTGTGACTATTTCTATCACAGAAAAGAGTGAATGAATCGTAGGTACTTATTGAATTAACCCGAGATCGTTGGTACCTACTTAGGTATTTTATCTTACTATATCTTGATTAAACTTACAAAAAGGCTTTTAGAAGCTATGCATTATACCTACTGTAGAGTGAATGGCATTTATAAGTTAGGTTAGCTAAGTAAGTAACATATTGTAAATATTTTGATGCATTCATTCGGGTAAAATGACAGGTTACAACACTACCTCTGAAACTAGCCAATCACAGAAGAGCGCGGGAATTTTTAGAGGCCTGTGATTGGCTAACGACAGTGTGAAATAAGGATGTACTACACAAATAGCACTCACTGTTGTGCACTAATCGATGATCTAAATCCAAGTTCTTAATTTTAACATTTCACCAAAGAAATTGATAAATGTAAGAGCCAGTGATTCAGTTTGACATATGAAGTGCTAAAATATTGTGTCAAGAGCTAATCAAGAGCCATGCTCTGAGATAGAATAACAATTTTGAGAATTATTTACAACAATGTGATAATTAAGTAGGTAGCTATAAAATTACATAACAACATATCCTCAGCTATAATGTAAGTTTTTGTATGATGTTTAATGGAAAAAAGTTACTTTACGCTTAATACTAAATTTTGTAAGAGTATTCTTTTATTTAGGTCTATTAAAATGTACCTAATGTGGGTTAGTTAATTTTAAACTTTTGATTAAATATTTCAACAAACACATTTTATTTTAGTTACTAGTACTACCTTACTTACTTACGGGTAACTACCCTAGCCTAAAGTGTATTCAGTGGCGGATACAAATAGGCGTGGGGGATGTAAATGTCTCTAGGTATTTATTTTCTGTGTCAGACACTACTTACTTACCAGGTACTTACTACTCGCAATCTTCCAGAAACTTACTATAAGTAAGCTACAAGAGCACAATAGATAGACTTGCTACCTGGCGCCTTACGCAGGTCGTCGCTCCACCTGGACTCAGGGCGCCCTACTTTACGTTTGCAAGTGGATGCGTAAAGATCGTGCCATGTGGCGTTCTTTAAAAGCCTATCCAGCCGTTAACAAACATAAGATAGGCTAATGATGATAATGATAAATAGACAGACGGAGAAGTCTTACCTAAGGGGTTCTAATACCTTTTGTCACGAAACCCTAAAAAACATTTACCATGATCGTTTTGATCTTGAATACATTTTTGAATGTTTTGGATTTTTTATCAAACTTGTTTTCGCAGTAGGTATACATTTTTGAAGCCATATCGAACATGTTTTAAACAGGTTCATTGGAAAACCGTTTGTGTAATTTATTCATTTGTTTGTATTATTCGATAAAGGTGTCCTACAGTAGGCTTGCCTCGCTGCTCTAAAACATGGTAAAAAAGTAACACACAGTCGAATTGAGAACCCAGTGGCGTAGCGTGAGTGCCGGCCGCCCGGGGCGGATGACAATTTCGCCGCCCTCTTATACTTAATAGGTATTTCAATTTAATGTAGGTATACAATACATTATTTGTAGATAACTTTTCGGCAAGAACAGTCATCATTATTTTGCATTATACAGGTTAGATTTTAAGTAAAAAAGTTTATCTAAGTTTTACAATAATAGCCTAAGATCCCGCTATACAACGACCTTCACCGAGATGTTTATTTGATGAAACGTATTTTATATTCAATTTAATATGTCAATAAATATATAACATATGGGTTGCCTAACAAATTATAGTCCAGGATATGATTAAATAGGGCACGCCACAATAGTGGCGGTAAGTCCCCTCTTTGAGGAGTGGCTTGAGAGGCGCCACGGCGCCCTTACCTTCCGTCTGACGCAGGTTCTCACCGGACATGGTTGTTTCGGGAGGTACCTGCACCGAATCAGGCGGGAGGAAACGCCCGGATGCAACCACTGTGAGGATCGGCCGGAGGACACGGTGGAGCACACCGTGGAGGTCTGCCCCGCTTGGGTGGAGCCCCGCCGTGTTCTCGTAGCGGCGATCAGCGGCGGCGATCTCTCGCGTCCGGCCCTGGTGCAAGCCATGGTCCGGGGCGAGGAGGAATGGGACGCCGTCGCCTCCTTCTGCGAAGCAGTGATGCTAGCGAAGGAGGTGGCGGAACGTGAGAGGGAGAGAACCTCTCGTCCCAGCCGCCGCCGTGGGAGGCGCTCCGGGCGTCGGGGGTCACGTGACGACCTCCGGCCACCGTAGACGCGGGCCTGTGGACGGTGAGCTATTGGGCTAGCTCGCTGTCCGTCCGTCTTATGACGACACAGGCCGTGTCGACGGCGCGTTCGTGTTCCACGCGCGCCTCAAAGAGATGTCAGCAACATGGAAGGGGCCCGAAAGGGCCCATGCCCGTCGGGGCTACGGGTAGAAGTTACCGCGGCCTCGGCG
Source organism: Alcis repandata (assembly GCA_949125135.1). Classification (NCBI taxonomy): domain Eukaryota; kingdom Metazoa; phylum Arthropoda; class Insecta; order Lepidoptera; family Geometridae; genus Alcis; species Alcis repandata. Next base: position 7,006,786 of record OX421241.1, read on the forward strand.
TCACAAGGGCGTAGAAGGAACATGGGTGGTTTTGGTCAGTAGAAGTCTGACACTCCCTTCCGCTCTGCCCAAGAGTGGTAGGGGTCATTTGATGATTTCCCACCCCCCAAAAAAAAAAAAAAAAAGGATATGATTAAATAATTATTAAAAAAAAAATCTATAAACATTTCACCGGTTTGATTATTAGACAAATTTTATACCAATCGACAGTATGAAACCCATAGAATACGCAAAGTTTAGGTTGTCTATTCTTTTCCGGTCACAACTCTCGGGATCCCTCATTGCCTGGTATAAACAGGTAAATCGATACCTGTAAGCATTATGCACCGGTCTGATTATTGAAATAAAATAAAATTAAAGATTATTTCATTATGAACACGATGGTATAGAGTTGCCTGCGAAAAAACAGTCCTGAATTGTCGAATTTTGAAAAAAATTAAATAAATATTCCTCTACTTTAATAAAAAAAACTACTCCAAAATGATGCACAGCATATAGTACGAGTCTATCGCTATCCTTTTCATTTTCAAGAACAAATAGCATGTGCACTCTCTTTAAATGGACGGACTTCAAACAGCTGCTATACTGTGTCCTCTTCTATCGCATAGGATGGTTGGTTGGGACCTCTCACTCGCACATATTCACTCAGCAATATTTCACTTTTCAAAATTCGACAACCGGAATTCGGGACTGATTTTTCGCAGGCAACCCTATATCACCGTGTTCATAATGAAATAATCTTTAATTTCATTTAATTTTAATTCAATAATCAGACCGGTGCATAATGCTAACAAGTATCGATTTACCTGTTTATACCTGGCAACCCGAGAGTTGTGACCGGAAAAGAACAGGCATCCTAACGTTTGCACATTCTATGGGCTTCATACTTTCGATTGGAAATGTTTGAATTTTTTTTATTAATTAATCATTTCCTGGACTGAAATTTGCTAGACAACCCATATGCAATATATTTATTGACATATTAGATTGAATATAAAATACATTTCATCAAAAAATATCTCGGTGAAGATCGTTGTATATAGCGGGATCTTAGGCTAGTAGTAAATTCTGCTATTACTGCACTTTTAACTATTTACCTGTAATTTTTACTACCTAACTAAAGTGCATTATTCATTTGAAAATTATGCTGTTTAATATGTTTTTTAAAATAATATACTCAAGTTTTTCAAGTGTAGTAAAGAAAACTACTCAAACGTTTAAACTTAGTAAAAGTTTGTATTTCTTGCCAAGAAATACAAATCAAACAGTCGCTACAAAATGTCATTCAAAGAAAAGAGATTCACCGAATTCGTCACAGCATAAGTAATGAAAAGTTCCGTGTTCTTTTCAATCGGTCCCAATTTGTAATTGCGATAAAAATATGAAATGGTTTAAATATTTTTATTATTTATTGTGTAATTTTGCCGCCCCCTAAAAAGTGCCGCCCGGGGCGGGCCGCCCCCCCCCCCCCCCCCCCCGCCCCCCCTACGCTACGCCACTGTGAGAACCGTCCCCTTTTTGGAAGTCGGTTAAAAATAAACCCGATGAGGCACGCTTGCCTAGAAGAAACCGATTCTCGACATGAAGACAAATTACTTACCTACTTGCTACAAATTTATAATTGGTATCTAGATAGTTGGGTATATAGGGACCTACAAAAAATATCCAACCGAAATCCATTACGTAATTTACTTATAAATTATAATCAAATTGCTAACAACTGGCCTGAACTCAGGTAATGACTGTTGAGATTCAATCATCAGATAGACATTTTAAAGGAATTTGCATAGTTTAGAAACACCTGTTACTTACGTCGCATGATCTTAGGTAGGTCCCTTTTATGTTGGAATTATACGATTTATTATACTAAGTAGGTATATATTGGGTTTACACATCTTTGGTATAAAATTAACGGAGTAATTTGCTATAGGGCAGAAAGCCAGGAATCCGGTTCGGTGAACTTTATAAGGTCTTTTTATGTGGTAGATACAATATAATTTTATTCAAATTGAATTCTTTAGATTTATGTAATTATAGCGTAGGTAGTAAAAAAGTATATTTAAAAAAATTCAAGTCCTTAATCGCATTCACAAGACATCCGTGTTGAATTGAAAACGTATATTTTTTATACATATAAACTTGCTTGGAGAACGTAAAATTCTCAATAAATTAGATTAGTGTAAATCATGCTGTGGTAGGATGAGGTCTGTGTGGTGGTAGGTTCGGTCGGTGGCTGTATAAAGTTCGACAAGCATACCGTAGATTCATTGATTTTGCTTGATGGATCATCACATTAGGCAAAACTAAAGAGATAAAAACATGATTACATTTTGGAGGAACGAGCAACTGCAAACTTTTTCAGTTGCAAGCCGAAGACTATAAAATACATTTTTTATGCCTCTATTGTGGCATTTCAACTCTCGTCACATAATCTCGTGGGTACTTCCGATATCTCACTGCAAATTGCTTGTTTAAAGCGACATCTAGCGAAAAGTAAAGCATTAAATTTAAATGTAACTGCGCTGCCATCTAGTGTCGAGTAGCTCAAATACTCATCAAACGTGTGTGAGACGGATCCGACAACACGCCATTTGCTTTATGGAAACATGTGGGAACGTGTGTTGTCTATGGAATTCCTGATTGTATTGTCAATGTCATTGTCAGTCAAAACCGGCACGTCATTGGTTAGAGTTGTATTTGTTATGTCAAATACGTGGCCTGGAAAAAAGAAACAAGCTGTCCTTTTTTATTTTAGAAATAGTTAATTACAAACAAAATCGTTATTTAATAATCAAAATGACGAACTCTTGGAGGTTACTGTTTGTAGCCACGATTATAACCAGTTGTTTATTTAGTACAGGACATAGTTATACGATCACTGTTGATGCTCACGCTGAAGAATGCTTTTTCGAAAATGTAGAAGCCGATACGAAAATGGGTAAGAATACCTTATAAAAATATCTAGACATAATAATAGGTCTGCCTTAGCAATATACCTTCAACAGGTAACTGTTAAAAGTAACCTATCTTCTTGTCACATAAGAAGATTCTTGGCCCACATTCTGCCGTTCAATTCACACCAGCTCTTTCGCAAATTACACATAATTTACCTCAAAATTCTACAGAATTCTCCTTATTACACTAGGTCTATGCACTGTACTTACCAAACAAGACAATCTTGTTAAACACTGTTATCATTGCATGATTTCTTAAGTCCCACTCTTAATTTCAGGTTTAACATTTGAAATAGCAGAAGGTGGTTTCCTAGACATAGATGTAACCATCACTGGCCCCGATGGCCAGGTCCTGCACCAGGGCCAGAGAGAATCTTCTGGCATGTATGCATTCTCAGCGACAACAGCAGGGAAATACACATATTGCTTTAGCAACAAGATGTCTACAATGACTCCCAAGGTTTGATTGGAAACTTACATAATATAGAGCAGGTCTATTAGATAGGAACAAATCTAGTAATACATACACATTTCCTATTTATAAAATAAGTGTCATGTGATTGATAGTAGAATATGTACCTTGCATCTTCCATATTTTGTAATCCTAGGATGCTAAGGATAGGTTATTGCCATTTTTCAGTGCTCGAAATCAAGTCTAGACAAATTAGAATATCCAAATTGAAAAATGTTTGTTTTTGCAATATTTAGTAAGTTAGTTACAGTTTCAAGACATTTGGAATATTTTTATGGTTTCTAAAGTAAGAATGAAAATTGATTTCATATTGTCTTCGTTTCATAGTATTGCAGTAATATAGATCTGAAGTGTCTCAAAAATGTATTTTAAAATTTTCAGGTTGTTATGTTTAACCTGGAAGTAGGAGATCCACAAACTAAAAACAAGGACGCAGATGGCGATGCAGATCACAACAAGCTCGAGGACATGATCAAAGAACTGGCCACAACACTCAAGACTGTAAAGCATGAACAAGAATACATGCAGGTAAACTTTCTATTTTATTGAATGCATCGAATATTTCTATCGAACATCTAATAATATATCATGGCTATATTCAGCTCAGTGGGAGAACAGCCGCTTCGCATTCTTGAGGTGGTGGGTTCAAACCCCGACTCATACCAATGAGTTCTTTGGGACTTATGTACGAATTCACATACCACTGGCTTTTCGGTGAAGGAAAACATTGTGAGGAAACCTGCATATGTCCGGATAAGAAATTCAATAGCGTATGTGAATTCCAGCAATCCGCACTTGCCCAGCGTGGTGGAATATGGCCTAATCACCCTTCGAGGGTAGACCTGTATCCCAGCAGTGGGAGGATTAAAGGTTGCATATGATGAAGATCTAATACTGAAAAAAATACTTTAACCTCGGGTAACATTAAACTATTAACTCTACTCTGACCTGCTGCAGGGGTTACATGTAGAACAGGTTACATCTGGAAATATCTCATACATTTTCAATAAAGTATGTAATGAAAACTCAACTCTGCGCTAACAGTTATTTGGTTCAAACTGTTGCTCTAGAGTTGGAAGTTAATTGTTTGATTACTCTGAAAATCAGGCCAAGCAAGGAGTTCCCCATATATCACATCACACTACCAACATTTCAGCCAAAGTTTTGAATAGTAATTGTTATTTTATTTCCACAGGTCCGTGACCGCATCCATCGCTCCATTAATGAAAGCACAAACTCAAGAGTGGTCATGTGGTCCATCTTTGAAGCCTCTGTTCTGCTAGTCATGACTCTCGGCCAGGTTTACTACCTTAAGAGGTTCTTTGAAGTCCAACGAGTTGTTTAGTAAAAGCAAGCAAGCAAGCTGTCTCAAAGCTTGTGAAGTCTAGACCTAGTAAATTGTACCCTTAATCTGAGCTTTGATAGTTTTCATGAAACTACAGTAAAGCGCCCCTGGCGGAAACGTGAAGGAACTATTATAATATATAGAGCTTTACAAAACGTTTGATTGTTTTCGAAAACTATCAAAACTCAGACTAAGGGTACTGGTGTTGATTCTTCTGTACCAGTTATCTGACAGGACTAAAATAATCGGCGTCTCTATTCATTTCAATGAGTGAGAAAAGGATAGCAATTATGTTTGAGCAATGTAGTTTATATTTTGTATTGTACAAAAGAATCAACATCAATATGGGGTAGTTTTGTTTGTAGCCATCCATAGAATCCTAATATTTCGTCTCATCAACATTTTGTAAAGTAACGCTCAGTTTTCATCTACATTATAATGGTGGTTACAAAGAAAATTTACCCCAAAATCTTATGGTAGGACTTTTGTCCTCACTCCCGAACATTCATTAAATTCTGCCACCCACTATTTATTTTATCGTTTCTAGCTTTATTTCTGTCTGTATGTACACCTGTGTCAACAATAGGGCAGTATCATGCCTTATACTCATATATATTTGCTAGTGAATTAGTAAATGAATATGATTAAAATGTAATCGAGTTTGTGAGGGAGTGAGGATTGTGTGGTCTTCGATCTGAGTGAGAGAATGCGCGCTACGTACGTTGTTTTTGAGAGAATAAATTAATGTTTCTATGTTTTTGTTTTATTTAGAAACTTTGATGTTGACACATCATATACCTATCATCATATAAGCGCTGACTTATCAGGTCTAGCGAGAGAAGCAGTCGTACTAGACACCAGGTAGTAAAAGGCCCAAAACACCAAATGCAAATAAAAATTTCGAGCATTTTTTTTGTAAATCTCGGGTAAGTGAAAAGAGTGGTGAGCACAGTGATTGCTCTACCCTGATCAAGGACTAAGGCCGACGTAGGACCTTATAATGGGTGACTCCCCAACTAGTCGCACTAAACAAGTCAGTAACTTCTGCCAAGTCACAATGTTTTTTTTTTTTCAATGTTGCTGATTGGTTTCAAGAAATTCAAAATCGTGACGTAGCATTTATTTAGTTACGAGTAAGAAATAAAAGAAGTAGGAACGAAAAATGTACAATTTATTGGTACTCTGTACCATAATCAGCATCACAATGTTCACACATTGCAATCACTAAATAAATTAAGTAAGTACCTAAACTAAAATTAAAACTGGAATTATATACCAAAGTACAAATTATGATTTAAAATGATTCACCATTAATTAAAACTATAAATTGATTTATAAAGGCATAAGCCAGGCAAGAGTAATGAACATATTTTCAAACATTCGAGCACTTTTTTTCAAGAGATTCATTTGAAGATTCTTTTCTATGATATTGTGCGAACAACTTGAAACAAAGTTAGATTTCTACGTCCAATCTTTGGAATCATTTCGGTTAGTCATTTCTGTTCCTTATTTCTTGAGTGAAGGTAGCTACGCGGTAATATCGAGTCGGCTGGTGATGAGTGCGGTGACAAAGGCGCCGGCGGGCAGCCGAGTTAGGCCTTCCTTGGCGCCCGGGAGCTCCAGTAGTACGCTCGCACCACACGCGCTTAGTAGGCGGCTGCTGCACTGTAAGGTTATATTGAGAGTTGAGTTGAGGTTAAGTTAGGTTGATTTTTAGGTTGAAGTCTGTTAGAAAGATATATACAACCCGGTCACAATATCTGTGCACCTCGCTGGAATGCGGCGCCTCTCCCGCTTCCCCTGTCCCGCACTCCCCGGTGCGACAGTACGGTTAGCATCTTCGTTGCCGATACACGTCCCGATAATTTTGAGATATTTTCGCTTTGTTGTTGTTTTGTTTTTTAATATTTATTGTTAAGTTTAGACATATGACGTCACGAGGTCAGGTGCAAAGATATTGTGACCGGGTTGTAGATGATGATAGATTGATATGTATCCTAGGTAAACTTTTTTAATTGTTTTTTTAATTGAGTGACGAGCCGAGCAAATCGCAAACTGTAGTGTGTAACGTGGTTTATTTGTTTAGTGAGTAACTAGAAATAAAACACCAATTATGACAAATAATAGGCTCATTTGGCTATATCGTACTCCGGGCGCGGTTCGCGGCTGGTAAATATTACAACAGCCGATACTGACACGTCTGCACTGGAAAGTCACTAGCGCAGCTCAAAATTACCTGATTCCCAAGAAGCGTGGCAGTCGGCATGTCATCAGCATCAGACAGCGTCAGCTTGGCCCGAGCATACTCCGGTCGCTGGTCGAGGGTGGTAGCATGCGCGAGTCGCACGCGCATCCGCGGCCAGTCCCCCGCGCGGCCCGCGGTCCGCCGGAGCGCGCGGATCACGAACAGGAGACAGCATACGTAGGCTGATACTGGGTTACCTGGATGCGATAAGTTGACAATCAATACAGGGTTTTAAGGAAAGGGTATGCTAAGCCGAAAAGAGCTTACATGTCACAGATAAGTCACGTTTACAATGATATTTTAGATTAAACTTAAAATTAGTCACAAAGTATGCGTGTTGCTGGACCAACCCGGAATTCGCGAAAAAAAAATCAGCTGTTCCACAGAAAAATGTCAATGACACTCAACAAAATGTATGGAACAGCTGTCTTTTTTTTCGCAAATTTTGGGTTGGTCCCATAGTAAAGGAATTATTTTTCCCATCGAGTAACGCTGTTACTCGTTGTGAATCTTCAAAAACGGAAGTCTATCTATAGTTTTCACTACAGCTACAGCTGTCTGTACGCATTCTATCAAGCTACGTGACTTTCGCTTACCGGGTAGTGCGAATATGAACTTAGTGTTCCCCTCGAAGTGACACGTCGCGAACGTGCTGGGCTTGCCCGGCTTCATGCGCACGCGGCCGAAGTGCAGCGTCGCGCCGAAATCCTGAGAGAAAAGCGTTTTATTACTACGAAAACTAGCGTGGTTTTCAAATAATAGTTTTAATTAGTAAGTACCTACTCTCAACTGATCTTTTTGATTTTCTTTGATTTTTTACATTTGGTGATGTTTTTCAAGTAGTGCTTACGAGCGTCACACGGTCGCGTCCTGCTTTGAGAGCACTACTTGAAAAAGATCACCAAATGTTCTACCTATAACGTATTGTTTTTCGGTTGAAGACAAGATGAAGAGAGGTATCATCATCAGGGGGTCTGGTGTTCTTTTATCAAACACCAAAGCTGGCCACTACCACCACTAGTTTTAGTAGACCCACTTAATATCTTTTGAAACTTTTCCCCGCTGCAGCGGTGGATTTGTCAGCATCAACCGGCTGAGTTGGCTGGAGCCTAGGGCGGCAGATTTTAGGAGCGGCAAATTCAGGGACAATTTTTTTATGTCGAAGAAGGCTGGGTGGGACTAGAGTGTATTGAATAAGCATGACGACAGTATCAAAAAATCGCCGATTCAATGCTTTCAGGGGACTAGCCAGATTAAAAAAAATTTAAAACACATGTTTAGTTTTATTTTTAAAAAACAGATTATTAAGATTTTCAATAAATTAAAACATTAAAATACAGCAATCGGCCATCTTGTCAGAAACAACAATCACAGCGTATGACGTCACGCTTCAGTGAACTCAGGTCATCCGCCGCTCATCACGCATAGACACAATGACATGTTTACTAGCCGTGACGTCAAATCGACGCCATGACACAAGCAAGCTGTTTTCGGGCACTGTTGAAAAAATATGTGAAAAATGGCTTCAAACTTCGTTAAACTTAAGTTTATTACCGAAATAAAGGCTTTTTTGTAAATAGTAAATGTGTACTCACATTATGGAAGAGGATTTTAAAATCTTTCGTCACGCCTATTGTAGAGGTCGGTAGGGGCGCTAAAATTTTGAATAGCCTACTCACTACTGGCTGTAAATCCGCCACTGAGGCTGATAGCTTTCATACCGTAAAAAGCACAGGTTTGAGCAGATCCCTCTCCCCCATGGACACTCCCCCGGTACTCACGAGGATGTAGGCCCGGGACAGCGCCGACGATATCCCGGCGACGAGATTATATTCTATTCTTCATGTGAGTATCCTACCGTAATGAGCACAGGTTTGAGCAGATCCCTCTCCCCCATGGACACTCCCCCGGTACACACGAGGATGTCGGCCCGGGACAGCGCCGACGATATCCCGGCGACGAGATTATATTCTATTCTTCATGTGAGTATCCTACCGTAATGAGCACAGGTTTGAGCAGATCCCTCTCCCCCATGGACACTCCCCCGGTACACACGAGGATGTAGGCCCGGGACAGCGCCGACGATATCCCGGCGACGAGATTATATTCTATTCTTCATGTGAGTATCCTACCGTAATGAGCACAGGTTTGAGCAGATCCCTCTCCCCCATGGACACTCCCCCGGTACACACGAGGATGTCGGCCCGGGACAGCGCCGACGATATCCCGGCGACGAGATTATATTCTATTCTTCATGTGAGTATCCTACCGTAATGAGCACAGGTTTGAGCAGATCCCTCTCCCCCATGGACACTCCCCCGGTACACACGAGGATGTCGGCCCGGGACAGCGCCGACGATATCCCGGCGACGAGATTATATTCTATTCTTCATGTGAGTATCCTACCGTAATGAGCACAGGTTTGAGCAGATCCCTCTCCCCCATGGACACTCCCCCGGTACACACGAGGATGTCGGCCCGGGACAGCGCCGACGATATCCCGGCGACGAGATTATATTCTATTCTTCATGTGAGTATCCTACCGTAATGAGCACAGGTTTGAGCAGATCCCTCTCCCCCATGGACACTCCCCCGGTACACACGAGGATGTCGGCCCGGGACAGCGCCGACGATATCCCGGCGACGAGCTCGGCCGGCGCGTCGCGAGCGATGCCGCAGTCTATGCTTTCGTAGCCGTGCTCTCTGAAAATATGAAGGACTAAGTTAGGGCGCTAGTAAAAAGAACTAAGTAGGAAATGGTATGCTAAACCGAACAGGGCTCATAGTACTCATCATTATGAACAAGTTTTACTGTAGGACCAACAAATGAATATATTCAATAGCAAATAAATGAAATTGGCAAAAAAAAAACAGTTCTTTGTCAGGTGACATTTAAATTTTTCTATAGGTCAGCTGTTTTTAGGCGATTTAAAAATTGGTTTTCATTATAACCCTGTATTTAAGAGATATCTTCCAAATATTCTTCTGTTCCTTTCCTGGTTTTTTGTGAAACCTCACTTACACTTACTTACAATGCAATAAATCATCAGTCAGTTGATTTCATAAATTCTTTATTGATCTGTTGCAATTAACTTGCACTGAATCATAATTATAATACTTAACAAGTAAGCTTACGTAACATTAGCTTTTTTCAAACGAGTCCAATGTGCATTCTAGATAATAAGCTAACAGCTAAAAAATATTGAATAATGAATAGCGGCAAAAGTCCGAGGCGAATAAAAAAGATAATTAAAAGAATTAATTAACGATGCGCTATACAAGAGAGATAGATAGATGCGCTTCTTGTAAATTACATTTACTTTTTAACACGATTTGTATTTGCTTGAATGGCGAAAGAGAATGATTACTTATGCCGGATGTTTCGCCATTTGGTTCTATTTATTATTTCTTTCACATGCTGCATTCGACATACGCCGATCTCAGTTCACTGTTATGTACATATTATTTTATCTTGAGGAAACCTTGTATAGACTGGCTAGGTCATGGACTGGGTTCATATCTTAACCTATGATCCGCGGATATATAAGAAAACAGACACTACAGGTTACTTATTTCAATGTAAACTATAGAACATAAATAAAGATTGATTGGATGAGATCGTCCTCAGTGATAAGGCCGCCAGCTGTTGCCCTTTTGTTCTATAATCTATCTATTGATTCCAAGTATGTAATTTTACCATTAGCCATTTTATTGTTGCTAAAGACCTTCAATAGGCCTCGCATGGGCCGTAGGCGGGTTATCTTTCTCCGCTTTTATCCGCGCGTAGATATGTCAAAGCTAAATATTGATGTTTCTCTCTTTCTCGCGGTATAAAAGCGGGGGAAATACAGTTCGTCCGCGGCCTGTGCCAGGCCTTTTTTTTTTTTTTTTTTATTCAATTATAGGCTTGCGTTTGACCACCATCTCGCCTGATGTTAAGCAACGATGCGGTCTACGATGGAGCACGCTTGCCTAGAAGGAACCGATTCACTCGCGACTTGAAGACACCCAGATTATATCTATCGGGAAACACCCACTCGGGCAAAGTATTCCACACTCTGGCAGTGCGCACAATAAAAGTGGAATCAAAGCGTTTCGTACGAGTTTCTTGGTATATCTACCATATAACGATGTCGCTTTTTTTTAGGCCTGCAGGAGTATGCCTATATATATGAGAGCGCTTAGTGTGATACACACGTACCCGCCGCCCGCACCTCTCTCAGTCCCCTTTGTCGCCATACCCCCGCGCCTCTGTACCGCGCAGGCGAGGACTAAGATAAACGGTTTGGCTATTGCATAAATTTGCGCAAGATTGAGAAGGATGGCGCTTTTTAGTATCGGAGGCCGGGACACAACTTCGGTCGATGTGCCTACAAAGTATCTATTGATAAATGTATTGATTGAGTGTCTTACTTCAGAAGCGCCTTCAGCATGCTGCGGTTGGAGTCCCGGATGTGCGCGGGCCGCAGCTTGAGCTCCGAGGGCTCTTGCAGCTCGTTGCCTGTTGATAGCAGCGCAATCTACGATATTCATACTTGTCACTGAATTAAACTTTATTTATTTATTAAAACTATTCGATTCCCGGCCGGGCAGATTAATTTATCTGTTCTGGGTCTGGGTGTTAGTTGTCCTTGTCTTTGTGTGTTCCATGGCATCCCCGACACAGGATTTATCTAGTGGGGTGCTATGAGTGTGAAACGTTTATTTATTTATTTATTCTGATAACACCTTTAACAGTTCTAGGCGGTGCTACCCTTATAACTACATAATTTGTATTACACAAAGTACAGTAAATAAACTAAAAACAATAATAAAACGATATAAATAATTAAATGACATTTTTACACCTCTCACAGAGTTTGAGAGCCCTTGTGTGTTGTTTATGATCAAGTCTGAAGGTATGAAAGGCATTTTTCATTTGAAGTTACACAAAATTTGACTCTACAGTTTATGAGGAAACGGAAAACTAAGCCGAAAAAGACTTACAGTGCTCATCATATGAACAACTCTTACTATGGGAACAAACCGGAATTCACGAAAAAAAATTTGCTGTTCCATAGAAAAATGTCATTGACACTCGACAAAATGTATAAAACAATGTTTTTTTCTTTGCGAATTTCGGCTAGTCCCGTAAAAGTTGTTCATAATGTTGAGTACTATGAGTCCTACTCGGCTTCGCATACCTATCTATATATAAAAATGAAACCCGTTTTCCTTGGTCACGGCCTCACGCGTGAATGGCTGGACCGATTTCACTAATTCTTTTTTTGTTGTATTTGTTATTATTAGGAGAAGGTTCTTACGGAAAAAAATATTAAAAAAATCTCTCAGAAATATTGAAAAACCCTAAAAACAGCCCTTTTATTTTTCCCATACAAACGTTTCCTAACTAAAACGAGCTTTATTGCTACTGTATAAAGTTCATATTGAATTGCAAGCACTCACTGTTGTTTAAGCAATGTAGGTATGTTCCTAACGTCCAAGAGTCAATTTGCACTTTATTACCTCTGTACAAAGTTCAAATTCAATCATAGGTATCTATCAAAACAGTGTGCGTTTTATACTGATAATTTTTACTATAAATTGACAAGTTAGCATCAACAAACTACGGTTGCTATAGTTACGCAATAGCATGAGAATAGAGGTTATAACAAAGAGTTCCTATAATTATTCTCAACACCTTTGGTCACGCCATCACGCGTGAACGACTGGACCGATTTCAATTTACTCTACGTTTATCCCAAAGTCTACCCGTGCGAAGCCGGGACGGGCCGCTAGTTCTTTATAACTCTGTATAATCAGTGGGAGTATAAAATAACGGTTGTTACCTTAGGAGTTGCTCTCACGGTGACGTTTTGGAAGCCAGCGCCGGCCAATACACCGACGATTCCTGCGTCTAGGTAATCCCCTGTTAAAATGAATTAACAAACATACATTAAACACACAAACAAATTACATATGTATATGTATTGCAGATTCAAATATATCTAATGAACAACTGATACATTGTAATTTATAAGCTATGTCAGTGCATGAATTGAAATTATCAGTTAACCCTCATTGGGCATTAAATATTGGGAATGCAATATTACGATTAAAACATGACCTGTTGTTCGCAGCAAATTGAGAAACCTCGCGTCTTCAATTATTTCAGAGCATCTTTGACCGATCCGATTTTGCATTGTCAGTAGATATTTCATTTAACACAATTTTTAATTTCTAATATGAGTCAAATTGGTCAAGGTGTGAGATACAGGGGTCACGAGGTCTCAATTCGCCGCGAACCACTACTTTATTGATTCAATGACAAGATGGCTACTGGGCTGTTGATCTTAATCAAGTATCAATAACAGCAATTACTTTAGTCTCTGCGCAAACGAGACACCGACCAGTCGCCGGTGGCTAGCGACAAACAGTTTACGAGTACATGTTTTGTATAGACTTGCAGCACAAGTGTAGCTAGTGGACTCACAGTCCGCGACACAGCATCTGATTCTGTGGTAGCCATTTGCTATAACACTAGACACACAAAATGTTGACACTCGCCACCGACGCGCCATTCTGTTTCGGCAGAAAGACTTTACAGTAGAGTTACAAATTGTAGCGAGCATATACCAGTTGTGGCGGCCACAGGTCACTTGTGCCACTTGAAAGACTTCTACAGTAGAGTTACAAATTGTGGCGATCACATACCACTCGTGGCAGCCACAGGCCAGTTGTGCTACTTAAAAGACTCTACAGTAGATTTACAAATTGTGGCAATCACATGTCGCTCGTGGCGGCCACAGGACACTTTCGTTTCCGGGGAACAGCCACCAGTGGCGCGGTATAGTGGCTCGTTTGCGCCGAGCCTAAGTGTGTACTCTACTTTTATTACCTTTATTGACGAGAATAGCTCCCATCGGTATATCGAAGCCGACCGGCCTCACGTCTTGATTTGGTTTCGGAGAAACGAGGATTTCTATTTCTATCTCTGTCTGGCCGTCTTCTGACGCCGATATGAGCTTTGTGTCTTCTACCTGCAAGTAGACCAGAACTATACAGCTACGATTTTTTAAGTATTTTGTAAAATAAATTAGGTCATTCATTCTTAATCAATCGTTTAAAGTTTATAACAACATTGTAGGCTTGTGGGTTATAAGAAAATTGTAAGCTAAGCCAAAAAAGGCTTATAGTCCAACAACAATGACTATTAGTATGGGCCAACACTGGATTCATGAAAATAAATCAGCTGTTCAATACATTTTTTTTTTTTTTTACATCGGACTAGGCATGCGATTGACTGCAATCTCACCTGATGGGAAGTGACGATATGGTCGAAGATGTAGCACGCTTGCCTAGGAAAAACCTATTCACTCTATTTTTGAACATCCCCGGGTTGTACTTTCTAGGAAAAACAGACGCGGGCAGGACATTTTATAGAGTGCCATACTATGAGCCCTTATCGGCTTCGCATACCCTTCCCTTATACTCGTAACCCTGTATTTGTCAATAGCTCGACGTAGGTCACCTCTCCTCTCCAGACGTACGACACTGATGTACGTCTAGCTCTCTACATAATGCATTCAGCAAATAACGGCATCAAACTACATAACAAAAATAAATAACGTTATCGAACTTTACAACCGTTTTACGCTTTTTTTGAACTATGAACAGCTAAATATACTTTGCTTGGTGTCCAGATTGATAAGGCCACGATGTCACGCCTCGAGACATGCGCCGCGCCGTCAAGATTGTAAATAATATAGTCATTTACGTTTTATCGAGCTAGTTAGACTAGCTATATGTATGTTATGGCTGTAGTAGAAATAAAAAAAAAACACTTAAATTATATTGGACCCTCTCAAAGTGATACTCATGTTGAAAATTTGTTGGCTAATTACGATGCAATAACAGTTTTTAACACTACCAAAAGAAAGTACGAAAACAGTAAAATATTAGAGAGAGGTAGGAACAAAAAGAGGTCTTATAGCGTAAAGAAAGAAAAAGATCGTTCCAGTACTTTTAAAACATCTCACTGAAAACACATCTTCCTAGAAAACTAAGAAACCTTGAAGCCCTGCTATAACTATTATTATATTGGTGCTAATTCTATAATACCTACTCTAAAAATGCAAGTCCTTACTAAGTGATAATTACTTTTACACACCTTTTAGATAACGCGTGATAACGCTATAAAGATGCTGTTTATAAAAAGATTTTTTATCATTTTGATTAATAGACATGTAGATTGCAGAATATTGATAACCGCATAAAGCAGTAGATTAAAAGACTGTATTGGTACATTTTGACTTATCATTGCAATTAGATGGGTAAGTAAATATGGCCGATAACGTGACTGACTATCTCGGACAATGATAATGCTCGTACCATCGCATATAATCAGTACCTAGCAACTGTAGTAGATTTACGCTTGTGCCGTGCGCAAGCATGAAGCCCGTCACACACGTAGCTATAATATATATTAATATAAATATAGCGAGGCATATTACGATATATTTTCAATACAAATATTGAAGTGACCGCACACGGAGCTATAATATATATTATAGCAAGCCATACTAATTTATATTATAGCAAAGCATATTAATATATATTATAGCTACGTGTGTGACGGGCTTGATTGTTATTGTCGAAGATTCAATGTCGATAATTAGGGTTGACTCAAACTAAACGAGTTTCATTCCTAGTGTGATGAAAATTTATACTTTCGGCGAGCATAGCTGGTACTATAAACTGTAACTATAAACTGCACGGCAACACCGATATTAGCGTTGCGTTGCTGCAACGCGTTTTTTTTTATGGACCTGTTTATGAGCAAACGTGACGTTTAACATCAGGCAAGCGATTTGCTCGTCTCGTCTCTCAATATCATAAAAAAAATGTCATCATCAGCCTATTGAATATTTGTCTATCGTACGATATAGGCTACGAATCCACTTGCCACCAGCTGCCTTACGCAGGTCGTCGCTCCACCTGGCCGTAGGGCGTCCTACTCTGTTTGCCGATCCGTGGGCACCACTCTAGAACCCGTCTTGCCCAACAGTTTATCGGTTATGCTACAGATTTAGCCAGCCTATTGCAACTTTAGCTAGCTAATCCTTTGAGCTATGTCGGCGTTTATGTGCAGTGGCAGATCCAGGATTAAGTTTTGCTTGGGGTTTGACCCAGCTGAGAGTAGGGTTTATTAAGGTAAACACTATAGATTATTCAGGAATTGACCTAGATGTTTCGGGGGATGATTGAGCCTCTTATCCTTCCTGGATCTGCTAAAATGTGTATCGGTCCTAAAATCTAATAACCTGCACAACGCAGTCAGCGCCAACAGGCAGCGCTGCTCCGGTGTTGATCCGCGCGCACTCGCCGCCCGACAGCGGCGCGGTGGGAGCGTCGCCCGCCGTCAGCGCGGACCGCACGCGCCGCACGCTGCCGTCGTCACGGGACATGCACGCGTACCCTAGAGACCGAAGATGATATCTAACTTCGTTGCTGGACACGGACATCACAAATAGACGACAGTCAAATTTAAATCATAACATTTTTGTTTTCATTCATCATCATTATAAGTTTCAGCTCGTAATCGCTCACTGCTAAGCATAGGCCTCTCTTCTTGTACCAACTCGTCCCGTTTTTGTGGCAATATTATCCAGACTCGATACGCAATCTTTACAATATCATCGACCCTACATGCTAGTAATGTCAGTGCCTCTGTGGGTTGTCTATTCTACGTACATTTTAAATCCATACTGTCGTCACATATGATAATTGGACTTTGTTGCAAACCAAATGATAGGTAATGAACTAAAATCCATTTGCTTTGTCAATGTTAAGCTATATGGCGGAACAAATTGATGTAATTTATGTGAAATTGGTTTCACCTTGTAGTTGATTGAGTTACACTTATCCGTAGTTGATTTTTAACTAGGAAATTAGCTAGCGTAAATATTTTTTTTGTTACTTACCATCTTTAACAGAGGCGATGAATGGTGGCATAGGTTCTTTTGCATACAAAACTTGGCCCACTATCCGACCCAGGCCTTCTTCTAACGTCACAATCTCGTAGCCGCCAACCCATTGCTGTATTTGCTCGTCCACCACCTTCCAAGCATCTGTCATTTCCAGCATTGGAAACGGCGACTCGCGAGGCCTCAGAGCCACTTTGGTAATATCCACAGTACTGCTGTGGTGACGTGTACAAACATGTCCAAACTGTATTGAATCGTGAATAGTTCTGACTTCTGTTAGTTCATCATGTATTAATGATATTGCATGTGACAAAACTGGTTTGACCACTTCAAAACATTCGACGACAGCTTTTTTGCTACCAGGAAAGTTGATTATCAGTGTTTTGTCTCTTATACCAGCAACAGCTCTAGATAGCATTGCCATAGGTGTTTTCTTTAGACTCGCTGTTGCTATAGCTAACATAATAACTGGTACTTCTCTATGTATGACAGCTTTAGTTGCCTCGGGGGTGACATCTCTGTAACTGAGCCCCGTACCTCCTGTAGTCAGAACTAAGTCTAAATGAGTTTCAGAGAAATATTTGAGCTCTCTTTCTATAATTTCTCTTTCATCTGGAATGATGATGGTGTGGAGATTCGCTTCGGGAAATAATTCTTTGACAAATTTAGCTAGAGTTGGCCCGGACTGGTCTTTGGATGGTTCTTTGAAGCAGCTGTCACTTATAGTGATGACGGCAACTGCCTTCACCATGATTCTAAAATAAAGTATATTTATAAAACATAATATCATACATTACACTTGTTTCAACTATAATCTTAGTAAATATAGCTATCTTAAAAAACTGCTACCAGTAGTTCTTGTGAACAAAATACTGGCCGCATTAAATTAATCGTTTTTTGGACAATTTCGTAATTTTTGGTAATTCTTCGGTCAGTATTTTGGTCACGAGATATATCTTGTAGAGTAAACAAAAAATATTATCTCGCTCGACTGTTGACTTTATTACCCTCACGTATAAAAACCAATGACTACTCAAGTGCTTTCGTAAAGGCTTGCACAATATTTGCTAGCAAAAAGAGATAATTATACAAATAGCTACTTACAGTTATTTTCACGCTTCAATGCAATAAAATTAATCCACTACTACCTATATCTTGGTACTATTCCAACTGATTAATAAATGAACTCCGCGTAATCGGGAGACCTTTATTACATCACATAGATAACTGCGATATAAAAATACCAATTAAAAGATAACAGCACAAATCTTCACATCTACCGGCGAGCCAGCGAATTCCCAAAATAACAAAGCTGAAATGCTAAAATAAAATAAATACGCCACAGAATTACGCGCTCGCTTCTTCGTGCGTTATCTTATCTATTTGCGTGCTGAGTGCTGACTGCTGGTCAATGTGACCAGCTCTAAATTTCTTAATCGCCCTTTGGCTTAAAATCTGTCAAAATCTGCTAAACTTAAACCAAAATTGGTATCCATAAATCTTAAATAAAATAATAAAATTATCTGTGTGATGTGTCTCTTGACATTGTGATGTATGAGAAAATGTTCAAAACAATTTTAGAGCTGTCAATTAATTGAGTTCAGAAAATAGCACAAAAGAATTACCGTCAACATGTCACAAATATTGTTTTATGCCTTCAAGTAGTCTTACAATGAAAGAACAAAAAATCGAAATCTACATTATTTCAAAACTTTCCTGCCGTGAAGATTTAAGACTCGAATAATATGCCCAACTGGCAAAAATCTGCTGCAAATGGTCACACTGCTAATGCCACTGTACGATTCCATCAATGTCAGTTAGTTTGACATTGACAATATGACAAACCATTTTTTTTTTATTTGCTATCACCATTCTTTCTTTTAAAAACCCTAAAAATAATTAATACTGCCGCTTTAGCTCTTCAGGTTTAGAAGGCGATAGTTTCATGAACGTTGAGGCACCAGTGGTTTTTGGTAAATTTGTCGTACCTGCGATAGTATCGTTTGATTTGAAAAAGTTAAATAAATGGAGAGCATTAAGAAAGACACCATCTAGTTTCATGCGTTTCGAACTAAAACATGGCTGGTTGGTAATTTATCACCAGCCAGCTATATATTTATTTATTAATGTAAAACAATCTTAATTAAAAAAACAAACATGATGGCAAATTAAATCTACTACTACATTTAAACTAAAATATTACATCTTATATCTCTTTCTAACATTACAAATAACATTTTGTTCAATCTGTATGGTTGTACAAGCGTCTAGAAGTCGTTGTAGGGGCGCATATTTGAGCAAAGCGCGTGAGTTGCCAACGATGACCAGTTTGTGTTTCGCTCGAGTCACGCTCACAGCGAGGCGCCGCTGGTCGTTTAGGACTTCGCCATCCTAAAACAAAATTACTCTAATTATTTAAAATTCAGACAATTTAAGATCAAAACTATTCAACTCTTGGACAAATTGATTCAACTGAATGGTCTTTCAGCAAAAAGGTCATTCTAATAGATACCCGCTTAATACATATAATAAATACAACTCTAAAATTGTTGCCATTTCTGTCTCATATACCTATTAATGAGAAGAGAAGCAGATAATAGGCCCAAGTTTGAAGGCATTTTAAGACAGATCTAAACTAACTAAAAATAGATCTGTCTTTATCATTGCAAGCCATTAGACAAGGATGCACATAGTTTTAGAAAATTTAGATCTATCTTAAAAAGCCTTCAAACTTGGGCCTAATTTAGACTTGCTACATTAGTTTAGTAACTGGTACAACTACAATAATTTTCACCACTGTAAATTAATTGTAGTATTACAAAGGGGGCAAGTTTGTATTGTGACTTTGTCTAATTTATATATACGAGTAGAAAGTGTTCTTCACAGCTGAACTGGTTTTGATAGAATTTAGCGAGGTAGTAAAACAACAGTTTCTGTAAAGTAATGGATGTGGGAAGTAGTTCTTTGGTGTTTAAAAAAAGTTAGTTAGTTTTATTTTTTTGGAAGTTTTTTTTAAAAGTATTAGTAAAATTTAGAAACACCTACCTTAACCTTCCTGTCATCCTGACCGTCATCCTTCCTCGTGCACGAGTAAATGATGACCAACTTGTCTCTCCCTTGGAACTGGTCTACCGTGCTCGCTTCCACAGCGTGAGGTAGCAGGGATCGCCGAAGGAGAGATACTTGGTCCCGGTATGGAGCTATGACGCCTATGTCCGAGCTTTTTATTCCACCCTACAATACAATAAGTTTTTATAGAGAACACAAAAATATTGTACAAGCACAGATAAAATATTAAATACTAGCGGCCCGTCCCGGCTTCGCACGGGTAGACACTATAAATTGAGATGTGAGCTATCCTATCTGTTAAGTTAGATCGAACTGCACACGGTGTGCAAATTTGATTGAAATCGGTTAAGTAGTTTAGGAGTCTATAGCGGACAAATAACGTGACACGTAATTTATATATATTAAGATAGCTTACAAACGGCGGCGGTCTCATCGCTAAGAACGATTTCTTACATTTCTGACATCGTATATCATTTGTTAGAGTTGAGAAATTAGCATTTTGAACTGTGTGCACTGGGAGGTATCAAGAAATTGGACTCAAAAAAATTACATCTACCAGTAATTAATTCTTCATACTTGGCGAAATTCAAACCAGCAACAATTCTTGATATTGTTGCGATATTTGTTGGACTATCGTGATTTTTTTTCACCCTTTACTTAGAGTATCGTAAACTATTTATTTTTTAAGTAAATACTCACCTCTTTTAAAGTCTCTACGAGGGCCATAACAACACAAGCTTCGTCGTCGTTAGTACAAGATTTGTTGTCTCCTCCACTACTGGTTACATTTGAAGGCATGTCGAGAAATACTGCCGCGTACTGCGGTTCTGGACTGCATGTGATTTGCAGCCATTGCTCGAGTAAATTAAGTTTCTGTGGATAATAAACAGATTTTAAACTGATATGTGCATAGTCCAATAGCTGCCCTATGTTCCAATTAAAAGTTGCAATACTGCCCTCGTAAACCCAAACGCGGTATCTCAACAATTTTTTTTCTGTTTTTTCAATCATCTGATAACTTGAAAAATTACGTACCTATCTGAAGCGTGAAAAAACAATTTTTTTTTTTTGAGATACTGCTCTTTGGTTAATGAGGGCAGAATAAGACTGCCTTGTTATTCACAACATTTTAAAGAAGATGTCTCAACTGGCAACACATACACGGTCATGCAACTTTGCATTTATTTTATAAATGTATTGCGTTTATTACGATGGATTATGTCAATGCTAGCAATCGATTATTATTTATAGTTGAACACAAAACAAAGTTTTGAAATTAAATTTTAGAGCTTCAAACGACGCAATTGTTAAAGGGATAGAACGCCGAATCAGCATTGCACTAATTGCATTAACTATACTAAATCAAAAATAGCAAAACTGTTTTTATTATTTAGCTTTTATTACCTTAGTGTCAAAGTTCAGTCTTGCTTGCGCGATCTTTTCGTCGGCGCATTTCAGTCTATCGTTATAGGCCACTTTGTTCGCGATGTCCGCGAGTGGTTGATTCATTCTGTACTGCAGCTGCAGTGTCGATGTTGCGTCGTCTCTCATCAGTCTGTGGAAAAGGCTCTCTTCCATTCCAAGGCGCCTGTAAAACGTTTTAATAATGTTAGTTTAAATTACACTGCTACTGAAAAACATAGGATACTTTTAACTTAGTTTGAATATTGCAAAAATGCAGAAAAACCAAAAACAGACTGGAAAAACGCAGATAGTATGACTATGTGTTACATCTTCGTCCATACTCCATAGCCCATGTTATAGTCGTCACAAAATAAGAAGCCCGTTTGGACGTTTGTCATTGCGACGTAACTAGTGATGTAACCATACGACTCGGTACTCGATACTCACGATAAATCAATTCAAGTTTGTATGAGTATTTGATCGATTTGATTTTGTCTTGTAAAGTACATTGGATTAAGGTTACGATTCGAAAATTTAACTCAAACTTGAATATTTTAGGTATATTGAAATGACACGAAATGTTGCGAGAGGTCAATTTGTCTTTAATTTAATATTTTTATTTATAATAACATTCATTCAATCACAAAAAAACAAGAAAAAACGAAAGTGATTGAATCTTCATTCAATAATTTTCTTCGGATGATGAGCCAAAATCGTCAGTTGAGCTATCGTCAATTCAGTAATTAATTGGTTACAAGTTACAACACTAATATTTGAAAAAAGAAGACTGAGAACGTAACTGTTTTTCAGAGTTTCGTTATAATTTGACATTACATTTTACATACTACCATAAGGTATGCGCGAAAAGCGTTCCAAGTTACATTCTACGGTCTTTCTAAAGTGTCCAAACGGGCCTCTCATTTTGTGACGACTATAGTTGTAATCAAAACGCCTACATAACGTACATGTGTGTGTGAAATAGTTACCTAGCAGCGCGGCTTCTAACCACGGGCGGGAGTTGGTCCGGGTCGCCGACGAGGACGAACTTCTTAGCGGCGAACAACGGACGGAGGACCGTGCATTGCAATACCTGGAAACACAGAAAATGTATTACCTATACTAGTAGATACATTACACAGGGTTAAACTGAAGCAGACGATTCAGGGCAAATAGGAGATTAAATATCTTATATCTCAGGATGACGAGCGCAGTGCTGCGCCGCGCAGTCTTGAATTGTTAAGAGTTCAAAATTCTGAGTAGTGAAGACCTGTTATGGGCAATCGTGACGTTTAAAATCAGGCGAGCGATTTTTTCGTCTCGTCACTCAATTGTATAAAAAAACACTGAGTATGTATGTTAAGATAAAGTTTCTTTAAACTCATCGCTACGACAACTTTTACTTGCGACTATTCGAGCAACCTTAGTCGACTGGGATTATCTCAAGGAGACTAGAACAGCTGTTCTGTAGAAAAAGATCAATACATCCAAATGTAAATAAGAAAAATGCGGGTAACTCACTGTTGAAGAGCTGGCCTTAGTAATGAGAGCATGAATAAACACAAAACAATAGTCATAAGAGTAATCTTTAATAATATCAAAATATACTCTGTATCTAAGAGCATTAGACAGTGGTCCGACCGCCGGCGAGAAAACGACTAACTATCGGCGATTTTCTCTCTCAAGAAACGTACAATAAATGTTCATTCAGTGTTAACGAAAGAGATGCATATTTAAAAGGTGCTCTCTGACTGTTCACACTGCCGGCGACGACTCGCTTTAATAGTTGTCGCTGAGCGACGAGCTTTCAAAAATAAACTCGCTCAGCGATACTCGTTCAGCGATGCTCGCTCGCTTGATCATTTCTTTACAGTACAGACTGAGCGACCGCGGGCGAGTGGCGCGAGTAATCGCTCGTCGCACTTGCACAGTCGCCTATAGCCCGGCGACAAAACTATCGAAACTACACACTCGCTTCCCGCTAAACGCAAACTCGTTTATAGTTTCTAGATCTACTCGTTTCTCGTTCATCGTCGGCGGTCGAACCGCTGCCTAAGACTCAATTTCCAGAGCAACTCTTACTATACCTGTGTCGCTTCATCCACGATGCAAAAATCAAAGACAGTTTTCGAGAGCATCGCATGCGCAGCTCCTAAGCACGTTACCCCCACTACTTCCTGAAAAATATAAGTCAATAAAATATGTTATGTACCTATGTCTTATATCTCTCAACATTTGTTAAAATTAAAAAATAACGACATTTAATTGTCTTTCAAGTCATTATGATAGATCTTCCTTCTGATTCTGTACACATTACATCGATTTTGTTTAAATGTTAATTCAGACTA
Organism: Alcis repandata; assembly: GCA_949125135.1. Taxonomy (NCBI): domain Eukaryota; kingdom Metazoa; phylum Arthropoda; class Insecta; order Lepidoptera; family Geometridae; genus Alcis; species Alcis repandata. The sequence continues at coordinate 7,030,585 of OX421241.1, forward strand.
GTTTAAGTGCGCAGGTGCCCCGTAACTAACGCTGATTGGTACACTACCATGAATACTGATTTGTCATTGGGAGGCGGGAATGTATATGAGCGCTATTTACGCTAATATGTTGATTGAAAATGTTTGCCCTTATTAGACGTTTACGGCAAGAAGTCTTAGAAACCATAGAATTATTTTTTTAAGTATTGTTTGTGTCCATTTTTATAAAGTACTAGTTGACCCGGCAGACTTCGTACTGCCATACAGTACTTCTATAGGGTACTGCCTAATTAAATATAAACACTGCACAAAACACTATTTAAAATTTTATATTTATAAAATTTGTTTCGTGTATCAGTTGACAAAAGCAAACTCATCCATGAAAAAAAAAACACTGACATTGACAGTTTGTTGTTGTTTCAACTTTTTTTAAATTTGATATGACTTGGAGTCAAATCCTTCGAAATTTTAAAACAAATGAATGAACTATTCGATTTCGTTTTCTTTTTTTTGTTTTATCTGTGCTCCAACGCACACTGTTTTGATAGATATGATTGAATTTGAACTTTGTACAGAGGTAATAAAGTGCAAATTGACTCTTGGACGTTAGGAACATACCTACATGCCTTAAACAACAGTGAGTGCTTGCAATTCAATATGAACTTTATACAATAGCAATAAAGCTCGTTTTAGTTAGAAAACGTTTGTATGGGAAAAAGAAAAGGGCTGTTTTTAGGGTTTTTCAATATTCCTGAGAGATTTTCTTAATATTTTTTTCCGTAAGAACCTTCTCCTAATAATAACAAATACAACAAAAAAAGAATTAGTGAAATCGGTCCAGCCATTCACGCGTGATGCCGTGACCAAGGAAAACGGGTTTCATTTTTATATATATAGATAGATTGTACTAGTTAGTTATTATTAAAGCTATTAAAAGCATGTCAAAATAAAATAAATCGTCAACTTTTTAAAACATCTATTAAATTTTTTAGCTAGGTCATCTTACCATAGAATCATAAAGCCGACCCAACTGCTCAGGAGTTTCGCAGGACGCAGTCAGCGTTTGTTCACTGCGTTTTAATAAAGATGGCGCCACGCGGGCTGATGACCCGAGTCGCATCACTTTTAACGAGTCTGGTAACCTGAAAAAAAATTAAAATAAACAAATATTTTTTTTTTTATATTTTTACAAACAAGCTTTTATTGTATTGTCACCGGAGTTACACAGGTACATCAAATGTATGTCACAGCCAATTATTTTAATCATGGGTACATACCTGGCCAACACAGTATCGACGGCGGAGTGCGTGTGCGCAGTGACTAGCACACGTTGCTTCAAGCCAACCAGCATTTGGATCAGAACACTTATTGTTTGGGTTTTACCTGAAAAAAAAAAGACTTTACAGTTTATCTGTGACACCAGTAACACCAGATCAAACTATGGTCCAACGTTAGCCTGCCAAATCTTTAGTTTATATTTAGACCTTTACAACTTGAGATAATTGCGTTGGTTTCGTGATTCTTCTGGGGAAAAAAAATCTTAAGCTAAAATGGATGAGTGTTGTCACCAACATCGGGTCAGTTGTTACCAATGCCGGGAAAGTTGTTACCAGTATCAGGCACATTATTACGCATTCCGGATAAATTGTTACAAGTACCTAACGGGTAAGTTGTTACTAACCCTAGGAAAGTTGTCAATACTGGTAATTTTTTCAACAGTGCCGAGTAATTTATCGTATTACTAGCGGCCCGTCCCGGCTTCGCACGGGTAGACATTCATTTTTTAAACATTTTGGGATAAACGTAGAGTAAATGTGTCTTGATGATATTTGAGCACGCGATTCAATGTCAAATGTCAAATGATACATGATACATGATACCTGATACATGATACATGTTGATACATACATGTTGATACATGATACACCTGATACATGATACCCCTTGACTCGGAATGCGTACACATTTATACGCACAATACTTGGTAACGGTAGACTCGGAATGCGTACACATGTGTACGTTCGCGCTACCCTCTTAAAAAGGTGTATAGATCGGTTTTGACGAACTAAATAGGCGTGGTTTGTATAGAAACAAAGAGATGAATAAACCCTCCTTATTTTGGTGTATAATAATAGCGATATTTCAAAGCGCAGTCGTCGACTCGGCCATTTCGAAAAACGCCATTTTCGGGTTGGTTGTGCTGTCGTGACGCAAAGTTTTGTGAGTGATTATCAATTGTTTTCTTGTAAAAGGTAAGTAAAACCTATTATAATTTTGATCATGGCATATGTGTAGACCTTTTCACTACAATAATGAAGCAGTGAATACAATATTATGTTAGTTTTTTTGGATACAAATGAAATGAATGAAATGAAATTTGAAAAACGAATTTTTTTTTGTTTCCATGTTTTTGTATAAATTAAAATTGTTTGAAATTTAAATCTTGTTGAATTTAACGTTAAAATGTAGCAGCGTTATCATATAATGGACTGCTTTTTACATAAATTAAAAATATTTGATAGTTTTTAAAGATTCGTAATTTTTCTAAACGTCTGCTATGAAGGCGGTTTTCCCGCCAAAACGCGTCCGAGCTTACCGGTGTAGAGTTTGGCAGGTGTCACCCGAGTCAAAGGGTTAAAAAAGTTTACATTGTCCAAAGCGCTAAGTACCTATTTTTAAATTTTCTAGTTTTCGTGTAATTTTCTTTTTAATTTTTTCTTTCATAAGAACCTTCTCCTGACAATAACAAACACAACAAAAAAATAAAAAGTGAAATCGGTCCAGCCGTTCACGCGTGATGGCTTGACCAAGGGAAATAGGGATTCATTTTTATATTATATAGATAGATAGATTATTTTATTTACCAGTGCCAGGTAATCCTTGTAACAGCGAGTAGTCCTTAGCAGTGACGGCTCTGAGTACCGCCCGCTGCTGCTCTATGTTCAGAGAACGCATCAGCTTGGCTCCCAAACGGCCTACTTCGCGGGGGAGTTTCTTCTCGAACTCTGGCGGGGACTTGTCTATGATTAATCTGAAATATTGATTAGATTATAATTAAATGTTTGTAATGTTCATCATCATTATCAGTCCTTAATCATTTTTTTTTATGTAATTGAGTGACGAGGCGAGCAAATCGCTAGCCTGATGTTAAACGTCACGTTTGCCCATAACAGGTCTGCGCTACCCAGAATTTTGAACTTGCAGAATTCAAAACCCTGCGTGGCACAGCACTGCGCTCGTCACCCTGAGATATATATTGTTTAATCTCCCATTTGCCCTGTAATTTCACTGGAAACAATGCCCTTCCAACCGGAACACAATAATGTTTGCACATTACTGCTTGGCGGTGGAATAACTGGCAAAGGTGTGGTACTTCCCCAGGCGGGCTCTGCAAAAGAGCCCTACCACTACCTTAATCGTGCAGGGCTGATCATAGGCCTCTCTTCTTGTACTACTCATCCTAGTCCTGTCCTGTGCCAATCTAGTCCAAATCTTGAGGCGAACTTCGACTTGTGTGTGTGTGTACCTGTGTATATAATATTATCTTGGTCATTGTCTTTCTTGTTAGAAGAGCCATAAGAGAGAAAGAGTAACCAAGATAATATTGTACGAGCTAGAAACCATCTATCTATGAAACCATCTATCTATGAAACCATCTATCTATGTCTTTTGTGTTAGTAGTATTTTTCTAATTTCTCATTCCAATTCCACACCGAACAGCTAACTGCGGAGTATTAGAATGTGAGCCCTATTTTATGTCTTATAAAGCATAATTTCGATTACTCGCCTCCTTAGCCTGTCAGCCCGCTCGCTGTTCTCCATAAGAACCCCCAAATTGGTTAGATTCTGCACTGTTGTGGCGTACGACTCGTAAGTATCGATGTAGTAGAGAGTGTCCTTACTCAAGCGCCGGCTTAGGTCCCTGTATAAAAGTATGTAATTTGAATAAATATGGTACAGTTCCGAAGAGCACCTTTAAAATAAAATATGACAAAATGTTCGAATTACGAAGATTTATTTATTACATTCATTATTCACTTGTTTTTTCTTTTTTGTTATTTTAATATTTTTGTCATATTTTAAAGGTTCTTTGTAGGTTTTAAACAACAATATCTGAATCATTAAAGTCTCATGTTTTGGGTTTTCAACTGTAAGCGATATAAAATCGTAGTAAAGTAAATAAATAAATAAATAAGAATATCAAAAACTATCCATTAATGGTCTAAAGTTTAGACGATAAAAGCATTACTAGCTACGAACGTACCTTTCCAAAAGTATGTGTATTTCCTTCTGATTAGCCACTGAGACGACACCCGCCGCTATCCACGGCCGATTGACAACGCTGACTATCGAGAACTCGCCTTCTTGAGGACCGCTGGCTTTAGCATCTTTGGTGACTAAAAAGATTAAGGCTAAGTAATGCTATGACGCAGCAGCGCACAGAACAGATTTTGTAGGGCAGAGGAAGCGAGACAGACATAGGGCGCAGAGCAGGACAGACACATCTGTGACGTAAGTGCGTACACCGCAGCGTACGCAGATTTCAGTAAGTTCATGCTCTGTGTTGCATTTAGGCTTTGTCACGACGCAGGGATAATAACAGTGGGAATAACACACAGTGCACTGTGTACACTTGCCTTTGGTCTGTGCTAGGGTTGCTGGATAATTTCAAGTGAGTAAAAAAAATACAAACTGCATTTATTGTAATTCTATAAGTTACTTAAGTATATTTACCAGTCTCATTATCCACTATATTTCTTCCAAATATATGTACATATCTGTCTTGTAAAGGTTTTACACCCTTTAGCGCCAAATTAGAAGCGCATGTCCCGCGTTTAGCCCTAAAACGAAAATTTAATTAATAATTTAGATTGTATATTCAATTATTCATATATTACATATTTAAAAATGTGTATTTAGTTTTTAGCGATAAAAATGTTTATAATAATCAAGCTTTTAATTAATTACTAGAACTCGTAAGAAACACTGCATCATGGTAGCTATTAAATGAGTGAACTAAAACCCTAGATGTGCCTACATTTATATTAGTTAGTACCACGCACTTCACTTTTGTACTTATTGCGCAAAAATTAAATAACATAAGTCAATCTGAGCTACGCTAGCTAGCTACGTTTAGTCTTTATAAGAAGGCTATAAGAGTTATATTAGAACTACCGTTACCGTTTTTCCGCCGTATCCGTCCAAAGCGCATGTAAAGGCGCTTTGCTCATCTGGCCTCTTTCTTCTATCTTTAGCAGCGCCGTCCATTTTAAGAAATAGTCTATATGCGCGCTGGTGAGATGGCCGAGCGCCTCACCTTGTAATTTCGAGAGAGGGTGGCTTTCTGTGACGCTAGGGCCGTCTGTGTGCCTAGATAGGGGATAATTTATTAGAGATTTATTTTAACAAGTTTTTTTTTTTTTTTTTAATTTTACTTGCAATGTTAGTTTGTTTAGGTCAAATCTTGCAACTGAATTTTGAATTAATTTGGACATTCCAAAACAATTTTCCTATGTTGTTTTAATAGTAGAATTGAAACTTTGCTACCCGGGGGCAGGAAGAAAGAGTACCCGACGAACATACACAGAATACTTTGTACTCTAGTTCTATTGAATTATGAAGAAACTGAATAGAATATAATCGTTTTGTTATCTATCATACTAGTTGCGTCCCGCGGTTTCACAACCTCGATGTTGATAATGAAAAGTAGCTAAAGAACCAAAACTATTTACATTCGAAGTTCATAAAAATTGGTTTAATAGCACAACGTGGTTTTACACATTTTCGCATCTAAAAGATTAGTGAGAAAGTTTTATTTAAAACTTTACCAAAGGTGAAGCGAGCACAGCGTTAAGTAAGGACATTTGGCGCACGCGTTATGATGATGTACAGGATCGGGTAACCTCTGCTGCAGTAGTGCTGACGCGTCTTCTATATCCACTAGCTGTTCTGTTAACCAAAACAAGATATTTCAGATTGAAACATTTATAGTTAACTCTAAAACACTGAAGACCTTTTGCAGACCTTTTTTTTATAAACTTTAACTATGGTATTGGACTTTAGTGTTGGTCTCATAGTAAAAGTTAAATTGTTCATAATAAATTGCTGTGCTAAGTGAAACAGCTCAGCTTTGCTCACCTGAAAAAGGGTCATTATGCATCTCCTTTCAAATTAGCAAGCCATTATTTTAGCCAGGCATTATTTTCGTTACAAAAAAAATACCAAGTGAAATAGAATTATAGCCAAACCGTTTACCTTAGTCCTCGCCTGCGCGGTAGTGCGCGCCCCCCTCTCAGTCCCCCGCGCCGTCATACCCCCGCGCCCGCGCAGGCGAGGACTAAGATAAACGGTTTGGCTGTAAGCTAAATTTCTTAATACCTTTTTTTTTTTTGGGGGGGTGGGAAATCATCAAATGACCCCTCCCACTCTTGGGCAGAGCGGAAGGGAGTGTCAGACTTCTATTGACCAAAAACCACCCATGTTCCTTCTACGCCCTTGTGACGCCGAGGCCGCGGTAACATCTACCCGCAGCCCCGACGGGCATGGGCCCTTTCGGGCCCCTTCCATGTTGCTGACATCTCTTTGAGGCGCGCGTGGAACACGAACGCGCCGTCGACACGACCTGTGTCGTTATAAGACGGACGGACAGCGAGCTAGCCCAATAGCTCACCGTCCACAGGCCCGCGTCTACGGTGGCCGGAGGTCGTCACGTGACCCCCGACGCCCGGAGCGCATCCCACGGCGGCGGCTGGGACGAGAGGTTCTCTCCCTCTCACGTTCCGCCACCTCCTTCGCTAGCATCACTGCTTCGCAGAAGGAGGCGACGGCGTCCCATTCCTCCTCGCCCCGGACCATGGCTTGCACCAGGGCCGGACGCGAGAGATCGCCGCCGCCGATCGCCGCTACGAGAACACGGCGGGGCTCCACCCAAGCGGGGCAGACCTCCACGGTGTGCTCCACCGTGTCCTCCGGCCGATCCTCACAGTGCCTTTCTTAATACCTGGGTCTACAATCTCGGGTCCGCGCGCCAAATACTGCGCCATTTGGTTCCGTAGCATCACTAAATCTCGCCGTTCAGGGTACCCGCAACTTACTTCTCTTAGCTCTACTTTCTCCCTATGTAGACAAAAAATATAGTTAAACTCTTTATTGTTCACACCAGATATGACAAAATAAACGGATAAAACTAGACCAACAACTGTACAATCTACTGCAATATATTTAATATAATACATCGAACTAAATTATAGTTTGCTTTAGTACATTTTTGGGGTCAATGGACGAACAAACTACTTATACGAAACATCGTATTACTTACCAGTTTGTTTATTCCGCAGCTAATTTACTATTTTACATACAATCTTTCTTTTGCCATTCACATTACTGTTCAAAATATATAATCCATCACTACGAAATTTTATCGAAATCAGATCGGCAAAGCTAACAAAGAGACAGTTGTCTGGTTTTTATTGTTAGTTTTGTAACTCTCTAAAAAAATGTGTTCTTCCGCTTCAAATCTGTAATAAGACTTATCACAGTATTTCAGAGTTACTTTCGCATTTATAACATTTACTTGAGGTATTAAAAGGTCAACTAACTTCAAATACAGCAACAGCCCTCTCTGCAGCGACTGCGTGGGCGACTCCTTGTTCTGCACACTCAGCATCATGCCGTACAACACTAGCTGGCCGCGGTGCTCGGCGGACACCGACGCTTTACCGCTCTTCAGCTCGAGTGGAACTACTGCTTTTTCACGGCCTAGAAGAGAAGAGAAGTTTCGATGATTGTTGAATTGTATTCGTTTTTACTTTTTGACATGTAATTTTAAATTGTATTTGAATAAAGAAATTAAAATCTTATAATCAAATTATATTAACTGAAACCAAGTATTACTTATTTTAAAGATACCTAATGGTAGCCGGTGAAAGAATATGTTTTTGGAGTTTGTGAAAAAAGAAATATGGCCGCGACAATAAAGAAATGAATCTAAACGAAGCCGCTGTAATTACGTCGTCTCACTCGCACTCTCACTCTCGTACTATCGTAAGAAAGAGATGACATGATTAGCGCTGTTTCATTCAATTCGTTTCTTCAATGGAAGAAGTTGTATATTAACATTGAAACAATACTCCTAGATAATAACTGCGTTAGAGTACCTTTTCCATTGTGAATTGTAACTTGCAATGTAGCATCAATCTTTCCCTTCAAACCTAGTTGAGGGCAGCAGAGGTTTTCTTCAATATCAAGCACTTTGTCCACATGTCCATTCCAGTTATCTTTATGTATTTTCTATAAAAAATAAAGTTGTTTCATGTTTTATACAGGGTCAACCCTAAAACACTGAAGACTTTTAATTGCAGGCGGCTTTTATGCATTTATCCAAGACACTTTTGTTCAACGAGTTTTGAAAATTCACAAAAAAATCAGCTGTTCCGTATAGCTAATGCCCAAGGTCAATGGCCTTTTTACACGCTTTTTATTAGCTTCACCTGTATGTTTGTGTGTAACCGACTTCTTTGGGCGCGATTTTGACCCACTTTAAACGGCCAGATTTCGTTCAAACTTTGTAGATTTATCGATATCTCTATAGTCGGATAAGGCAGGAATTAATGTGAACTTAAAAATCCAAATTTTCGAATTCTAAAGAGAATTTTAATTCTATAAAACAAATAATAGTTTACAAAAACTAAAAAATCACGTTTTTTTAAATAAATCAAACTAAAAAGTAAATAATAGTTTAAAAAACTAAAAAACACGCTTTTTATAGAAAACTGAATAAAAAAAAGCGTGGGGTGCATGGGTCAATAGATATAAATATTTTATTGACAGATATGAGTAGAGTGATTATCATTTTGATAATATAATAAAAAGCAACCCACATATTTAAAAAAAATACATTTTTCTTTATTTACACTATTATTCATTTTTATTTATTGAAACTTTCAACAATATTCCTAATTTAAATTTACTAAAACTTATTTCCTATTTTTTTAGTTCGGTTTTCTATGTTTTAAACTATTATTTATTTATGGAACAGCCCTATTTTATATTATGAATTTTCGAAAGTTGTAGAACAAAAGTTGTTTGGTTCAAGTATCTCAGGCGGTCTATGGAAGGTATTCAGTGTTTTAGAGTTGACCTTGGAGATGACTTGAAAATTTTATTTTTAGATTTTTTTAGCTGATTATTATTTTTACAGGATAGCAAGCATATCTTACCCGATTATTACCAGGATTCTTCTCAACATAGTTTTGCATAAATTCAGCTAATGGCCCAACATAAGCCTGCATGTTAGACCTGGCTTCTTCCTCGCTCAGTCCAGCATCATATAGCATTTGTATGGACTCCTTTATGATCATATCTGTTTCTAGGCGAAGCCGCGCGAAAGAACTGATGTTCTGAGTGAGAGCTTTTTGTACCAGCTCATGAATAAGTATGCCGATTGTCATCTAGAACAAGCGTTAACTATTAATACGATTTTTAACTGATCTGCAAAGAGGGTGCCTACACCTAGCCACTATAGCCAAACCGTTTATATTAGTCTTCGCCTGCGCGGTACAGAGGCGCGGGGGGTATGACGGTGCGGGGGACTGAGAGGGCGGCGCCGCCCGCGCAGGCGAGGACTAAGATAAACGGTTTGGCTATAGTTCGGTTAATTTGGGAGTATGAGACAGAAACGAGAATAATGTTCTTGTTTCTGTCTTGCAATGAATATCTGTCTCACTCTTTCCATTGTACAGAGAACAAGTGCCTAAATATAAATGACACAGTGATGCTCTCCACTTCTCCCGCACTAAATGTTGCAGGGGTGTATTGAGAATTCTTCGCGAGAGCCTAAACTGAAACGCGTTGGTTTTTTATCTCGCCTTTTCTCTAGCTGACAAGAGCAAAATAAAAGCTTGGGTGATTAAGCTTAGACTCACGCTAATAGGGCACTCAGCACGGCCCCTGCTCCTCACATAATAATACTTCCTTCGTGTTACCACCAGGGGCAGTTTACTGTAATGTATACACCCTGTAGAGCCTTACGAAACGTTTGATCGTTTTGAAAACAATCAAAACTCATATTATTGGTTGCTAAAATGAGTGTGAACAATACTTACAGCAGTATTACCAGAGTCTATGCCCTTCCACCGTTCCTGCAGTACAGCTTTCCTCTTACAAAAGACGCTGGCAACCACACTAGTGCTGGATATGAGGTGGTCTGGTCTGAGCACTAGCAGGCCAGACGAGTTGCCGATGCTGTACTGGCCTGTTGAGTCTCGGGTTGCGAGCACGCTTATAATATCTCCTGGAGATAGGGGTGTGTCTACCCTGAAAAGAGATTTAACATTTGAAACAGATTTTATAGTATTTTCTTACCTTTGTGTATTGTTGTAGAGTACATACTCATATATTTTCATGGACAGCTAAAGTTTGTATTTCTTTCTTCTCAACTGCTGTATTGTTTTGGATCAGATTAGTAATACCTTTATTTTAATTTTGACTAAATTGTTTCTGAGTTAATTTATTTATTTTATAAAAAAATTATCCCAAAAAAAAACCATTTTTATACAAATCCTGAATGTGTTTTTATACATTTCAATTAATGACTACATTATAACTCGATAATCTCACCATATTCCTTCAATAAAACAAGTTCCTTCATTATTACAAGTATTCTTTAATTTCAGCTCTAGTTTTGTTCCATGATTCTTTATGTTTAGAATTTCACAGCGCTGCAATGTACTTAAATCCAGGTCTTCTATTATATCCTGCAAACAAATAATAAATCTGTGATTCTATTTTAATATTGGTTAATCACTCACTATTTTGTACTAGTTGGGTGCTAGTGCACATACATACTCAGTTTCAGTGCAATCTTTTTATTTTCTAAATAATGGGAGAACATTCGGAAATCATGGGATGATCACAGCATACAGGTAGTATGAAAAATAAATTTTGTATTTACATATTCAAGATTTTTTTGTGAAACAAATTTTCATTAGCTTAGTTTTTAGACTAGATAAATAATGTTCTTAATATGTATGACTACAAACCTCTCTGATATCACCCATATCCCATTCATCACCAAAGATTTCTCCGATATCATCCTGGGCAAAGTCCAGGGCTTTCACTGTTGACCCACTCTTGGATGGTGATAGAAGCTTTTGAAGAATTTTTTTAGGAGTTTGCAGGGTATTGATGGGGGAGCATCTGAACTCTGGAAACAAATATATTATTACTAGCTGCACCCTGCAGCTTCACTTGGGTTTTCCAGGATATGAAGTATGTATTGCCTATGACCTATGTGTTAACACTTTGGCTGCGGCTAGTAATCACATGCGCTAGCCCCAGGAGCGGCTAATAGTCAAACGCCTTGTTTTTTACACGTCTGGCGTGTGCAGCCGCACTCGCGTCGCGCAATAGAAAACACAAAGTATGTGTTTCCCACAGCCAAAGTGTTAATACAGACCATGAACTTCATTCCAAATTTTGTGTAAATCCGTCAGCTGTTTAGATGTTCATCAGTGACAAACATACATACTCGTCTTTATAATATTAGTAAGAAAGATTATTCACAAAGATAGCACGCTGAAGAGACCTATACTCAGCAGTGGGTTGAAAAAGTTTGATTTTAAGGCAGTTGGTAAATTCCGAAGCCATCTACCATGATCAGTAATTGAAAAATTGTGTTTGTAATAAAAATGATTCATTGTTATTCTGATTATATTATTTATTTATTTAGTCATACATCAACTATTTTACCTTTGGATGGACTTTTCTTAGGAGTGACACTTCTTTTTCTTATAGGATTATGTTCATTAGAACTGACAAGATTTCTGTGTGATTCTTCTTCATGATTACTTATTATTATCTCTTTCTCGATTGAGTCATGATTTTCACTAATTACAGTAACAGGGGTCAAAGGTCTTCGAATAGCCTCAGTTTTTGTTTCAAAGACATTTTCTTCTAACTCCTGTTGGTCTAAAAAACCCAACTTTTTTGAAGGAGACACTTGATTTGTTGAAGTTGAAGAAGCTTTGAGATCTTGACTTGACACTCTGGAGGAGGATTTAGTTTTACAACTATTTTCTTTATTTGGAGACTTTGGGCCAATTTTCTTGCATGGCGAGACGCCGTTATAATTGTCAGTCTTAATCTTTTTAGGAGTACTATGAGTATTTAACGGAGTATCATTCTTATCGACCAATTCCAATTCTAAAGATACCGGCGAAGTAGCTTTTCTTTTAGCCGATTCATTCACTTCATTTTTAATCGAATTTTTGACGAGTGATTTAGCTTGCTGGCTCTTGCTCCCTTCATTATTTTTAAAAAAGCTTGTTATAGACTTCTGATTCTTATGAGGATTAGTCTGCTGCGCCTGAAACATTACCTAGTTTTTAACAAAATATTGAAACGGTTCTCCTTTACTAGGATTCAGGATCATTCATGTTTTTCAACCTTTTTCAGACTCAGAACTTTGCGCATTTTAAAGAATGATTTTCCTCTAATTGAATATATTTGTTAAAACAATAAGGCAGAAATAAAAATAATTTCCACAAAACAAAATTCTACAATCAATTTCCCGCAATTCCCGCGTACAAAATGACATTGAATGTTACGATGCGTAACTTACATTGACATATAATTATTAAAAAATTCATTTGTTTTTTTTTTACTAGAGCTCAAAAAAAATTCTATTAAGCCTAATTCTTAATAAGCTTCAAAACTTTTCAATAGTCATGCGTACACAGAATATTGATCGTTTGTTAAACTTGACTCTATTTACATAACGAGTCATGATTTGGACTCGATTGAGACTTGACTTTTAAAGTGGTATTTGTTATTTTTTTACTGACACTATGCATTCGCTAAATACATGCAATGTGTGAAGCTAAAGTAAATAAAAAATAAATTGTATTTAAAAAAAAATATTACGTTTTGTTCGCACTTTTTCTATTCTTATTTTTCTTGATAGGTACTCTTGTACGAAACAAATCACTTAGGCAGAAACCAAACGCAAAAAGCTGTTTTGTGAACTTTTTGACATGTCGGTTGATCGCGTGAAAAGTTTTCGACAAAGAAATTAGGTCCTATCGGAATTATTTGATTTATTTATTCTAAGTAATGTACTAATTTATGTTTGTAACAAAATGGCATTCCTATGTCCAGTGAGAATAAGAAGGGGCAAAAAGAAGAAATGTAAGTTTTTATCCTTCTCAAGTCAATGACCTCTAACTTTCTACATAGTGATAAATATTACAAAACAAGTAATTACAGCTTGTTTTACCTGACAAGCAACTTGCATGGAGTCCGCATGACCGTGGGAAAATAGGTATCCAGCAAATTAAGGGTCATTTTCATCAAAAATTGCAAGCAAGTCTGGAAACCCCACTTTACAGTTACCTATCTACCTAATTGACTGAATCACTTTAAAAGCCGTTTTCCATGTGATTTAAATAACATGTTTACTTATTCCCTAGATCACATGTCAGTAAAGAATAAAATAAGTATTATAGTTAACACCACACACATTTTCTGTTTTTGTCTCTCAAATAAAATAATTGTAATAAGATCTGCTAACCTAATGTTGTCAAGTACGACTTACAATAATCGTAGTTAAAGCTTGCTTATAAAACTATTTCAAATTGCAGCAAGTAGCGGAGATTCGGATAAAGAGTTGTCCCGTCCAGGGTCTGGGCTCAGTCCTGGCATGGGCCGAATCACCGGCTCTGCCAGCATAGAGACTTTGGTCCGAGTTGGGATTGAAAAGGAACATGGACTCAGTCCGGATTCGAAGATGGTTGTATTACACGACTTTGCTCCTTGTGTAGATGATGAGTTGGAGGTTAGTATAGTTTTGTGTTACTTGATTAGACGTCTGAAACTATCAAGCCTCAAATTACTGACTCTTCAGTAGTAGGCTGGTAATATTTTGAAAGATCCTCTTAAAAAAATTTAGTAATGTTACAATAACATCATGTTTTACCATACTCAAAATTTAACCAATCGGAAATTTAACTTCACTAATTGGACAGTACTAACATTATTTTTTTTTTTTTTTTTTTAGTTTAAATCTTGCGATCAGCCGTTGGCTATAAGCAGATGTGGTGACGGCATTCCTTGAGTAGGGCGTTACTCCCAGTGGAGCACAGTCCTTTTGATTAATGTAGTCAGGCTACTCTACTCTTGAGGTATATGCTGACTATCCGGATCAAATATGTCTCGTCTCTTTTTCAACCGACGAGTAATTTCTGGGATCGTTAGTTGCCCCGCAAGTTGGTTTGGGTGCTTTTGCAGCCTTGATTTGTATTTCTCACTATAAGCAGCAATTTCTTCCTTGACTGTAGGCATATCAAGGATTTCGTGAAGCTCTGTTGTTTTTAGGAACCATGGCGCATTCGATGCCTGTCTCAGTATGTTGTTCTGCACCCAGTACTAACATTTAAAACATCTCTATGTTTCAATGTCTGTGAAAAGAATGGGATAATTTTTATAGATGTCTAATCTACACCAATGTTACTGCAGAACTTATTTCTTCTATCTATCTACTCAACCTTTAATCCTCCCACTGTTGGTACCCTCGAAGGGTGATTAGGCTGTATTCCACCATGCTGGCCAATTGTGGATTGGTGGATTGACATATGCCATTGAATTTCTTCTCTAGACATATGAAGGTTTCCTCAGGTTGCTTATTTCCTATTAATGAAAAACATTTACAAAAATTCCAATTTAATTCCAGGTAAAACGTGGTCAAATAGTGAACGTCCTGTACAGAGAGAATGACTGGGTGTATGTAATACTAGCAGAGTCTCGCCGGGAAGGGTTCATACCACATTCATACTGTGCTCCATGCGAGCACCATGATCTTAAGAAAAAACTGCCCAGGAGCAGGTCTCCGGCAGACTTAGCACATAGAGATGTTTCACAGTAAGTTTATTTAATCTCATTAGAAAATTTACCTTTCTTTCTCACAAACCAGTTGTCACACTTTTAATCTTTGAAAAGACGGCTAAAATAGTGCAAATCGATAAGTTACCAACATCAGCATAACTATGTAGCATTTTGTCCTTTTACTGTACATAAGCTTTTCCCAAAGAAGGATACTTGATAATCTTTAGCTTTTGTACTTGCCACCTTGCGCGGTTTTGTCGCACTGTATCTTTCGATCATGTAGTCGTTCATCAACAGGCGAATTGGTGTTTTAAGAAACGCTAAACGGAAAAGTATTTTTCAAAAGGCGACAGCTCCTAGACTGACGTAAGGCCCGGTGTCCACCAAAGTGGGCGTATTGTGCATAAAAGTAGTTATAAATGACAAATATCATGCTCTTTGCAGACTATCGGTATCGGACGGCGTCACTAACGACGGAACATCCGAGCTGGGCAGCGAGGGGGAAGCCTGTCCATTCAGCAAAGACCCGTCGGGACGATATGTTGTCCTCTACACATTCACTGCCAGAGACGAGAACGACGTGGATGTGGAACGGGGGGAGTTTGTTACAGGTTTGTTCACTGGTGTCCGTTTCCATAGTTGCATGTGTCCCAAGTTGTCACTACTCGTTTTGCTGCCACTGGCAATATTTATGAAAAAATCCAGATAATTCCAGATGAATCCAGATCATGTTGTGTGGCACAAACAAATTGTTATTCATGGCCACTACCAAAGGGTCTGATGATGATTAAAGATAAAAAACACTATCAGAAAAAACAAATGAATATCAGAACAAGCAGGACTACCATAGAAGTAGTACTGCTATACTTTTTTATAGTTGTCTGAACTTTTAGACATCTTTCTTTTACCAACTACCAATCTGGTAGTACTATAATATTGCTATTTAAATTCAATCCTTTTTAACCTTCAGTACACCTACACTTCTCATTCATAATCTAATACAAGCTATATTATTTTTAACCATTGTGTAAATATGGATAATTTCCAGTTCTAAACAGAGAGGATCCAGATTGGTACTGGATCGTAAGGAGCGACGGTCAGGAAGGCTTTATACCTTCCGGCTTTGTTTACCCAGCTGTTGTGCAACGTAAGTATATCATATTACCTAACTAATAAGGGCCTTCCTTGAAAATGGTGCTTGGCAGTTCTGCCCCCATTGTAACAATTACAGCAAGTCATTTCATAGGTAACACGAATTTCTGTAATTATACTTCTGTACTTAGTAAGTACCAAGATACATTATGACCAGACCATTGATTTTATAATGCAAGTTGTGATCAGTATTCATTGTAATTGGTGGATAAAAAGGGACCAGTAAAATGACTTACTGTAATTATAACAATGGGGGCAAAGTTGCTTTTACAGGGTTATTCATAAAGGGTATGCTAAGCCAAAAAAAGCTCATAGTACTCATCATTATGAACAACTTTTACTGTGGGACCAACCCAGAATTCGCGTAAAAAAAATCAGCTGTTCCATACAATTTGTTGAGTGTCATTGACATTTTTCTATGGAACAGCTGGTTATTTTTTCGCGAATTTCGGGTTGGTCCCATAGTAAAAGTTGTGGGTAATGATGAGTACTATGAGCCCTTTTCGGCTTACCATACTCATTATGAATAACCCTGTATAGGCAATAGGCATAGATAGATTGCAATACAAAAATATAGTGTGCAGTACCAAGTAATGTCAATGAACTTTACGAAAACTTTATAAGGCCCTAAATGTGAAAGTAACTCTTGTCTCACTCTCTGTCTTTCTATTAATGGCCTTTTCCCGGTTAAATGGCTGCACTGTTTTTGATAAAACGCAATTTTTCAGCAACACAACAAGACAACACACAGCCTGTACTCTCCCCGCCGCCCGCGAGCATCAACAACACTTTGTTGTCCAACAACAGTTTAAACAACACAACAAACACGCAGGACACGGACGGGCGGTACCACGGAACTGAGCTAGTCATGCTTTATGATTACAAGGTAATTTTCTTTCCATTAGCAGAAATTAGTCCTCATCAGGGCAGTTCCTTCCTTAATTTTTGTTAAATGTTGCTTTTGCAAAAAAAAAAGTAAAAGGTTCACATTGCACCCAGGGATAGTGGAGGGTGTAAGTACCCAGCCTAGTGCAGACTGAGCCTCTCAAGCACCGTCACAAACAGGAGATAGTTGCTGTTGTACTCATAGAACGTATCCATATTTGAGATAGATAGACAAGAACATTATTTTTACAAAACAACAAAACAAAAACCGACTTTAAAAGACTGACTATTGAGTTATTCATCTATTTGTCGCGCACGTACTTAATGCAAATTTAAGACTTATATGGTTTTCTCATGGATGCCATTATCAGAACTGGACTAAATTGAAATGGGACCAAATGGGAAGCGTCAGCTTTCTAATAAAAAAAGAATTATCAAAATCGATTCACCCAGTCAAAAGTTATGAGGTAACAAACATAAAAAAAAATTTAAAAAAAAAAACATACAGACGAATTGATAACCTCCTCCTTTTTTGAAGTCGGTTAAAAAAACTATTTTATAAGTGGATTATAAAAATGGTGGAAATGCTTTGTGTGACTTTTGCGCGTGGAGTTTATGTGTGAAGCATAACACAAAAGTTCGGAGCCCTTTGAGACATTCTTTTAACTTGATTGATAACGGTAGAAATTTTTTAAACTAAGACTGCGCTTCTCATTGCATTTATACAACATACTCTTGCATATTCTCTGAAGAGATTCAATTTTAGTTTTGAAGATCTGTGCTGCTTTCAGTAAGTTCATTTCAGAAATGTTATTCACTTAACTTTTGTTTCTTCAGGCACAAGCACCAGACGACCTATCAGTGAAAAGGGGCGAGTGGGTATACGCAGACCTGACGCAACAAACTGTAGAAGGATGGCTGTGGGCGCACGCTCCCAAATCGCGCCGCTCCGGCTTCATACCTACTGCGTACGCTCGCGCCCCTCACACCACCACGCTCTAATTAGAAACTTCTTATAACATTCTGATTCGAAGTCGAGCGAATAACCACCCTAAATAACTGTCATTAAGGTCATTAAGTAATTGAGCCGCGCGTTAGCATGTCGAAATGCTCACATAATGTCTAGCTAGGGTTAATTTTTGCGCGCGGACAGGCGACCTATCTGTTCTGTGTTCTTTGTTATAGTCTTGCCAATTTACGCCCAAGGCGTTAGATTTCCCGTGACATATGGTCTCCCCTTGTGTGGAAGACTGCTGAATTACAAATAACAGTTACCTTATCTATTTTACAACATCAAGACTCGATGGTCTATTTTGCATGTGACAGTTAGTCAATACTGCTATTGTAGTCATTTGTTCGTAATATAAGTTTTGGTATATTATGAAGAATCTCTGTAGTGTGTGTAGGTATTTCTGTGCCAATACTTATTGGAATAAAATCCAACTTTATATGCATGTTCTTAGTGGCGATAATTGTGAAGTGCTGCTCCAGTTTTACACATCCTTCCTCGAAATTTTTACAGCCATAAATCAGTGTATATTGTAGCTTAAGTCTTTTTAATAACATTTATTTAGTCAAGGCTAATGTTGAAATTCAAGCATTTATGTAAAATATCCGTCCAAAATTCGACTGATTTTGATATTACGCTTTTACTTTTTTATATTATAACATAGTTGTAAGGAATTATGTAATGAATAAAATGTTTTTACAATAACTCACAATTTTTGTTTGATCCCTTAACAAAATGAAAGAAAAAGCAACTTTCTAACCTTAACTATATTTTCAAAAAAACTACTCCGAATCTAACAATATATTCTTCTTCTTTTTCGTAGCTTGCTGCTTGATTAGATCTTTGGCGGTCCACTCTTCTAACTGCTGCTCGACTTTCTTTATGTCCTGTTCGTTGACGGTGATTGGCAGCTCCAGTTCTATTTGTTCACTCCTTATAAACTTTAGGGCTTCGAGTTTCTGCTTAAGAAACGGTCCTTGTTGGCTCTCGAGAAGGTTACGGTAGTCTGCTAGTTTGTTGTTACGTAGCTCTTCACAGTGCATCTCAGTGAGCTTTCGTAGGGACTCCTTGCGCGATAGTTTGTTGTAAGACCTAAAATAACCAAAGTTAGTGAAATTCTTTATTTAGTATAGGAAATAGCATTTCTATTGTGAGAATAAACGTCTAATTTCTGGTTAGTACAATAAAGTAGCAATATTAAAAGGGCCACCAGTTCTGAACCAACAGAAGAGACTCATCATTGGCATAGTAAAGTCTACAAAAGATGATTAATATACATATAGTCTCCGATTGAGTCTGCTTTTGAATGTATGTATGTATATGACAGCCACCAATGCAGTCACAATTTTTTGCAAGTGAATTGGGATTCGTAAAGAAAGGAGACACTTATTTTGCATTTGCAGGCTAATCCTTCCATTTAGGTATTCTATCATCAACCTATGCTTTTAAAAGTCTTACACTAAAACAATATTTAGAGTCTAAAGTCTTAATGACGACGACGACGACGACTGGCAGGAGACAGCGCAAGATTGTCATCTATGGCATTCTCTGGTGTCGGAGGCCAAGACCCACTTTGGGTTGCTGCGCAATAGGAGTAAGTGAAATCACACTTACTCTGGATGTCCCTTGTATTCAATGTTGAGTTTCTCTAGCAGCCATTCAAACTTTTTGTAGTCATACTGACGAAGAAACTTCAACAGTTTCTTTCTTTTGTCAATGAGCTCTTGCACCACCATCTGTTGAGATAATTCAAGAATTGAGAATCCTTTTACAACAGTGTATTCCCTGACACTGCTGACAGCTGCAGTAAAAAACTCAAAGAGAAAAAAAGAAATCTTCACAAGAGCCACAAACAAAAGTTTAAGTGAAAATAATAATATGAAAAGGTTATTCAATTCCGTATTTCTTATTATTCTAGACCTCGTATTTTCTTTAGTTTAGGTGAAAGGTTAAGTATGCGATTTACTGCAGCTGTCTATGGTTGTCCTATAGTGAACCGTTTTACCTTCATTTTCTTGTTGCGAGGAAACTTTTCCATTGTATCTTGTAAATATCTTATGTGGCCTGTCAGACCGGCAACTGAAATTTATAATGCATAGTAAGTGTTACAAATCATAACCTATTAATACATAGTTTTTGAATGGAATAGGCATACCAACAGAATGGTTATAAATTTTTTTTTTTTGTGGTAGTCGAAATAAACAGATCGTAGATGTCATACAATAAGCTTAGATATTTGTAAACATAACACCATCAAAATATTAGTCGATTTGTGTCTGCATCATAAAGTTATTCTTGACTAGCTGTTCCCTGCCACGCTTTGCTGTGGATAAAAAAAAAATAATAATAAAAAAAAAATAGCCTATGTTACTTTGGGATAATGTAGCATTCGAATGGTGAAAGAATTTTTGAAATCGGTCCAGTAGTTTTTGAGTTTATTCCACACAAACATCCAAAAATACAAAAATACAAATCTTTCCTCTTTATAATATTAGTATAGATTAAACATGTCAGCTTACAAGCCAAGTTCTCGTCATTTGCGGGAGGTTTTAATTTATGAACAAATCTGCGGCTGAGGCTCAGCAAATGCTCTCAAATACCTATGGTGAGGCCGCTATTAGTGAAAGAATGTGCCGAGAGTGGTTTCAACACTTCAAGAATGGTGATTTTGACATCGAAGACCAGCATGGAGGTGGAAGAGAGAAAGTTTTTGAAGATGCAGAATTGGAGGCATTACTTGATCAAGATTTAAAGTAGCGGCCAGCGATGGACAATACTTTGAATCATAAATGTATAACCAGTTTTTTCTATAAAAGCCTCAAATTTGGGAATAAAACGGCGGAAGCAATTTTTTTTTCTGAAATTAGAGTATGTAATAAATTGACTAGTCTAGCTTACTTTTAGTTTCGGCTGTGGTTTCATCATATTTGTGCCTTTGTACTCTTTCTATGAGCTGTTTTTTTACCAGAATACTGTATTCTTTCTTGCCAAGATGAGCTACTGAGAATATCTTTTTTACTGATTCCGGAGCACTGAAATTAAAACATTGTTATGCTTATACATATTTTTCCAAAGGGTTACACGTTTTAACGGTTTTGATAATATAATTCATAGAAACCAAATAGCGAACCAATTTAGGTTGATAAAATTAAATAAAAATATTGCTGCCACAACCCATTATCTATGAATTAAAGTGCTTACTCTTTAATTTCTTCGGTCAAAGCAAAGTCGCGTCCTATAGTGTTTTCAGGAATCGGAGGAAGCCCTTCCAAATCACCAGACTTTTCAGGTTTGTATGACGGCACATATTCTGGCCTTACCCATTTAATATTTACTGTGTTTTTTATGCCGCGGCTTTGGACGATCGTAGTTGTTAGACGCCGCAGCATTGCGACTGTTTTGCTTAGCTTTTAATAAAAATAAAAACAAAATAAAATTCAGGTAAATAGCATAACCTGAAAACCAAAACACTTTTCTTTCTTTTTTTATCTGCTACTGTAATGTTATTGTCAACGTCAACACATTCGGCTTGGCTGGACTTGCCACAAGCTTTTGGCTCATGCATATAAACGGTGGCCACACCAAACCGTTTATCTTAGTCCTCGCCTGCGCGGTACAGAGGCGCGGGGGACTGAGAGGGCGGTACCATAGCCATTAGACATTGAGAAAGAATTAAAAAAAGTTTTTACCAATTTACATAAATCCATTTACTCAAAATTAAATTTAATAAAAAAAGTTTTTACCAATTTACATAATCCAGTTACTCAAAATTAAATTATTTTATTTGATAATGCAACGATTAAGAGTTCTTGGTCAAATCGTATTTGTAGTTCTCTTTTCGATAGATTTGATAAGTCATAAAAAATAAGCAGCCAAGTATGCGTTGAGACACACATATTAGCCGAGTTCCGTAATTACTTCACTGAAGCGTTGTTTTTTTAATAGAAATTTAGTGTGTTAATTGCGGCATGGTAAATACTAAATTCCGTTTATTGGTAAATTATTTAGAAGTTGATGGTTGATGCTACATTTAACCGACTGGAGCGGATAAACATAAACACTGAAAATCACGATCTTCTGATTCTGAGTATTATTTTTCGAGAATAGGTACATCGTACTATAAAACCAAAAAAAATAATAGTAGGATGAAAATGAAACCCATTAGAAAAGGAGGGGAATATTATAAAAATGAAAGGAAAAATAATTTACGGGCGATCTGAGGTCGGGAAGGGGATGGGGGTGAGTTTGTAAGGGTAAAAAACGATTTTTCTCGATTTCCGGCAAAACTAAAAGTCCTATGGAAAAAAATCAAATGGCAAAGTTGTAGGTAATAAAAAGATCTAAACTTTTGTTTTTACACTTTTTTCACATAACCTCAAAATTTATGTGAAAAATTCAAAAAACTAAGTTTTTGGTTTTTTATTTTTATCTTTTATAAATTTTTTTTTCACGAAATTTGGTGAAAACTTACCTTTTTATGTCCCAAATACGCTGTAATTTATTTGATTAAAAATATTTATTTTTTCACCTTATTTTGAATTAATATCGAAAAAGCACCCTAATTTTCAATCGAAATTCACCCGTCAAAATATCAGCTTTTTTCAAAAAGTTGGTATGTTTTCTGTTCGTTGAAATCTCTACTTTCCGATGGTGAAAAAAAAATATGTTACCATAGTAAATCTTCTGAGAAAATGCAAGAAATCGAAAAAATCTCGAATTCGATTTTTTTTTATATACAATTTTGAGCTATTAATAAAATTTACACTTTGTGAAAAAAATAAAAATACAAAAGTTTTAGATCTTTTTATTACCTACAACTTTGCCATTTGACTTTTTTCCATAGGACTTTTAGTTTTGCCGGAAATCGAGAAAAACCGTTTTTTACCCTTAAAAACTCACCCCCATCCCCTTCCCGACCTCAGATCGCCCGTAAATTATTTTTCCTTTCATTTTTATAATATTCCCCTCCTTTTATAATGGGTTTCATCCTACTATTATTTTTTTTCACTTTTTATTATTTTTAAAGGCTTCTACCTACCCTGGTCTTTATGTAAACGAAAGTAAACAAGTCCGAACATTTTAGCACTTTTATTAAAACACAATTATTTCTAGTTTATTTAATAAACTTAGTACCTACAAGTACCTACCTACGTATCCAAGTAGCAACCGATAACCAAAACTAGCATTTACATTGTCATTATTTGTGAGCTTTGGTAGCTTTAGCTTTCTCTTAGCTTTTTACTGTTTTTACTCACATTTTTTATTGGTTTTCTTTTTTAATTTATTTTGAAGAAAATTTCGAGCCTTTTAGGAAGTCGTTGTACTGAGGATAGGGACTGACAGGGTTCAATTGAATAAATGAAACTCTGTATCTGTGTTAGAAGCTTATCTTGAAGTGATGCGCCACCAGACACCTGACTTGCGACGAACATAACGCTTGCGCGTGTTAACTTTCTTAGTGGCGCCATCTCTTGACACTTTTACGAACTAAAGTGGTTTATAATCGAAACCATTTCAAGTTTTAGCTTAAACACAGCGCCATCTCTTGACACTTTTACGAACTAAAGTGGATAATCGAAACCATTTCAAGTTAAACACATTTTATACATTGTATCAGCTTCGGAGTCGTCATCATCATCATCTTGATCAGTTACATCAATGTATTTATCACTAAACTTATTAAAATAGTACATTCTAATTTCATTTGAAGGATGAAAATATATTTTCCTTTTTATTTTGCGTTGCCAACCATCAAAGTAGTGCCCCCATCCGCTGCTTGGCACCATATGTATTACGAGCAAATACATTGAAGGTAAGTCTTCACAATTCAACATTTCATATAAACATTTTAAGTGATCAATTTCTTCGATTGTAAAATCTTTGAATAAAATTTCCAATACTTGCTTGAAAAATAGGTAAATTGACGGGAAAAATGTACGTTCATCTTCTGAGATAAAGTTCTGACTCATAGATGCAATATGTATTACAGATGCGGTGCGAATGTTTGACCAGTTAAGTTGTTCGTTGGATTTTCTCAATTCATCGAGAGTCTCTATGTACCGAACAGTTAATTGCCATCGACGAATCATTTTATAATGTTCCTTCACACATAATGACCCTTTTAATATAGCTTCTCTTATATTACGTAGTATCTCAATTGGCATTTTCATTTGTTTTTCAAAAACAAAGTGTGGTATTCTGGAACAAATATGCCCGAGAAGACATTGAATTCCATCTACTAAGTAATTTTCACCCTCGGCCCACTTAGGTGTACATATTTCAAGTACTGGCTGCATTAAATTGTTGAACTTTTGCATTTGTATTTCCAAGTTTTTTGAGCACAGTAAGTAAGCGGATAGTATTCCATACATTCGTGCATAGCTCCAGCCACTGTAATAGGTGAGTATATAAGTAGTTGAATCCAATAACGATTTTTCAACAAATTCTGTGTCTAAATATTCTATTAATGTTTCAGCATTATCTAACATGCCGTCCAGAATGTCCTGCACGTTAGTCTTTTCTGGCAGAGACTTGAGGAATAAATAAGCTTTCTGGTAGAAATCACCTACAACGCTCAGAGGCACTTCGTTTACTTTTCCCAGTGTTTCGTAAATATTTTTATTTTCTGCTTCATTCAGATCATCTATAAAAGAGCTAAGAACTAGCCATATCGCTTTAATTGTCATTACTTTCTTTTGCTTACAAAGTAAATCAAACATTAATGTGAAAAGGATGGCTCGTATAGATGAGTTCTTTGTTTTTTTCCATGATTTAGCTGCCATCTCTATTTTTTCATTCGTGTTATATTTAGCAAACGCTAGACGAATACCGTGCTTTTGTATTGAAACCGGTGCGTTCAGCATGAGAGCAATGTATTTCCGGATATCGCTTGATTTCATGTTATAGTACATAGTGCATAGCGAAAGCAGTGCGTACTGCAAGTAATCTCCTTTGGCGTACCACAGCACTACTTCAGCAGGCAGCTGCGGGCGAGCTATATGCATGTTTTTGGCGATGTGTTTCTGTATGCTCAATTCTATTTCATTCGTTTCACTCCATTGTATTTTAATTTCATGAGGCACGTACATTTTAATAAAATCCAATGCTTTATTGTGTGGTAGCAGTGTAAGAATACCTCGCACGAGGGATCTGTGTCCAGATAGTTTTAAAAGACACGTTTTGTTTGTATCAGACCATTCTAAAGCTAGCGAATCTAACCAATACATGCGCAGTTTGCGTAAAAACCTTGTGAGAGAGATTTCATCGTCTATTCTCAATATATCTATTTCAGCTTTATAGCGCGTCAATATCCCTGGATCGTGCTTCAGTGCGTTCAGCAGCACGTCTTCGCTAGAGTGTAATATGAGTGATTTTTCAAACAAGTCTTTTCTGTATGACTTTACCATTTTATAAATTGATGGTATGTCTATTACGCTAGCGTTAGGTTTTTTAACGTGCGCCTGTGAATTCCAATATCGGCGAGATACCTTCTTTTTCCTGCGTTTTCGGCGGCTCTTCTGCATTTCTTGAATCCACGTTGATGCCTTGTGAATGTCACCAAATTCAGCAATTTTATCCACTACGAATCGGTGATGTGATTCTACTTTGTCCCAGTCATTTATTAAGGTCCAGATAGTTTTAAGTAGTTTAATAGCTTTAGACATTCCCGTTTCACTGTCTGTTCTTTGCAGATCTATTCTTTTTACCAATAAGCCGTATAAATAATTGAATACTTTATCCTGCTCCTCTGAGTTCAGTTCTTTTCGAATACTTTTAAGTGTTTCTATTTCGAACTTTTCTTCAACCACTTCGTGAACAGGTTGATTGCATAAGATATTACGTACGATGATAGAAATTAAAGCTTCTTGTACAATGTTAGTGGATTCAATGTACACTTCTGAGCTATGAAATAGTGCGTCTAATGTATTCCAGGAGCTGTCGTCCAATCTGAACACATAAGATTGGGATAACATACTGTTAATGAATGTTTTCTTATGCAAGTATGGTTCATTAATATGCTTATCATGGTAGTATTGTAGGACCGTTTCAAGATGTTTAGTGTCATTGCTGGCACAGTTCAATAATACAATTAGCATTGAGTGTCTTTCTTCGGGCGAAGACTCAGCGAAGATGAATTTTTTTAGATCACGAAACGCTATATCAAATGGTGCAAAGCGATACCATCGGTATATGTTACTGAAGTTACTATAACTTTTTCCTTCGATTTCATAGAAAAGTGCTTCGACACCACTTTTATCCTTCTCATTGGAATGTTTGGAGTCAACATACTCAACTCCAAAAAGAGCACTTAAGAAATCTAAAATTTCTTCTCGAGGCAATTTGTTCAAAAAAGGTGTCAACGTCTCAAATGATTTCCAATTACCGTTACAATGTGAAACGTTCATCAAAAAAGATTTTATCTCATCTGTCTTTAGGTATTTTACGAAAGTCCACAAATCAATATGTTCATAGAATTTTGAAAACAATTCTTTAATTTTATTCTGGCTTGTTTTCATTAGCATGTGTGTATGTTTTCCACTTAACTTGTACTGAAGAAAGAAATGGTCACAAAGTTCCAAAATTTCAAAAAATTCTTCAGCTGTTTTTTTGGTTTTAAGTAAATATTTTATTTTGTCAATAACATCGCTGTCGCTAACCTGGGCACCATAACAGTAACTTATTTTGCTTAAAAATATACGTATAATGCTAATAGATTTTTTGAATAATCTGTTTAGTAGTTTTATTGGAATTTCATTAGCGCGGCCGGCAACGATTTTTTCAACAAATTTCAATGGACAATTGCCCAGCCATTGCAGAGACGCTTTTGGATTTTTCTCATTGACATATTTATAGAAAGCTATTACGCGAACTTCGTCTTTTAAGTGCCGCCGTATATGAAGCATCAGTTTGGTGACGGCTTTGGCGTTCATTTGAGGAAAGAGCTCGCTGTGTAGATGCTTCGGATTGACGATGTGTGCGTACTGCGGGTCGGTTATTAGCCACGTGCTTTTATTCATAGCTCTCGATACGTACAGCATGTCTTCACATTTGAAAACATTCAGAATATACTCTACGTTTCTTGTCTTGCACGCCATGTCGATTCTTATCATATTGTCGACATCATCTTCATCGAAGTTAATTTTGGGTATCTCTATAATCTTTTTCTCCATCGCTGCTTTAACTAATTCATTATAGAACTTCTGTCGTTGTCCAAGGGTGTTTCCTTGTAAAGGCGGCGCCATGGTTAGTCTGAAAGAAAATAGTGCAATTAATATTTTATACTTAGTAAGTAATAGGGTGTGGAATTTTGGATACTGTAAGTATAGTGTGTACCTCTATACAGATACGTTTAGCATTTTCCATTATTTCTTATTCTTCGAGAGAAATAGTACCTAGTTTTTCTATAACTGTCATTATTGCCAACTTTTTTGTTGTAAAACATAAACGGAACTTTGAGTAATAAAAAAAGCGCGCGTAGCGTTTAATATTAATATGATAGTGTGAAAGACGGAGCCTGTGTTTACATTTTATTATATGTGTCGACACAGGAGACCCTTCATCAAAAGACATGAGTAATTAATGTAACTGAGATCAACTTTTATTAATAAGTAAGCGATTCGCCGCTATTGTACGCTGCGCTGACGTCCTTCTTGTAACCATCCTTGTTACAATGTGGCCGCCCCGCTTCCATAGCCAACGGCGCTTCGCTAGAGTGGCCAGAGACAGCCAACTCTCTAATTTTGACAGTAACATTATCGAATTATGTCCAAGCGCCGTCACGGCCGGACTGACATACGCCCGTCCTCGGGCGTTAATTGTTATTTGCTGAGGTTAAAGGATCTTCTTCTTCTTAGTCGTTCACTCTTGGCAGAGTGGTTGTGGTTGCAATGTTACACGGAGGCTCTTCGCCGTCGTCGACGCCCCATTCCATTGCTGCTGCACGTTTCGCAATGCTTCTCCATTTAGTTAATTGGCATCGCTCAAGTTCTCGTTCCAAAATAGGAAGCTTCCTGTCGTCTAGAAGACCTCTGACGTTCCAAGTACCGAAACGATAGTATTTTCGTAAATTGAAGCTTTTTCCAGTAGCATATTTTCCATGGGATGCCTGGTTGCCTGCATCTCCATGGCCAGTAGTCCATTTTCCACTCCCAGCCCCGGAAAGCTCGGAGCTACGCGGGTTGCCAGGCAAACTTGTTCTGCCTATTTGTGCCTTCATCATTACAACTCTCATGGGATTGATAATGTAGTAGTTTCCCCTTGCTTTCTACATCGCGGAGGTTAATGGATATCTGAGGTTAATCTGGAACAAACAATTTTTCAATCAGTCGGATATCCGCTCGTCCATCCTGCTCATAACACGGACTAGAACTTGAACACTGAGTGGATTATGGTTATCAACTCCAACACAATATTTGAATTAAGACCCCAGTCCCCTCAACCAGTCAACACAGAAATCATCTGGACCAAGCGAGTGCGCCCTTTCAACCAACCCACCACACATGGGTATGGCCCGGATGTCACCCCTTGACCAGGCTCGACATTCATCTGGACCAAGCGAGTGCGCCCTTTCAACCAACCCACCACACATGGGTATGGCCCGGATGTCACCCCTTGACCAGGCTCGACATTCATCTGGACCAAGCGAGTGCGCCCTTTCAACCAACCCACCACACATGGGTTTGGCCCGGATGTCACCCCTTGACCAGGCTCGACCTTCATCTGGACCAAGCGAGTGCGCCCTTTCAACCAACCCACCACACATGGGTATGGCCCGGATGTCACCCCTTGACCAGGCTCGACATTCATCTGGACCAAGCGAGTGCGCCCTTTCAACCAACCCACCACACATGGGTATGGCCCGGAAGCACCCCTTGACCAGGATCGACAACCCAAGAAACACATTACGGGACAAATATAAAAAGACATCAAACCATGACCATCATCATCACATGCTACTCCACTTCAGTCAGCTTAGCAAACTTCTCTTTATTCTGAGCCAAGCGGAAAAGCCATACCACGCTTGCTATGCTTCTTCATTCTGGGATATTTCCCAATTATGACTTCTTCCTTCTCCCAGCACATTGTAAACCTAAAACCGTATAAACATGTAACACAAAACCATGACATTTGTATGATAGCTAGGGCTTGCAATTCAAAATCCGGTTATCCGAATAATAAATTTGAACAGATAATGCAAACCCTTAAACCCTGATAGTTGATTGGTTTTTTTTTTTTGTTCTTTTGTTTGTAATGTGTCTCAGGATAACGGTCAGTACTAATAGTCCTAGAATCATCATGTTTTAGTGCCGTCACAGCCTCCTGATAGCTGAAGTAGTTAGCCGTCATTACAAGTAAGCCACTTAATCCACTAAACAAGACTCTCACACACAGCACCCTCAAATGTAACAAGGGCAGGGCAAAATACATGCTTTGCTTTAATTGAAATACAAATGACAAAATAAGTAATCTAGACCAGCCTGAAAAGTAGAATACTATTATAGATTTTTATCCTTTCATGAACACTAGATTTTTATATGTACTGCCAGATAAACAGCCTCTTGTTAGAGAGTGAATAAAACCTGCTAAAGAAAACAATCTTTCTACAGGTCCTGATAAGCATAAACTTGTGTTAAATTGTATGAACACATTTTTTATATTTGAATAGAATTGAATTGAAAGCTCTTTGCTTTTATCATTTAGGAAGCTGACCAACTCTAACTCCATTTTAGATGTCTGTGATTGATTACTGTCTCTGTTCTCAAAAAACGTTAAATGTATTTTGAAGTTTCAAGTATTTGAAATACTAATTACAAAATACCTCAGCGTCAGGTATTTGAAATTACAAATTACATTTTAATGAAGTAATTGAAATACTGCCCAACCCTGAATGTAACACATAACTTTTCTTTTAAATAAGGACCGGCAATTCACAATGAAATTAAAATAAAAGGATACTGGTTCACCGGACAATGTCCTTAGAGTACCCCTGGAAGGGCGGTCCCAGCATTGTGCAGTTGCTTGACCTCAGATTTACTATAGTTCTTCCTGACAGTGAATATCTGCGTCAGCATGTAACTTCTTCAAACATCATTCATCATTCTGATCCTTTTGTATTCCTTGCATTAACATTTCTTCAGTGTTCATCTTCCATTCAAACTGCAAAAACAAAATACACCTGGTAGACTTTTCTACAGATACTTGTTTCTCATTGACACATACTTTTGAGTCTGATAACTGCAAAATAAAATCTCAGGATACATCCAATATAGTCTTACAAGTCTAATCAGTCAAAATCATATCTCAAAATAAATTAAAATAATAAATCAGGTCACACATTAGCTAAGAGCAGACAACCACTCCCGGATTCCTTAGGTAATATGAGAATTTATCTTAATGACTGCCAAAAATTACAAAAAGACCTAGATGTAGTCTCAGAGTGGTGTGCGGGTAATTACATGCATCTAAACATTAGTAAATGTTTCCTTTTATCATTCACTAATGAGCGAAATTAAATAAATCAATGATTGTATGATTAACAGACACATCTTGACACGCTCCTACATTGCTAAAGATCTTGGCATTCTTTTCAATGATAAGTTAACTTTCAGGCCACACAATGTTCATATCAATAACAAAGCTTCTTGGTTTTGTATTAAGACCCACAAAAGGTTTCAAAAAGCCTAACAGTCTCTTATACCTATACTACTTGCTTATGAGAAGTGTTTAGGAATATGGCAGTGTGATTTGGTCTCCACATTATCAAGTGCACAGACAATATCTGGACCTGGTATACTTGTACAAAATTGTTATTTCTTTAATAGATTCCCCTGACCTATTGTAGCATATTTCTTTCAATATTAAATTCAGTCATCGTAGAGCCAAAGTTACCACTCTTTGAGCTTCAAGTTTATAAGAATAATTTTTAATCCCATAGTAAGAATATCCCATCAATTTAACAATTTATTAAAAAGTAAAGAAACGAGCTCACCAGATAATGTGGTCAAGCTACGCGAGGGTCCAGGAGGAGGATAATTATTGTACATGTACGATCATTTCATAACTATGTACTATGTACGATGGTACACGACTATCGTACGCAGATTATACGATAATTTTCATTATGATGTAAAATTTGATAATTACACCGATAGTCGATAGCCCAATAACAATTATAGTTGTTTTTTTTTTTACTGTCAGCACCATCTATTGGCTCATTTCTTTCTTAGGAACACATTAGGAACACATGCTGCTGCTTCATGGTGCAATCCTTTCATTGGTTGCCACTGTCTTCCAATCAGCGATCGATATCGATATATAAAGCATTTGCAACTATTGTCACGTTTCATATGATTTTTAATGTAATTAGCTATTTTCCTGATGGATACGATAATTTTAATCCATATTATTCCATAAACGATAATTTTACGGCCCTGGTACGATAGCTACCTGGCTTCAGGTTGTGAATGTGAACACTGGGTTAGTCTAAGTCCACAACGTGAACCTTTCAATAGCCCAGTACTACTCTATGCAATAGCCGCTGCACTGCTCCTTCATGTCCACCTAGACACGGCTGTTGGAAGTTGTCATGACTTTCCACATGCAAATCATTGCTATATTCCGACATTTATTTCGATGTCTTCTCTGTGGCAATATTATTTTCTCGTCGTCGTCTCGTAGACATTTGTCAGATCCGGCATCCACATGACCCAATCCGATCGGTCGTATTGCGGTATTTGCAGTTTTGAGGCAAAATCTCGATGCACACGATGCAAATGCTTTCACACTATGCAAAACAATTCGGCACAAATCGTTCAATGAATCCTGGATGTTTTATTGCGGCGCAACGGGCTCATCCCACTTCTGATGTCGACACAGGAGACCCTTCATCAAAAGACATGAGTAATTAATGTAACTGAGATCAACTTTTATTAATAAGTAAGCGATTCGCCGCTATTGTACGCTGCGCTGACGTCCTTCTTGTAACCATCCTTGTTACAATGTGGCCGCCCCGCTTCCATAGCCAACGGCGCTTCGCTAGAGTGGCCAGAGACAGCCAACTCTCTAATTTTGACAGTAACATTATCGAATTATGTCCAAGCGCCGTCATATGTATATGTTATAGTAGTAGATAGGTAAGTGAAAGTGTAATATTGTCATTATGTAGGTACGTTTTTCTTAGGCACATATTTGTACAGTAGTAATGTTCGAATATTTCAAAATTTATTTGCAACATGTTTTCTAATTACACGGAACTCTAAAACTGGAGCATTATCATCTACCAGTTATTTGACATATTAATACGGTTCTAGGTTAAAGGTGGTTCTGGTTGTAGACTAGAACTCTCATCTATCTGTAGATTACTTACCTCTGGGTCCCTAAATTAGGTACTTGGCAGAACTTGCGGGGCTATTAGATTTAAAAAATAAAACGGCACCAAAGCATAGGTAAGTATATAATGTTTTTACGGTTGGGCACAGAATTCGCCGTATTAAATATCTATTTAGGTCTGAGTCTCATGGTTTTAAAGCGCCGCAAAAAATGTTCTATATGTAGGTATGTGTATGTGTGTAGTAAGTATGAAGCTGCTCACCAATGATAAATAAAATTAATAATGATTATGAACTATGAGTGTGAAGCGTTTATTATAATTTTTTATTAATAATTGTTCACTCACCGCTAAAGCAACGTGAAGTTCAGCTTTTTAGTTAGTTTTTACCGGCTTGATTTGGTTCTGCACTTGTACGCTTGCTGTCCTGGTCCCAACTGCCAATAATTATGATATCACAAACAGCCTTCTTATCACTTTGTTTTTCCACATCTGCAATGTTGATGACTAAAATCTCGACTAAACCGGTTTATTTTTGGTAGCAGCGGTATTTACTGTTTCTAACCTGTTGCACAATATTGCGCTCGATTTCACTCTTATTTTGACTTAATTTTAAGGTAGAGATCACTTAATGACTTCTATTAGATAAACGGTTTGGAATATACAGCAGATAACCAAAAAATTAAGCCAAACGCGAGGAAATATTCAATAGTGAGTTATATAGCACTTGTTTGGATGACACGTGAGTCAGTTGTTTCTACTGTTGCCGATATTTCATTTTGGCGCTTAGAACATTGGAATAAGATCTAGATTTCTGCACAGGCTTTTGTAGCTAACTTAACTTGGCAGTCTGATATACATACCTAGGTAGGTACAAAGCTGTTAGTGCCTATATCTGTCTTTTTGTAGCTAACTTAACTTGGTAGTCGTCTAATAAGTATACCTATTATAGGTACAAAGCTGTTATATTTTCATTGATAGCGCTTGCGTACACACGCACCCACCGCCCGCACCTCTCTCAGTCCCCTTTGTCGTCCGCGCAGGCGAGGACTAAGATAAACGGTTTGGCTATAACTGCCTACATCATGTCTGCTTAATACGTACCTATACTACGATAAAATCCAATATCTGGGTATAACTATAGGATTAAATGGACGATAGGATATTTGTTCATGGAGTCCAATGTCCGTACTCCTTTATGAGAAGGGACGACCACCGACATCGGGAATCTATTTCTCAGTGTTCCTACTGATGAAAATGATACTGCCTCTTTAGGCAGTCTCTCTCACCTACAAGTTTGTTCTATCCCATTAATAAATTCAACCTGAGCTTATTATGGCCTAATAACTCATGACACCATGGCTAACCCTTAGACTAAAATAAATTATTTTATTTTAGTCTAAGGGCTAACCATGTTTTTTAGCGTCATTGGATATAGGTTCTCTGTAAAGAATAAGAGGAAGAAAAATCACTGCAGATTAAAAAATATGTCTCGTGTCCTTTTGGAAAAAATAAAAGAAATATCTCCTGAACATTCATATTTATTGCTCTTAGATTATGAAACCTCAATCTTACAGCAATATTTGTACTAAACGTACCACGCCACATCACTGTACATACTACGAATTACTCTAATAAAATCTTTACAAATATCATAAGAAGTGAATAATAAAATAAATAATTATTTAACGTTAACAAAATCAATCCAAGCTTTGAAAAATAACATAATCATTAATCACACTATCAATTTACTTTACAAATAATAAATTAGTATTGGCGTCGATTCTGATAAACCTTTTCCTGTACTAAACTATGTCAGTTTAATTATGTAAAGCTGGACAGTTTCTTTTTCTAACATGTTGAAATGAAAAGACTGACAGATAATTTTATGCATAAGTTAGTTTAGACTAGCACATCGACACAGAATCGGCGCCAGTTTTAAATATTCTGATAAAATAACAGTATCTACATTTATGGTGCACCCTCATCCACATGGATCATTGTATAATATCGGTAATACACAAGCGTCTGGATTTTTTTTTGTTGTAGTTTAACATTTCATGGGACGGCACGGCACAATTATAGCGGCTGTGTAGTTTGACAAAAAACTTTAGAGAATAATGGAGACTCGCTCCTTTTTTGGCCAGTGTAAATGTTTTTTTTTTTGCGACTAAAACAGAAAATAAATATACTTCAATTTAGTTTAGGTGTTGATTTTGTTTTACTATTTTTTAAATTTCAGCTCCATAGTGGTCGCCACCATCGTCTGACAAGGTTTAGTCCTGGTTAAGTTTAGCGAGTGGTATCACCGAATCGACGGCCTAACATTTCATAGATCGGATTCACTTACTGCTGTGAAAACTTTTTTAGTAAAATAGGTAATTCATTATTTTTGTGGTTATCATAATATAATTATGCTATACGACAGCAGCGCTGCGTCTATTGGACGAAACAATTTGAACAAACTTAGGTTAGTATTTTACAAAATTACCTATTTTGGCACTGACCGATTTTAACAAAATTGATCACTGCATAAATATTAAATAAATATTGCATCTACACGTTAACACGTTACACTCGTGGAATGTTAAAGTGAAAAAGCCCATTAAAAAGTGAAAAATACATTAAATAAAGAAAATTACACTAAAATTATTTCAATTTACTTTCTTCACGTACAAATACATGTCTACATTTGTTTGTATTACCTCTTTCATACGGTGCACGTTTAAATAGCCTGCATCATCAAATAAACGAATCTAAGCGGCGCTAATCATTTCGTCTCACTTGCACAATTGTCTAATATTGCTAGTGCGAGTAAGCGGACATGATTAGCGCCGTTTCGTTTCGATTCGTTTCTTTATTACTGCGACATGTTATGATATAGTGACCGGCAATCAACTAGATGTGTAATGAGAGAAATGTTGGCTCATGTACATTATTGTACATAGGTTTATGTGGAAGTCACTGTGTAATTTTCCTGCGTCAGATATCTAAAAATCGAAGACAATTAAGTGTTCAAGTTATTTGCCAGACTATGTATTTGCATTCTTCTAAAGTTGAGCAGGTACCTAATATGCACCGTATGTAAGCGGCATAAGTTTCAATTTTCAATTAATGTTACGGAAGATATCGATCAACTAATTTGTCTATTGTCCTTTACTTTATGATTTGACACAAAGTGAAGGACATTTCACGTCAAACTCTATTTTTCATATTTTTGGCTATATTTTTTACACTTAAAATTTAAGTTTATAGCAACAACAACACTCCGTATGTGTGCTCATTAACTTACATTCAGGACGCGAAATATTGACGTAAAATACATATCGAATTCCTTACAAAGTTTAAATTCGAAATTCAATATTTCCATGAAATTCGATAGGTATCTATACATACTGAAATATTCGTATATTTCCCTGAAACTTATTGCAGAGCACACAGTAATAAATCACTTGTAAAACGACCGTATAATACTGGACTTTATTTTATCTACTTATTTAAAATCCACACATCTAATCACGCTACTTACAAATTAAATGTCTTTACTTTAACCCTTAATTGCATACCAATTTATCTGGACACAAGAACAGAAGAACTATCAGAAGGATTAACAGAAGGAGTCACTGAAAGACTATCAGAAGTACTAACAGAAGAACTAAGGACTATCAATGCCCTACTTTACTTCCTTCACACAAATACACTTCATTTTTATGTTACGCAAAAGTTAAATGACATCTGTCAAGCTTTTATGTAAGATCGACTGCCATGCGTAAGCTAGAAATCAGTCAATCGATGTACATAGCTCATCGTCCAATGTAACTTGAACCCTGTCTATTTAACACACTGATTTAGAAAGGGATCTACTTATATCGGATCACTTGTCAGTTGACTGCTTTCTAACTTACACAAAGCAGTCGATCTTACATTATAAGCTTGCTTAAATTGACAGATGTCATTTAATTTGCGTAACATAAAAATGAAGTACACAGTACAAACTAACGTCACTGAAGTTTAAGCAGCGTTTATAAGTAAAACCTAGTATTTCTAAATGCGATAGTAACTCCATTTGTTTGTTTATCACCTTTTTAAGCTGGAATAGATTGGTGAAATAATGTGTATTATGACTTTATTGATACTTCAGTTTTATCCCCAAAAATAGCTGGTCTACAATGTATAAGTCCGTGTGTCAAGTTAAATTGGTCGTACAAACAGTATTTACACCCTAAAATCCTAATAGATACCAGAGTCGTGAATACACAAAATAAATAAAAATCTATCTCTTTCACGGACTAGGACATTATATAGAGTGACATTATTTTAAAAATAATGGGAGATGTAAAAAGAAATAGGAACAGCACCAAAAAACTAAAATAAATCGCTTTTTTGGAATTTGCCATCACATAACAATTTGGTACCTACTTTAACATAACGTAACTTTTTATAAATTATAAGTAATTTTTTTTTATAATTTTCAAGTAATTTTTCTTTGTATTCTTTTTCGAAAATTTTAGTACCACAGCAATTTTCACAAACCTTGTTTATCTTTTTTATTAATCTACGTGTTTGCCATAAAAGAAAACAAAATATAATTGAACCTTATTTTGTTACCGTTATGGGAAAGTAGTAAGGTAACGAAATAAAACAAATAAATGTGTACCTTCAAATTTCTCGCGAAGCAAAGTTATGTCAAAAATTGGGGGCTGTGTTATCATGGTCAAAAAATGTTTTTGCATTTGTGTTTTACTCGTCTTTGTATATTTTTAATGAAGTAACTAAGAATCTAAAATAAAAATTGAAATAATAACTTGATCCCTTTTGACAAGATCCTGGTTACATAATTTGAAAGCATACATTAACGACAAACGTTTCCGATTCATTAAACTAAAGATAGCTGTAAAATAGTTAGCATCCTTTTCTCACATACCGAAAAGAAAAGAGACGTTACTATAGCGCTGTAAGATTATAGTTTATTTAAATAATCGGTTAGGGGCTTACACGTATGCGAAAAGAGAAGATCGATAGTTCAAGATAGAATGGTATCTTAGAAGATTTATCCATTATTTCGTTAGTCAGTCCATCGATCTTACTTCTATGTGTTGCCATTTCCTCGTATTTGAGCACCTTCGCTGTAACATTACGTTATTACTTTTTTACTTATTATTTTGCCTCTTATAGCTAAAATGCAATAATCTAGATTTCCATTACAGATTTCTGGGATCCAGGTACAGATCGAAATACAAAACAAAGATTTTTCGATAGTTATTGAGTTAGTTCTCGCAAAAAATGAGCTTAAGTGCTCTCTTCAGTGTCTTCTGAACGACGCGACGATACAATAAAAAGACAGTGTTACGTCACAAAATATTGAGATCACAGAAGTTAAACTTTATAGTAAGCACGCTCGAACACCGCACACAGTTTTTTATATATAAAAGACTTGCGTTTAACCGCCACCTCACCTGATGGTAAGCAACGATGCGGTTTACGATAGAGTCATAGAGCACGCTTGCTTAGAAGAAACCGATTCACTCGCGACTTGAAGACACCCAGATTAAATCTATCAGAAATACCTACTCGGGCAGAGCATACCACTCTAGCGGTTCGCACAATAAAGGTGGAATCAAAGCGTTTCGTAAGAGTTTTTGGTGTATCAACCATAAAACGATGTGCTTATATGAAGTTTAACTTCTGTATTCTCAATGTTCCGTAGTTGCGGGCATTACACATTTTACACTATTTTGTTGCGCTAGCTCCTATGTTACCTTTCACTTTCGTAACAGTGAAAGTTAAAAATTTACTCTAGTTATCCTAACTATACAAAATGTATCCGACAATATTTCTATTTACTTATTTTTGTCAATGAAATTATAATTTTTGAAAAGAAGACTTTTTATGAGTATCGAAATATTCACGTTGTTTTTTTAATTCGTTATTGGTTTCCAAATCTGTCATACCATTTTTTAAATCTAAACGAAACTAATTTTGACAGCTCTAAAATTGTTGTTATTCTTTTCTCACATTATGTATTGGAATGAGACTGATAATTTTTGTCCTATCAGAGAAGTTTAGCTTAGTTAGTGGTACTACAGAATCGACATAACTTTACAAACTTTGATTTTTTCTAAATACTGATCTACATTTTGTACTTTATAACCAAGCGACAGTTCATACCCAAATAGTAGCATCGAAGAGCTAAATTTTAGATTAGAAATAGTAAACGCTGCTATCTCAGTACGTTTGTACCGAGATCATCTTATGTTATATATTTTATTATCAGCTTATGTATCGAAAACGTATTAGCACATGGGGCCCAATTGTCGTGCGCTCGACATTCTCGGTACTCAATCTCGTGACGTTTACAAAAGAGATAGGCTAAGGTAATATCGCTCGCGCCCGAATAGTGCCGAAGAGTCAGTAAGAATAGAATCGATAAGAATTATCCCTAATATTCTGGTACAGATACATTTCATATATTTTATGTACATTTTGGTAAAGGCAAGACTTATACAGTCGGTCTATAGCTGCGTTTTAAAAGACTAACTATAATAAGTTTAGCGTAAAATCGA
This sequence comes from Alcis repandata, assembly GCA_949125135.1. Lineage (NCBI taxonomy): Eukaryota > Metazoa > Arthropoda > Insecta > Lepidoptera > Geometridae > Alcis > Alcis repandata. The sequence goes on from OX421241.1 coordinate 7,069,376, forward strand.
GCTTATCATGACCAATTCATCATTTACACCGATTTTGGTATCTTAGACTTCCACAAGTGTGACGCCTTTAAAACTATGTTTTTATTCGAGTCTCACTCTTGTTTTCTACCCTAATGGTTTAGCAAAATCTTGTTGGAGCTATATAACTAGTTATGCCTTCACAAATGTCAAAGCTGATCCTTTAAGCTATAAAATAGGAGCAAAACTAACCGTCTTGCGCTTGAGCAACTCTAATAAAAACCTTTCAAATGCGTCACACTTCGTGGGAAAACTTAAGCCCGATGTCCTTCTAAGCGACGTGTGATTGTTTCGTAGCGCGCCTCAACACAGAGCATTTATAGATCAAAAGTCACGTAATTTCAAATTCTTTTACTAAATAAGGATTTACAATAATAACAAGATATACTCTAATCTAGCGTCAAGAAGTAACGCAAAGTTTTAACTTGGATGTTCTTCAGTATATCACTGAGATGGACATCAGGCCTTAGAGTGAATGTTTAATGGTAATGCACTCTGTTCACAGACCACGTCACAACGTAGGAGTAAGTTTTAACTTTCACCGTTCCGTCTCTTTCGCACTCGTTGACGGGAGCCATCGCGGCGCGGCGCGTTTGATGTTTGTCGCGCTGGAAAGAAATAAAATATTTATGTCTTAGTAATTGAAGCCCCAAGATGAACATTAGTATTCTAGATTTATTGACAATATGTTTAAGAATACGACATTTAACAGTAAGGCGCAGGATGATAAGTCATCAATTTTGGGGCGTCCTGCATCAAACAATAATTACAAGAACATTATTTTTACAAAACAAAAAACAAAAACCGACTTCAAAAGACCGACTATTGAGTTATTCATCTATTTGTCGCGCACGTACTTAATGCAAATTTAAGACTTATATGGTTTTCTCATGGATACCATTATCAGAACTGGACTAAATTGAAATGGGACCAAATGGGAAGCGTCAGCTTTCTAATAAAGTTATGAGGTAACAAACATAAAAAATAAAAAAAAATAAAAAACAGTCGAATTGATAACCTCCTCCTTTTTTGAAGTCGGTTAAAAAAAAGATGAATTATAATAAGTGTATACAAGCAAATACACCATTCCCATAAAAAAAAGGAATTTACTTTACTTTGAATTTATTTATTTTAATTTGTGTTTTTAATTTATTTATTTAATTTATATTGTAGGTCAGAACCTTTGTATCTAGTTTCAAATCTCTAACTCATTGAAAACTTTTTAAAAATCGATTACTAAATTAATACCGCACAAAAAAAAACAAAAAACGAGTTAAAAGAAACGTAGTTAAACATAAACTCACCATCCACCGGCCAATCGCCCGGCGTCATCGTGCCCTAATCACGTTTCTTGCCCTTCTTTTTACTGATCCGCTTGCTGTAGTTCTGCGCCAGCGCATTCACTATGGAAACCACGAAGTAAACGACCATCGCCAGCACGAATTTCTCTAGTAGATTCGATAGTACGGAACCCTGTTTCTCAGGTGTTGCGGACTCGTGCTTGTGGAGCCGAGCTTTCTGGTTGCGAAGGAATTCTAGTAAGGGTGCTTCTAGTTTTGGGCCAATGTAGGGTATCCGCTCCACCCAAGATAGGACTTGGCTGTGGGAACAAGTAAAAAGGTTAAAAGTTAATTTTTTAAAATCAAGCTTCTATTGCATTTCATCGGAGTCATCGGTATTTGTATATCAAATTTCCACTCAATCGGACATCGGGAAGTGGTTCAAAATTGAGTTCCAAGATTCCACCCAAACAAACATAGGTACATACATACAAGCTGACTATGGAAAAAAAATCAGAGATATCACTTTTTGCATGTAAGATGTCATATTGATTTTGTTCATATAAATTGTAGATTAATTATCCATCCATTACGAATCTATGGGCACTTCAAACAAAATCGGCGCTGCGGTAGAATACAAACAAACAATACCCTTTCTCTTGGATTTGCTGTGGTCAAATAAATTTTTATCCAGTCAATTTTTTCATACATTTTGTTGATATTCTTTTGAGATAGAGAACTGCTATCTCCAGAGCATTTAACATTTCAACAATATTTTGAGCATTTGACATTGATACTTTTGTTTTTAAAAATATAATTCTGATAAAAGGTCTAAAACCTCTGTACTCGTTTAACAGATCAATGTACAATTTTATCATTAACAAGATTTCTTAGTTTAGTCACTAGTACAAAATGCCACATAAACTCACCCAACCAAAGTCTCATTAAAAGCTATGATAACAAACATCTTCTGTATATGCATCTTTATGACTGCTTTTCCCAGCACCGTGGCTCCGAAGAACGTCCAGAAAGGCACCAGGAAATGGCCGCAAGTGAGCCCCGCCAGGTCGAACAGGGGGTTGGGGACAGAAGCGCAGGCCAATATACCCGCGAAACCGACGCGCTGGACCAACTTTTGGACCATTATTTTGGCTCTGTAAAAAAAGGTATGGTGAGAAGTGTGTTTAGCAGACTTTAAGAGATGAAACTTACTGTTACAAACGATACTCATTTTATAAAATAGAAATTAACTCTTTGTTTGTTTGTCAGTTTGTCACCTTCTCATAAACGGTTAAAACAATTTTGATGAACAAAGTAACGCGATCAACAAGAGAATATATTTTTGGATAAAAACTCGAGAAATTTCTCTCACGTCAAAAAGGAGGAAAAGTTTACCGTCGCTAGACACCACGTGATAGACTCGACGCGAACTTTCAACATGCCCCCACAGGAAGTTTCAATTGTATATCGTATTGCATTGAATTAAAGTCTATTTTACCTTCCAGTTCTTGTGTCAGCGCTTTCTTGGAGCTCCGACACGCTTCCTCCGGAAAGTCTCGCGGCTCGCGCCATGAAGTATGGAGGAAGTTCGCCCAAAGCCGTCCCTAGACCCCACATCATAGACTCGACGCGAACTTTCGACATTATGTTCCATATCGAGACTATATTGTTTGGGTCGATTTGCGCTGGGCAGATTATACTGAAATAAAAAAAGCAAATTAAATGTTTTTTTTTGTAAACCTACATATATTTATACTACCCCACTTCTGATCAAAGGTCTCCCGCCTCTCATAATCTCATTCCAATGGCAAGAATTATTATTAAAAGAAAAACGTCGGCCTCTAGAACAGTCGAGTACAGCCAATAAAACGAATTGGTATGATATTTAATCTTGTTACAACATAAATTAAAAACCCTTAATTTGGCAATCTTTAAAAGTGTTAAACTATATTAACAGGGTAATACTAAATAACATCTCAACAATCTAGGAATTGAGTTAATTAGGATGCCGTGATTATATCTAATAAACACGGAATTCGAAATATTTCCAGTCAAAACAAAACAATCCTTAGAAAGCGAGAGCGATTTATGCCCACTGTCCAATGTAACGACCAATTACCGCTTTATTTGCTTGGTATACCAGAAACAACTCTCTAGAGAGGTATTTCAAACAATGGCAGTGCATTACATATTTGCTTGGCCTCACATAGAAGAAGTTTCCGATGCATAAATACGATAAGGTACTATTTTTTTTAGGTTGCAACGAGTGCATATTAAATCTAGCTCCAGAGCACACGGTTTTGGTGGATTCTCTTTACTTTAGGGCGACAATAAAGAAACCTATGATGAATTCAGCAGCAGCCAGCGATGCTGAGTTAGAATCGGTTTTTGGCTGAAGGGCACGGATGCATCTCATTGTCTTTTGTTTGTGTTGATTTGTTATTGTTTGTTTTATGTATGTATGTATCTGTGTTTTTGTGAAAAGCCGTGCTAGCTCAGTGGGATAACAGCCGCTTCGCATTCTTGAGGTGGCGTGTTCAAACCTCGATTCGTACCAATGAGTTCTTTGGGACTTATGTACGAATTTACATACCACTGGCTTTTCGGTGAAGGAAAACATCGTGAGGAAACCTGCATATGTCCGGAGAAGAAATTCAATGACGTATGTGAATCCACCAACCCGCACTTGGCCAGCGTGGTGAAAAACGGCCTAATCACCCTTCGAGGGTAGACCTGTATCCCAGCAGTGGGAGGATTAAAGGTTGCATAAGATGTGTTTTTGTCGCCCAAAAATATTTTTTCTGTAATCCTGTTTAATTCTAGATTCAAATCTAAGATTTATTTTCTTAGTGTATCATATACTCACTCGTTAGGATAAGGCGGCTCGGGAAAGTTGAGCGCCCCACACTCGTAGGCGGCGAGAGTGACGCGCGCGATGTGCGGCCCGAGGTACAGCAGGAACGTGTGCAGCCCGGTGCCGAGCCCCACGCTGCTGCACACGCCCAGCACCACCCACCAGCCCCACCACGCTAGCGAGCCTACTGCTACCTGGGGACAACATTCACCATTAAACGTTTCATACTATATACAGAGTTATTTCAAAAACACCAGCAACCTCGCAGGTCTAGATACCTAACATCATAAACAACAACTTTTGCTATGGGACCAACTCTAAATTCGCGAGAAAAAACACAGCTGTTTCATAGAAAAATGTCAATGACACTCGACAAAATGTATGGGGACTCTATAATGTATAGGTATCTAGACCTGCGAGGTTGCTGGTGTTTTTGAAACTAGGATAAACCAGACTGGTCCGGATGCCATGGAACACACACACAGAGAAAAATGTCCATCTAAATTCCGCTAAAAGAATGATGAATTCAACTAAAGTACGGAGCATACTGATATCACCAAAAAGTACGATGATTCGCACCAGTTTTTAGCGTGACAGCCATATTTTATGATAGTTGTCACCGTAAAAACTGGTGCTAATCATCATACTTTTTGGTGATATCAGTATGCTCCGTACTTAAAAAAAATATACATTAGGTGAATTCATCGGAATTTTGATTGCCATTTTTTCAGTGCACAAAGACAGGGATAACTAACACCCAGAGGACCCAGACCCAGCAGGCTGATTCAGCTATCCGAATCTATTTATCTTCGAAGTCTTCGGAAATAATTCGAAGACGGGATTTTTTCGCGATTGTCTCCCGCACGGAAACATGATCCGAAAACCTAAACAAACTAACCTATACATTGCAAGTTAAATATAGTTTTTAATAACGATGTATTATTTCTTGTTCGTCCATACAAGATTTAGTTCCAAATTCAAGTTGAAATGCAGAAGCTTCTAATTGTTTTATAAGTAAAGGATTTTAAATAGCACGGAGGTAATTTATGCCCGGGATGACACTGGCTACTTATTTATTCTGAAAATATGTTCGTGTTAAATAGCGGCCGCGGATCGCGGGGTGTTTCGTGACTTAGATTCAAGGGCATTAACACATGTTTGATAGATAACATTGTAAGTGCGTTGGCGTATGAAACCAACAATAATAGCACGATTTCGCATTGTTTACATACATAGTGAGTACTATGAGCCCTTTTCGGCTTAGCATACCCTTTATGAATAACTCTTATATGTTACCAATAAATTTTAAAACAGTAATGATATAAGTACTTACTTGTACAAAATGTTGGTGTGGTCCTCCTATATAGTACGAGGCTGTTGTGCCACTTATTAATAAAACTATCGACAGTGCGAGTAATTTGTACGCTATCAACCTGGAAACGAAACAAGCAACATTACAACTCAATTTTATTATGTAAGCTGACGTGTTCTGACACTATTTGACGGGTACGTTTGTAACGGTGGATTCAATAGAAACATACAGTACAACTAGCTGACTCGACAGACGTTGTCCTGTCAAAAGCCATTGCGTCAATTCTATTTGCGTAACTATAGCAACCGTAGTATGTTGATGCTAACTTGTCAATTTATAGTAAAAATTATCAGTATATATATAATTTGCAATAAATTAAAATTGCGACTATAATTTGAGATTTAAACTATCCTATCTCTCAAGTTGGATGGAACTGCACATGGTGTGCGAATTTTATTATAATCGGTTAAGTGGTTTAGGAGTCCATTGAGGACAAACATTGTGACACGAGATTTATATATATTATAACAGTGAAACCTCGTAAAAGTTGTAATACATGAAACGGAAGTAATTACATATAAGCTTTATTTTTGTGCCTTACTTATAATAGATATTCTAATTGGTAGTAAATAACTTTGTTTTGACATGTTTAGAATGAAATTAGGAATGAGAATAAACTAAAACATCTTAAAAGTTGTAATACATGAAACAGAAGCAATATGCTTTATCTTTTGTGCCTTATTTAGTTATTCTAATTGGTAGTAAATAACTTTTGATTAGTGAATTAAGAATTAAATTAAGAATGAGAATACTAATTAGTATTGTCTTATTTCGACGACATTATAATTATGGCGGTGAATTTTGTTACACGTAGCCGTAAGCTCTTAACAAAAAACAATTTACATTACTCTGTGCCATGATGGACTTTGAGATGTAACTACATAGTTAGACCACGCATTAAAGAGTCGCGTTTATCGTCTTATGTTTCAAGGCGGTGTCTAATTTCTAATTTTGCACTAGACATAGACATACTTAAAGACACTTGTTATGAGCAAACGTGATGTTTAACATCAGGCGAGCGATTTGCTCGTCTCGTCACTTAATTACATATAAAAATTTTTTTTTGCTCTACCGAAAAGGTTACGAAAATAGGTCAGGTATGAAAGAGAAACAGACTATATATACCTTTGTAACCCTGTGGTGATGAGAATTAAGAGTTCTCTAAAGAAATACTCTAGCGTGGTGAACGGCCGCCTCCATAGTACCAGACTGTCTGTTTCCATTGTGTGACCTTTATTGTGTCTGCTGAAATGAAAAGATAACAATCAGAAAACCACAAGTCATCTAGGAATAAAGCGTCTCTGCATATTTTAAAAGTTGCCTCTTCAAAGGAATTATATAGGAAAGGAGTACTATAGGAAGGATTAACGTGATGGAAGCCCTTATAAAGTTTATTCTGTATTTAAGCGAATCAACCTTTCCTTGACGCCTCTATTTCAAAGTAATTTGAATCTATTCAAACTACTAACTCAACTTATGTTTCAATCGTTTACTCAGATAAACGAGAATAAACTTTATAATTACAGAGAAAAGTTACTCGGAAACTTGTTCATGGCCAAGACTTCCTAGGATCCAGTTTCTAAGAGGGCCTAAAGCAAGCCACGGCATGATTGTAAATGTTATTCCGCGCAGGATATCTTTTAGTAGGCAAAATTGTTGGTTACATCGAATGGAACACGAGTTCTCGTAGAATCATGTCACGAATTCAATTGTAACCGGGACTCTCTCCGGTTACAAATTTTTCCTTGTGAAACTCGATCGGTACTCGGTTGGTTACTTCGCTAAGTCTTCAATTTGTGAAGTAAAAATAAACGTAGACATATCTTGCACGGCTGCAAGTCTTTGTCCCAAATAAGGGAGTCTGCATGAACAAAGGAAATCTTTGTTTTGGCAATCACAGCGAGCATCCTATTTTGGTAGCACGTTCGCACAGTCATGAATTATATTTAATTACATTGTTGATATGCGTTCATTGACTGCCAAAGATTTAAGCACTGAGAAATTGGTGAGTACTAAAACATACTGCGATCTCTTCGTGTGAAAATGGCAATAACAACATTTGCTAGCGATGCGTCGGCGTTGTTGCCAAATCAGTAAGTGGTTACAAAATAATTTTCACATCAACAATGTATACTGAAGAGATTTCTAAGCGATTTTTATCAATCGTTATCATTAGCCTATACCGCTTTTGTCCACTGATTCACTTCTGAACAACTATGCTGTACATTTATTTATACAAGACAAGCAAAAACCAAATTGTCAGTAAAAGGCGAGTTTTGCACGAAGCTAGAGCAAATCAGATGTATTATATTTACTTATCTTGCCTGCCTATACTGTTATGGAATTCAAAGGTATGCTCTTAGATACGGAATTCCAAACAACGAGAAATACGCGTGGCATACGTAACAAGATTCGGAGAAATAAACTTACTCGTACCTCCTGCGTGGAATGAACCAATGATGTATGATATTTATTCTGCGGTATGATTAGCATAAAACATTACCATTCTTCAGGCATTAATAAAAATAGGCTCTTCATTATTTTGTTCGAGTGTGTAAATTCAAAAACCGACCAAGTGCGAGTCAGCCTCGCGCGCGAAGGGTTCCGTACCATTATCTATAAATACGGAAAAAAAAACACGTTTGGCGTATGGGGCTCCCATACGCCAAACGTGTTTTTTTTTTTAAATATCTTTTTATTCTGTTTTTTTGGTATTTGTTGTTATAGCGGCAACAGAAATACATCATGTATGAAAATTGCAACTGTCTAACTATCACGGTTCATGAGGTACAGTCTGGTGGTGGTGGTCGGGTGTGGTCAGCTGGACGGACAGCGGAGTCTTAGTAATAGGGTCCCGTTTTACCCTTTGGGTACGGAACACTAAAACGAAGAAGCAAGAGAAAGACTCTGAGAGCACTTGTTACATACCTGTTAATTTCCCTGGGAAGGGGATGTTTGAGACCGTTCTGTGGCCGAGGACCGTTCTGTTCTGCGTCGGCCTGAGCAGCTGCCGCCAGTTTGTAGTACCCGAGTCGGGCTAGCTACAACCAAAGATAATCATTTTATTATTAGCTATACGTTAATTTAGGTTATCTGGGACTACATTTTACAGGATCACTTCAACGAGTGTGGACAGGACATAACAGGTAACATCGAATTCGTTCATCAGAAAAAAAACATTCTACGGTGGTATTGTGAATAAAAAATACTGTCAATTATAATGCAATCCAAAGCAAATTGTGCACATTTGAGACGCCTCAAATAAAAATTAAAACCTTACAATAACAGTTCTCGTATCTTGTTGTAAAACTTAGTTTTACAGTTAAGATTGACACATTTTTATTTGAAATTGATACAAAGATTATAAATTTTATGATTGTTAAATATTTGCAAGATTACTGCTCCCGCCCAACCCGTGGTCCGACCGCTATGTCCAACTGGTTGTACCAAGTATAAGTAAACTGTCCATGGTCCAACTGTGAGAATATTTATATTTCTGCAATTTATTTACTAGGTCAACGAAATCGTTGAATCTTCAATGCTTCTGAAACTCTACACGTAAATAACCTACAATTTATCATGTGGCCTCAATACGTAGAGTACGCTAGTTACTTTGATTATTTACCTAATCAAAGGCTAGTTAGACCATTTACAGAATCTCGAGCAATCGACATTGTTTCTTTCCCTGTCACTCTTATATCCACAAGAACAAGAGTGACAATGAGAGCATGCTTGGGAATCGCCGCAGTCAAAGACAATTTTAAGTGATAATTACTAAGAAAAACAACTAAATCGAAACAAAGTCACCAGAGTCAGTGTAACACGAACATTTTGCGTGTCAATAATAAGCACTCAAATAAAACAGAATAAATTCCGGTTTGTAACGTGCATGCATTGGTGTGACTAATCACAAAGTCCACAGGAAAAATACACAAAGTAAATAAATATTTATTTCAATATTTTTTTTTTCCTAACTAAATAGTTTCTCGTTTTACAACATGCATGGCTTCAAATATTTTCAAGCATAACTAGAAGCATTGAGCTACTAGGCCCAAGTTTGAAGGCATTTTAAGACCGATCTAAACTAACTAAAAATATATCTGTCTTTATCATTGCAAGCCATTTGACAAGGATGCCAATAGTTTTAGAAAATTTAGGTCTGTCTGAAAAAGCCTTCAAACTTGGGCCTATTATGTACTTACTACGTGCTAGAGATGACAGCAGTATATTGCGATCGTATTCACTTGAAAAACAAAACTAATTCGCACAAAATATTTGGCTACCGTGTCTCGCAGTAAGTACACTCCGTACACAAATATTTTTGCAGATAATACAACACACACAAATTTTACACACAGCGCACAAATTTTAATGACCAACACAGTGAGCGTTTCGCGAATACCTGAGTTGATTTTATTTATTTTTCTTTTGCCATCTCCAGTATGTAGTAGGTACATAGTATGGTAACTCAATGATTAGAAGTAACTATTATTAGTTTCTTATTACACTTGACATTTTATTAAAGCGAAAATACACTAGAAATTAATTTAAAATATAATCTCAAGTGATCTGGATATCGCGGGTTCAAGTCCCACTTGTCGCAAATTTTTGATGCAGTTTAACAAAAATACGCTAAATAATTGTTTCCCCATTTCAATTCGAACTCAAATTGAATTCACCTAATACATAACTGCTTTTAACTTACGTCTAAAATTTTGTTAAAATGTCTCAAATACGTTTTAGTTTCATTAACTTGAGGCAATAGGCATAGGTAAGTAGTTAGAAAGCATCAAAATCAAGAATTGTTTGTAATTTGCCGATGGAAACAAACAGCCTATCAGGAATTCTGTCTACCTTTCTACCTACAATATCATATCTTTGCAGAGGCCAAAGAGCACTGTGCAAGTAGAGTAGTCAATACAGAAAGTGTCTAAATGTCTCACTCTCAGCTACATTAACGAGTAATTTACATGCGCTAGTTTCACCGACATATTAGCATGCTAGGAGATTTAAATTGCATTTTACCCGCATTTAAAATCTTTACACGAACATTACTACGCTATTACGAGTAACTGTTATTAGACAGGAACGCTGAGACAAGTAACTGTTTTACTGCGAATTTGTGTCACGAGATTTAGTAGATAGATTTTGAAACAAGTCTGGTAACATTCTTGGTTGCGGGAAGGCTTTCAACCACATTTCGTCTGAAGCTCGAAGAGAAGTGAGTTAGTAGGTCTTAAATGAGGCTGTCAATAAAGCCGATTTTCAACTTGATAGTGGTAGCTATAGCCAAACCATAATAAGTAATAGCCAGACGAAGACTAGACCGAAAAACAGAAAAATTAAAAAAAAAACGTGTAGGCGCCGACCCTGCAGATAGAGCGAAAGCGGTCGCTCTACCTCATCATTATTCTCAACCTTCAATCCTCTCACTGCTAGGATACAGGTCTACTCTCGAAGGGGTGATTAGGCCGTATTCCATCACGCTGGCCAAGTGCGGATTGGTGGATTCGCATACGCCATTGAATTTCTCCTCCGACGTATGCAGGTTTCATCACGATGTTTTCCTTCACCAAAAAGCCAGTGGTATGTAAATTCGTACATAAGTCCCAAAGAACTCATGAATTAATTTTATTTTATTTATTTTTTACCTTTCGTGTGTCACACGATTACCAACCTAGATAATTCAAACTACTCCATGAATCTTTGATGTCATGTTTTTATTTACTCAATACATGTTATGTTCTACCAGTTACATATGTAGGTAATAAATGTCTGACCTAGAGACGCCGTTTTAATCGTCTGTCAAAGACGCGTAAGGCCATGTATGTAGTTAAAAAATATGTATATGTGTAAGCTCAGATCAAGTAGAAAGGCAGATAGAGTCCCACCTTAGATACAGATGAGGCCAAAAAAACTACCCTACTTTCCGTGTACAATACTTCAAGCACACATTGACGCGTAAAAACTACCCGAATCAATCGTCAATTCTTACGTCAGTTGCTCAGAGAACGTGGACAAGAAAAATAAGTAGCAATAAGGTTAGTACGTACACGGGCAGCTGGGTAGTTTTTTTGCTTCACCTGTATCTAAGGCGGGACTCTATCTACATTTCTACTTGATCTGAGTGTGTAAGCAATAATAAGCATCATTTATTATGAGTCGGGCTTCGTGAACACTGCGACAGATTTTTGACATCACAACTGCTTACAAAACACGAATGTACGTATGTAATTATATCTTAGTTACCACGTAGTTACTGCTGACCATCAACAGACGTAACCACATAGTATGCTGTATATGTATGTAACTCCTTTATTAGAATTACTCATTAGTGTAAAGTTCTAGACATAAGGAAATTCCTAGACATGAGTAACAGGGTCTACTAATTTGTTATTCCATCTCGCCCTTTCCCATTAAGTTTTACGTCAGAAAAATCTGGTGATAAGTAGAATCCATTCCGTAACCTACCCTCTTGTCAAATGTACCTACTTGTTCTCAAAAGCAAATCGATTCATTTTTTACAATTATAAAAACCCAACAACCGAGTTCCATTAAAACATATCGAAATGTAAATTACTCGGCGATAATCAAATTTGTTTCAAATACAATATCTTCAAGTATTTTCAGCACAGCACAGTTCGCCTCTGTATGTCGTTACGTGTTCTTTAGTTATTGGTTGCCAATCGATTTCGAAGTAGGTACTGAAACTCGATTAATTGTATTGAACGCCATTAAGAAATTGAACAGTGAAATGCTATTACAGGACGCCACACCTTATGCTTTTACTTGAGTTTTCTTCGCTTTCAGTATTTTCCGGGGTACAGAAAGAAACCTAAAGATGCACATTTCATACTTCTGCCTTGCCAAATTTTAAGAAAGATCGCTGCAGTCTTTTAGTAGTAGAAAATGACAAGAAGACAAAGCAGTAGTCCATCTAAAAGTTAGTGAGATTCAGGATTTTCCAAGCCGGGTAACTTAGCACCTTTCGCTAGACCACTGAGCTCTCTCGACCCTCTGATTCGAAGTTGTAAATTAGTACTAAGCGTGTTTGATTACAGATCGGCAAAGCACCATTTCCCGCAGGTAAATGTACTCGCACAATGACGAAATCAAACGTTTTTTCATCTACATTTGATGACGTCATAAATACACATGGTTATTTAATTGTATTTCAACGTCATTGATTAAAACAAAATAATAAATGACCTAATGACGAATGGTTCTTACTCGATATAAGCAGCCTTGATAAATATTTATTTCAAGGATAAAAATACACATTAGATACGTTTTATCTTTCGGCTTCGAATGACCTTTAGAAGCTGATACTGGGAGGTACATCATTTTAGAAGCGACGTTTATATTTTGCATTATGGTTGTTTACATTTTTTAGGTAAATGATTTATTACAGTGACTACTTTGTAGAACAAGAAGAAAACAAAAGAATAATGAATGGGCACGTGGGCTAAAACTGTTATATGTACTTAATTATGGCCTAAATTGTTTGAAAAATATACTAGACTAGCGATTTTTCTTTCTTAATAATATTGGTGTAGATGTAGATGAATGGATGGAGAGAGCTAAATGTCGTCAGGGTCCTGGGCTTGAGAATGACGTGGTTAAGATCAGAGCAGAACTGGAAAAGTGGAAAGTGGAATGAAAAATGGCCTGATAGAAAGCACAGAAAGATCGGCGTTTACCCATTGTCTTTGTTAACCAGTGGATTGATAAAAACCCAGTGAGATGTTAATTTAGTTCACTAAGAGATCGTCATTTTCTAATGAGACTCAAAGGAAGGGGTCAAAAATAACAAATAATACATTGATCACGTGATTAATTGACGTTTCCTAAAGCGTCAGTTACGCAGTTCTGAGAATTAAGGACACGTGGACTAAACCTATTGGTGGCGTAAAGCCGTAGATAGTGTTGCCAACCCTGTCTAAGATAAAAACTGCAGACTAGCTCTAAAAAAACTGTAGAAAATAGTAAAACCAATCAAAAATCTACAGTTTTGGCCAAAATGCCTTGTTTTGATAAAAATCGCTAAAATCGTTATGTCAAAAAGACTGTAGATTGTACTGTAAAGCATTTCTAAAAAACAGAGACAGCTTCCAAAAACACTGTTATATCTACTGCTAAAACAGTAGAGTTGACTACACTGGCCATAGAGCTGTGAGAAGGGATAATATGACTTAGATTAGAAAGAGACAGCACCATATTAGGCGTGACGAAAGATTTTAAAATCCTCTTCCATAATGTGAGTACACATTTACTATTTACAAAAAAGCCTTTATTTCGGTAATAAACTTAAGTTTAACGAAGTTTGAAGCCATTTTTCACATATTTTTTCAACAGTGCCCGAAAACAGCTTGCTTGTGTCATGGCGTCGATTTGACGTCACGACTAGTAAACATGTCATTGTGTCTATGCGTGATGAGCGGCGGATGACCTGAGTTCACTTAGGCGTGACGTCATACGCTGTGATTGTTGTTTCTGACAAGATGGCCGATTGCTGTATTTTAATGTTTTAATTTATTGAAAATCTTAATAATCTGTTTTTTAAAAATAAAACTAAACATGTGTTTTAAATTTTTTTAATCTGGCTAGTCCCCTGAAAGCATTGAACCGGCGATTTTTTGATACTGTCGTCATGCCTATTGCCCTTTGCTACTGATAAGAATAGGCGTGAGTAAACCAGAGCATTTATTTACAGAGATGTGATCAAACAAATCATACTACTACAGTACAGACGAAAGTCGAAGCTGTACCAACTAACGCTTATTCTGTGGCTGCACATACTATACTATCACAGAATCAATAATAGTACAAGTATACTATCAACAGCTGTTCAGTATACATTCTTATCGGGCTGATAAGCACTAGGAAAGGTTTGTTGATAATATAATTAATACAATAGGCCTTTTGTTAATGAGATTTAAATTAAGTTAGAAAAGTCAAACAAAAGTAAGTTAATATTTTGTTGGGTTGGGTTAGTTAATAAGTTAATAAAGTCATACTTAGTTACTCAGAATATAAATGTCTCTGAAAATTGCAATCGTCACTTATAAATGCGAAAGTTTTGAGTGAGAATGTGTGTATGTTTGTTACAGCAACCTGCAAGGGCTCAATTAATTTTAATAAAACTTGGGATTGAAAAGACTAGGCCAAATGTATGAAACAGCATATTTTTTGTTTTCACTATTTCAGCGTCGGACCCATAAGTAGTACTTGTTCATAATGATGTAGTACTATGAGCCCTTACGATGAAACGTATGAGCAAAATTTACAAAAAAAAAAAAAGGTATCTCGGATACATAGAAATTCGGTAGAGGTGCAATCAGGTGGTCGAGAGTAGAGCATTGACTGATGACAATAGAGGTGAACTGAGTGAACTAAATTACACATCGCCATTTGAAGAGGTCAGTAACTCATTATTTAATTATAATGAGGAATATAAATACTAATAATTTATAAACTTTATGTCATGTTCATGATACTCTACAATGTGTGTAGGATGCGATTAGCCATAAATTATTTTATTATATTCGATCATTACAATGAAATTAAAATACTAAATTAGGACACTCACAGAAAACTAATCGCCGCACACTAATTCGCGCATTTAAAACTGCAAATTTATTTAAATGTAACGACTGTTACGTCTATTCATTTGCACGGTGAGTTGGTAACTGGTTTGTTACGGTGAAACGTCTGTGACATCACACCACCACGAAATAAATTTCACTTTCATTAGCTCTCTCTCTCATTTCATTTCACTATCGTCTGAGGCTGGACCAAAAAGGCCGATACGATAGAGTATTTAACTATTTACTCTTCACTTCACACTTGCACTTTTTATCGCCTGCCAGTAGCGTTAGAACACGACTCACATTTAATGTTTCTCGAGTAACGTTTTTGTTTAAAATTGATTGTTCTTATTTCAAATAAGCTTTTTTTTCACTCAACTTCTGACGCTTAACACGTTCCGTTCGTTAGCGTAAACTCACGACTCACTTCTAAAATATCAGTTTTATTGTAGCGTAACGTATTAGGTACGTTTGTAAAGTTTAAAATAGGTATATTTTAATTAGCAAGCGGTGTTGCCGCTTGGCCAGCGACAAAGATACTGATGCGCCAAAACAATGAAATTAATCGTTGGCATTAAAATGTTGCTATTGCTGGGTTCACTGAATTCGTTTTTGCATAATTGCTATGCCAAAACTGTGAAGTATATTATTAAACCGCCGTTATGAAAATTGTGCCCCGGTTTGTCAAACCTGAAGACTCTTTAAAAAAAAATTACATATTTCAAGAAACCTCCACATCATGTTCTGCGTCTTTGATATTTGTAATCAGAATGCCTAAGTTGATGCGCAAGAGTCACGCAGTTATTATACTTTTGAATCTAATATTTTCTCAAGAAAATTATATTGAATTAATCCTACTAAATATAAACGCGAAAGTTTGTAAGAATATATGGATGTATGTTTGGTATTTCACGCAAAAACGGCTCAGCGAATTTACATGAAATTTGGAATGAAGGTTGTTCATGGTCTGGATTAACCCATAGGCTACTTTTTATCCCGGAAAACGCGAGTGAAACCGCGAGGCGCAGCTAGTAAGAGATAAATTAATCTGAGAATTTTGAGATAATCCTGCTATGTAAGACTGGTAGAAACTGGCTAGCTTTAATCTAAGCTCGATAAGTCTATTTATATCAAAACTGCTCTACATTTACAACCGCCAATTTATATACGAGCAATTCCGATAACCGACGCGAATCAGAAAAATAATCGATTGAACGTCATTTTTAGATACATATTAGAAAATTAGAACGTCTATGATTCATAATTTTATACCTATCTAGAGATAAAGTCCTGGCTTACTCACTGACTAACAACGCAGTTTAAACCGCTGGTCATTGAGACTTAAAACTTGAAAGATAAATTAATCTTGTTTGAAGGGTTATTTTTGAAATTCAACCCCTATGAGTACGAAAATGGGTAAAAGCGTTTGTTGCAAAGTATTTAGTTATTGAAGTTGTACTTAGTTGTGAAAATTAGTATTTGAGTGGTTAATTAAAAAAAAAGTATTTAATTATTTTTGCCAGGGAGGACTTAAGAAGGGGTTGACACATGGTGATAAAGTTTGTGGGGTGCTAGGTCGGGTAACCTCCACGTGGTGCACCCTGGGCAACAGCGTGCGGTACTACTGCATAGCTTTTATGCAGTAGTACCGCACGGTGGCCAATAACCCGACACGGTGGGCCCGTCCGCGTGTCCCTCTGACTAGCAGAGGGCACAGCGGATGGTGTGTGGTGGAGTGTGGAGCGTCGGAGGATACGGCGCTCCACGCTTGGCTGGTGGCAGCAATGCCACCAGGGGGGGTTTTCCTTGTGCTCCTCGCCGCGTGTGGGTCGCGGTCGGGAGTGCAAGGAAAGGAGGAGGGGATCGCTCGTTGCCGGGCGTGGTGAAAGCCATGCTCGGCGGCGAGAGATCGTGGCAGGCCGTGGTCTCCTTCTGCGAAGAGGTAATGTCGCAGAAGGGGCCGCGGGGCGGATCGGGGAGGACGACTCCCGCAGGATCCGCTCCGGCGCAGACGACGGGAAGGGAGGAGGGGGCGATCCGATCCATCGCCTCCTTCCCTCTCCGTAGTGGGGCCACTGGCGGAGGGTCGGGGGGCTCTCCGCTGGCTTGCACCGGCTCCACACGTCTGGGGGCGGCCTTGGGTGACCAGGGCCGTCCCTCTCTTGACGCACGGAAGACGGGGCCGAAGGGCCGACCCTGGCTGAGGGTGGCGGAGACTCCGAAAGGGAACCCCGCTGCCCCCGGCCACAAGGGAATGAGGTCAACTTCCCAGTGGTTTTAGTGGGTATGCCGCCGCAGGGCGGAGACTCCCACATAACCCCGGCTCCCCCGGGTTAGGGGTATCCATAAAGGATTTCCACTGGGTCAAAAAAAAAAAAAAAAAATGGTGATAAAGTTTGTATAAAAAATACTGCGGGTTATGCTGTTTAATGCAGGCGACGAGGGTCAAGTCGCGAGCAGAAACTAGTAACTAGTAATTCAATAAAATACTACGAACAGCTGACGTCGCATGTCCATCCGATTCTCTTTATTCAATCGTGGCTTCCCTCCAAAACTCACACGCACAACGCTGCGCACGCACTGTTCTACTACAATTTTATTGTCACACACATCGAAGAAAAAGACAATTCAATTTGAACTCTGAATGTTTGGAATTAAAGCACTTTTTTAAACAATATCAATTGCTTGACGACATCAGCATTCTTATTGCGTCGGCGACAAGGTTCAATTTAGTATAGAATAATGATAAATTCCGGAAATAGTGAGGTGGCGTGATCGTCGCGTGCGAATGCGCGTGCGCAAGACCACTGACCCGTAAACGGAATCGAGTACCAACTAATGAAAATCGATTAATTGGATTCTATATTTTTTCAATAGAATTCTGAGTAGGTCAGTGTCTGTGTTCCATAAATTAGTATATTCAAGTAGAAATAAGAATAACTTTGTGTGTGTTAGCAGGTACGATGTTTCAGGATTTTATCCATATTCAGGTCTAAATTCTAAATGAATGATTTCAGAAATCAATTTAAAACATTCAATTTCTAGATATGACTGGGCCTTCAATTACAATTTAAAACGATAGTCCTAAAGTCTAATCGAGTTGTAGTTTTAATGTAAAGTAGAGCAAATAAATTAATACTTATATTATTTTTCTTTACTAAACGATTAGGTTGACCCGTCTGTAGATAAGACTATAGCTGTGGTCCATCGTCTCTCTTTCTTTTTG
The DNA here is from genome assembly GCA_949125135.1 of Alcis repandata. Classification (NCBI taxonomy): domain Eukaryota; kingdom Metazoa; phylum Arthropoda; class Insecta; order Lepidoptera; family Geometridae; genus Alcis; species Alcis repandata. The sequence continues at coordinate 7,087,713 of OX421241.1, forward strand.
TCCTGTCTCTACTTTGCATCTTTCTATCCCTGTCAAAGATTCAGGCTGGAAAAGTGACGACAAAAGGTCAAAAGAAAAGGCTACTTCGGAAAAAACAAACTAAAACAGAAGGTATACATTATGACGATGTGGAAGAATGACTATATCATAATGTAGGATGGATATTGCACATATACTAAAAATGAAATATGTAAAAAAAAAATCGTTTCATATCCGACACAAGACAAAAAAGTTCAAGTCGTAGATTATGACATTCAGCGTGCTTTCTCCGACTCTCGTCTTTAATTAAACTCTAGCCAGAGCTATAGCTGTGGTAATAGCGATTAATTCTGTGGCAGTTTATAGGCTGACTTCTGTGGTTAATAGTTACTTCATTACTGCTAATAGCGCACTTATTTTCGCTTGCCAAATTGTTTCAGCGAACAATAGTAGGCAAGCTAAATATACGAGCCGTAGGTGAGAAATTCCAGATTTGATTGATGATATTAAAACTAGTACAGTGATAGTTACTATGAATGAAGCTGTGGCTAAGCATGTTAATTGACGAATATAGGCCAACAGATAGGATATGATCAATTAACTTGTTAACGTCGATATGCGTAAAAAGATTTTGTTAAGTAAATAATAAGGCTTGTTGGACAGTTACCAGTTAGAAATATGTTGATTATTTTGTAATTTTGATAACTTTAAGACTTAACATTAACTGAACTGTAATTCAAGTTCAATTTAAATAGGTACGTAACGTAATGTAATACATTTAAATACGAAAGGCGGACCAAAATAACGGCTAACATCGCATTTTTCCTTAATCAAAATCAGGACATGGAAAAATACTGTAGCTAACATCAAAGAGTTATAAATAAACTGAGTGGACACTGGACAGTGGACAGTTACCGTGTCAGGCTATAAAAACTGATAGGTAATCTTTCAAAGTGTCTGGGGAACGTCTGACATGGCGTGTCGACCTGTTTGCGATCAGCGGTAGTTTTATAGGTATTTGTATTGAAATAGTCTTGTGACATGGCTTTGATGATGGTAAGGCGGCATTTTGGAACGCCGCGGGCAGGTCAGTCGCGCCGCTCCCAAGCGGCGCCACTGACGACGCCCGAGTATGTAGTGGAGCGTCAAACCAGCACGCTCGCTTAAGCATACTCCATGTTAGTTAGTATAGAACAGTATTGAACTATTCTCGACAACAATAATACGAGGCTTTTAAAAAATTAAACCGCCTCGTGAAGCTCATATCCAGCGTCGTAACTAGGTCTATGCCAGCGGTGTCCTGGAGAAGCGCAGAAATGACCAAATCAGAATCAAGTTCGGGCCATGCATGGTACTCGTAGTAGCGCCTCGCACTACAACCACACCGCTGTAAGTCTCAGGACTCGCTCCACTTTCCGCAGAGTTCAATGCGCGGCTTTATGAACGGAAGTGACATGAAAATTGGAATTTTTAGCCAAATTAGTAGAGCTACGAATACATACTCTTTTGTAGAGTCCGCCTGAAGTACTAAAACTTTGTCAGTTATTCAATCAAGAAGCAGTGTCAAACAACCAAGATCTAACATTAGGCAAAAGACTGCTTGTATTGCTGACAGTACAGTAAGAAAACTGGCGACGACGCTAGAACCAATACGTAAAAGTTATGATGAAATAACCAGTGATATTATGTTGTATCTTTGTATGTGATATTTAAGTTATTTTCTGCGAATCATCTTACATGAATCATTTTTGTTTTTTTTTCATTACTACACTCGAAACATTGACACTGAAATGAGAGCCCTAGTATGTGACACCTACAGCAACATTTCTAGATGTACTTGATGTAGAAATTTTACTGTTTGTGATACAAAAATAAGAGGCTCACATTTCAATATCCCGGGCTTGTAATGCGAATGCTTTATTGCCTTCAGCAAAATATAAAAGCGAAGTTGTTCAAACAAGATCTTGTTTGATAGTATAATTGTTTAAGAATCAAAATAGATTAAGAAGTTAAATTTCATATGGCAACAGTGCCAAGATAATATTTGGCAGCTGTTGATAGTAAAATGTGAATAAATGCTTCATTTTTACATAGTAATTAAGACATTGTTTTATCTACAACTTTATGAAACACTATTATTTTTACTTTGTGAGAGTACACATAATTATATGAAGGTACATAATTGTCAAAAATTTGGTCTAACAAGATCTTGAACCGTAAGAGCAGCTTAGTTATAGATAAATGATTGAATCAGCCCCCTAGCCAAGATACAATTTCATAATCGAGTCTCGGCTTGGGGGGGCAGGTGTAATAATGCACAAGTTCAAATTTGAATACTAAACCCACACACTTTTGTTTTTCACTTTGTCACTAGATCAAAAAAAATATTCTTGTACTTCTTCTTCAGTAAAGATTCATTTAAGATACAGATTAGATTATAGAAAACCATTGACCACAAAATCAATAGGCTCAAAATTGCCACAAACTTCACAAAGAATTGTGAGCTCCATTACAAGTTACACAAGTCAGTAAAAGCCTGTGTAAGAATGTAAGTGCAATCAAGTTCCAGACAACTGCTAATAAAACCAAATTAAACAACATTTAACTAAGTACGCATTGACAAAATTATATTAAAAGATCACTAAAAATGAACTTCAAACTACTCTAAAAAGAAACGTAAGCATCACAACACTGCCGGCCAAAAAATAAAATCAAGCAGACACAAAATTCAGCCTCAAACATTATACCAGTTCAGTTTTGTTTCCAGTAGTTTTTTGTCCTCGTTTCCTGCATTCAGCGCGTAGTTGCTCTTTATTCATTGCCGCCAGGGCTTCAGGGCTGAGACTCTGGCGAGGCTTCGCATTCTCAGACACTGAGTTCTGACGCGGGACAACCACAGAGTTAGCCTGATTGCGAGCCCGTCTCAGCCCTGCCATTTCTTTTCAAATATACTTAAGTATGTCTCTGCACCTTTGTCAAATATCTTTGTCCGTCTTCTCAGCCTTGGTGGGGATGTAATAAATATAAATACTATATTGTACATATATTACATTCTATAAAATAGTATGTTTAATGATGTTGACAGTGATAAGCGTTGTAGATGAATTAAATTGAAGGTATAATTGCAAATTACAGCTAATATGATTGAGGAATCTATAATAGATTAAGTAGTGCCCAAAAAAGGAATGAATAGGATGATAATATCAGTAACTAAATACACAGGCGGGTATAAATAATATTTTATAACAGTATATGCTATTTCATTTTATTCAGAAAACTTAAGAAGATTATCAGGATTGAAATTAGAACCGCATTATAATAAGTATATACGTGTGCTCTAAATAAAATGAATAAAATAGACATGTCCCTTCAATATTGATTAGGGCCGATGAAGCGTAAAATTATCTCTAATGTAAAAGAGGAAGATGTTACAAATATTTTCAAGCAGTTAAAAAACAAAAGCCACTTTCAGCCCCTATTTAAACCAAGCGTTATTCATATCGTAAGTAGGTATCGCATCGGAAACAAGAGGGACAGTCAGCATAAATTGCATTTTCTAACCTAACATAACAGTAAATTGTGAAGAGAATAAATGTACTCACAATTGCTTAAGCCTCTGAACGTTTTAGTAAAAAAATTGAACTTATTAATTCACTTCAATAAATTACTTACAGCAAAATTAAACTGAAACCAAATCACACAAATCTTTCGCTCACTATGAAATGAAAATGATTTCCCTTTTTGGGAGGCAATAATATACGCCACCAATAATGTACGGCATGAAAATTATTAGTTGTTGAAATAATGTACAGTATGATAATTGGTGTACTGATACAATAAAAATCAGTTGGTGTAATGTTTTGTTGTACAAGATGGACATGATATTATTTATACTTAGCTATTAACTCTCAACCAAATCATGTACTAATATATGTTCAATAATGTACAACCCGACATTACGGAGCCATACGAGTATACTCATAATATTGGCTGTCCATTCTTAGCCATACAATAAAGACTGTGCGTTAACTGGGCACCTAATTGGCACAGTCAGTTAAACGCACAGCCCGATAATTATAACATAGATTGACAGTACAATTGATGACACTCGTCTAGGACTCTAGGTACAGTCAATAGCAAAGCTGAAGATTCGTTCTGAATGGCTCACCATGTAACGAAACAGCCTTCGTATCTCTCACAAAAATAACAAATAAAAATATTTATAATAAGTTGGTTTGTTGATAAATCATAGCAATGCTCTAGTGTTCTGCAAAGGTTGCTCAGGTTAGAACGTAGACTCGTAAAATAATGCAATGGCAACATTCTAATTTTCTGGGGTTTTTAAAATCGAGGGATGGCAACTTTTACTTTGGACAAGGAGGAAGACATTTTGGGTTTTTACAAGGAAAGGCAACGAAAAAACGAATTATAACAGGATTAAGTAAATAGTTTTATGGAATTTTATCCATAAAATGGTGCCGAAACCCTGAGAAAAGGAGCGATCGAATGTTCGAGCGTATCACCAGGAGTTGGAGTTGGAAATGCCGGCCGGAGACAACGACGGGCCATGAGTTTTAGATGGTTTTTGTTTCAAGGTTTAGGAATTGGGTGTGATTCAATAGGTACAGGTAGAAAGAAGATAGGTAAGCGATATTCCAGCCATTGGGAGTTGCCAGATAGGTATGGCGTCGAGTCCAAAGACCTAGGTAACCTAAGAGACCTAAGAGTTCGCCGCACGGGGTGAGTGACCTTAGAATATCTTGAGGAGTCTGTTCTTGTGTTCATTTTAACTATGTGTACTTCCATAACAGTGATTACATTGTTTTAGAATTCAGGGATCATTTTAAAATAGGTAGTTTAAAAGTTAAATTCATAACGTAATGATGTGGGCCACTAAAGAAAGAGGTCTGGTATTTACACATACTTATTGAGCAATAGTTTTGATTTAGGATCGTGTATTTGCAAAAAGCAAAGATCATAAACATCGTTGAAGGTTGATTTTGGACTTCCCTTCGGTCTGACAACAAATTTTATATGGAGGTTTCAAATTGTGTGAATTTTACACTGCAAATTCGGGTTGATGGTACCCGTCTGCTATTATGTAAATACAAAAGAAGGAGCGATTAGGACATAGTCTTAGTCACTGACTGAAGATACTTGTGACCTTTTGTGTTTATAGGATGTGTTTTCTTATAGGTCCTGTTCAACGGGGAGCTCACTTTACTGACTTTATTTTACTTCTATCTGTTTTATATGATTTACTCCTAATGATGTGTGTTTGTTTTCAGGACGTAACGCGTTGTTAATTGTGTAAAATATCTAGTGTAAATAACATGCTTAATAAATCAAATGAAGTAAAATTAGATTAACTTAAATTAAAATAAAATCAAATTAAATCAATTAAAGTAAAATTAGATTATATTAAAATTAAATTAAATCAAATAAAATTAAACTAAATAAAATTAAATAGAATTAGAACAAATAAAGTAAAATCAGAATAAAATAAAGAAAAATAGAATAGTTCAATCTAGCTCAATTCGGTTCAGTTAAATAATAAAATAAATAAAAGTACAATAAAATAGGGTTATCAGGACCGGTGGTATTATGTTCATCTTTCGGGCCGAGGGTCCCAGGTTGGATTCCTGGTCCAACGGTTGTTGAGTGATGAGTTTGAGTACCTGTTCTGAGTCTGGGCGTTAGTAGAATCTACTATAGCGTATACACTATTACGTTTATGCTAGGACGTGGGTTCGATTCCCGACTGACATGTTATTAGAGTCTGGGCGTTAGTAGGATCTACTATAACGTATACACGATTACGTTTATGTTAGGTCGCGGGTTCGATTCCCGACTGATATGTTATTAGAGTCTGGGCGTTGGTAGGATCTACTATAGCGTATACACTATTACGTTTATGTTAGGTCGCGGGTTCGATTCCCGGCCGATATGTTTTGGTCGAGACTAAACTTAGTCAAGTCAATTCAAGTAAATCGGATAGCCGACCAATTTGTAGAATCTACTATAAAGTATACACGCTTACGATTATGTTCGGTTGCGGGTTCGATTCCCGGTCGATATGTTATTAGCAGAGTCTTAGTTAAGGTTAAGCTTAGTCAAGTCTTAATTTAAGTCTTGGTCAAATCAAGTAAATCGGACAGCCGATCAGTTTGTAGAAATCTACTGTAAAGTAAGTAGGTACGTTTACGATTAAAGTAAATCGGACAGCCGATCAGTTGGCCGAATCTATTATACGATTCACAAGCCTACAATTAAAGTAAATCGGACAGCCGATCAGATTGCCAAATCTACTATAAAATATATATTAACGATTAAAGTAAATCGGACAGCCGATCAGTTGGCCGAATCTATTATACGATTCACAAGCCTACAATTAAAGTAAATCGGACAGCCGATCAGATTGCCAAATCTACTATAAAATATATATTAACGATTAAAGTAAATCGGACAGCCGATCAGTTTGCCGAATCTATTTTACGATTCACATGTCTACAATTAAAGTAAATCGGACAGCCGATCAGATTGCCGAATCTATTATAGGATATACATGCTTACGATTAAAGTAAATCGGACAGCCGATCAGTTTGCCGAATCTATTATAAGATTCACATGCCTACAAATAAAGTAAATCGGACAGCCGACCAGTTTGCCATGTTAGCCATTCGAAGTTATACGAACTATCTCGAATGGTTGACAATAGTTGCTGTCAGATGAGCGGCCAACTATAGTTTGACGAGTAACTATTTAATCAATATATATAAAAGTGAAGGTCGTGACTGACTGACAGATCAACGCACAGCCTAAACCGCTTAAGCTACAAACTTCAAATTTGGACAAAAGTTTAATATCAAAAAGCGGACGCACACTAAGAAAGGAATTTGCCCAATTCAACCCCTAAGAGGGTGAAAAGGGGTGTTTAAGTTTGTATGAAAAAAATATTTTTCTTTATGCTACGATTATCAAACTTTGCGAATATACTAAAGTTAAAAAAATAATTGACACCTATTTCAACATTTTTTAAAAATCAACCCCTAAAGGGGTGAAACGGAGCAATAAAGTTTGTATGAAGATTTTTTTTTTAATGCTGTGGTTATGAAACTTTGCAAATATACTAAGCTTAAGAAAATAATTGACACTTATTTTTTTGTTTTTTGAAAATCAACCCCTAAAGGGGTGAAACGGAGTATTGAAGTTTGTATGGAGATTTTTTTTTTGATACTGTGGCTACGAAACTTTGCAGATATACTAAGCTAAAAAAAATAATTGACACTTATTTTTTTGTTTTCTGAAAATCAACCCCTAAAGGGGTTAAACGGAGTGTTGAAGTATGTATAAAAATATTTTTTTCCTAATACTTCGATTATTTAACTTTGCTATTGTAATAAGCTAAAAAAAATATTAGATACCTGTTTCATTATTTTTTGTAAATCCACCCCTGAAAGGGTTAAACAGAGTGTTGAATCAACGCATCAACATTAACAGATCAACGCACAGCCTAAACCGCTTAAGCTACAAACGTCAAATTTGGACAAAAGTTTTATACCAAAAAGCGGACGCACATTAAGAAAGGAATTTGCCCAATTCAACCCCTAAAGGGGTGAAAAGGGGTGTTTAAGTTTGTATGAAAAAAATATTTTTCTTAATGCTACGATTATCAAACTTTGCGAATATACTAAAGTTAAAAAAATAATTGACACCTATTTCATCATTTTTGAAAAATCAACCCCTAAAGGGGTGAAACGGAGTATTGAAGTTTGTATGAAGAATTTTTTTGATGCTGTGGTTACGAAACTTTGCCAATATACTAAGCCAAAAGAAATAATAGACATTTATTATTTTGGATTTTGAAAATCAACCCCCAAAGGGGTTAAATGGAGTGTTGAAGTTTGTATGAAATTATTTTTTTCCTTATGCTACGATTATTTAATTTTGCAGATGTACTAAGATAAAAGATTCCTGTTTCATTATTTTTGGACAATCAACCCTTAAAGGGGTGAAACGAGGTATTAAAGTTTGTATGGAAATATTTTTTTCTTAATGCTACTATTATTTAACTTTGCAAATTTACTAAGCTAAAAAAAATAATAGACACCTAAGTATATTTTTGTTTTTGAAAATCAACCCCTAAAGGGCTGAAATGGAGTATTGAAGTTTGTATACAAATATTTTTTTCCCAATGCTACGATTATTTAACTTTGCAAATGTACTAAGTTATAAAAATAATAGATACTTGTTTCATTATTTTTGAAAAAACAACCCCTAAAGGGGTGAAATGGTGTAGTAAATATAGTACGGAGAGAGAATTGTAATGACTCACTGACAGACAACGCACAGCCTAAACCGCTGGCCGTAGAAATTTGAAATATGGAGGGTGTGTTTGTCTTGATGAGTAAACGTGTACCAATAAAGAATTTTTTGAAATTCTACCTCTAAAGGGGTGAAATAGGGTGTTAAAGTTAGGATGGAGAAGCATTGTTTTTGACGTCACGGTATTGAAACTTTACAAATATACGAAGCTTAACAAAATAACGAACACCTATTTCACCATTTTTGGAAAATCAACCCCTGTGGGGGTGAAATGGCGTGGTAAAGATAGTACGGTGAAAGAATTTGTTTTGATGCTAACTCAATGAAACTTTACAGATGTACTAAACTTAAGGCGGGTAAACAACATCAGGAAAAAATCCAAAACCTTCGAAAAGTCATATCCTCGAGGTGGAACTGCTAATTATCTCGAAAATTAAAAACATTTTTACCAAAGCGCTGAGACTAATAAGTCACCAAAATCTCGGACCTTTTTGGAGCCATTAAAAATAACATAGTCGCCTCAAAAACATGGCCGCCATACAAACTTTGAGGGTCTATATCTCCGAAACGGTTGAAGATGGGTGGGTGTTTGACTAGATGTCATAGGAGTTAGCAAGGGCTACTTGATGGTTGTGGCAAAAATCCAAATGATTCAAAATGGCCGCCATTATTTTTTCTACATGATTCGAGGGGGCTGATTTAGCATCTGTTTTGGCATCTGGGGGTTTTTGGGGTCCCTGCTTCCATTGTATGACGCTTTTTACATGTTCTCAAAAAAGGAGGGTTAAATTAATTATCGGTTCCCGAGGAATAGTCCACGCGGGCGAAGCCGTGGGCGGAAGCTAGTATACGAATAAATGTAAAGTAGATCGGAAATCTCTTTACTATTTTAATATTATTTACATAACGTGAAATCACGTGATGTTTGACTCACCAAGTCTTACATATTATAATATTTTGACTCACCAAGTCTTACATATTATATTTTGACTCACCAAGTCTTACATTTAATGGAACATAGGTTCTGAATCGACACGATGACATTTAAGTCAATTTACCTCTTCAATTCGAAGGTCAACGATGATCTTTCTTTACACACTACTTTTATCGAAGGTTTCTATGGAAAGATCCTTTTGCTGATAATTATCTGAGCTGTAACATGGAGCGATATCTCCGAGGTTACCCTTGACTCCAACGGGATGACAGGCACCTCTTATGTCTATGGTTTAGTGATTGTTGGTTGTCTTCGTAAGATACTAAAGGCTTCCACGGAAAGTACCTTACTGGTAATTATCTAACCTAAGCATGGAACTATGTTTCCGAGGTTACCCTTGATTCCAACGGGATGACAGGCACCTCATTATGCCGATGGTTTCTTAATTGCTAGTCTTCTTCATTTAATCTACTGATAGAAAGTTCTATCTGAGACTGACGACTTGAGATGGTAACGGGAGAGTTACATTCATCTTTATCACACTATGTGTTAGACTTGGTTGTCTAATTAGATGCTTTTAGATAAAGGTTCCAGAGTATGTATTTACGCGCTAACTTCAGAATAAAATGACATTCTAGTTGGTTGTTCACTGCAGTCACTATGTTGAGTTAGGCAGTTAGGTGGTTAGGTAGGGATCGGGCAGTGTGCCCAGGAGAGCCTTGATCGAAAGATCAAGGCGACCTCCACATAAAAAGATGATGGATAAAAGGGATTGCATTCGTTCTTCCGGGACCAGATTCATTACCTTAAGGTAATGAGTAAGCTCTTTGAAGAATAAATGTGTGAAAGGTAAAAGATGAAGTATGTAATGACTGACAGACTGACTGACAATTGCCAAAAGATTATGTCCTCTTCTCTTAGCTTTTGGGTTGTTATAATATTCAAATATGTTAAATATGATAGTTGAATATGATAACGACGTTTAAGTCAGGCGCTCTAAGCTGCTGTATTGGCTTAGAGCATGTTAGGAACACACAGAGGTGTGTATTTGTACACGTAATGTGGAGGGACGAGCCCAGTTTGGTTGACGAATCGTACTGCTTTGTCGCGGGGAGGCGCGGCGGCCATAGCCACAGTAATTTATGTGTACAAATACATACAAACATAATACATAAAACACATAAAATAAATAACAAAAAAATATTTGATGTAAAATCTTAGTACAGTCTTAGTAAAATATTGTTCTGAACTTATTAGGCTTGAATCTAGTCCAAAACTATAATCTAGAATATATTCCATATCATATTTGGTAATCAGCTAAGTCAGTTTTACATTAGGATTACTAAGAAAAATAGTTAAGGGTTAAGACTTAGCATACCCTTTATGAATAACCCTATATAACTTACGTAGTAGGAATCTTGTAGCTTTAGAGTAAGTCAATTCGTTAGGAAAGCTATTCAGGTAACTCGGTTGCTCATACTTATTCGTTACTTAGGTTCTACGATCACAACGCAAGGTTTTCCCACTAGACAATCACTTGGCCAAAACAGTAGGTTAACGTTAGCAATCGGAAAATTTAGGTATAGCTAGTAATACATAATCTGCATATAGGTAGATAGGATAGATATAAATAGTTAAATAAATAAGTAGATATTTTTTTTATAGTTAGGGGTTTTTACAACCATAGAGTGGATTCAGATTTTTTAACAGAAAAAAGCTCTTGTGGTAGCTTTTCTTATTGCAAATTCGTTTAAATAAAAAACTATTTAAGTTTTGGTGTTGTGGTTGGATTATTTTTGCACCAGTTGCCATAATGTTGCGCTTGAGTTGTGCGCGAACTTACACAAAGAGCCTACTTTTTGTATAAATTCGACTAAAATAATATTACACTCCTCACCCCCACTTATCACTATCAAAAAAGATCCGAGGATATTTTATGTTATAAATACCTTATTTCTTATTACAACCCAGAGCCCTCTTAAATTTTTCGTCAACCCTTTCTAAAACACAAAAAAACTAAAATAAGAATTATTTATGTTTTTCGGAAACCTTAAGTACTGTACATGAATTAAAAGGTCTGGATTTCATTGCCTTACATTATCGTGTTGCCCAATGCCGTGTTGTACTCAATGTTGACATTTCCCGATTATTTGTGACGTTTGTTCGATTGAGTTAAAATTTACGAATTTGTTGCCATGCTAAACCGCCCTGGTACACACCACAAGCAGAAGGACTAGGAAAACTAGCTGTGCCCTGCGGTTTCACCCACATTTTCTGGGATATAAAGTAGCCTATACTGCCTAGTATGTTACAAGCTAGTTAGCCATCTATTTCAATAACTCGATGTTTTTTTTGGTGCTGAGTTCTTCTACCCAGTCCTCTGATAAGACAAAAAAAAATTTGGTTGTCTGTAAAGTCGATAAGGACGATAGTTGAAAATGACAACGTCTTAACAAAAAACATTGATTAAATGATTACATACTGTTCTCGCTCCGATCGTGACGTCATAATGACCGTAATGGAATTTTCGTGCGTGCACCCAGCGTTCATCGATTTATTAGACGTTGTTACGTCAAAATCAATGTGTGATAACGATTATCAACAACCAAATATTTAAGTTAACACTGTATCTAAAAATTCAAACATCCAAACTCACTTAGCCAAACTTTGACATTTACAAATGTTATTAGGATGTTCATTTTAATGGGAAAATTGGGAAATGCGATAATAGAATCTGGCAGCTCTGCTGGGTAGTAAACTATAATAATAGTAATTCAATGCAATGGATTCCTTTGTTTTTGTTACGTGCATGAATATTATTTTAATTTTTAAAGAGTAAACCTTATATTTTAGATACTCACTAATTGGAATGGAAAATGAACAATGATAACATCAATAATTATTTACCTTCCATTTTAAATCCAAGAGCTGTAAAGAAGTTCCAAGACTTTTCGCTGACACAGGTGATATGAACTTCTCTTATTTACCTTCAGCTATTTACCTAGAATTTCAAAATTATCCTCTTTAGTTCTTCAGCGATTTCAGACGTGAGTTAGGTCTTTTCTTGTTTTCGCCATACTTCAAGAACAAGTTCTGACAAGATTAGAAACACTAAAAAGTTGAATGAAAAAGCTTTTTTAATTTTTCTTTCATTCATAAGAAAACTTAAGAGGTCTCTGAATTTCATTTTGCAGTCAAATCTAGTTGGTAACATAACATATCATAACTAGTGTGTAAATGGCTACTAGCCTCACTAAGTTGAACTAAGTTAATAAAAGTTACAGGTTCCTGCCAATCTATTCCATACTTCTTTATGTATCTACTAACTTTCTATAGAAGTAAAGTTTGTATGTATCTCTAATAGAGGGTAATCTCCAGAAATGATCTCATTATATAACCTTTTACTAGTAAAAAGCATCACTATCCCAGAGTTCTATATGCTGTTTTATTGCCCCAAATCTGCGAGACTGAAGTTTAAGCAGTACCAGATATGAAGTCCTGATTAATAATAGGCTTAATATTGTTATGTCTTTTTGCATTTCAAAGAATGCATCAGTATTATTATTTGAATATTAGTTCAGAGGGGTGCATTTGGACCAATACAATGACTAAGAATAAAGTTTTACTAAGAAGTTTTTCGCTATCTACTTCTGTGTTGAGAATCTCAACAGCAAAGAAATGTGGACAATGTTGACTCCTATATTAAAAATGTCTATATAAATACTATATATTATGTAGCTCTTCTTTTTTATGGGTCTATTTTTCTAACATGTATACAGTTTTTGTGTTGAGTCCCATCTACTAAGAAATAATATTTTTTTACCCCAATTTTACTTTACTTAACAGAATTCCATTGTCAGCAGAAGCTCTCTTTCACTGAAGAGGCCAAAAGCATCACTAAAACCTATCAATAAGGTAAGGTTTTATTTTAAAATGTACTATGTTATTTGGTATCAATTTTAATGTTATCTACATTAAAATTATCTTAAATCCATACTGCACCTGTTATAATTACAATAAGTTGTTTTTCATGGCCTTTTCATCCACCAATTACACACGAATTACATTGAATACTGATCACAACCTGCTTAGAACTGCATATTGTACAAGAACATTATTTTTACAAAACAAAAAACAAAAACCGACTTCAAAAGACCGACTATTGAGTTATTCATCTATTTGTCGCGCACATACTTAATGCAAATTTAAGACTTATATGGTTTTCTCATGGATACCATTATCAGAACTGGACTAAATTGAAATGGGACCAAATGGGAAGCGTCAGCTTTCTAATAAAAAAAGAATCGTCAAAATCGATTCACCCAGTCAAAATTTATGAGGTAACAAACATAAAAAAAAAAAAAAAAACACAGTCAAATTGATAACCTCCTCCTTTTTTGAAGTCGGTTAAAAATCAACTGCTTTATCGTAATGTAACTTGGTACTTACTAACTACAGAAGTAAGTATAATTACAGTAATTTGTGTTACCAGTAAATAACTTACTGTAATTATAACAACGGTGTAGTATCGTCTTAAATCTGAATTTGCCTTTTCATCATCATCATAATCAACCATTATCCACCAACTGTTTTGCCTATTGTTGTTGTTGTTTGTTATTGTTGTTTTGTCGGCCTGTTTGGCTCAGCGGTAGTGTATCCGCCTTATAAGCCAGAGGTCCCGGGTTCGATTTCCGGCCAGGGCAGATGTTTGAATGATGAATTTAAATATCTGTTCTGGGTCTGGGTGTTAGTTGTCCTTGTCTTTGTGTGTGTTCCACGGCATCCCCGACACAGGATTTATTCCTAGTGGGAGCTATGAGTGTGAAATGTTTATTTTTATTTATTTTTAGTACTTCTTTAAAAATTTTCGGATGTAGTAATGGAAAGTGACTAAGTACTTCTTAATTTTTCCAGATTAAACCAGACAAAGAAATCTCAAATATACGGAATTTTCAAAAACTGCCCAAAGATGTGATAGTAAATAAAGCAATTGCAGATGACAACAGCCTATTATTTTTTGAATTAGATTTGGTAAGTATTTAACAATTGTACAACTTTACTGAATAATACAATGACACTTATATTTAATCTCCGACGCGAAAAGAGGGGTGTTATAACATAAGTTTGACAGGTATGTCTGTCTGTGGCACAGTAGCTCTTAAACAGGTGAACCGATTTAAATGGAGTTTTTTTAATATGAAAACTGGATTTCCAGCAATGTTCTTAGACATTTTTTATCAGGCGGTTTAGCCGTTTCAAAGTTGGAAGTTTTTTTATTTTACTGTTATGTAATGTGAAGTGTGTTTAGCAGGTAAAACCAAATAATAAGGAAAATTCGCTAAATAAGGAAAACATACCGAATCTTAGTCAAGAACCTAAAAAAAATCTGAAAAAAGACTTGACAGCAGGACAACTAGCAGTACAGGATGATGACAGCACAGGGTTTTCTTTTCTGGACGATTTGGTAAGTTTGTTAGTTAGTTTTCTCTCAATTTTAGAATGTTTCTTGCGGGAAAAGAAATTACGTGATAATGTCGAGACCAACCTCTCTCCACGTAAGATTGGGTGAGGTTCGGCCTAAACCCCCCCCCCCCCCCCTCCACTCTAAATGTTTCACATAATAAATGATGGACGCCCCCTTGTCAACATGGCCGTGAATATTTGTCTATCGTGGTCTCTGAACAAATCTGAGATCGTGATAGGCGATAGGCATGGGAAGGCGCTGCGTTGCGTACCGTCTCGGGCTTTGTGAGGAACTTGAGTGCAGATTTTTCAAGCTGGCACTTAGCATTTGTGTGATTGCCGATTCAAAACGAACGCAGCTATGCAGCCTTTATATCTGCATCTCTTATTATTAGGCTCTTATGTTTTGCGCACAGGCGACACATCGATGTTCTTGTTACGCTCCAGATTCTAATTTCTGCTCCTCCTCTAATAAAGTGTCAAATATTTTCAGAATCTTTTAAAAGACTCTCAAGAAGCTAACAAGGATCTGACAAAAAAGCAACAAGCAGCTAATGATGTTAGCTCAGGATTCTCCTTATTAGAAGATTCCATAACTAACAAACATGAGGTTGAGAGCCCGGCTGCAATCTGTGATATAGATTTAAAAACAGAAGTCACCGAAAGGAATAAGCTAGCATTGATAGACCAAGAAGTCCTAGATCTCATAGACAGTATACCAGTAGATTATATACCAAACAGTAAAAGTACATCTTATAAAGCGGTTTCTTCTGCAACTGAGCTACAAAATGTAGAAACACAGAGTGTATCAACTGTTATCTACAGCATTGATGATAGACCTACTATAAGAGTATCATTTGGAGTAAACGAATCTAAAACTGTAGATGTTAACGCTACAAATAGTGCCATTCAACGATTCAGCGTTTCTCATAACGATAATAGTACAAACGTAGATTGCGAGCTAATAGAAAACTCTCAATTATCCACCGACACAGAAGTAGATGAAAACATGAATGAAACCTTAGTTAACCCACTAAAGAGGTCGGCCGTAGCCGTCAATCTAGAAATAAAAAAGAAAAAACTGACACAAAATGACAGCACTGAAAACTTAAAAGTTCTAATTTTAAACACAAACGCCATTGAGAAGATTTCCCATGTCATTATTCAACCACCAAATTACAAATTAGTGAAACGTAATAAAAGTTATAAAAACGACAGATCGATACGAAATGGAAATACTAGCGGTGCTAGATTAAAGCAGGTGACCATCGGAAGTTTTATTCGGCAAGGCACTGATGGTACCATAAACTTGTCGAAACAACTTGGTACCGCTAGTAAGGATGCTTCGAAGGAAATGAGTAAGAATTTCGGTGTCATCGACGCCGTGAAATGCGAACGCTTGAGGAGTGCAAAGCTGCGGAGAGACTTGGACATTTCTAAAACACCGAGGAGAGATTCAAACGATAGTCCTCAATCGGCTAGGTCTCCCAAAAGAGACATCAGGACATGTAACTCCGCGACGCCGCCGCCGAGGAGTCGCAATGAGAGCTTGAGTGCACACACTACGAGAAAGAATGTGGAGTCTATTCATTTCAGCTTGCCCGTTAAGTCCAAGTCGAACAAAACATCGCTGTCGCCGAGGAATATACCGCATCACAAGATTGTGGCTGGTTGGTTCTATTTCTGTAATTTCTTTGCACGCAAAAAATACATACATCTATTGTATAATACTCGCGATACATGACAATAGTTTTTCAGTAGATAGATGGTACTACCACAGTACACTAAGAACAGTAGCTCATCTAAAGCTGATCGGCGAGTTAATTGCCTACTATTGCGTTGACGCCTAGGGTTGTCACGTTTATTTTTAGTTGAATATTATGTACGTATTATAGCAGCACTAGATTTTTATTTACGTAATAAAATGGAATGATTTACCAATTTATAACTGAGCTATCAATAAAAGACCTGTCATCGCTTCAAAACTTGGTATGTTGTTACAGGAACGCATTTTGCTGTGGATGCGTTTTCTTATGGTGAAATACCAAATGTGAAGCACTATTTCCTCACCCATTTCCATTCGGATCACTATTCTGGACTTAAGAAGAGTTTTAGTAAATTGTTGTTTTGTTCTAAAATTACTGGTGAGTTTTTTATAAGTAGTACTTTATTTTTTAACCCGGTAGCGGCTAAAATAATTTGTGGATAGACTTTAAAGTGTTTTGTCAATTTCTTGCTTACGAGAAATATCACGTGCGAAAACGAAATAACACATTTTAGACCAAGACGGTTATGAATAAGACCGCAACCAACGACTTTCTATCCCATAGACAAGTAATCCTATAGAGCTTGTTATGTTTCTGTACTTTTACAAAAACTGAATGCTTGTTTGGTATCTCGCCCTTTTCAAGAATTAATAAAAAAAATTGTAACTACATTTCGTGTGGAAGTTTTATCTCCTCTGTTCTAACTCTTCCTTATTCGTGATCTCTTAGTGTTGTATTTTGTCTTTGCTCTAAAAAAAAGAGACCAATAGTATACTCGATGTATTTTGCTTTTACTACAGGATTATTAGAGTATTTATTTTGCTTTTACTACAGGATTATCAGCGCTACAAGATTTTATTTTGTTTTTTTAGCTGATCTCTGCATATCGCGGTTAGGCGTGAATCCGAAAAACATTCGAGTGATCAACATAGACGAGGTGCTTCGGATTGAAGGAGTGGAAGTGGCGTCGGTTGATGCCAACCAGTGAGTTTTGTTAGGGCTGTTAAGGGTCAACTAATTTTTTTCCAGTCGTAATACTGATAAAACTACAATGTCATTATCATACGCATAGTTCTTTACTACCTTTTTTTACCATTCTATTAGTTACCTACGCTTTCACGCCTTAACATTTTTTAAGCCCCTTATTGGATTCGGTAATACTAGGAATATTAAGCTCATTTCACATTTTGCAAGCTTAATGCAATATGCACTTATATGACCAGATAAATTCTAAAGTCCAAGGTGTCGCTAAAGTGTTCTTCATAACCAAAGCGGCTAGGCAAACGTTTTCTTTTTCAAAACCCATCTTCCTTGTTTTTTCTTGTTATTATTATACTTGTGTTAGTTAATAATAAATGTGTGTATGTAACTCCTAGTTGTCCCGGAGCCTTGATGCTAGTCTTCACGCTACCGAACGGCAAGACTCTGCTGCATACGGGTGACTTCAGAGCTTGCCCTCAGATGGAATCATATCCCGTGTTCTGGAATAAGGACATTCACACCGTGTACTTGGATACCACGTAAGTGTTACGGATGTAGCCCAAAATTACATCGTAGATCAAAAATAAAAGAACGTCCTTAAACTGAATTTCACAACCCTAGAGTTTCCATATTGTGAAATTGAGGGTACGTACCCAATCGAAGTTATGTACGTAAAACTACCGAATAATAATGTCTACTTTCTGAAATGTCTCAACTTCACTAACACTATGGATTGTTAATGTCCTGCAAACACCCAAAAAAAAGATCTTTGATCTTTCAACCAACCTAAAATGGTGTCAACAAACACCTCTTTTCGCTGACACAACCTTTACACTTGACATCTGTTACGTATCATATTATATAATAATAATAATAATAAACGTTTCACACTCATAGCTCCCCACTAGGAATAAGTCCTGTGTCGGGGATGCCATGGAACACACACAAAGACAAGGACAACTAACACCCAGACCCAGAACAGATATTTAAATTCATCATTCAAACATCTGCCCGGCCGGGAATCGAACCCGGGACCTCTGGCTTATTTGGCTCAGCGGTAGTGTACGCTGAGCCAAACAGGTCGACAAATCTCTATCTCACATGTTTTCAGGTACTGTAACCCGCGCTACGATTTCCCGACGCAAGACCAGAGCTTGGAAACGGCTCTCTATATCTTGAGACAGAAGAAGATGGCCCTAGAGAAGGGTGGCAAGAAGTTTTCCTCTGTACTCATTGTTTGCGGGACTTATACCATCGGTTAGTACAATTGAAGTCGATTCAGTTTTCTAAGCTTAACAGTTCTAATGCTTTTGTTGTTCCTTTAAAAAAAAAAATGTACTGGAGAAAGCGGGATAAAATATTTTTTTCGTTATATTTAAAGCTCGAATGAGCATTACATGATCCATTGGGACAAAACATCCGCACAGAAAAATGATAAATGTGTGTACCGCTACTGACATTTAACTGTGTAAGAAAATGACAGGTCAAATCTTCTGTGTAATTAATAAGTAGGGGCGTTAAAAATGGCTAAATTCGTCCTTTACGTAAGTAAAAAATTGTTAAACTAACTGTATCCTTGGTCTTCCTTGTCTTCTCCTTTCTTCTTACCTTTTAGCGTAGTTACGAGTTCTTTTATCGTTATTAGGAGTTACTGTTTCCTTGTACTCAGGCAAAGAGAAGTTCTTCATGGGCATGTCTCGTCGCGTGGGGTGCTCCGTGTGGGCGTGTCCTGAGAAGGAGCGCGTGCTGCAGACGGTGGAGGGCCGCGGCCTCAGCAGGGAGAAGCCTGAGGCGTGCCAACTGCACGTCGTGCCTATGAGGGACCTCACGCATGAGGTGACTATAACTAGGGACTAGTGACTAGAGATCTGACCCACGCTCTTATTACAACGTGTCCTGAGAAGGAGCGTGTGCTGCAGTGGATGGGCGAATCCGTTTAGAATGATACGTATAGAAAAAGATATGCACCGTTTTCGAATAAAAACGTGTAAAAACAAACCACCTCCTGAACCGCCTCCATTACACTAACCGTCACAATCAATCGCATGATCATGCGATTCTGTTACATGCGATTGTGTAGAAACTGTCTAAATGCGTTTCCGAGCCTTAATTCTGCGAGGTTGAAGACTAAGCAGAACTGCACTGGGTATGAAAGTCCTAGCAGCTCTTTTATCATAAATGGCAACAATGCTGCGATGATTGTTGCCATTTGCTGATGCTACATTGTATACTTTTTCTATGGAAAATAGGTAAAAAATAAAAAAACGGAAAATGTGGGTAGTCTGCAAAGCGTAGCTACTTCTGAGTAGTTAATCCAAATATATTAAAACCACGTAAATTTTCATACTAAAGCTAGTTTTATGTTTGCAGAAATTACGCAGTTACCTGGACAGCTTGCAAGGCGCGTTCACCGAGGTTGTGGCGTTCAAGCCGAGCGGCTGGGAGAATGGGAAGAACTCTAGCGTTGAGAAGGATTTGGTCACTATACATGGTAACTATCATCATTTCATCTTTTTGCTAGCCTTTATTTAACTTGCAATGTATGTATGTATGTAAGTTTGGTAGTTTGGGTGGAATCTTTCAACTCAATTTTGAACCACTTTCCGATGTCCGATTGAGCTGAAATTTGGTTTACATGTGTAACTTCGATGACAATGCAATAAAAGCTTGTATTTAAAATATTTTTAAAATTAACTTATTTCAATTGTTTTATTCAAATAAACTATTTGAATATGATTAGTTAGTCCGTTTCCACAATATGGTCGAGACATACTTTTATTTGTAAGTTTTTCAATTGATTGATGCTTTATTTATTCTTTCTTTGGCAGGCATTCCATACAGCGAACATTCGAGCTTCTCAGAGCTGATTCGGTTCGTCAAGTTTTTGAAGCCGAAGCAAGTTGTGCCCACCGTCGATATATCTGGAGGAGTGAAGTCTGTTCAGGTGATTTGATTGTTGCATCTTATTTTGTGAGCCAGACTACATTTTAGACGTTGGACTTTTTTTAATGGGTAAGAGAGTTTTGTCTATTTCAATTATTTTTTGTAATCTTAATTTTTTTTAAATTGGTTTTTCAATACTTGTTAAGTGTAAGTTAAGCCTACACTCCAGTACATTTCATTAAAAAAAATGTGTAGCGAGTATCAGAGATAAATGTGATAAATCGGATGCCGTAAATGGAAACTGCTATTGATGATATATTTTTCAAGCCAAGCTCACCATACCACAAAATAAAGTATTATCTTAATATATATAAATCTCGTGTCACAATGTTTGTCCTCAATGGACTCCTAAACCACTTAACCGATTATAATAAAATTCGCACACCATGTGCAGTTCGATCCAACTTGAGAGATAGGATAGTTTAAATCTCAAATTATAGTCGCAATTTTAATTTATTGCAAATTATATATATACTGATAATTTTTACTATAAATTGACAAGTTAGCATCAACATACTACGGTTGCTATAGTTACGCAATGGCTTTTGACAGGACAACGTCTGTCGAGTCAGCTAGTTATATTGTATTTTCCAGAAATATTTCCCGTGTCCGCTGGTGTATAAAGAAGAGTTCCTCTGCCAGACCAAAGTGACGGATTTCTTCAGCATACACAGCCGGCAACAGATCCCGGCTGTCACCTGACTACCTGACATTAAAATTCCTAGTAAGTACATTTGTGATAAAGTATACAATGTGTCCGATGGAGGCCCAACAATATTCAAACAGCACATACTTACGTATATCTAGAAGCCCTCCCCAGAGGTCTTTTACTCCTTAATCTTTTATTTTACGAGTTATTGAAGATCAAACTTTGGCATTAATTTGGACAGGTACAACCCTAAAAAGGTGAATAACCGACCTACGACCACGACTGTCAAAGACTAATTAGTGTACAGAAGGTTATGTTTTTACAGAATGCCTATTTCAATTCTTAACAAAATTTAACCAACTACATAAATTAGGTTTTTTTCAATTCATTACAGGAATTAGAAATTATACTTCAAAATCGACCTACCTTCATTATTTCGAACCCTATTATTTGAATTTCTCTGTAAAATATGGCAATTAGCGTATTGCTTTATGCGATTAATTTCGGGCAATTTTTATTCAGAAATAAATTCTAATTGTGCCCTATTTTTATCAAATAAAGCGCATTACATGGCAAGATAACAAATAAAGTCAGCTGAGCTCGGTTCACAAACAAGATTCTAATCATTGTAAATGATCGAAGTAGT
Source organism: Alcis repandata (assembly GCA_949125135.1). Taxonomy (NCBI): domain Eukaryota; kingdom Metazoa; phylum Arthropoda; class Insecta; order Lepidoptera; family Geometridae; genus Alcis; species Alcis repandata. The sequence goes on from OX421241.1 coordinate 7,109,399, forward strand.
ACTTGGAAACGAACAATTTTATTTTATTTTCAATTTTGCAAAACTTTGAATAAACTAAAAAGATTGAGTTACACATCTGTGTTTGTGTTAGTCTTTGCGGAATCGTCGGCTTCGGTCCTAGCCGACAAAGAAACTCTAACGCTTGCCGATCGCCAATAGCGCGCTAAGCCGATTCTCAGAACAATGCCGCTAGCCAATAATATCACCGCGCTGTTATTCAAAGACAGCCGCAGCCAATCGTGCACGGCCGGCCGTTGTTCGCCCATTTTTAGCTAAATTAGTTAACTTTGTTGTTTCGGGTTCCGTCATAATTATTTTTGTTGATAGTTTTTATTTTTATTTTCCTTAGTTTGGCTGTCGAAGATTAAATGAATGGTAATAAAAATATCCTACGGGATGTCATTATTTCAAAAATACAAACTTTTATTTTTCAAAATATCCTTCGATGAAAACTGTACAAAATGTTTTTATTTTTTTATTTTTTTACTATCTCACAAAGGCTATTCAAAAAACAAAGCGTGATACACTGTAACACGTGACATCAGGTGAGTTGAGATTGAGAGTTGAGAGTCAAGAGCATAATGAATTTTTAAATAAAACAAATGCTTGAGTTAACTTGATAAAAATGTAATCTTAAAAAAAACCGTGCTCTAGTGTAAACTGCAACTCAACAACACAATCAATTGCAAAACAATAAAAATGATGTTGTACCTAAATAATAATGATGTTATACCATAACTGAAAACGTATTGAGTGTACATGGTGAAATTGTTTTAAGAATAAAAATGGAACCCTAAATGCATTCGCTTTGACTAAGCCGCAGTGTCGCTTTCTGTTTTTGAAAATCGCCACTCGGCTTTCATCATTCGAACTTCGAGGTCGTGTATTGTCACGAATTATCATTTCGATTTTTTTATCCAAATCACGATGTCTTATTCAAACGCAGAGTATTACGACATGATACTTTGCGTCGGAGCTGCGAACGGGAGTTGCAACGGGGCGCGTGAGCTGTACCGTCAACGGTTCGTCGACGACAGGCCGCTTCCGGAACAAAGACGTCTGCCTTCATACTCGTGCTTCCGTGGACTCTGCTTACGTCTGCACAGTACCGGAAGTTTTCATGGAGCAGCAACCGAAAGACCCGGCACAAACATCAGTGCAAACCTGGAAACACAAATCCTGCAGCATTTTGCCGAAGACCCGCGTACTAGCACGCGTCGAGCGGGCGCGCGGCTGCGCGTCGATCACAGAATAGTTTGGAGGACTCTGCATGAAGACGGCCAGCATCCATATCACTTCCGTCGAACACAAGAACTGCTGCAATCAGACCACAGTGCAAGAGTGGATTTTTGCGAGTGGATAGAAGAAAAAGTAGCTGTGGATTCTGCCTTCGTCGAGAAAGTGTTGTGGACTGACGAAGCGACTTTCACCAGAAGTGGACTCTCCAACATACATAATGAGCACGTATGGGCACATGTAAATCCGCATGCGTCTACCGAGAGCTGTTTCCAACATAAGTGGCGGATTAATGTCTGGGCGGGCATAATCGGAGACCGATTAATCGGCCCTATCTTCTTGCCTGTCACCTTGAATGCCGCAGGCTACTTGGAGCTGCTACAAGGTGAGCTGGAGGACCAAATGGAAAACTTGCCGTTGGCTGTGGAGCGGGACATGTGGTACCAACACGACGGAGCGCCAGCGCATTTTGCTCGACGCGTTCGCCAAAACCTACATGCTCGGTTTCCCGGCCGCTGGATCGGCCGCGGCCAAGATGCGCCGAGACAGTGGCCTCCGCGCTCGCCGGACCTGACGCCCTTGGATTTCTTTTTGTGGGGCTACATCAAAAATATTGTGTATTCGAAGCCGTGCAGCACACGAGAAGAAATGATACCGCGTATCACAGAGGCTTTCAGCAATGTAACCCCACACATGTTGAAAAACGTGATGGGCTCGATTTCTCGTCGAGCTCGGCTCTGCATCGAGAAGGGAGGCCAGCACTTTGAGCCTTTCCTTTAAATTAAATTAAAGCAAAAGTGAAATACTTAATCAGTGAAACCTAGTGGTTTAAAAAAAGTGAAACGTATGACGTCTGTCGTAAGTACTCTAACTATTTTGTTAAAATTGTTGTGAATAATAAACCAATCATGTATGTAATATTAAACATAATTAATTGAAGTACTGGTGTTTTTAATTATTCTCACAACCTATCCTATGATAAGCAATGTAGGTACCTAGATATTATTAGGGTATACGATAACGATAGGAGAGTAAAATTAGAATTTGACATTAATCTATCCAGGTTAGAATCATAACATGAAACATAAGTTACATTTTGGATAAATCATTTTCCCATCATAATGAGGTTCATAGGTACGAATAGGTTACACAGTTAGGGCTAGGCAGATGCTAATTTAGGCCACAGAGTAGGTTAGGGTGACGTTCGAAAGTAGATTAGTTGCGCTAGCGCCAGGAGTGGCACGTGCAGGTGAGGGGAAGGGGTAATCGGCGCGCGGGGGTGGCGATGCGGCGGCGAGCGAGACGCGGGCGCGCGGGGAATTCATGCGCGCGCAGCGCGCGGCACTCTCAAAGACAGCGGCCCGCGTTTATTGTACCATGTGTAGTTAGGGTTGCCAAAAAAAACACAAATAAAATATTTTTTAATTTTGTATGGAAAAAAAAAAATTCGTTTGCATTGCTAACATTTACGTCAACGACTCCAAACATGATGTAGATAAGTACCTCTAAATATTGTTGGGCCTACCTCGGACACCTTGTAGATCAGGACCCGTACCATGACCTCTTTCATGGTCGCACAGCGTTGGAAACAAAACTTAATCATCATGGTTTTAAGAGGTCATGGTACGGGCCCAGGGGTGGCGAATGTTTATGGATCAACGTGCCAATATTTCCAAAGAAATGTGTGGTGAGGCTTGAGACATGCCGTCAAATAATTGGTCTTTAAAAAACTATATTTATCGGTAAAATCGATAAATTAAGTTTAGTTAGATTAATATTAGTAACCTCGGCGTTTGCTTACTAAAGTATCCATGACGTACGACGCGATTTATTTGGATACTTTTGTATCCCAAGACGAGTGATAAAGATCTCACGCAGATTAATCGCAAGTTAAGTTGCCAGGCTGTAGTTAAAGTTGCAATTATTGATATTCTTTTTTTTTTTTTCAGGTATTATTTATTGTAACAAAAGTGTACTGTTTATACCGCCATTGCCTAACTGTGATGAACTTTTGATATTGTTATATTTTAGGTTGTAATGTTTATAAAAAGTTGAATTTATGTTGTAATAAAAAAGTGATAAAAACTATTTAAACAAGATCTTTTAACTAACCCTCATTAGATTAGCTTTTACGAAAAAACTACAAATAAAACAACAAAATTAAATTTTTAATGTAATATTTGTTTGTATTTAACATCAGTCTAAACTAGATACATACTTGAAAATTAATAGTAATTTTCACATTTTTCTCAAACATACAAACACGCGACACGATACGCAAGGTACAACTTTGAAGCGGCGTGAAGTTAGGCAGAGACGATGCGCAATAGCAAAAAAAATGGTGCAAGGTACAGTTTGTACTATTTTGTACCATCTAAGTGTGCGGCTTGCTACGCACTTCAAGCCGTACTTTAAACACTTCACAGACACCAGCAAATTTGAATCATATTGCTAGAAGCGTAAGGTTGATTTGAGGTAAGACAACATTGAGGAATGACGTAAGTATAAATCTAGGAGTACAGCTTTTTTCATGCATTTTCTTTCTTGCTCTTATCACCGAGAGGCTCTACTTCCAGGTTTTGCATATCGACGTCTAGCGGATTGTCGCAGTTTTGGGCTCCGCTGCAAGTCAGCATCTGTATGAGCAGCAGTCTGTACCAGTGCTTAACTGCTGGCATTACATCGTTTATTATGTTGGTCAACTCGTAGGGATCTTTGGATAGGTCGTACATTTCGGTGAAACTCTGAAATGAAAAAAAAACTTTATTGAAAAACGAAACAGATTTGACAAAAAGTAGCCCAAGTCCATTCTATGTCCTTTTCGGTACGCAAATGTCTGACGTGTATGCAAAGTTCCATGATTATCGGTCGAGCAGTTAATGCGTGAAAGCATAACAAACTCATTTTCGCATTTAAAATAGTTACGTTAACGTTTATCATTACATTTTATTTTATCGCATTTTTTGCCGTTGCCGCGTTAAATCTGGAGCAATTTTACCATAAATCTAGGAGGCAATTAGAAAGAGACCAAAATATAATACTAATTGATGATAATAAACTTAAATTAACTTTTTCTTGTTAGGTAAAAATAATAAGGCAAAAAATAAACCAAAAAAAAAAATACGTTCAAGTTTTGTAAAAACAAACTTGTCCGAATTATAAATTCTATTAGATACTTACATCATCATCAACGAAAATGCAGTACTTCTTGTCTATTCTCTCGGCGATATGTCTGATGCAACCGTACGTATTGTTTCTCGCGTCTTGGCATTTACAATCGTACTGCGGGTAGCATTCCTAAAACAAAGATTTGTACATTAGAAACTCGGTTGTTGTGACACTACACACATCGTAGGGCTTTCTATATTATATTATACTAGCTGCTCCCCGCAGTTTCACCCGCGTTTTCCGGGATAAAAAGTAGCCTATGTGTTATGCCTATGCCAACGAATTCGCTGCGCAACCGCGGCGTGTTCGCGACGCATTCGCGGCGCGTCCGCTCCGCCCGGCATCCGCTTCCGAACCGCTAGTGTGATAAGGCTCTTAGTCCTCGCCTGCGCGGTACAGAGGCGCGGGGGTATGACGACAAAGGGGACTGAGAGGGCGGCGCAGTTTGGTTTTATAAATCCGTTCAGCCGTTTTTGCTTGAAAGACCAACAAAAACACTCACAAACTTTCGCGTTTATAATATTAGTAGGATTTCTATACCTACAGGATTATAACAAAAAGGTATGTTAAGCCGGGTCCAGATATGTATCATTTGCCCGATCCGATCACCGTATCCGTATCGCTGACGCGTATCATGATCGCATATGTGGACGGGTGATGATACACGTATTATGATAGGAGATCTCGATACGCCGTTACGATACGGCCCGACCCATGTAGGTATCATTTGCCCGGTGATCGGATCGGGCAAATGATACAAAATCTGGACCCGGCTTTAGGCCGAAAAGGGCTTGTAGTACTCATCATTATGAACTATTTTTACCATGGCACCATCTTGAAATCGCGTAAAAATAAACACCTGTTCCTGGGCTATTCCATACATTTTGTCAAGTGTCATTGATATTTACTGCGGAACAGCTGAATCTTTATACGCGATTTCAAGGTAGTAAAGGTCGCTGTCAAGTGAACGCGTAAAGCCAAAGCTTGTTTTAGGGCACGCCTAGGTTCAGCAGTAGACAAAAATTACAGAGCCCGATGGCGTAGTCACTGAAAACACTCACCGAAAGCTTTTCACCGTCATACTTCCACGGGCACCCACCATCCACCGTCGAATCGCTCCCTTCCCCATAATATTCTATCAGCATATTCCTTTCCTCTATTTTAGGTTCACTGAACTTCACCGGTCTCCCGTCCATAGGTCTGGGCGGTTGTTCTCCAGCTAATTCTAAAATAGTTGGAGCCAAGTCTATGTTCAAAACGGGCTGGGCGCTGGTGACGTTTTTGGGGATCTTAGGCCCTTTGATGAGAAGAGGCACTTTTATGTCGGTTTCGTAGGGTTGCCGCTTGTCGTATACTTGAGAGAATTGACCTTGAAAATAAAATTAGTACATTTAATATAGTGAATATTACTGCTGGGAGACAATACTATAATATTTCGCAGGGAGAGCAATAAATAATGATAGTTAAGACTTTAGTTAACAGTAGGTACTCAAAAAATTAAGAATATTAGCTATTCACTTAGCCAACGAATTGAATTTTCTAAAAAATATTGTCATCCGTGTACAGAGTGTTTAAAAATAAAGTATGTGGAGAGGCAGAATTTTGACTTCATTGTTAGGTTTGGGTTCTCTTAAAGTACATGAACTAAAAAAAGGAGGGGGGGGGGGGGATCCGGAAGGCCCTAAATTTTGACTATTTTTTACGCAAATATATCTGCGTTTGATCACCAACTCGCCTGATGTTAAGCGAAGGTGTGATCGAAGATGAAAGACGCACACTTAAAAAATACAATTCGTTAATTACTTATAGGTTCTAGAGAACAATATTCAACTCACCAATATGATATCCATTGTCCGAAGTAAACACCAAATAGGTGTTATCAAGTAACGCGCCAGTCTCCAACGCCCCGACGACATCTGCCACCATTTCGTCCACCGCCAGCAGCGCTTCCCACCTCGACCGGTACACGTGGTCCAAGTGGGGCAGGATATCGTCTGGCAAGGGAGACGGCTGCATTTTCATGAGCCAGTGCTTGTCCTGTAAAAAAAGTGTACTTTAGAAACCAATCAGCCTTTCTAACATAGTTTGCGGACATCATTACATGTCTGTCCTTGAAATGTCTTGCCATCGTTTTTATGCACGCAAAAATGTGATAAATTCTCGCGGGACAAAAATATTGGAAAGACAAATTGCCTACGACTTGTGTAAAGGCTGGTTTACATGATGCAAGTTTCTTGTACATTCAAGTGCAATTATTGAATGCAATAAATCAAGTGCGTTAATTGCCCTTCAAGAATTGTACGCAACTGTTTACACGTGGATACAAGTAAAAAAATTGAAGAAGAACACCAAGAAAATTTTGGCAAGCAAAACTTGCGCAAAAGATCAAAATGTTACGTACTGTTTAGACCATGCAGGTAATTTATTGCTTCAATTTTATTGTATGCAACAGGCAAGAAACTTGCATCATGTAAACCAGCCTTTAGGCTGGCATTGCAGTTACGAGAAAAATACATATAAAAGGTTTCTCTGTATTCGCCTGTGTCTGCGATGCTGGTTTTATATAACGGCGATTTTAAATTTGTTTGTATTTTTAAAAATAATAAGTTAATTTTACTGAACCGAACGAGTGTGTAAACGTAACGTGTCCTTCCTTATCATATAATCTAATAAAATTGATTCTTTATGTTAACAAATAATGATTTTATCTTATCTTAATTAATTTCTCATGTCTTCCATTAAATGACAAATCACATAATACACCATTCTATCAATCATTTCGATATAAACCATAACAACATTTTACGTGATTGAAAGTTGAATACAAAAATCGACCACTTGAACTTGAAATTTGGTTTACCTGCGTAACTCCGATGACAAAGCAAACAATCTTGTTCTGAAAATATTTTTCAATTAGTACTGTACTTACGGTGAAGGAAAACATCGTGAGGAAACCTGCATACGTCCGGAAAAGAAATTCAACGGCGTATGTGAATCCACCTACCCGCACTTGGGCTGCATGGTGGAATACGGCCTAATCACCCTTCGAGGGCAGACCTGTATCCCAGCAGTGGGAGGATTTAAAGGTTGCGTATGAATATGAATGAATGACTGTACTTACATGAACAGCAAGATTGAAGTTAGGATGCCTGGCAGCGGTGACGTTCCCGAAGAAGCCTTGGTGGCGCGGCGCGGGGGTGAAGGGCTGGTGCGGGGCGGGCGGCGCGAGCACCATCAAGAACGGCTGGGATTCGGTCTGGTTCTCTATGTATGACACTGCCATGTCTCTCTGGAATATATTAATTTACATAAAAAATGAATATGGGTTTATTGATTGTTCCATAGAAAAATGTCAATGACACTCGACAAAATGTATGGAACAGCTGATTTTTTTCGCGAATTTTGGATTGTTCTCATCAAGTTGTTCACAATGATGAGTACTATGAGCCCGTTTCGGCTTAGCATACCCTTTATGAATATACCTGTACATAAATATTTTTTTAATTCTTCATAGGCAAGCGCGTTTGCCACTATATCGCCTGATGGTAAGCAACGAAACGGTCTACGATGGAGCATGCTTACCTAGAAGAAACCGATTCACTCGCGACTGGAAGAAACTCAGATTATACATTACTTACCTATCGGGAAACAGCACTCGGACAGGACGTTTCATACTCTAGCTGATACTTACTTTATTCTGTTCTCTATGTACTTTAATGTCTCATTATTATATAAGGTTATTCAGAAAGGGTATGCTAAGCCGAAAAGGGCTCATAGTACTCATCATTATGAACAACTTGTACTATGGGACCAACCCGAAATTCGCGAAAAAAATCAGCTGTTCCATAGAAAAATGTCAATGACGCTACAAAATGTATGGAACTGCTGATTTTTTTTTCGCGAATTTCGAGTTGGTCCCACATCACACTATATCCTGCTAATATTATAAACGGCTGTTTTACCTGTGCGGTTATGATGATGAAAAGTACCTGTATAAAAAGTACATAGATGCCCTTTTCAGTACCCCTGACAACGTGTGGGAATGCAAAATTTCATGTTGATCGGTTGAGTAGTTAAGGCATGCAAGCGTGACTAACGAACAAATACACTTTCGCATTTACAATATACAACCCGGTCACAATATCTGTGCACCTGACCTCGTGACGTCATATGTCTAAACTTAACAATAAATATTAAAAAACAAAACAACAACAAAGCGAAAATATCTCAAAATTATCGGGACGTGTATCGGCAACGAAGATGCTAACCGTACTGTCGCACCGGGGAGTGCGCGGAGAGGTGACAGGGGAAGCGGGAGAGGCGCCGCATTCCAGCGAGGTGCACAGATATTGTGACCGGGTTGTATGTTAGGATGTGAAAGGTCGTACGTTTGGTTGCTTGTTATTCAATCACGAAAACGACTGAACAGATTATTATGAAACTTCTGTATGGTAAGTGGCTTATAACCTGGATACAAGGATATTTTTGTTTTATTTCTTTTTTAATCTGTCTTGTTAAATAATAAATAAACAAGGGTAATTTATTAATTTATTCGGGTTCCGTAATAAACAAGGCATCTCATTATTAGGTAGGTAATTAAGATCTATTATCTCTGAATTCACAGAACATTTTATTAGTCGAGGACACAGAACACTCTGTAATTCGTAAAATTATACTTTACTAAGTTACTCTTATCTTCAAGTTCAAGAGCTTGTTACTGTGTAAGTACTTTAGTATGTATTTAAAAATATTCTTTATTTACTTGAGATAAGTTCGTTAACCCGAGATTAGCTACGGCTACATAGCGAGTACAATGTGCGTTTATAAACACAAAGGTGTATTATGTAGAATTGTAGATACGTGTGCATATGATTTGTATCTCTTGGGACAAGTAACTGAATCTCGTATAATAATTATGTGTTCTTTCACAACTGTTAGACCATGTTAGTGGTCTTCCGCCGGCCAAAGACTAACACGAGCCACTAGGCTGAACTAGCCATTTGGCTGGACTAGCCACTTGGCTGGACTATAGCCACTTGGCTGAACTATAGCCACTTAGCTGGACTATAGCCATTTGGCTGGACGAGCCACTTGGCTGGGCTATTCACTTGGCTGAACTAACCACCTAGCTGGGCTAGCCACTTGGCCTATACGTTACTTATGTAGGCTCTGGGAGATGTTAAGCTTCTTCTGGGATCAAAAAATACTTACGATAACATCAGTAAGGTACTCGTCAGTGGAGTGCGTGGGGACTCCGTTGTTGGATATGGTGTAGTCGTAGTAAACCGAGTTGCCGACGAGGCCGTGCCATTCCGTCCACCCTGGGGGGACCTTCTCGGGCCCGCCTGCATCCTTCGTGCCGTACTGGAATCGTCAAATAAATAACCAATGTTAGAGATCTTTAGGTCTAAAAACTTTGACACCAAGGTTAGCCCTTCGGCCTATATCAACCTTCTTTCCCACAATTTCGCTCAAATACCTATACGTTACTCGATTTATGCGATTGCTGATTTTGCTCTACCCCAGGGCTGTCGTTGGAGCTAGTATGCGTATTTTATTCCGATTCTATGGGTGATAAGTAGTAAGCATGTGGTCAACAAGTGAACTAACATTATGATCTGTTGTCTGCATAGATTCTTTACGATTGAGACAGCAGTAAAAAAAATGTAAATATTCCATGTAGGTACTGTTCGTGTGCTTAGACTTTGAATACTTATTTTGAATAGGTTTTGAAGGTACCTATTACTTAAAAATCAATTGATTATGTAAAATAGCAGTACCTAAGCTTCGTCAAAATAACAAATAACGGTTACAACTACAGATATAAGTAGATACCCACCTGATTCAAATACTTCCCCGCGTAGAAGGTACTATATCCGCTAGTCTTCAATACGTTGGCGAAGGAGTATTTCTCATGCTTCCGCTGCCAGCGGCTACTGTAGCAGCCGCCGGCGGCGCTGTTGTTGCGAGTGCCGTGGTTGTGGAGATACAGCCCGATGAGGAAGCTGGCGCGGCTTGGGCAGCAGATTGGAGAGCTTGTGTACTATTAAATGTGGAGTTAGTAATAAAATAAGTAAAGGTGTTGAATTTAAATATCTGTTCTGGGTCTGGGTTTTAGTTGTCCTTGTATTTGTGTGTTCCATGACATCCCCGACGCAGGGAATCCTAGTGGGGAGCTATGAGTGTGAACCGTTATTTATTTATTAGATATATTCCTATGTAGCGCGGAGGGGTGTGAAAGCGTGTGTAGCCCCGACGGACGGCGCTAAGTCGGAACACGGGGAACACCCCAGAGTTTTAGCAGGTAGGCCGCCACTAGGTTTGAGAATCCTACAAAACGAATGTTATTGGTGTGCCTTTATTCAAAACTAGCTGCGCCCCGCGGTTTCACAGCGGTCTAAAGGTTAACATCAAGTAGAACCCGATTTACTCGCAACTTGAAGACATCCAGATTTTAAATAGGCATTCAGTTTTGCTAAAAATTACAAATATGTATTTTCATATCGTTTTGAAAGTAAAAATAACACTTAATTACCACGATAAAAACATTACACATATTACATTCCATACCTTTTACTACTATACAAATATTCTCGCACTGCGCACTCCATATATGTAACGAAACAATGCTGGTTCGTCCTCTTAAGGTCATATGTATTTGTTAACAAGTACTCTAGTAGCTAAAATAATAACTGTACTACTTGATGCAATAAATTGTGCATGTCCTGTTATGTAAGCCTAATAATACAGTGAGAATGTAGGTAGGTATACCAAGAGACAATACCCTGTAGGTATTACATAAATATATGGGTACAATTAATGAATGTTGTATGTATCTACTTGTAGGTAGGTCATACCTACTTATCTTTCAAAAGTTCTAAATGTAAAAGTTGGCTAGTCTGTGTGTATGTTGATATTTAGATTGGATATAGCTAATAAATACATAATAGGTATATGTATGTACTACTGATTTAAAATAGAGAACTTATATTTTTACTCAGAAAAAAAAATTCTTAAAATAGCAATGGCCGGTGACGTCTTAACAAATACCTACGAGATCAATATCGCTATCATTATATTATCATCATCCGCCTTCTTTACCTCACTGGGGGGTGCCTGTCGAATTCTCCGTTACTTTGCTGTGCTATTTACCTTGATCCTTTGCTATTTGGGTACAGTTTGACCCACGAATATCGTTGACCCATTTCGCCGCTGTAAGACCAACGCTGACCTTGCCTCTGGTTTCCATATAGGGTGACTAAATAGGTACCTACGGTGCATTGTTCTATCACCTTGTACTAGCTGTAACTCTGTCCTTGACTTCCATGACGGCATTATTTATAAATGCTGATCAGCTTGCGAAACGCCACTTAATTTTTGCGCAACACAAAAATAATGAGAGCAGTCAATATTTGACTTTGAGTGCAGTATTAACTAATAACACTTAACTGTAAGCAGCGTTTATAAGTAAACTATACTTTTTAATGAGTTACAGACAGTTCTGTCGCATTTATACTTGGATAAATAAACACAATTGTAGCGAGTAATAGTGAGCTGCGCTGGTATTTCATTTCAATAGCAATTCAAAAAATTCAGTGAAGGCCTCTTCATACTTTTCTACCTTTAGGCTTTTCTATGATAAATGTCATCAGACTGCCCCCTCCGTTATAGTATAAAAATGAGTACCTATCCGAAGTATGAGGAACAATAACAGGACTATAAAATTACTGTGTTGCCTAAGAGTGGAACTAACTATACTTAATGAAATATCTGTGGATCAGTGTGTACCTTATAAGTTCTTCACAGAATACTTACAGAATTAGTAAACGTGACTCCTTCTTGTCCAATAAACCGATGCACATTCTTCATAGGTTTCTGAAACCGAAAATAAAACCACCGCTCACTACTAATCCATTTATTCGCTTATCACCAACCAACTACAGAACATTTACCATTCCGTCTAGAACAACATCTTGGTCGTCGGTCAAAACAATCACGAAGTTCGGTCTCTCGCACAACGCCGCACCGACCACGAAAAACAACAATAAATAATTTAACATCTTGAACTTATTCGTAACTTAAAAACTGAACTTTTTAAATATTTTATTGCGTTATTGCCGGCATTATTTCGAGCCCTGCACACTCGCTGGCGATCGCGACGCCGACTGCGAAAAATCCGATACTCTTCACAAGTGACCTGCAGATAAAAAAATATTGTTATCAAACGTATACACTTTACATATATCCGACTAATGTGGTAGCTGCGGCTTTTGTGGACATGGACAAAGATTAAATGTTTTCAAACCTTGAAACCAGTGGGTATGAATAGGTGCCTAATTTTAAAACGAAATAACACTCGATTGTTCGTGTTACTCATTAGCAAGGCTAAAATTCTTTTAGATACTGTTTACAGAGCGGTTACACGCGGCGTTTATACAGCGCATTCGTAGCGATATAAAGACTTAACGGATTAGTTGCGATGTCCACGCGCGTTTGCAATTTTGCATAGATGCAAGAACGGTACAGTCGCAATGCAAAATTTTTGCATTGCATTTGCGTTTGTCACACAGTCACATTTTCACTGATTGATTGACTGCCGTTATTATTAGCTACGTATCGCGGTTTCAGTCATTTCACCCACTTTTTCCCCCTGTATGGGCGATTGTGCACTACAAGGAATTTTACTGTCCGAACATCCGATTTTTTACGGTCCGAAGTGGCATGAAAAAAACGGATGATTGGCTTGTGCACTTGTCCGTCTTTACTCGGATGATACGCCTCAGTTTAGGTTAGCTCTGTCTTTGAAACTACACGCCACGCACGCGAAATTACTCTGAACGATGAGTTTCTTGGAACGTCGGCAGTTGCTTGCTTTATTACTCTACGTGCGAAGGCGTAGAAGACAAAAATAATTCTGGGTTCATCCCCTTATAAGTCCCCTAGTACCTGACGTTCCAGAATGGGGAAAAGTAAAATGTCGGACGGTAAAATTACGTATAGTGCACAAACTAGTATATATGTACATTATATGGCGTGCCATATCGGACCGTAAATAATCGGACTGCCGGACATTAAAATTCCTTGTAGTGCACAATCGCCCTATTGATGCATACGCGTGTTCCGACGATCTAAACGCGCGTATGTATTGATACAAACGTTGCGACATAACCGCACGTCTGCATAGCTGCTAAAAATGCCTTACCTAACTGGCTGCTCTAACTGTATGTGTATTGAGTAGTGTAGGTAAATACTAATAAATACTGTTTAGAAACTCAAACAAATTAGTTTGTAATGTGTACCATATTTATGGATAGAAAGAATAGGATAGATATAACATTTGAAGAAACTTGGTATGTAATATAATAGAAAAACTTGTGTTGTTTTTTCTTTTGTTAGAATAATTATTGTAACATTTTATTTTGCCTAGGGGCCTGGGTGTTCCCTGATAGTTATAATTTGTGTGTCTTCAAGTCGCAAGTGAATAAGTTTCTTCAAAAGTTTCTATGCAAATAAGCATACAAATTTCATCAATCAATTGAGTACTCTAAGAAACCATAAAATAAAATTCCACTAAAAAAAGGGTACAAACACTGGAGAACATTACAGATAGGTACAAAAGGTGGTCTTGTCGCTTTGACCTATATTTTCCTTTCAGTGACTATGTAACTACTACTTAAGTACTATGTTCATATGTAATTGAGAACCGTCTCCTTTTTGGAAGTTGGTTAAAAATAACCTGACATCTGAAAACTATTAAGCCTTGTAGAATGTAGAAAATAAAGTGCTGGAAACACATGATGTTTTAGTCTAACATTGTACGAGTCAGTAACAATTAAATTAAACATCCCACCTTCTACTACACTTGTTTATAAACTATCAAGAAAATTAGTAGTCTTTGACGCAACAATGTTGTCAGTAGGAACTAAATAATGGATGCTATGTGACAGAAGTGATAAGCAATGGTAAAATATACTGATTAAACCAGTTTTAAATTACTCATGAGTCATTATCAGAATTAGAACGTAGTTATATATGGTAAGCCACACCAAATGGTACAGGCCGTTTTACGCTTCTCATTTAACATTTTATTTGAGTGAATGCAGTGAGGACAGTATTCATGTAAATATTTGTATTGCTTTAGTATCTATACCTCTACTTATACATAAGTTTTTTCCTATAAAATCTGTTTTTTTTCCTGGACTATTTATCTCATTTCAAAGTTCCGGGGTTGATGGTATAATATGTTTTTAACTCAACGCAGTGGTGTGCCTACGAATTGGTTGAGGATTATTGATGAAGCAGAAGCTGGAATTGTGCTCCTGAGACGGTCATGCTTTCAAGTCCAAATAATAAGGTTGCTTTTTGACTAAGCTTAGTAGCGTGATAATATAAATAATGCTGGTTTTCCCAGCGAATTATTTCTTTTACTATGAGTATACTATGGAAAGAAGAGCGCAGTTACCACATTTCCAAAATAGGTTATAAAATTTACTCACCACTTGAAGGGATCGTAATAAAAATCTTTTACGAAATTAACAACACCTTTTTGACCCATTATATGGAGTAAAATATTACTAGATAGAATACAGAAAACACCGAAACAAATGGATTTTCAACGGAGAATCGATAAATAAACCATAATATTCTCCAATTTACAAAAATCCTATTGACATTTAGATTTTAGTTGACAGATGATCAAAAAGTCATGATGACATAACGTAAAAAACATTAAATGTCATGTATAATAAATCTATGGTCATGTCAAATCAATGCCCCAATTTTTTTTATTAACTTTTGGGCCAAGCTTAGTTATTAGTCCATTTCACCCAGCTTTTTGACGAAATAAATGCGGTTGAAAAAAAATCTTTTTAGATTTATTTATTAGAAAAAATCGTTTTAACAATCCAGTCAGTAAAGTACGATATTTTTGTATAAACGCCGGGATAATATGGATGCCCGCAAGAATATCCAAAAGAGACGAGGCCTGCAACGAGACCTTTGTATATCAGCGGACCACCAGAGTCACCGAAGCAGCCATCTGGTCCACCGGCATCTAATTTTCCAGCACACATCATTGCATTTGACACTATAGCTTGAATACTGCTGTAACGTTGCTTGCAAACATTTTGATCTATTGTTAACAATGTCGTTTGTTGCAGTTGCTCAGGCTGGGGACCATTCATCTGGAAAAAAAATATGTAGTTTCTTAAAGTTTAATATTTCTAGCAGAGAACTGGGAACCTTGTGAGTTAAACTTATGTAATGTATAAATTAGCTATTTTTTTTCTCTGATTAGTAAGCACTTTGTTCCTTTTAGACCCACAGGTGACATCATCATCATTGTCAGCCTATAATCGCTCACTGCTGACAAATTGAGCATAGATCTCTCTTCCTATACACAGCTCATCCCAGTCCCATAAGAAAAAAAATGTCTTCAAATATTTTTTTAATTCAGTGAACTCACCTCCGTAACGCCCCATCCAACCAGCATTGCAACAGAATTAGGTTTGATCTCCACGCCTTGCTTTATCAGAGTTCCCTGTCGAACCTTGCTGTTGAAGACTAGCCTTTTCTCTAGGACGAGCACAGCAATATCGTTGTTGTAGTAGCTTCTATCAAAGTCAGGGTGGTGGATGATGGTCTTTACGTTGTAGATGGAGCCTCCACCGGATCGGTAGGAAGAGCCTACGCGTATTCTCCAGAACTGGGGTTGGGAATAGCTGAAATTATCATCATCATAATCACTTTCTAATTGGAAATCTCAGATCAAATAGAATGTTGGTTTGAAATCAGACCTCGCGTTCGTTTTGAAATCGGTGGCAAAAATAACAGTTCAAAATGTCATTATCGCTTGCGTGTGTACGTACACGTTCGTATGTCACACATGCAAGCGATTGTGGGAAAACCGTTTTCGTTCCCAAAACGAACGCGAGGATGATAGGTAGATAATAGTCTTTTGGCGTAAATAATGATATACCTAAGAACTGCGCGCTAAATATAAGTTTTTACCGACTTCAAAAAAGAAGAATCCTAGTCTTTAGTCTCGCTCTGTCGGCTAAAGAAAAACCCAAAACAAAAGCCTAAGTGATTCAATCCAAGCTCGTGCTGCTCATGCTACGAGCACTGGTTGTTAACTTAACTATACTTAGGATCCTACAGAATAACTGGGTCTACCAATCGAGAGACGATTTAATGGTTTCTTCTAGACAAGCGTGTTCCATCGCATACCGCATCATTGCTCATGGTAGTCAAACGCAAGCCCTAGCCTCATGTCAATTATTATCAGGTCGCTAGCTTTCATAGATCCTGAGCAGACAGATAGACAGACAGACATCACCATAAGGGTTACGACCTGATGGGTAGGTACATACATAACGTAATGGGTTGATTACACGTAACGAGCAGGTACAGTGGCGAGGCAGTAAACGGGCACAGGTACTCGGCCAAGCTAGCAAACCAAGGTTCTAGTCCCTGGTTCTGTCTCGCGTCGTCAAACTCTGTATACAAACCGAGTACTCAGCCGAAGGCACTGTCCTTATATGCCAAGGGTTCCAGGTTCGATTCCCGGCCGGGCAGATGTTTGAATGACAAATTTAAATATTTGTTCTTGGCCTTGTCTTTGTGTGTGTTCCATGGTATCTCCGACACAGGGTATTCCTAGGGGAGAGCTAAGAGTGTGAAAACATCATTATAATTATTATCTATTGGTACTTACTCTCTCCCCGTATTAGCATTGTACTGGAAGCAGTGAGCAGTAGAGATGACATGTCGAGCAGTGAGTATGACCCCCGCGCAGTGCTGGGTGAACTGCTGCGTGTCCCACGCGTCGAGGAGCAGCTGCGCCACGATGGGGTACCGGTCTATCGTGGTGGGAGACCCTTGTATCACCCGGGCGAGGTAGTACTGGCTCTTAACTGTAAATAAATAAATAAACGTTTCACACTCATACTCGTAGCTTCCCACTAGGATACCCTGTTCGGGGGTCATGGAACACATATAAAGACAGGCACAACTATCACCCAGACCCAGAACAGATATTTAAATTCATCATTCAAACATCTGCCCGAAACAAGAAAACATAGAAAGGCAGAAAGAAAATTTGGTTTACCGAAATATAATTAAGTAGGTATGTACTAGCAAGTTCCGCCCCTTTTTACCGGCGTTTTTCCAATTTTGTCGCATATCGCAGTTACTATGACGACCGTTTCATTCCATCTTTGTTAATTTTCATCAATTTCAGTTCAGCCGTTTATTAGCCGTAGAAATAAATAAACAAAGGGAAAATGTGGCTTATCGCAAATTGCAGCAGCAGTGGGAGGCGGTAACCCTAATTTGTAGGGTTCTGGAGTAAATTAAAGAACCCTTAGGTATAAGTAGTTTTGGTATGTCATTATTTTCCTCTACCTAAAAAGGCTAATTTAGGCTTTAGTTATAGCTATTGTGTCACATCAACCACTTCACAATTTTTGTTTGAATAATAGATTTAAAAAAAATATTTGAAATCCCATTAAATCTTAATCAATTAAACAATTAAAATTAATCAATTAAACTTTAATAAATTCCCAATTCTTTGACTTACCGTTGGCTACGCACAAAATCCACAAAAGCACAGCACATTTTAAATTATTCATCTTCAACTATTACTGTCTAGTACTCGACCACACCGGTACTTCCCAAGTGTTCTTTAAAACTGGCGCCCATAATAATAAAATGCTCACTTAAGTACAGCCAAGAACATAAATTTACAAACAAAGTTGGGCTCTAAGTTCTGGTGATAAAGTTTAAAAGTTGCAAAAGCTAAGTGACTTTAGCACCTCACTGTATGTCGTTAACTTTGCAGACCGATCGTGAACATGAGGTTGGTTTATAGTACGATGGAATAATCTTGGTCGTAAACGCACTATTTACATTACGCATTGCGCGCTATTGCTACTTCCATGAGTCGAAAAATTTTGTTCTAGTTATTTGGAAAAAACAATCAGTAAATTAGATGTAAAAAAAGATCTGTTATAAGTAGTTAATTAGCCATTTAATTAGTTTGTATATGACTATTTGGAAAAATAAAACCTTCTATAATAGTTCTATATTAAGTTCGTATAGGTCAAGTAGTTAGACCAGCCCCCCATTGTAGGTAACTTGGCTAGGGGGGCTAGTGTCAGTTTTTAGGCCGCCTGAAGGCTTCTGACACGAACGCTACCGTTGGTCAGATGACACGTTAAATTGTAAGCAAAGTTTTTACTTACGAAAAGTGAACACCCATAATTGCCATGGTCAAGTATCAAGTTAGTTTCGCGCCCTACTTTCAATATATGTAATTATTACTGACATTCATTTTCATTAATCATTCAGAGATGAAACAAAGAAATCTGTCCCTACTTATGTTTGAAGCCGGTTTTCCAGTTATATATATACTTACCTGCAATTTAAACAGCTATGTTCGTATTATCCAGACCACAGCATAAGCAATACTACCCCTATGCCTTCAAGCACCGTTACTTTAACTTATTTCTATTATGAAAGTAATTTAACCTGTCAGTTAAAAATAGAGCAGTTTAAAAATTGATGATTGGCTAGAGGCGAAAAACCTAATTATGATTATTCAAGTTTGTAACGGTTTTTACTTAAGTACGAGCGCGAGTTTTGTACATTGGAAATACATTTAAGTAGGTACTAGCTGCGCCCCGCAGTTTCCTACAGGAATTACTAATTTTATCGGAATAAAAAGTAGCGTATTTATTAATCCATGGAATAATATATATTTTATACCTAATTCGTTGAGCTGCTTCAGCTGTGAGTAACAAACCCTTAAACATACAATCTTTCACATATTTTGTAGGTACTCAAGTGCACAAACATGTTTTTGAGTGAAGCGAGAGAAATTATTGAAAATGTTCAATTTCTTCAACAATTTTTGAAATCGAATCAAATATTGGACTATATTCTACTATCAGAACGAAGCATGCGGCCTGCGCCCCCATGCAAAATACAAGTCTATCATAAATCGCTGTTTTTACCCTAAATATAAATAATATTCAGAAGTATTAAAAAAATATTTTTATTTTTATGATATCTCATTAACAATGCAACATTATTCAACAACAAAACACCTACCTATATAATAACAACTATACCTATGAAATAACCAATCACAAGTAGTTACTCAGAAGTCTAAGTGCTAGTACTAAGTATAGAAAAACAGAAGGTCCATTGCAGATGTACAGTAAGAGAGGCCTATACCCAGCAGTGGGATACAGAAGCCTGTGAATGATGATGATGATAAAATAAAAAAGGGTAGGTATTATTAGTGATTTTTCTAAAATGTGGCGATAAATAAACGTATTATAGGTCTATGAAGTTACAAATAATATTCACAACAGAATTTCAACGTAATTTTATAAGTCAGAAATGAGAATTGTGGTAGGTATTTCTAAACATAACTACAGCACGGCCTTGATAATCCGTACCCCAGCTCGTCCGAACGCCTCTATAATCCGAACGACCCCCTTACCCCTGCGCAACCGCCATTTCTCATGCTGGCACTTCACATCGTGATTTTTGTTTGTTTATTTGCCAAATAAAAAGGGATGCAGCTATACTGCATAGCTGCGTCTCTTATTATTTGGCGAATACGCAAATATGAATAGCCAAGTGAAGTGCCACCATCACAGTTTCTGTCCCGCAGTGCCACGCAGTGCGTTTTAGATAACACACGTATCGCTTTTTCGTCCGCCCGCGCGCCTTTCCGCCATTTTATTGTGTTGGAGTCTCAAATTTGCATCATGGCCTCAACATCGAAGAAAAGAAAACAAGTGACGCTAACAATTGGACAAAAGTGCGAGATTTTGGACAAGATTAAAGAAGGCATCTCGTCATAAACACATTATAATGTAAAATATTTGTATTATATTTGTGTTATATTTGTATTATATTTGTATTATATTTATATTATATTTGTTTTATTTCGAAAAATTCCTTTCAAAATTTTAACATACTATAATCCGAACGCTTCGTGCATCCGAACAGGGTATAAATTTTCGGTGTTCGGATCATCGAGGCCCTGCTGTATAGCCAGTTCCGCAATTGTTGTCATCCTTTTCTCACATATGTAACGCGGGGAAGAGATGTCACATCCCTAGATCGCGGCCCCATCCCTACTCGGACGGTTGCCATGGTAACCGGCCGCCCGCGCACCTCCGCGCGGTTCGCTCGAATCACGCGACCCGGCGCGCGCGCCATCCCAGGCAATCGGCCGGGAGCCTTACCACGATAAACCCGTGTCTCCTTGAGATCCTCCGCGACGGACGCGCACTTCGCCATCTTGAACTTGCCTACCACTGTTTGTAATTGTGTCTATAAAATGTTACCCGAACAGTATTGTTTTTTCTGTGTAAACCAACTGCATTGGAAACGCGGAACCTGTTAATAGCCTACACGGAAAAAGAACAGCAAAATCTATGGAACAAAACTACAGATTGTAAACACTCAAAAGCTTTTTACCCATCGATAAATAGAAAAGCGACCAATAAACTACTCAAGTTAACCAGGACAGATCTCCGTACAATGATAGGCATTATCACTGGCCACTGTGACCTAAATTACCACTTACACAAAATTGGAGCTACGGACAGTCCGCTGTGCCGAGGCTGTTTACAAGAGGACGAAACCGTGGAGCACGCGCTGTTGCACTGTGAGGCCACGGAAGACATAAGATCAAGGTCGAGGCTCCTTGAAGAAACCACACAACAAGTCTCAAGTATCACAACACCTGGCGCAATGCAAGTGGAGGAGGTATGCCAGCGACCCCAGGCCGTGCTCCGTTATTTTAGGGAGCTCGGATGGTTGGGGTAAGCTGGCAGTCGGGGGGCAATGCACAATACACCCCAAGCGGGACGTCGGTGCAGGTCGTATCACCCCCATCTAGAATTAGAATTAGTATTGTTTTCTGCGACGAATAATAAAGTGATTTTAACGCGCGTGGGCTATTTTCATTGGTCCAAGTGGCCGTTAAACTGGCGCACAACGACAGGCCGAACGCGCGCTCTATACCGACTACGCCGAGTGAGCACGCGAAGCAGAAGAGTTAGCGAGGAGGTGCACCGGATCGACGTCACGATGATGACCAGACAGGAGACGATCCGGCGCCGACAAGAACAAGAAGAGGACATGATGTCGACGGATGTTGAAGACCGCACCAGTGACGTCAGCCGCGCCGCCGCCATATCTGAAGCGATTAGCAATGACGTTGGATGAAGCAAGAGACACCCACGAGAAGGCGCAGGTAGCTCAGAAGCGAAATGCGGATAAAGGAAGGAGAATGCCCCCAGAATATAAGGAAGGTGACCTCGTCCTTCTTAAAACGCAAGGGCCAAACGACGCAAGTCGTGGCCAAACTGCAAAGTTCATCCCACGCCGCGACGGGCCGTACAAAGTTGCAGGGATAGTAAGCCCCACGACGTTTAGGTTGGAGAGTACTCGGAACGGAGAAGGTATAGGCAAATATCACGTTTCGCACCTCACACCATTCGTAGGCCCGATCGAACCTCCAGTCAGAGAAAAGCGTAGATGCGGTAGACCCCGCAGATACGTTACTGAATGCTAGCCCAACCGCGAGGGCGCATTGTAGGGCTAGAGGAGGAGACTGTAACACGGGGAAGAGATGTCACATCCCTAGATCGCGGCCCCATCCCTACTCGGACGGTTGCCATGGTAACCGGCCGCCCGCGCACCCCAGCGCGGCTCGCTCGAATCACGCGACCCGGCGCGCGCGCCATCCCAGGCAATCGGCCGGGAGAGCCTTACCACGATAAACCCGTGTCTCCTTGAGATCCTCCGCGACCGACGCGCACTTCGCCATCTTGAACTTGCCTACCACTGTTTGTAATTGTGTCTATAAATGTTACCCGAACAGTATTGTTTTCTGCGACGAATAATAAAGTGATTTTAACGCGCGTGGGCTATTTTCATTGGTCCAAGTGGCCGTTAAACTGGCGCACAACGACAGGCCGAACGCGCGCTCTATACCGACTACGCCGAGTGAGCACGCGAAGCAGAAGAGTTAGCGAGGAGGTGCACCGGATCGACGTCACGATGATGACCAGACAGGAGACGATCCGGCGCCGACAAGAACAAGAAGAGGACATGATGTCGACGGATGTTGAAGACCGCACCAGTGACGTCAGCCGCGCCGCCGCCATATCTGAAGCGATTAGCAATGACGTTGGATGACGCAAGAGACACCCACGAGAAGGCGCAGGTAGCTCAGAAGCGAAATGCGGATAAAGGAAGGAGAATGCCCCCAGAATATAAGGAAGGTGACCTCGTCCTTCTTAAAACGCAAGGGCCAAACGACGCAAGTCGTGGCCAAACTGCAAAGTTCATCCCACGCCGCGACGGGCCGTACAAAGTTGCAGGGATAGTAAGCCCCACGACGTTTAGGTTGGAGAGTACTCGGAACGGAGAAGGTATAGGCAAATATCACGTTTCGCACCTCACACCATTCGTAGGCCCGATCGAACCTCCAGTCAGAGAAAAGCGTAGATGCGGTAGACCCTGCAGATACGTTACTGAATGCTAGCCCAACCGCGAGGGCGCATTGTAGGGCTAGAGGAGGAGACTGTAACACGGGGAAGAGATGTCACATCCCTAGATCGCGGCCCCATCCCTACTCGGACGGTTGCCATGGTAACCGGCCGCCCGCGCACCCCAGCGCGGCTCGCTCGAATCACGCGACCCGGCGCGCGCGCCATCCCAGGCAATCGGCCGGGAGAGCCTTACCACGATAAACCCGTGTCTCCTTGAGATCCTCCGCGACCGACGCGCACTTCGCCATCTTGAACTTGCCTACCACTGTTTGTAATTGTGTCTATAAATGTTACCCGAACAGTATTGTTTTCTGCGACGAATAATAAAGTGATTTTAACGCGCGAGGGCTATTTTCATTGGTCCAAGTGGCCGTTAAACATATTAAAATGAAAAAAGAGGCAGGTAATTTCTGTGCTCTGTTTACTTTAGAGATTGATACTACAGAATTGGCACTATTAGGCCCAAGTTTGAAGGCTTTTTAGGACAGATCTAAATTTTCTAAAACTATTGGCATCCTTATCTAATGGCTTGCAATGATAAAGACAGTAATTTTAGTTAGTTTAGATCTGTCTTAAAATGCCTTCAAACTTGGGCCCATTGTGTGAATAAACTGTTTAAACATTCTCTGCACTTGCCGAATCACAGCAGTAAAATTGTCTGCATCTTTTTTTAATTCAATGACAATGCTTTATTTAGGAAAATGATACAAAAAAGCAATATATGCCAATTTTTATCAATATGTTGACTTCTATCTAATGATTCCTTTACTTCTGATCAGCCCTTGTATCTGTGCATTTATACTAGTATAATACTTCATATTAGTTAGCAACCTCGTGACTCTTTTTAAATCGCCATCAAAGAAAGCCGTAGACAACTGTTTCTGAAGATTTTTGATTATCTCCTTGTTTTCTTTATTGAGTTGCATGATTTCTTCCTCGGTGTCAGCATTTTCTACTTCTTCATTCTTCTCCATTATCTGTATGAGGAACTTTTGGTCGGCTTCTGTATTCTCTGGTAGTTGCTTGCCTCGGAGACTTAGCATGTAGATACCTGGAATAAAAGTTTGTATCCTTTTATCAAGCACAACAAGAGGCCATATAAATATTATGTAAGATTTTAAGTATCCACTTAAAATTAGAAAGTATTATGTAGGCAGAATTTTTTATAATTTTGGAGTAATTCCGTCCCTTTGCCAGCAAGAGTAAGCAAAGCTATATAACAATTTTTTTGTAACATTGGAACATTGTTTTGTTCAGGTTCCTTGATTGATGATTATTCATGAGCAGTTATCAAGTCTAGAACTAAGGAATTTATACTCTTCTTAGAATAATTTGCAAAATTTTGATATTAAAACAATTAAACATACCTCTGGCCATAGGTTCCAACAATGTCTTATAAGCTTCATTCACTAATGATGAATACTCTGCTGAAATTTCTTGCTCTCGATGTTCTCTGAAAAATAAATAATACTTAGTTGTGGAAAACTGGTACAATTATTTTAGTTGAAAAAATGATTTTAATAATGTTTAAGTACTCAAATCACACAAACATTATAAATGTGAATGTTTGTCTGTATTTTCGATACTTCTTCAGACTGAAACAGCTTGACGTAATAGTATGAAATTTGAAACAGAAGCTATCTCTGTTTCAACCCTGGATTGACACATGGCAATTCATCTTTTAATCATTGTCATCCTCACTACAAAACTGAGTGCAGCTAGTCAAATAAAAATGAGTAACCTATATAATTATTTATGTACAGTACTTACCGATTAGAAAACTTGTCTGGATGTAGAAACTTCTGTAATTCTTTGAATTTTCTAGCAAGATCATCCTCATCTAAATCATAAGTTTCCTTGACACCCATGATGTTAAAATAGTTTTTATTTTTATCAGGACTTTGTAATACCTTGCAATTAGGGCAGAACAGGTTGGAGACTAAGATCTTTGCGTCTTTTTCGCATGACCAGCATGATAAAAATCGAATATGTCGTAAAAGTAACAGCTTTTTATTATGATTTGATAGCATGATTCCCAAACTCATGATTTTGAAAAATATTTGTCGAACTTTTGAACAGAACTTTTAATTTGATTTACACTTTACGATTACGAAACAATCGCGAAGGTTACGATTCTAGTGTTTGTTTTAAAATTATAATCGTGTGTTGATAATAATTAATTATTTTAACATTGCGAAAAGGCAAAAAAATAAAGTAAAACGTCAAAAACAGCTGTTCTGCCAAGTAGGTGCCATAACCCGCTCTTGGTAAGATTCCTTAATTTTGTCAGAAATAAATATTAGTCGCCACCATCGCAGGTCGAATTTTAGGCGTGTTAAAATGGCATTGTGACATACAAATGTACGGATAAAAATGTGTATAGCCAGACAAAAAACTCTGCCGTTAAAAAAACAATTATTTCCTCTTTGGTACCTAAAGTTGGAGAACCCTAAAAATATATTTTTTTTACGAAATTTTGAAAGTGACAGTCGACGTTTTTGACATTGAAAATTTTTTTATTGTTCGATAAGGTGAGTCTAGTAACGTCATTTGTACCAGACTACCAGCCCATATTCGCTTTTCTAAAACTAAATACCTACGAAAGATGGATGAGTGCGAAAAAATATCACGTTTTAAAAATATATAATAAACTTTATTAGATAGGAATAATAACCAGCTTTAATAGAAATAAAACTTAAAAAATAACAATTACAACTAAACTCTTTAAGTACCTAAATTAAAACTTTAACAAAGCGGTTGTAGGTATACAAGATTATAAAATCAAATGATACTTATCTTGACGTTCGATTTTATTATTGTACATCGAATGGGTATCACTTGATGCAAACTTGAAGAAGTGCACCGTGAATGCATGTTTGTCTTGTCTATGCATTTATTGCACGTTATCAAAAGCTCCGGTTTGTTGCCATCAAATAATATTCTACATGGCTAATTTTTATATCCAGAAAGTGATACACGATGGACAATGATAGTTAGATAAACGTTTATAATTATGTTAATTTTAGTACCTACCTAAAGTTAAAATAAAAATATAGTTACAAACTATTACTTAAAGCGAAAGTTGAAAAGTTACTATGCTCTACAGAGCATTATCTGTAAGTATCTGTATCTATAAAAAGAAGCTAGCCGAAATTCTAAATATTGTATATTCTAAAATTTATGTTTTAAATTCCAAATCGTGTAGAGAAAAAAATAGCAAAGAAATATAAAGTAGATAGACTCCAAATCCAAATCCGAATACACTACGGGCTGTGCGTTTAAACAGCCGCGCTGTACCCGTAAGTTTCCGATCGTACCCACTCCGTCCTTCCAGTGGGTTCCTTTCCCGCTCGAGTGCAAAAAAGATACTTAGAGATCATTATCATGCGTTTAAATTATAGTAGCTATATCGCAGCAAGTTCCCGTCTCACTTGCTGAATATAGGTACTGCCGGCTTCAGCGAGATCTCTGTCGCCTAAAGCAGCTTCGGCCGCAGGGTCAGCCTCAGTTTCCACGCCTACTCCTTCCTCCGCCTGCCTCTGCTTAAGTCGAATCTCTCGCAAACGCGCTTCCAAGATGCGCTCGCGCTTGGCTTCTCGCTCCAACATCTATAATTTCATAATTATCAACATTGGCGTAGCTAAGTAGAAGAAAATCTGGCATTTCTTAGGATATCTAAACTCAAATTTAATCCAATCGAATTTGAAGGCCAATAAACCAGCTTTCTAAAACTAAGTAAAGGTAACATACTAAGTATTCCAAAGTTCATGGTTTTAATTTAAAATTAGGGGCAGCGCACTTACTCGTAATTCGTCGTCGTTGTTTGGTTACATCTAAAATATCTAACAGGAGGGCTTACAATACAATAAATAACTCTTTACTGACACCACGAAAAAAGAAATCACAAACACCTGAGTCATAAGAACTTTGTCAGATGGGTTCGAGTCGACCAAGGATTTCGACAGTTCTTGCATGTAGATGTTCCCTGTACGGCTACCGCAAGCTACAAGCGAACCCTGCAAGAAAAATTTAGAAAGTAGTCTTTACTTACTATTTGGAAGTTCTATTTGCATGCTGTTAAGTTAAAATTAATATTTTCGTTCCGCTTTCTAAGTACAGATAAATAAACTAATGTGTACCTGCTCGTGCGGGCGCAGGCGCACAAGCGGTTCGTCACACACTTGCACTAAAAGCACGGGCTCATGCTGCCGTCGCAGCAGGTCCCAAATCGCCAGGACGCCGTTGTACTGAGTGACCATCATAAGCGACAGGCGCGTGGGGCTCCACGAACCACCGGTCAGGCGGTGCCGGTGCGGTGGAGACCACAACACGGCTGACTCGCGGCAATCCTCACTCCACACGCGCACCGTCCAGTCACCCACGGTCAGAAAGTTCTTTAGGAAGCCAGGGTTGCGTTCCAAGGCTATGACCGGTCCCAAGTGAGCTGGGAACTGTCACATAGTGCTTTACTATTTTAGCCGAACATAACGGACCAAATAACTGACAGATGTTTTACGAGGACCAGCGAGGCTAGATTAGGTAAAAGAATACAGACTGGTAACTTGATTGGCTTTTACAAATTTAGTTTACAACATTAAATTACTGTTTTATAAAGCAGCAAAAAAATAAATAAAAGAGCAATCTAAGAAGGTTCAATAGTGCACGCGGGAAAGAGGTACTCTGTAGGTCACAATATCATTTATAGGATTATATATTCGAATCGATTATATGAGGTAGTTACCTTGAAAGGCAATTTCTCGAGTGGAGTTTTGCCTTTGCGGTTCCCGCCTATTATAAAACCATTTTCGGTGCCAACCAAAAACCGCGTGGGGATGGTGGGTTCGAACTCAAGCTTACTAACGCCGCAAGCGACCGCCATGCTCGGCACCTCAAAAGATGCCTTCACCACGTCCAGAATAACCATTTCTGTGAATTCGGACATGTTGCGTATATCCCACCACTTCAGGCTGCCATCAGGGGAGCCGGAAAAGAACTCCATGCCTGTCTTGGAGTTGATAAAAATCACATTGGTGACGAGATCGCGGTGCGCAACGTGTGGCGCGCACATAGAGCTAGCTGGGCCGCCTATACGCTCATCCCACAGTGCAACGCGGCCGTTGATCAAGCCACCAGCCAGCATATTAATATCTCGTTGGTTGTATTGCAGGTCGACCAGCGCGCACTCTGGCGTCAGTTCCACTACAGGATAGTTAGCGTTTTCAACATCCCACACGAAGGACTCGATTCGAGCGTTGTTGCGTGGCTTCCGGTTGAAGTCTAGCTCGTTGTAGGCTACGGCAAACCGCTGACCGCCCTCAGGCTGCCAGCACACGGCACTCACAGACCGCGGTGGCACGCATGATTCACGGTATACGTTCACGGTTCGGCATCCTATGCGTTCCACCGGCACCGAGCGGTCTAATCCTGAATAATACGCATGGTACATGTCGATTGCGTTGTTTTGTAGAATATAGTGCTCCATCCCCTGCAACGGAGCATATTTTATTCTTAAAATCGAACGTTTAACGTCCGATTACCGTGTTACAGACTCATCAACGGTGATAGAGCGTATTGCTCACCGATACCTCCGTATTGTGAATTCAAGAGTGTCAGTAATCGCGATTGGATTGTGCCAGTTGAATCTCCAAAATTTTCTGTTTTACAACTGAAGCCTACGGTAGGCGAGCTCACCGCAGAAATTTCCATTATGCAGTGTATGTAGGGGTCATCCTTCTCGACCTTGCGACGGTAGCGTTGAGTTTGCTCTATGTCGAGTACGTTTACATATTCTGGCCAGCCGCCCTCCGCGTGGTTGATACTCGTCGATGTGTACTCAGCCCTGCGAAAGAAAAGTGGTGAGCGTACCTATGACGGTACCTACCTTCTATGACTTAGTATAACGACAAATAGGGTACCTGATCGTGTTAATGACACTTTTTGAGTAGGTAGGCGTGTTCTGCACGAACTGGTGGACAGGGTTGCGCAGAATGTAGGAACGGTGCTCGGCACTGTTCACAGCGATGTTGTCGCACAACTCCGGGCCTGCCTCGCAGAACATTGCCTGCCGACCAAAGTTGCGCCGCAGCTTGGTGTACTGGTAGCTTACTCCCGCCATCGTGACGATCGATCTAAATACTTGTATAACGTGCTTAATATAAATCTAAAACTACCTACACCTAATATTATTATGTTATGCAAGTAAACTGAAAAGTTATATTTATGATGCTTCTCAGCACAAAATACTTTTTGTCTAAGCACGCGGAAACTTATTTTTATAAAATATACTAAGTAGGTATTTATTTTTATATGCGTTTGTGAAAAAATTAACAGCGTATGATACTAAGCTCTCAAAGTTCCAAGCCTGTTTGTACATAAAAAACAAGAATAAAATTATTAATAGTTGTTTCGGAATCTGTCAAGGTTTCGTTCAAAAGTCAGTCATTGCTTTACCACATTTTAAATAGGTTTCTTTAGCCTGAAAACCACCAAATAGTCTACCAACCTAATACAACCGATGGTTAACAATTTTCTGGTTCACAAGGATCTTTAACCGATCAAGTGTGATTATGGATTAATCCCGGAGCCGCCAGACGTATATTATTTTTTAATTAGCAAACGAAATCTAAGAAAAAACTAGCTTAGTCCAAGCTGTCCAAGTGGTAAAATAGTGACAGTACGAAACTTTAGAGAAATGGTGAAATAGCTTTTAGCCTCTCTATGCTTTTAGCGTTTCACACATTAAAAAAAGGTAAATACATCATCTATCAGCCCAACATGAAAGTCACTGTCAAGTGTTTGGTTGCCAGATTAAGGGTTATTCTCGTGGTTTTGGGGGAAAAATTTGCCTCTTGGAGAATTTTTGGGGAAATTACATCGTTGACGAAATGTTTAGGGAAAAAGATAGCAGGGAATTTTGTGTCTTAATTTTTAATGTGTTATTTCAAATACACAGTACTCGGGACGTTGTTTGCCGTATTCAACTATACCAGGATTTGTTTATTTTTTAACTGTTATAGTTATGTTTATCGTAAAAAATTATAATCTTAAATCTCAAAATTAATGTCTTATAGTCTAAAACTATTTTGGGAGATATTTCTACTGAGAAGGTATAATAATTTTGGGGGAAAAAAATCGATATGGGGAAAATTGAAAACTTTGACCTGGCAGCCTGGTTAGTATGGAATCGAAAATCGAAAGTGTTGAAGGGAAATTAAGGAAACAAAAACATTTATTTAAAACCAAAGTTATCCAACCAAACTATTCTCTTCTTGCCAATATTTGGAGACAATTTTTCAAGTTACAACTGAATAATGGCGTCGTACTTTACCATCGATGCTACCAGCGAGACGACGAATTTCCAGAAGGAGATATCAAACATGATGCATGGTTTCGGAGACAATCCCAATCCGAATGCTGCAACCGTCGTATTAGTTGAAAACATTGTTTTACAGCAAATCAAGTCTTTAGTACAAGAAGCTTACAGCATCTCCATCCTCAGAGGCGGTAGATACATCACTAACTACGAAATAATCTTCCTAATGCGAAAGAATATTCTAAAAATGAAACGCCTTCATGATTACCAAATCAGGCTCGATCAAATCGATAAAAGAGTGTCCGTCATCCCGAATGAGAAGATTATGATGTCGGACGACGACGACCCTTCAGTTAAAAAGAAAAGAACTCACATAGATGTCATCCGAGAACTCGACGAAATGAGAGAAATAGATTTAATCAAATTCGACGCCATCGATTACCTCAGAAAAATTAGAGCATTCAAAATAACAGAGACCATGACATTTGACAAATATGAGAACTACCACAAAGCAAGATGCAGCTCATTTCGTGGGTCAACCAGCTTAAACCGTGGCTATGTGAAGTTAGAACGATGGATTAACCCGAACAAAGAATATAAGCTAGCAATATCTGCTTTAGAAGTTTTAGGCTTCATTGCTTATGAAACGGTAGCTGATTTAGTTGATGCTGTATATTTGATTCGGCAAGATGCTAAGAAAAAGCCAGGGGATCCGTTTAGCAAGTTTGAAGGAGGTTATTTTTGCAATCCTGGCGCTCTAAACAATGCTGTGTACATAAAGTCAGGGTTTGAAGGAGTCTCGGCGATCACAGTTGCGGAAATCAGAGAAGCATTGAGGAGGTACTTCTCTCCCACAACGGGATTGAATGGGCTGTTCTATAGAAACATGGGATTGGATTTGCCAGTTCGTTTTATTGCTTTGTAAAGGAAAGTCTTAGATGTTAAGTAAAACCTAGGTTTGTATTTAATTAAAGGTATTAGTAATTTTCTTTAGTCCTATAAATCTAAAAATACAATCTTTTACTAAGCAAAAAATTGTTTTCTTTGGATTATATCTCGGTTCCAATATACATAGTACATAACATACCATGAATAAACTGCATATCTACGTAGTGTTTACATAAATACAGATTTGTATACATCAAGTACATACACAGTTTGTGAATATATTAGACCCAAGTTTGAAGGCTTTTTAAGACAGATCTAAATTTTCTTAAACTATTGGCATCCTTGTCTAATGGCTTGCAATGATAAAGACAGATATATTTTTAGTTAGTTTAGATCTGTCTTAAAATGCCTCCAAACTTGGGCCCATTATCTATTAAATGTACTGAATTCACTCAATTTTTTTGTCACATAAAGTTTTTCTTAAACGGCTCATTTAGTACAATGTGAAAGTGACGATTAAAAAAACCAGTGACAATCAATCTAACACCATTCATAATTTTGTAAAATCTTGGCCTAAGTCACATATTATAAAGGTCTAAAATTATTCAAAACCACTCTTATATCCATTGCAACAAAACAAATGTAGACCAATGTGATTCATTGAAAATTGTGCTACTGGGAACAGAGGAACTTTTGAGTCATTGTTGTACAATCAGACACTTTTAACACTTCAACAGCTAATATTCACATGCGCTTGCCTCAGATGCGGCTAATAGTCAAATGCGTTGTTTAACGCGCCTGGCGTGTGCAGCCACACTTGCGTCGCACAAAGGAAACAGGGACAGGGTATGTGTTTTCCTCAGTCAAAGTGTTAACGAGACAAAGTGTCACTAGTACAAGTAGTCAAATGAACTGATTTAATCATTGAACTTCTGGGAATCATGGATGACCCTATATTATGTATGGTGCCATAGGTACATTGCTTGCAATATATTATTATGTATATTTTGTATTATATGTATACACTATAGTATGGTGCAGTGTATCTGTATATGTTACCTACCACATAGACCAGGGGTGTCCAACACAATTTTGTAAAGGGCCAGGTTTAATATTTTTGTAATCGTAGCGGGCCAAAACAAATTTCATAGGTTTTTTTCATATGCCAAATCATTAAAATCATTTATTAAAAATTTACCTACATAATTTATTTTAGTAATATGTATTTTTTTAAGTTTTAACCAGGTCGCGGGCCGGACGAAGGACTTACGCGGGCCGCATGGTGGCCCGGGGGCCGTATGTTGGACGGGCCTGACATAGACGAATAAACACTCGTGTATATTAATAACTAGCTACGCCCTGTGGTGTCAACCGCGTTTTCCGGGATAAAAAGCAGCCTATATTTTAATCCAGGGTATAAGCTACTTTCTTACCAAATTTCATCTGAATCTGAATCCTTTCAGCCGTATTTTGTGATTGAATAACAAACATACAAATTTTCACATTTATAATATACTACCGACCTGCCCCGACTTTGCATGGGTATGACATATAGCCTATGTTACTCAGGGATAATGTAGCACTCTAATGGTGAACAAACTTTTGAAATTGGTCCAGTAGTTTTGGCTGTAACCGCTACAAACATACAAAAATACAAACCTCTTGAGTAGGTAACACTGGATACTGTTTGTGTGTTTGCCACTGCTATGCAATTTTCCTTTACCTACATGCTATCTACTATAAATAAGTACACCACTGACATCATCTGACAAACAATAGGTAATGTGCATAATTATTATAAAAGGTATTATTAATTTATTACTTGAAAATAAATTTTACTGTGGTTTCATCCTTCATAGTGTCAACACTGCAACATGGCTGAATTTTCGGTAAGATCCTTCAGAAGTATTTATTTAGCTACTTCCATATCATTTTAACCCCCGACGTAAAAATAAGGGTGCTATAAGTTCCACGTCTGTATCTGTGTGGCATCGTAGTTTCCAAACGGTAACTGGTAATGTTTTTTTTGTAAAGGTTTTTTTTGACTCGATTGAAAGTTTTCTGCTATGACGGCTCAGTCGTTTGAAGATTATTAGCTCCTTTTTAATATGTGTTTTTTATTGAGTTTTCTTTATTTAAATCAAACCACAATGGACCAAACGTCCCGCGTTTCTGCTGGTATTTTGCTTGTGACCCCAAGCAAAATACCAGGTCTAAGATTACATAAATCAAATTGTAGTCTATTATAAGTAACATGATTAAAATGACAGTTGTGGGCACATGTTTGTAATAACGTCTAGCAAATTATATTTTGTAACACAAACACTGGTTTTCTCTGTGTAAAATCACTATAAACTACAAGTGGTTGGTGGTTAAACTGTGGTGAAACGCGGACTTATTCAAGTTAAAAAAAATCTACATATCTCAGTGACATGTAAATGATGTAGGTAAGGAGTAAAGACATGTAAAGACGTCAGTGCTACATATTTAGAAAAAATATATTTAAAGTATTGTATTGAGAATAATTAACTATTTAGTGAGAAGAGTAAAATATATTGTAGGTACAATATTTTCGGAATAAAATATTTTGATAAATTATTTTTTTAAATTATTATAATAGTAACCTTTATGTGCTTTATAATATTTCAGATATTAAAGTCTGCGCTACCGCTGCTGATGCTGATTGCCAGCTGCTACTGTAAGTATATAACTTAACATGAGTATCATTATGAAGAGAAAAACTACTTATAAATGTTGATTTCTTTTTAAATTCTCCCTCAGTGATTTTTAAAACCTTTAAAAATGTATTAATGAGCTAAAGAGATCAGGACTCCAGTTATCACCTCCTCGCCGCTATAACGATGAGCGCTATAATCCCAATTCTGTCCAACCTATCACAGCACAGCTCAGCTAATTCAAATTCAATTATATTTGTTTGAAAAAATCAGCTGTGCCATACGTTTTGTCGAGTGTCATTTTGTTAAGAGTATGGAACAGGTGATTACTTTTTCGCGAATTCCGGGTTGATCCCATAGTAAAACTTGTACATAATGATGAGTAGGTACCTACCATCTGTGTGACTGTGAGCCCTTATCAGAAAAAAATAATTAGGTATATATTTTTTATTTTTTCTTAAATAGGTATAAATATATTTTTATATTGATTATATTTATCTCTCTTTCCACGTAGGTGGGTCATACAGTTTCGGCGGAACCTTCGGAGTAGTCAGCGACCTGAAGCTCACATCCACAGGCTTTGGGACCATGAAGTCGAACAAAACTGAGAGTTCTGGGATTGGTGGCGTCTGGAACGGCACAGTCTACGGCGGGGGATATGGGAACTACGACAAACTTAACGCCGGGGCCGTTGCCTCTGCAAATAAAGTTGTATCACTAAACCCCGGTGACGGTTTCGGGGATATTCAGAATAATGATGCGGTCTATCGTGGTAGGGTTTTCTTTGGTGAGAAAGCTAAGAATCTCTCTCGTCCCATTATGGAAGGCGATTTGAGCGTGATCAGAGATGACGACTCAAATCGTGCTCGCACTGAAGCCTCTATTTACGACTACTATGATATCTCTAGCGAATGAGCGGTTTCACATTTTCCCAACTAGTTACACACATACTTGTCACAGTGGTACTCGTTTTTTTTCTAAACGAGTACCTAACAATTAAGTAATACTTGGTGTTCCCAAAAAATATCCCAATCTTTTTTAAATGATTGGGATATTTTTTGGGAAAACCATACCTATGTTATTTAGATTTATTTTTTGGGGTTTCTTTTTTTAAAAAATAACTGCTATGAAATCATAAAAAATAGTCTCCTACTTACATTTTTATATTTCTAAATTTTTTTACTGTAAATAAAATAAATATTTTGGATTCCATTTAATTGTATTTTATTGTATCTAGGTACCAATTATTTATTTGTAGGAAATAACTAGGTATAAGTATTTAATGAAATTGGTATGGAGATAAATGATTTCAGTAGGTTAGGAACTAAGTAAACCAGCATTATTAATTTATTATTGGTTTGCTGCATTTAGCAGTGATTTCATAGTTGAGGATGATGCAGAGTTAGTTCAATGACCCTCTTTAGTCATTGAATATCGTTTCTGATTTATCAATTAATTATTTAGTACGAACTTGAAGGGTAATGGCCCTGTTTGGAAGGTGATGGGGAAGATCTTTGGCCAGGAGTGGGATTGCATTGATTGCAAAAAAAAAATCTACCGTGTCCACCTTAAATGATAATTATTTGTTTTTTTGATACATCATGCAACTTGTTTCGTTTTGGGTCAGAAGATGTATTTCGTTAATTTTGTTGCCAACGTCCATACCACGTTGAGAACACCGGTTCTCGTCCGATCACCGAAGTTAAGCAACGTCGGGCGCGGTCAGTACTTGGATGGGTGACCGCCTGGGAACACCGCGTGATGTTGGCTTTTTGCATTTTTCTTTTCTTCTTTGTTATTTTATCTTGTCGTATGTCCATTGTGCGATACCAATTAGCTACTTTGGCTTTGTTACGCTACCCTAACATATGAAGATCGCTGCATGTGCATTGACCTCGATTAGCATCGCGAGCCTCGTGTCGCGCCGTCAGCAAACGTGGCTGGCCAACGTGACCGCCGGCCGAGCTACGAATCCGACACCGCGGAAAACGCCACTCTAGATCCTACTTCGATCATTGTCGCATTCCTTAGTTGTAATTACTTGTAATTCATTTTATTAATAAACTTATATAATTAAAAAACGTTTTTTTTGCATCCTTCGGCTGACGCAAAGTTAATTGGCGCAGTCGGTAGGATATTCCGTTAAAATCAGTGAATCGATCACCGTTGGGGATATCCTGAACCTACGAAGCGTCAGCAAGAAGGAGAATCAAATCATCGATTCAGCAGGAAAATGCAGTAAGTGCTTGAAATTCTTTTCTTTTGAGACTCATTAATTCGAACGGAATACCAGATACCTGGCAAGGTATCAAGAATGCTCTTATAAATAATTTCGCGGACCACCGTGACGAGACGGCACTATACAGTGACCTCTCCATGCAAATCCAGGGGCCGAACACCCCCCAAGAATTTTATGAAAGGTGTCAAAATTTGTTCAGCGTAATAATGACTTACGTGAGTTTACACGAGTCTGTCCCCACTACCGTTAACGCAAAAAGAGAATTATACAAAAAACTAACGTTACAGGCTTATTTAAGAGGGTTAAAAGATCCATTAGGTTGTAGAATTCGTTGCATGCGGCCAGAGACTATGGAAAAGGCTCTCGAGTTCGTCCAGGATGAACTTAATACTCTTTATTTGCAACAGCGAAATGACGGTCACAAAGGTCATCAGGTGCCTTCCCAAGGTCAAATGTTACCCTTAAATGTTCCAAACTATGCACAAAAAACTACCCCCGTCTTTCCGATAAGACAACCAATGTTTAACACACCCATGCCAGGTCCATCGCGACATCAACCGAATCAAGCCGTTCAAGGATGGCGACCATCTTTTCCACCCTCAATGCAGCAACAGCCCCGCGACTTTACTCGTACGCAACAGATTATGCGTGGTCCTCCATGGAACTTCAACCCGCAGCATCAAGGGTTCCGTATGCCTGTCACTCCTCAGAGTGCTAACAACCAACCACGCCCTATGAGCGGCGTAAGCCACTTTGTACCCAGAGTATTACCACCATCTTTCCGACCGAATCTACACGACTGGAGTAGGTCAGGAAATCCACCCCCGAGTAACTATTTTAAAACACGCGAAGGAAACTTCAATGATTGCTATGACTATTACGACTATGATGGCTATGCCGACTACGAGCAGAGTTACTGCAGTTACGACTACCCAGACAATTGTTACTACCAGGAACAGTATCCTTATTCGGAAGCTACCATCGTAGAAGAAGTAGATCAAACTACCCCTATGACTAATGATGTAAATTTTCCCGAGGATTCGAACCCCGAAAAGCCAAAATAGAAGTTAATTTTCACATACAAAGACAGCTGGGCTATATTGAAATATCTAACCCCCCACTAAAATTCCTTATCGATACAGGGGCCAATCAATCATTTATTAGCCCGAAAGCCGTCCAGAAATATTACAGTAATTTTCCCTTGAACTATGACCCATTTGAAGTAACCAACGTACACGCTACAAGCAAAAATGACTACTCTATCACTGTACCATGTTTCCGGGAATTTAACGAACAAAGCAATATCACGTTATTCGTGTATGACTTTCACAAGTACTTTGACGGACTACTAGGATTTGACTTATTAGATGTCTGGGGTTCCAATATAGATTTAAAGAACAAAGTGCTAGTGACTCGTAACGCCAATGTACCCATTCGGATGTATGACTCGAGAAATGCCAATCTCTATGAAGAGATTATCCCGGCTAACTCTTCTAAGTTGGTTAGGTTACCAGTGAACACACAAAACGGTGACGTGGTTGTCGAGACGCAAGCTATTTGCAACTGTCTTATTACAGAATGCCTAACTAGGGTTGTAAATAACCGCGGTTGGGTTGAAATTACTAACCCCACATGTAATGACGTCATTTTCTCTATGGACAAACCTGTTGAGGCTGAACTATTTAATATCGAGTGTGGTGGTACTGAAATTTTGTCTGAACGCGCTAAGGAAGTAACTTCACGACTTAGAATGAACCACTTAAATCCAGAAGAGCGCGCTAATTTAATTCGGCTCTGCGAAAACTACGCCGACGTGTTTTACCTTGAGGGCGAACCTTTAACGTTCACCAACAAGATAAAGCATAAAATCCGCACGACCGACGAAATCCCAGTACATACTAAAACCTATAGATACCCTTACGTGCATCGGCAAGAGGTAAGAGATCAAATTAACAAGATGCTGGACCAGAACATCATACGACCCTCGGAGTCTGCATGGAGTTCTCCTATTTGGATCGTCCCTAAGAAAGCGGACGCCTCCGGCAAAGTTAAGTGGCGCTTAGTCGTTGATTTTAGGAAGGTCAACGAGAAAACCATTGACGATAAATACCCGATCCCGAATATCACAGATGTTTTGGACAAACTGGGTAAGTGCCAATATTTTACCACCCTTGATCTAGCCAGCGGTTTCTACCAGGTGGAAATGGAGCCTGAAGACATACACAAGACATCCTTTAACGTAGAGAATGGACATTACGAATTTTTAAGGATGCCAATGGGACTTAAAAATTCCCCGTCTACGTTCCAACGCGTCATGGACAACGTTCTAAAAGACCTTCAGAACCAGGTATGTCTCGTATATTTAGATGATATAATTGTTTTCAGCACCTCGCTACAAGAGCACATGGTTAATTTGGAAAAAGTTTTCCGAAAACTACGGGAATCAAACTTTAAAATTCAGATGGACAAATCGGAGTTCTTAAAACTTGAAACTGCTTATCTCGGACACATTATCAGTCGTGACGGAATAAAACCAAATCCCGACAAAATCTTAGCTGTACAAAAATACCCTATTCCCAGAACTCCCAAGGAAATCAAGCAATTCCTTGGCCTCCTTGGATACTACCGAAAATTTATCCCCGATTTCGCGCGTGTTA
This sequence comes from Alcis repandata, assembly GCA_949125135.1. Lineage (NCBI taxonomy): Eukaryota > Metazoa > Arthropoda > Insecta > Lepidoptera > Geometridae > Alcis > Alcis repandata. The sequence continues at coordinate 7,148,155 of OX421241.1, forward strand.
CTAAACCACTAACACAGTGCTTAAAGAAAGGCTCAAAAGTTGTATTAGATCAGAACTACGTCGATTGCTTTGAATACTGCAAAACACTTCTTACTAATGACCCTATCTTACAATACCCTGACTTCAATAGAGAATTCATCTTAACCACGGACGCCTCTAATATAGCCATAGGCGCAATCTTATCTCAAGGTACCATAGGATCAGATAAACCGATTTCATACGCATCTCGAACTTTAAATTCTAGCGAATGTAACTATAGCACTATTGAGAAAGAGCTTTTAGCAATAGTTTGGGCTACTAAATACTTTAGACCCTATATAATCGGTCATAAATTTAAAATAGTTACAGACCATAAACCCTTACAATGGGTCATGAACCTGAAAGAGCCTAATTCTCGACTTACAAGATGGAAATTGAAACTTAGTGAATACGACTTTACCGTAATCTATAAACAGGGCAAAAATAACACTAATGCAGATGCCCTCTCTCGAATTGAACTTAATAACGACGAGCTCATGTCAATCGTTGTTAATACATCTGAAAAAGCCCCTACATTAGACGAGTCCAGAACTCTAACAGCTGCAGATTTAGACGACAACTCCAGAACGGCTACCGTGCATACTGATAGTGAAAACCCAATACTAGAAGTGCCTATTTCAGACGACCCTTTAAACAGATTCACTAGGCAACTGGTACTCAACGTTGTAGGCGATATAAAGGGTAGACCAGTAATAACGAAGCCTTTCGTAACTCATACTCGCATATCTGTTCAAGTGTCGGAATCTAATCTAGAGAGTGATGTAATAAATGCCATAAAAGAATACGTTCACCCAAAAGTTAAAACAGGCCTATTAATAAATCCACCCTTAGCTATGTATAGTATTATACCTATCATTCAACGGACGTTTAAAAGCTCATCCATGAGCTTAACACTTACTAAAAGAGAAATAGAAAACGTTAGAGAGTACCTTAGGCAACAAGAAATCATTAATAAATACCACGATGGCAAAACTAACCATCGAGGTATTAATGAATGCTATTTAGCCTTAACCCATAAATACTTCTGGCCTAAAATGAGAGAAAATATAACTAAATTCATAAATGAATGCACGATATGCGGACAAGCGAAATATGACCGCAATCCTATTAAGCAACAATTTAAAGTCGTGTTACCAGCCACTAAGCCCTTTGAATTAATACACCTAGACTTACTAACTATAGAAACTGAGAAATTCCTAACTATTGTAGATGCATTCACTAAATACGCCCAAGCCTATCATCTCAAAGACGGGACAGCTGTTAGTATAGTACAAGCATTGCTTAACTTTAGCACACATCATTCTATACCTGCAACTATAACCACAGATAACGGTACTGAATTTACTAACCAATTAATGGCAGAGTTTGTACGTGTTCATAAAATCCACCACCATAGAATTGCCCCACATGCACCTAACGAGAATGGTATAGTTGAAAGGTTTCACTCGACTATACTAGAACATCTTCGTATACTAAAAATTAGGCAAAAATCAGAATCAGTTATCAACCTCATGCCATATGCACTTCTGGCATACAATAGTAGTATTCATAGTTTCACAAAGTGTAAACCAATTGATCTTATTACAGGACATTTTGATCCTCGTGATCCTTTTGACATTGACACTACCTCTCAGTTACTACAGCAATATATGATCTCACATAAAGACAAGATGACCATAGCATACAATACGATTCATGAACTCTCAAATGACTTACGCAAAGACCTGACTGACTACCGAAATAAAAATCGAGAACCGGAAGCTGAGTACTCACCTGAGCAACAGATTTTCATAAAAAATCCGTTAGCCACTCGTCAAAAGTTAGCTGCTCGATATACTCACGATGTAGTAATGGCTGACCTCCCAATTCATATTTACACTAAGAAGAAGAGAGGTCCCGTAGCCAAAGGTAGGTTGAAGAGAGTCCCTAAATCCAATCAATTGTTACAGGACGTTCCTGATCCTCCTTCTCACTCTGCAACAAGCTCTAACGCAGGAGATAAGACTGGAAAGTCTCGATGACGGACCCGGTATATTGCCCTTCAAGTTAGGATCCGCTAAGATCATAACTCACTATCACTCCTTTATACAATACGTTAACCTGCAAGATTTGGAAGATAAAATCCGTTCAGTAAATGACCAACTTGAGAGCATTAGTCCTGACCTTCACTATAAAACCAACTCATTATTTGAACCACATATTACATACCTCAAAAATAAGCTAGACAATGCATTAAAACAATTAAAGACATTCGAGACCAACCGTGCTAAGCGAGGCCTAGTAGACGGCCTAGGATCTGTAATAAAAAGTATAACAGGCAATCTTGACCACACAGATGCCGAACATTATAACCGAATCCTGGAATTACTTAAGAGTAATGAAGGGAAACTAGTAACAGAACTAAATACTCATGTTAGCCTGTCCAAAGAATGGGCCGAGCGATATTCTAAGGTCATAGATTCTATTGTAGCTAACCAGAACAAACTTACGACACTGATTAACAAAATAAATGAAACGACAGCTACTAGAGATAACGACTTGTTAAAATATGCACATTTAGCTCAAGTCCTTTCAATACTTAACGACAACACAGATAGCATCTCTCAGGAACTCTATAATTTAGAGAACGCCCTAGCTTTCATAAGGACTTCAACGGTGCATCATTCGGTCTTAGACTCGTATGCGATACGTGCTATGATTAGCAAGCTGAGCACACTATATAGCAGAGAAAGAGTAGTAGATTTAGACATTAGAGAGTATTTCGATATTATTAAGTTAGGATCGTATTACGTAGGTAATAGGATAGTTATAGTATATAAATTCCCTATAGTTTTACCTTCTATATATGATATGTATAAGTTATCTATAGTCCCTAACCGTAACCAGGAAATCCTATCTCCTCCTACCCCTTACCTGGCCCTCCTAGAGAAAGATATCAAGTACATAGAGGCAGAATGCCCGAAGACCAGTCAATGGTACCTCTGTAATGAGAATCGAAACCTGCAACGTCTACTGTCACAAACTTGCATCCCGGACCTTATCACCACTCAACAACGGAGCAACACTACCTGCAAACCGATTCACGTATCTCTACGAACGCCTGCATTTGAAGAAATGGACGAGAAACACTACACCATTAGCTTCCCCACACCTACGAAAGTACATCTATCCTGTGGGCAAGATTTCTATACGACACTACAAGGCAGCTACCTCGCCGTGATCCCACATACATGCTACCTGGAAACGTCATTCTTTACCATCTCCAACACTGACAACCGCCTCAAAGGACACGTTGTTCAACTCATGAATTTAGAGAACAGCACAGCTATAAATCTACCTGCAATGCCTGCCCTAGAGCTGAATTCGATCGACCTAAGCAACCTCCATGACGTCAACAGGAAGATATCTTCTCAATCAACAGTGCAGCTACAAACCACTGCTGACTACAGTCTGTACCACACCACTATACCAATCTATGCTGTAATATTAAGTACATGCGCACTCGCTAGTGGCCTATACTATCGCAAGTACCGCTCAAAAAGTATGAAACACTTCACGAAGCAGAGCAGACAAGAAGCCGCTACTTCAGAAGCTGTATACACCATCCCAGATACAAAAAGGGCTGATGACAATCAACCCCCAGCTCAATTTACGACCAAAGTCTTCAATAGTCGCTGCTCTTCGGGGGGAGGTGTTACGCTACCCTAACATATGAAGATCGCTGCATGTGCATTGACCTCGATTAGCATCGCGAGCCTCGTGTCGCGCCGTCAGCAAACGTGGCTGGCCAACGTGACCGCCGGCCGAGCTACGAATCCGACACCGCGGAAAACGCCACTCTAGATCCTACTTCGATCATTGTCGCATTCCTTAGTTGTAATTACTTGTAATTCATTTTATTAATAAACTTATATAATTAAAAAACGTTTTTTTTGCATCCTTCGGCTGACGCAAAGTTAATTGCTTATAAAATATTTTTGTGTAAAATTATCCAACAGGATATCCACAACCGCGCCTGTAAACGTAGTTGTTGATATTACCACTAGGCGGCACCGTAATAAAGAGTTCAAACGGTTAATATATTTATGTAATTAGCAAGAATGTAGAATGGATTGTAGCCAAAATTACCTAACTACAAAATGTAGCTTTTGACGCACCTGTCAAGCCGTTTTAAGCCGCAGAAGTTAGCAAAACAGTCTTAAATATATCTCATAGTACCTACTTACATCCCTTTGAAAAACTGTGCTCTCTTTTCATAGTCAAGTAAAAACAAAAGCCCTAGGTTACCGATCTAAGGTCACGGTTGAGACTACAAGTCTGGCTAAACGTTATTCGGTTTTAACTAAAATAAACCGATCGAAAAACTGCTTAGGCTCTCAATAGGCATTAATTAACAAAGATAAAAGTTAGCAGCGTAGGCAACCATTACTATAAAAATAAACTTTCTTCAAGACTTTATGAAGCTTAAAAAGTGTTGAAAACTTATCGTTACGGTCTGGTAAGCCCGTTAAAATTACATTAATGCTTATTGTAAATTCGAAAGTAGCTTAGCCCCTGGTCTGGCAGCTGTCATTTTCGCAAAATGGCGCAACTGGCACGCCTCCCCCCGCAAATTTACAAAATGTCAGCGCGTTGTAATAAAGTCAAGATTTCGTCAAGTTTTTGTATCGAATGATTATATGAAACATACCTCAATCGAATCGTTATGAACAAAGCTATCGAATCATAAATCGATTCGTGTAATTTTTTTCCTACAAGTATTGTCAGTTTAGGCTTAAAAAAAAAAAGGGTTTTTTTTTCACCTCACAGCAAATAAATCGGTATAATTCAAGTATAAAACTGTTTTTTAAAAAGTGTATTGCTTTATTTACCTAACTAAACAATAATAGACGTTATGCATCCAAAATATCACGCCTTCCCATAGTTTATTAGCATAGTAAAAAAACAAACACCCACTTCACTTTCGTTCCACGTTAAGTTTTTTACAAAATGTAAAAAATTGCTTTTTTAAAAAACAATAAAAGCACAGGACTGTTCTTGATCTTTATCAAATAGACACTGGTTGCGTCCCGCGGTTTTACTCGTATGTTGATGATGGTAAGAAAAAAACCTATATTGTTTTGTTTTAACACGGGAATACTCACGTACGACTAGTTTCGATCACATTCGGTGACATTCATCAGGTTGAGTTGCAAGCGTATGCAGTGACGGATTTACACATTTGCCGCCCGTAGGCTATTCAACATTTTGCCGCCCCTACCGACCTAAACAATTCGATACACTAGCCCCGTCCCCCGTCCCTGCTCACAATAATACTTTCTTTCAGAAATCATGTCCGAAATTAAAAAAACTTGCCCCAGAATTTGCCGCCCCTGAAATCTGCCGCCCTAGGCTCCAGCCTACTCAGCCTGCTGGTAAATCCACCACTGAGCGTATGATGATGATCTCGCCTGGCTTGATTATAACAAAATGTGTTAAAACCATGTTAGTTTCCATAGCCTGTAATTCTATTTCAGAACTTAAACTATCTACTTTAAAAGGTTTTTTAGCGGTTACTGAGATAATTACGTGAAAACAAACATTCACAGTTTACACACAGACATACACATAAATTTTCGCATTTTTAATTTTTTAACACGCTTATAAATTATTAGCTTCACCTGTATGTTTGTAACCGACTCCTTTGGGCGCGATTTTGACCCACTTTAAACGGCTGGAATTCGTTCAAACTTTGTAGATATATCGAGGATCGATGACAATAAATTATTATACAAGAAATTAAAAAAATATACTTATAAATAAATTAAAATAATTATAAGAAGCTAATAAATTGTGTTTTTGCTCCGAACGCGATTTCTACGATTACTGTTAGCTAAGCTGTGACTCGGTACGCGAATTCTGTGACTACTGCTGGCTAAGCTGTGGTTCCCCACGGCTACTGGTACATATTCTGCTACGTGCCGCGTTTGTCAAAGAGCGATGACAATGCGTGTTTTTTAGTTTTTTAAACTATTCTATATTAATAGTAGAAAGTAGTATGCATCATAAAGTCGAATATAGGATACTTTTTGTCCTGAAACAAGAACATTATTTTACAAAACAAAAAACAAAAACCGACTTCAAGAGACCGACTATTGATAGTTATTCATCTATTTGTCGCGCACGTACCTTATGCAAATTTAAGACTTATAAGGTTTTCTCATGGATACCATTATCAGAACTGGACTAAATTGAAATGGGACCAAATGGGAAGCGTCAGCTTTCTATTAAAAAAAGAATCATCAAAATCGATTCACCCAGTCAAAAGTTATGAGGTAACAAACATAAAAAAAAAATGATAAAAAAAAACATATAGACGAATTGATAACCTCCTCCTTTTTTGAAGTCGGTTAACAAACGCGGGATAATCGGAAAAGTATGAGGTAAAACCAGATGGCGCAGCCAACTACGAAAAATACTCAAAGCAAACAAATATCTTCTTATCTAAGTCTTTTCGTAACCTTCCAATCAAGGGATCAACGTACTTGATTAAGATACAAATGACAAAGTTATCCCAGTACGTGACAATGTCGCTACTTTCTTCGGAATTTCAATTGTCCTTCTAATTTCTAACTGAGTGGAATGTTTCTTAATTCCCCCGCAAGTGCAGTTAAGTTTGTCAAACTCGAGATAATGTTTGCTTTCGCAGATGTTTTTGCTTTAGCTAGGGTTATGACCCACGCCGTTTTTTTTTGCCTACAAAAATGCGGACACAACTGTGATAGAGTATGAGTTTTGTGCTTTTAAACCTTTTCAAAGTAGTTTACCGAATTTATGTTTTTTTGCATATAGATAAGTATTTTAGATTTTAAATGTGACGTCACAAAATTAAGAACGCCTCCCACCGACTCCCACCCCCATGTCACTCAATGTCACACTTACTCGACCCCCTCCCCCCCTTGTGTGACGTAATTTATAGATGGCCAGCGACACTTGTTTTTTTAACCGACTTCACAAAAGGAGGAGGTTATCAATTCGCCTGTATGTTTTTTTTTTTATGTTTGTTACCTCATAACTTTTGACTGGATGAATCGATTTTGATGATTCTTTTTTTATTAGAAAGCTGAAGCTTCCCATTTGGTCCCATTTCAATTTAGTCCAGTTCTGATAATGGTATCCATGAGAAAACCATATAAGTCTTAAATTTGCATTAAGTACGTGCGCGACAAATAGATGAATAACTCAATAGTCGGTCTTTTGAAGTCGGTTTTTATTTTTTGTTTTGTAAAAATAATGTTCTTGTTAGTCAAAACCCGTTTCAGTCTCGTCTAGCTGTATACAAAACTAAGATCTGACTTATTTGACACACGATAAACGCACGCCATCTATTTCTTTTGTTTCCATTGGCAAAAGACAGCAACAGCACTAAATTTCGTTTAGCGAGTTTACATAAAATCGAGGCCTAGGGCCTAAGTTTGAAGGCTTTATTTGACAGATCTAAACTATCTAAAAACATATTCGTCTTGGTCATCGCAACCTAGTAGACAAGGACATCAATACTTTTAGAAAACCTTGGGCTCATTATTAAAATCAATTTGGAATGAAGCTGAAAATACATTTATATCAACCGAGGTGAAACTCTATCTAGATCCGAGATCGACTTTAGCACTTATACCGAAGTGTTTTACGTTAACTTAAGGCGAGGTGATAAATTTTACGACAGTTTGAGAGAGCAATCAAATACTTTACGCGTGATGAGTTGACACTCACTCTGTGCTTTAAGTTATTTGTAAGAGTGAAGGTATAATTTGTTTCATTTTAGATGTCTAAGACTTATTTTTCGATAGAAGTAAGGCTCATCCAACTAGGTCTTTATCTAATTTGTTTAACTATATCTTAGTTATTTAGAGGTACAGAGACCAAATGTGAATTTCTAGAAAATTTTACGCAATAATATACCTACCTATTTGTTCGTTCGAAAAACTCGAAAATTGTTAGACCGATTTGAATTTTGGTTTTAATATGTGAAAAAAGGGTGAATCCGCAGGGATCAGCTAATTATATATGTATTATTCTTTTACGTTTTAACTACTCAACTGATCATTAAATTCTACACACACGTTGTCAGGGGTACAGAAAAGGATAAACAACTTTTCATCTTAAACATAACCGTTTTAATTAGCGCGCGTTGAAACTACAGTGTGCTAGCTTTTAACATAAGATAGGATTTCGAACTTGCCTCTTAATTAGCTAACCCACAGAACACCTACGAGTGACTTCCCTTATTAATAGGTAACGTATCTATGTATATTATAATTGTATTATGTACCCTAACACATTAGCATCTAAATTGGGAAGTTTCTAGTTTCGCTTTCAAGTTACTACAGTTATGTATAGGAAGTTATACAGGGTAATAAGGAATGAATATGCTAACCCGAAAAGGACTCATAGTACTCGGTATGAACCACTTTTACTACGGAACTAACCCTGAAATCGCGAAAAAAAACAAGTTGTTCCATAGAAAAATGCCAATGACACTCGACAAACCGTATGGAAGAGCTGATTTTTTTATGGGTTTTCAGGGCTGTAGTAAATGTTATTTATAATGATGAGTATTATCAGCCCTTTTCGGCTAAACATACCCTTTCCTTATAACCCTGTATACCTATTAATTATGGTAGCCTGTAACACTGGCGGACTAACAGGGGGGCGGTGGGGGCGGTCCGCCCCGGGCCCCACAACTGAGGGGCCTCGGATTGGCATATTAAAAAAAAAAAATCCTTGTCTACTCAGACAATGTTATTTTAACTTATTCTGCTGTAATTAAACCATTCTTCCGATCATTTACCATAATAAGTAAACGGTGTAGGTACCTAATTCATCTAAGTTCATAACGCAGAGTTGTGAAAACTGAAGTTCGGAAACGTATTTTGCGACTGTAGCGCCTCGTCTGTGAGACTTTTCGTGGCGCGAATTTTAGTAGCGCGCCCCGCGCCGCCGCGCGGCGCATGGCACGGCGACCTGTGCTACTCGGGATGTGGCCCGCCCACACCCCACCCCGCCGCCCGCGTCAGTCGCGTGATATTTGCCTTCCAAATCGGACGCACAGATTGCACACTTAATAAGTAATTAGAGTTTTTAGGAGCGAGTGAACAAATTGGACGTTCATTTGGAATAAGTGAGTACGAACTACATGTTTTGTTTTTATTAATTTATTGAATTCATTCATTTCATCACGTTCCAGACGTAATTTTTTTGCACATTCGCTTCATACATGCGCGTATTTACTTGAAATACATGTGTGATGTTGATATTTCAGTTTATTGTACAATAACCAACTGAATACGTAATCTACATGTAGGTATATTTCTTCATTTACTTATAGTGAAGAGAAGTGGTCCAAGTGGATCCCAGAAGAGGAAGATAAAGAAGGCAAAGGCTAAGGAGGCCGAATTACTATCTGGATCACTGTTGAAATATGTTAATGAAAAGAGACTCTCTAACCAAAACGAAGAAAGTAACATCCAGGCGTCAAGTCGTAAGAATTACCTATTATTACTTAAACATTTATTATTATTACGCAAATTTTACTTTAGTATATTATATGCATAGAATTATAAGACCTAGAATGATAATTCCCTACAAATCCCGTCACAAGAACATTATTTTTACAAAACAAAAAACAAAAACCGACTTCAAAAGACCGACTATTGAGTTATTCATCTATTTGTCGCGCATGTACTTAATGCAAATTTAAGACTTATATGGTTTTCTCATTGATACCATTATCAGAACTGGACTAAATTGAAATGGGACCAAATGGGAAGCGTCAGCTTTCTAATAAAAAAAGAATCATCAAAATCGATTCACCCAGTCAAAAGTTATGAGGTAACAAACATAAAAAAAAAAAATAAAAAAAAAACATACAGACGAATTGATAACCTCCTCCTTTTTTGAAGTCGGTTAAAAAGTGAGGCAAGTATTAAATTTATGTGTGCGTAAGGTGCTTGTGCTTACACATGACAGGATGCACACAGTGAAAAAAAGAATGTTGCCAGGATGTAAAAAATTCCCTATAGGGAAGTTGAAACTATCGTCGTCCTTATAGCTGCTATTATTATAAATATGAAAGTTTGTTTGTTTGTTTGTTTGTTTGCTTGTCTGTTACTCAATCACTCAAAAACTACTGAACGGATTTTGATGAAATTTGGCGCAAAGATAGCTTATAGTGAGGATTAACACATACCTAGGCTATAAATCATCCTAATATTTGAGGTGATATTCCCACGAAAATAGGACGAAAAGCATAAAGTTTTCCATTTATGTTATATTGAACAATTACCGAGATATCTCAAATTTTATGATTCACTTAAGTATTCAAAATGGTACCTATGCAACGTCAAAAATAAAATTAAATACCCAGAAGTAGGAAGGAAGTTTGGCAGGCTTTATTTACAAAAAATACAAATTAAGGTTTAAATTATTTTATCTACTAAAAGCGTGGGAAAGGGCTTGAAAGATTTTAGTATGAAGTCTTGCATAAACCTACCAAATTGTCATTTTGATTTTTTTTTTCAAAATAGCTGTCACTCGAAATAAACCGACAGCTAGCTAACATCAATACAAAACAAGGTCTTTTCCCCGTTTCTGGCAACATTATCATGAAATGTCAGGTGATAATTAATTGTATTTATTTTTATTTTTTCATTATTGAACTGCAGCATAAATCATAAAAATGTTCGACTCATTTGTCCAGCTTTAGACATTTCCCTGCCGTATGTCAGTTAAAGTCGTAAAAATAATATACTTTCATAAATAAAAAATATATAAGTACCTTAAATAATATTTTAAATTGACGGATTATCAGTACACACTCACAAGATACCAATTGTTTTTGTAATGTAAAAAAACATATTTAAGTACTTTTTTTTCTTTAAGGTCAAGAAGGACAAGGAACCGAATTAGTAGGAACAGAAAGACATAAAGAAAAGGACAAAACACCAGAAGTAGATGTACAGAGTAAGAAAAAGGAGACAACAACTATAGATGCATCTCATCTAGGGGATAGTAACGAAGACATAAATTGCGTCGAAAATCTATGTCTTGTTGAAGGAGAGAAAGAAGGAGAAGGAGAAACGAGCTTTCGTGCAGAACCAAAAGAAGGAACCAGTAACGAAGACATAAATTGCGTCGAAAACCTATGTCTTGTTGAAGGAGAGAAAGAAGGAGAAGGAGAAACGAGCTTTCGTGCAGAACCAAAAGAAGGAACCAGTAACGAAGACATAAATTGCGTCGAAAACCTATGTCTTGTTGAAGGAGAGAAAGAAGGAGAAGGAGAAACGAGCTTTCGTGCAGAACCAAAAGAAGGAACCAGTAACGAAGACATAAATTGCGTCGAAAACCTATGTCTTGTTGAAGGAGAGAAAGAAGGAGAAGGAGAAACGAGCTTTCGTCCAGAACCAAAAGAAGGAACCAGTTTTGATTATGAGTTTTTAGATTCCAATGATGCTGCGAGCTGGCCAGTGCCCTTACCAGATCACATTCGACTTGAGATTATTAAGCAGGGTAGTGAGACATTCCAACATAAAGATGGCCCTTTTATTTCTATTGTCAGACAGGGCGAACATGCTAAGGGACCACAACGTAGCTTGACAACATCATGGTTTTACTCAACTGTGGGAGACGGAAAAAAATATCTTCGAAAATGGATGATTTACTCCACATCGACTAATATGCTATATTGCTTTTGCTGTCGACTTTTTGCATCCCTTGATGATCTGAGTAAACCATTTGTTTCTGGATATCAAAAATGGTGGAAATTAAATCCAAATATTTCACTTCACGAGTCATCTCATCAACATGTATCCAATTTGGAAAAATGGAAAACTCTTGCAGTTGGGTTGAAAAAAAATGAAATTATTGATAAAGTAAATGAAGACACTATAAATCGCGAGGCTAAAAAATGGCGAAACATATTACGTCGACTTTTGGATATTACATTATTTTTAGCTCAGCAGAATCTTGCTTTCAGAGGCCATAGAGAAGATCCTTCATCAGAAAACAGAGGTAATTTCATAGAATTAGTGAAAATGATGGCAAAATACGATCCCGTATTAAGTGAGCACTGGTCAAAACTTCAAGACGCTGCAGGTGGATTGAAAAGAGTACCTTCTTATTTATCAAAAGGTATCCAGAATGAATTCCTATCTATTTTAAGTCATCACGTAAAACAGAAAATTATTGATGATATCAAAAAATCTAAATATTTTGGAATCATGTTTGACAGTACTCCAGACGAGAGCCATACCGACCAAATGAGTGAAATAATAAGATATGTCTATATAGAGGAAGGAGCTGTGGAAGTTCGGGAGTCCTTCTTAGGTTTCTTTTCTATGTCAGGAAAGACGGCAAGTGATATGGCAAATGATATTTTAAAACAACTAGAAAAAGATGGATTAGACATTCAACTTTGTAGAGCTCAGGGCTACGATAATGCCGCCTCAATGTCTGGTGTTCATGGAGGAGTTCAAAAGAAAATCCGGGATATTAACCCTAAAGCATTATTTAGCCCTTGTGCAAATCACTCATTAAATCTTTGTGGTGTACATTCCTTTGCATGCATTCCTTCAAGTGTAACCTGTTTCGGCACCTTAGAAAAAATATATTCATTCTTTTCCGCTTCGACCCACAGATGGGAAATACTAATACAAAAGGTTGGGAAAACTTTGAAAAGACTGTGTGATACACGCTGGAGTGCTCATCATGATTCCGTTAAAGCTGTCAGACAAAATGTAGAACAACTGGTCCTTACATTGGAAGAAATGTGTGATCCTTCGAAAGAAAATTTAGATACTAGGTCTGCAGCAAGCGTACTACTTCCTGCAATATGTGACTTCACATTCTTAAGCTACTTGGAGTTCTGGAATATGATTTTGGAAGAAGTAAATCTCACCCAAAAATATTTACAAACACCTGAAATCACACTTGACATGGGTCTGATAAAAATGAAGGAACTGCAATTGTTTCTTGTCGAGGAAAGAAATACGCTCGTCACTAAGGCTATACAATTTGGCACGCACAAATGTAGAGAAATGGACATAGATATTGAGAGACGAGGCCGACGAAAAGTAAAAAAGAATCAACCTGGAGAAACATCTTCAGATGCCAGATTGACTTTGCAAGAAGAAGTTCGCAGATCTATGTTCGAGTGCTTGGATAGATTTAGTCAAGAATTGGCTACAAGACTCACTGCTATGGAAAACATTTCTAGCACCTTCCATATTGTACAACCAAAATTCCTGATAAAAGGCTCTGTAGAAAATGAACTTGAGCAGGCAGTGGAAAAGCTCAACCTAGTCTATGGTGATTTTGACAAGGAAAAATTATGCAAAGAAGTTTACAGATTGCGAAGACATGTAAGCGCAACTAATACTGCAACGGAGGAAGCTGCTTCATGGAGTGCTAAAAAAATGTTTGAATTTATTATTAGATGGGACTTTACCGAATCCCTACCCAACATATGTCTGATACTTCAGTATTTCCTAACAATAAGTGTATCAGTAGCGTCGTGCGAAAGAAGTTTTTCAAAACTTAAACTTATCAAAAACTATCTACGATCGACCATGACTGAAGAACGACTTACTAGCTTGGCTATTTTGTCGATTGAAAGAAAAGCAGCATCGGTTTTGGATTTTGATGACGTAATTAATAAATTTAGTGCATTAAAAGCTAGAAAACACGATTTGAAATGTTTGTAATTAATTTTAATTACTTGTAGTGTGGTTGCTTGTTTTTTATTTGTAAGGTGTAATGTTAAAAAATATTGATTAAAATTGTAGTTTCTATCTGCATTTGTTTAATTCAGTAAATCTGGAGGGCGGGCGCCAGGGGGCCCTAAAATTAAAGACCGCCCCGGGCCTCAAAAAGTCTTAGTCCGCCAGTGGCCTGTAATATCTGTTCTGTCTGATGTTAGTTGTCCTTGTCTTTGTGCGAGTTCCATGGCATCCCCGACACATCCTAGTGGGGGAGTTATGAGTTTATAGTTATTATATACGTTTATAGTTATGTACGTATTTAACTACAAAGGAACTTCAAAATTGTCTTCAGTTTTAGTACCTATACCCTAACAGTTTCCTGACCCTATAAGTCAAGCTAATATTTTCTTAAGCTCAATTCACACAGCAAAGGAGGCTGCGAAAGTTTGCGATTGCGACTGCCATCTGAAATCGTCAAAATTAAATACGAGTATAACAGTAAGTACCTATTAAGAATCGTACCTACCCATAGAATAAGGCTCAATTCATATCTAATTTGCAACTCGAATTAGCTAGTCTAATAATGGTTACGATGCATCACAAAATCAAAATCTTTCTATAAATGTTAGGTAAAATACTCGTATCAAGCATCAACCCGACGAGCGACGAGTCGACAACACATTAAAATCGCAAAGGGTGACGAATCAACATCGAGCTATGCTGCGCTGTACTGCGCTGTGCTATGTTTGGTCAACTCGCTCGTCTAATATTTTAATGAGGATACAAACAAACCATGCTGTGCTGCGCTGTGTGAGGCTACGCTCTGTTTAAAAACGCAGTAGTCTCGAGCGAGGCGCGCTACCCGCCGTGCTGAGCCACGCTGTGCCGAACTGTGCTGTGTTTTTTATGGATTTTTATGTGCTGATTACTTTTTTGGTGGACGGACAACGTAGTTCTAGTTTAGCTTAGCTTAGTTCAGTGAGTTTAGTTTTCATTTAGTTTAGCCGGCGGTGGACGTTCGGCTTTATACTGAGCTAAGCAAAGCGCAGCACAGCGCAGTACAGCGCAGCATAGCTCGATGTTGATTTGTCACCCTAAAGCCTGGGATCGATTGGCAAATGACCGGGATGACAAGAACAACAATATAAATTTATGCTCGGCAGTATATCAATGACTATGAATATCAACTTAAATATCACTGTGAATTGAACCTAACTAGTTATTATTAACTTTAATACCTCGCCACAACTTCCCAGTATAAACAGAATGGATGAAAAGGTAAACTTTACGCATTGCATGAAACAACGATACCGCCACCGAAAGTTGGCACTGGATAGTGGTGCCGTACATAAAATTGAATTTTACGACCTTGTACTCGATTAGTTCGGCCTCAATCTACCTATGTTACCTATTCTGGAAACACTAGGATTTCCTAGTTAAATAATAACTTAGAAACGGGAAATGTGACCTAAAGTTTTTATTGGTTTGCACGACTGTGGTTGTACTCGTATATTTATATAGGGTTATTCATAAAGGGTATGCTAAGAAAAGGGCTCATAGTGCTCATTATTATAAGCAACTTCTACAAGGGACCAACACGAAATTCGCGAAAAAAAAAACAGCTGTTCTATACATTTTGTCGAGTGTCATTGACATTTTTCTATGGAACAGCTTTTTCGCGAATTTCGGGTTGGTCCCATAGTAAAAGTTGTTCATAATGATGAGCACTTTGAGCCCTTTTCGTCTTAGTATACCCTTTATGAATAACCCTGTATACCATACAGAGTTATAAGGAAAGAGTATGCTAAGCCCAAAAGGGCAGATAATAGTACTCATCAAAATGAATAATTTTTATTCTATGGGCCAAATCTGAAATCGAGAACAAGAACATTATTTTTACAAAACAAAAAACAAAAACCAACTTCAAAAGACCGACTATTGAGTTATTCATCTATTTGTCGCGCACGTACTTAATGCAAATTTAAGACTTATATGGTTTTCTCATGGATACCATTATCAGAACTGGACTAAATTGAAATGGGACCAAATGGGAAGCGTCAGCTTTCTAATAAAAGAATCATCAAAATCGATTCACCCAGTCAAAAGTTATGAGGTAACAAACATTAAAAAAAAAACATATACAGACGAATTGATAACCTCCTCCTTTTTTGAAGTCGGTTAAAAATAAAACAGCTGTTCCATAGAAAAACGTCAATTAAACTCGACAAAATGGTCTAAGTAAACAAGGTGCGTTGTTTTAAAATTATATCATATTAATTGAAATATTATAAATATCTATAATTAAATAAGTATATATATAATTATGCAGCCTTTGATCCTCCCACTGCTGGGAGGTCTACCCTCGAAGGGTGATTAGGCCGTATTTCACCACGCTGGCCAAGTGCGGGTTGGTGGATTAAAAAAAAAAGAATGGGTTTCAGAAATGATTAAATCATTCCATATAATAATATATAACAGACCTTACCTGACTGATCTAACAACGCAAAGTAAAGTCCGCTAGTCCTAGAAACTATTTGGAAGATTATGTTCTCCGAATAATATAGGATTGTAAGCACCAAGTAATTTTTTTTTTGCAATATTCAACTCTTTAAGAAGTGAAAATGAAATTAAAAAAAAAAAAAACAAGATTAAAAATATTGCATGATTACAGCTACGTGGACGTCCACAATCCGGGGATTTCTTATTTCTCACTCTAAAGTTGTCTGGAAGACTCTTGGCGATAAGACCGCCTTTTGCGCCTTTCTTTACATATTTTACTATGTTTATGAATTCCTGTTTGTGGTGTCAATAAATTGTTTTCGTATTGCATAGTTGTACGTAGGCGAAGCCGTGAACAGAAACTATATAGGCCTCAACATCCAAACTACGCCAAATCTCGTGTGCAAACGAATTCCAAGAAGCAGTTTTCAAAGGGTAAACGTTACAATATGTGTAGGGAGGTCGATAGGCAATTTAGATTTGGCTCGGCTCTCAATTAATCGTAAAGGCGGAGGGCGGCCTAACGGATCTCGAAGAGGTTCAAGAGGTTCGAGGATGCTTGGCGCAGGCTCCGAACCTCTCGTGCCCATCTGCGGGAGTAATACGAAGATAACACTGCATCCTTTCCGAGCTGTGTTATGAACGAAAACTGTACCCTTTGGAGATTGTTTTTCCTTCATCACTGAAATATCAGCGGAAGGGCGGAGAGCGGCCGCATTCAAATTTGAATGTTGTTTGTATATTTATCTTAAAATTAATACAAAATATTGATGCGTTTGTGTATAATATTAATGTCACGGACTTCGTTCAGAAACTTACATTTTTGATGGTACACAGATTGTATGTAAATATTTGTTAATCTAAATTATAAGCCACATCCTTCAAATTTCACTCTAAATAGTTGAGCCGTTTCAGCATCAAGAAGCAATAAATACGCTCACCCCGACTTTTAGATTACCTAGTACAAAATAATATAAAACAAAATATGTATTTCAATTACTTCGAAGTATTTCAAAATAGCATTTTGATTAAACTTCTTAAAATTCAACGACTTATCGTTAATTTGTTTGAATAATATACTACAATGTAAGTAGGTATGTCATATACCCGAAGGGCAGCCGATCAAATGAAAATCTACAAGCAAACTCCAGTATTCTGTACCCAAAAGGCACCCCCGAGTCCCCAAAAAGTCTCCGAAAGCCACCCAAAACTTTGCACAGCGATTAAACGGGACGATTTCTTTCATACTCTTTCACCCTATGGACCTTTTAAGCAAACATATTGGTCCTTCTGCTCATAATTCTTCTTTTAATATAGGTATTTATAAGGGATTGCTTCGGAGCCGCAATCTGTATCCGACATCGGAATATTTTTTGACTTTATCCATAGCGTTACAGATCTACAAAGATCGTGTTGCGGCCCTCTCGAGCCGTTAGAACCTTTATTTCTATAGCCATAAAGCTGACACGACTGTTGTTGAAGTGAACGTGTAGTTTGTAAATCGTAACAGTCAGTAAGGATTGTAACATAACGCTTTATTTTATGAAAGAGATGACGCGTTGGATCTTCATTTTAAAGGCTTGATCGGTTTGAAAAATATATTGTTAATTTGTGAAGCTTTTGGTGCCTAAAAAGCGCTTACAAGAGCCAAAATTAGCTAAAAAAACCAATTTATCTGTTGACTCCTTCTGACTAAAGAGTACTCAGCCAAAATAAGCTAAAAAAAACATTTATCTGTTGACTCGTTTCTTTCTGTCAACAATTTTTATTACTAAAAAGAACTAAAATTCGACGGCAAAAATATAACCAAGAAATTGGAGTCAAAGACAAATCTAATGACATCTTGCAATCCAAAATCGGCTATGCCGTTTGGGCAGGGAGTCGGTTCCATAGAAATACACAATCTTCAAACTTACAGTCCCGGAACATTGCTTTCCTTTCGGGCAGTCGAAAAAAGCGAAATCGCAGGAAACTCGTACCATCGTTGATTTAAGGGTAGGTATATCTTCCTCGTAGCGACTTCTTTACCTATATTTCTGGCACGAAATGCGGAAAAAAAGCATAACGTATACGCACTTACGTGAAATAATATAATAACTACGATCTATATTTTTGCATGAAGTGCGTGATGTGTTAGTTTTGGTACAGGACTGTATTCGAGGGAAAAGGTTGGGGGCGACCAATTAATTCGACGAAATTTACTTTTTACAATGAACTCTTTATGGAAAAGTGAAAATCGTAATGGCTTTATGAATATATCTTTTTTCTAGTTATTTAAATTTTTGTAATATTTTGTATGTTAGTCTATAAAGTATTTGTTATGGGCCTAGTTGCCTAATACAAATAAATTATTATTTTAACATCAAAGGCTTAAATTCTGATACAGAATCATAGTAAAGCAATAAGGGAAAGGCAATAAAGTGGCTATTTCCGTTTTGAACTTTGACGTAACTGAATTGACTGCAGAGCGATATTCTGAAGAGCTTAATTTGGCTTAGCACTAGTTCGTACTCGAGATTTTATCACGGTTTTGATGCAAACAATTGCAATGAAAAAGTTAGACTAGATAGTATAACAATAAAACTTTTAAAACATTGTTCCTTACAAAGAATAAACATAATATTGGATTGGTTTTATAATGCATTTTTTTGTACTTTTCTACCTAACATGTACTTATTTAGGTTTTTCGTAGTGTGTACTTTTGTACTTAACTTAAAAAATAAATGTACCTACTTGCAAAATCTTTTGGCTATTCTAAAAAAATCTACTAAATAATAATATAATCTCTACTCAAAAGTCAACGTCAATTTGACATAAATTGAATGCTTGTACCCTAATCTCTTACACCCGCCTTAATCCGGGCCTGACGAGTGCGCTGCCACGGGAACTCACGCACGCCGCACGTAGGTGACGTGAGTACGTGCTTATCATAAATAACCTCCTTATAGTCTGGGAGACGCGGCCCTGAATTATTACTGAAAGATTTAAAACAAAACTGAGCCTTATTCATCGCACAAGCAAGTTTAATTACTACTATTTATTAATACTACTATTTCACAGACCTAATTTTTTTTTTCTTTCCTGGCATATTTTTAGGTTACAAGTTTTTTTAGGAATACAAGAATTATGAAAAAAGACAAAGACCTGCCCAATTCATTAATTTTCCTGGCTTATGGGCCGATGTAAAAAACATTTTTACAAAAAAGTAAAAGACAGTTCTACTTTTTGGTAAGTCTGTCAAATATAAAAAAGCCCTTTTTACATTAAATTTACATACGTAAACTACCTGATTTATTGAAGTTATTATTTGCCCCTTGTTTTCACTTTTGCCATATACAAAGCTTTATATTGCAACCACATTTAATAAACATTAGTAATGAAGTAAACCACTAGCTCTCAGTCTACTTTCGCACTCGCTACGCAGATGCCGAAACAATGTCGAGGATGGTGCACGAAAATAATAGAACTTCCTTTTAATAGAAAAACCCGTAAACAAAGTAATCACAAACATTTTCTGGTTAAAATTTCGTGGCTGTTTTTAGCGCGTCGACTTAGATATTAATCTTTAGCGTTAAAGATCGATTTTTTTGAACGATAAAATGGCTGAACGAACCTATTGCAATGAAATGTTTTCAAAGAATTAATTGTGCTTTTTAGAAATTGACATAGGATACTTTAATCAAAAAAAAGGTTGAAAAAAATAGGAAATGTGTGTAAAACCGCCAAGAAAACTAGTTCCAAACAAAAGCAATCTATTTATGCAGCGAAGCTTTTGAAAATCTTTCCACTTCCTATCAAAGCAGGCCGAAAACCTCGTGATCAAAACAGCGAGTAAAAGATAGCCCTCTGTCCTACAAAAACTATCATGAATTAGCGGTGAACCTTATTCCATACTCATAAGACCGCATTTCGCATGATTATTTGCTGAAATGTAGTTTTTCTTTTGCCCTGGTTTTTTCCTCGATTTCGGTTTGGCAGTCATTCGGAAGTGACACAATAGGGATTACGGCTACGGTGCTACGAGTCTCTACGATGCTACGAATTTGCTACGAGCTGTAGCGTTTTGTAGATGTTGCTACGAATTTGCTACGATTCGTAGCATTTCGTAGATGTTGCTGTGTATTTGCTACGATTCGTAGCATTTCGTAGATGTTGCTGTGTATTTGCTACGATTCGTAGCATTTCGAAGATCGTGGTACAGAAACATTAGCTTTGAATTTGAATAGTTACAAATTGAGTTTAGAAATATTAAGACAGGGTCAGACCGTAGCTACTTCGAGTTCTTTTTTTACGATATATGTATGTAGCTAAAATAATGAAACATAAATACATATACGTTCGTTTATAATGCTACTGAATTGAAGTATTCGTTTGCGTATTTCGATAAAAAAAAAAACAAAACAAACAAATAAACGAATATTGCTACGCCTAAATCAAATATTTTTTGGCATGTTTTTTGATGAAATCAACCAACTTAGTTTAGCTTTAGATATATTTGTTTGTTTGTTTAACGAAAATGCTAACAAATGTTTCGAAATGGACATCGTCTATGATTCGATTTAAACTCAAAGTTGAGCAAAATATTGATCGAGAAATTAAATAGAAATCACATAGTCACAATCCAGAGCAAACGACTAGTTAAACATTAATTCCACTAATGAAAACACAATTACTTTTATTACTGTTCCATCACTCTTACGTCTCGTCCTCAAGAAATTCACGATTAATCGACAAGGAAAAATGAGGAAACTTGCCAAGCCAGACGCCACTAAAAACCTCTGCCATCAAATAATGGTGTTTATTAACGATTTTTAATTGCAAATTCCTCTATTTAAAGCCTTAAGGGGGTTCCTAAGTGCGAAAGAGACGGAGCACGCGCGAAAACCTCGAGTTTCCAGCCAGTACGTCGCCAACGCGTGAACTCGACTCACGTGTGTCGCGTCCTGGAAAATAAAACGTGCATTCGAAATTCGAAACTAACGTGTGTTCTGAATCTGTAAAAAGTCGATAGTCATTAATTGTGTTTAAGTAATAGTGTAATTTTATTGTATTTATGTGGTTGTGACTTTAGATTGAGTGTAAAGTTAATGGTTTAAAGTTAATGTTTAATGGTTAATTAACGATTAAGTTACTAGTGACCTCGGCAGTGAAGGACACGAGTGTCAAATAAGTACTTATATATAAAGGTAAGTTTCGGTCTTTTGTCACAACTTACGTATTTAAGTCACAAACTGTCCATTGAATTACAAGCGCGGTTATGAAAATTGTGGGAACGAAAAAAATTTAGAAAATTCTAAGCTTTTATACATTTGTTTTTTTTTGGAAAAAAACTAATGCCATAAAATCTATCTAGTAAAAATGTAGAATATAACTTATCGGTACAAATATTTATTAGAGGCAGTATTACCGAGTAGTTTTAAAATGAGGTTCTTCAAAAAGGTTGTTAATCTTAAAAGGTCGGCAATGTATCCATTACTCTTCCGGCATTACAGGAATCCATAGACGAGTGATGATAATCGCTTACAATCAGGCGACCGCGACCGGTCTGATTGCTAAAGGCATACAAATAAATTGTTTTTCTGAGTAATTTAGTCGATGGACTTTGTGCTATTTCGATTTTTAATAAATCTTTACATTTTTTATTTTAGATTATAAAAAATACCCAAATGTAATTGTGGATAAATAAACCTTTTTGAACAAAGATACAATATAACAATACAATACAAAGCAATGGAAAACGGGCCAGCGTTTAATAAAACCGATTCAAACATAGAAAAGCGACTATTTCAGTAATCTGCTTATTAAAACTACAAGAACTGAAAGCTAAATTAAGCGCAATCATATCGACATAGAGTTTAAATTAGATTGTCCACATTTCCTAAATGTATTTAAATTCGTATCAAGTTAAACTTCGGATAATGATAATTTATCGTGAATTTAGTATTAGGATCAATTTCCATGCGTTAATAGATTTGTATGTGTTTGTGTGCCATATTAATAATCTTAATCAATTGAACTCATTCAGATGCTGTAAACTCACAAAAAAATCGGATAATTTATTGTAAATTCCGTCTTAGAGTCCATTTTTATGTGTAAATATAACACACACTCATGTGTTTTGTCGACCTGTTTGGCTCAGCGGTAGTGTATCCGCCTTAAAAGACAGAGGTCCCGGGTTAGATTCCCGGCCGGGCAGATGTTTGAATGATGGCTGCTCTGGGTCTGGGTGGTAGTTTTCCTTGTCTTTGTGTTCCATGGCATTCCGACACAGGGTATTCTGGTAGGGAGCTATGAGTTTGAAATATTTATTTTTATTTTTTTATTCTCACATTAGTAAACATAAAACATTTAAATTAATTCAGGTATCTGAAAGTCACAACCCATTTATTTCTACAAACTTGATTAAAAGATATCTAAATAACCTTTTCATCAAGATTCTAATACAAACAATGAGGGGAAACCTAAAAAGAATTTATTTACGTTGATACAAAAAAGTCGTTTAGCGAAATTCCTGGAAAAACTCGAGGTATTTTGAGAAAATATTTACATAATTGAGAGGTTTCACGGCAGCACCTTAAATTGATAATTTACATTGTTACTTGAGCGTTATTAATTCTTTAAATAACGATATAATTAAGCATATTTACTCTGATTCAGATTAATTTACGTGCCATCGGTATGATTTCTTCTTGTGTGATTTATAGTATTAAAAAGTTGCTCTATGTTACCTGATTATTCTTTTTTGTTAACAACAAACGATATTAAACAAAAGAAACACGCAGAATAAGGGGTGTTCAGTTGAGAGTGTAGTGTGTGTGGTCTATGGCATCGTAGCTTCCCAACGAATATCCAAACGTTTATAAATGTGTTATTTTCGCATGAAAGGTGATTCGACCGAAAGTGTTCTTGGCAATTATTCAAAATTTGCTTAACTGTTCGAAGTTGTATTCTATTTTCTAGGTACATATTTAAAATTTAGAATTGGATTACTTGTAAATACTAATTTCATAGCTACGTACGAGTATCATCTGTCCCGAGTTTAGAAAACTCTGTGTACGTAATATATTATAATTAATTTTACAAAAAAAAAAAAACAAAAACCGACTTCAAGAGATTGACTATTCAGTTATTCATCTATTTGTCGCGCACGTACCTAATGCAAATTTAAGACTTATATGGTTTTCTCATGGATACCAAATGGGAAGCGTCAGCTTTCTAATAAAAAAAGAATCATCAAAATCGATTCACCCAGTTAAAAGTTATGAGGTAAAAAAAAAAACATACAGTCGAATTAAGAACCTCCTCCTTTTTTGAAGTCGGTTAAAAATTCAACGAACTAAGTTAAACCTTGTTTGGTTAACACAATTTCTAATTTAGTTTTCAACACTAAATGCACAGTTGGTGGTTAGTGCCAGTTGCTAAATTAATGTACCAAACATTTTAATTTAGAATTTGAGATTACTTAAATAGTTGACCGAGCGAGTGAGGTATTTGAGTTTAGAAGAACAAATTGGCGTTTAGTAATAGAGTAATTTATTGGCCTTATAACAAACGGTTTGTATGTATGTGTGAAAGTTTGTTCGACGATACTTGAGTACGAATTTATTTTCATGCTATTTTGCAGGATAAGTAGTAGTTCAGTCCAATAATATTTATTCGATCGAAAATGAGCAAAATCAGTCGAGGGGTTGTAGAGATACAGGAGTCGCGAAGCTTATTTCGTCGCGAACGACAAATTATTACTATTGTTTTGGTCTTCTTTTGGCTCTTGATTTCTTTAGCGCTGACTCGAGATTCATAATTTTAATAATCTAGATTTTTAACACATTACACCTACTTACTACACCTACTCGCTATGCCTGAAATATTTGAAGATGTTTGAATGATGAATTTAAATATCTGCTCTGGGTCTGGGTGTTAGTTGTCCTTGTCTTTGTGTGTGTTCTATGGCATCCCCAATACAGGATTTATTAATAGTGGGGAGCTATGAGTGTGATACGTTATTTATTTATTTATTTTATTTTACACAAAGTCAAGCTAAAATCATAATAAGTTTCCACCAAACCGTAGACACAAGAGAAGTCAGTCGCCCACCGATTTTATGTAACATTTAATCCACCTACCAAGAAAGTGAATGACGGAGGCAAACACGAAATTAATCTTAATTTGTCTTGCTTATCTGAGTCTGATGGAATTACTGTGGGTTTTATCGCAAACTTCATTTATGAGACGCCACGGAAACGGTAGGATTTGTTATCGAGATATACTCGTGGTTTATGCTCTCTCCCATTTCGGATGGGATAAATGACCCACCCATACGACGATGACCTGTTTGGCTCACCGGTAGTATATCCGCATTATAAGCCAGAGATCTCGGGTTCGATTCCCGGCCGGGCAGATGTTTGAATGATGAATTCAAAATATCTGCTCTGGGTCTGGGTGTTAGTTGTCATTGTCTTTGTGTGTGTTCCATAGCAACCCCGACACAGGTTATCCTAGTGGAGAGCTATGAGTGTAAAACGTCATTTATTTATTTATACCACTAACAAAATGGTAAAGGACACATACTCTGCGTATCTGGGCGACAGAGTTTTGTTTGGAAAAGGAAGTACGCGTTTTTCTAGAGCTGAGACCTGACTTTTCAATTTTCGCTCTAAAAACAGCTGTATAGCAAAATTCGTCGAAATCGTTAAAACATTCAAGATTTAAAAAAACGAATCTACAAACATTGCTCGTTAATAAACAAATATCGTAGTTATAAAGGTATGTGTAGGTTTTTACATACCGAAATACTTTTTTTACAACGGAAAACTTTAGGTGATTTAGTTTTCATTATTTTATTATGTTCAGTTTTTTCATATAGACTAGATGGCGCCGCAATCTGTACACAATAACTGTCAAAGTTGACATTATCTTGTAGTAATTTCTGTCAAACTGACAAGCAATATTTACGGATTGCCACACCATCTAATTTATATTAAACATAATCTCAGCTGTCAAAAAGAAAATCACCTCATAAATTCAGCAATTTATATTAATTTCACTAAAAAGTTTCATTAAAATGTTTAACAAAATAAGCCAGAGACGCTCTGACATTTAACAACCAAGACACATACAAACAGTAATTAATATTGTCAGTCTGTACGTCACTTGATTGTCACAAGATACGAAGCGTATTTTACCTGATAATGCTGGTAATGCTGTCTGATAAATTGTTTGTACAAAATCCATTCATTTGAGATGCTTTTAAGAGAACGTTTATTTTAAAATTTGTTGTAAATACAACACAATGAAAATCTATGGCACCAAGATCAAAGTTCACTGGAATTTGACAAAACAATTAAAATAACCATCTGTGTTTGACAACTCAACAATGAACTGGTTTAATGAATAATCGCCATGATAGACTCGTATTTTTAGTGAACAGTGGCCTAAGAATTTTTTGTTTTGTAATTTTTTTAAATTAACAAAAGCAGTCCTTTCAAGCACTTTTAAATTTTAAATTTTCTGTAATCTTATTTGTTAAAGAATGACATGAACTTGAACGTAGGTATATAAAAACATTGTGCCTAACAATATGCTGAATGTACATTTTTTAAAACCAGATGTTATTGCATTTTCATCTGAGAAACAGATATCCCTACCAAATTTCAGCTTAACCGGACATCGGAAAGCGATTTAAAATTCAGTTGCAAGATTTGACTCACACAAACAAACTAAATACAGCGTAAGTTAAATAAAAGCTTGCTAAAATGTTAAAAGAAAAGGTACGAATTAAACTGGAAGTTTTTCAGTCTC
Organism: Alcis repandata; assembly: GCA_949125135.1. Classification (NCBI taxonomy): domain Eukaryota; kingdom Metazoa; phylum Arthropoda; class Insecta; order Lepidoptera; family Geometridae; genus Alcis; species Alcis repandata. The sequence goes on from OX421241.1 coordinate 7,174,224, forward strand.
GCAGCTCGTGACAACGACCATTTCAACATGATCGAAACGTTTAGAGAACTCGAAACGTTGAGAGATATTTCAAACACGGGAATCCTCACGTAAAATTTAGTCGTTTCCTGATGAAGACAACCGAATGTGATCGGAACTAGTCGAAATAAACGACTTAATTTTAAGTGAGTATTCCCGTTTTAATTATAACAAAATGTGTCAAAATCACGTTAGTTTCCATAGCAAGATATTTCAAAGTTAAATTATTTCTAAACTATCAAATTAAGATGCAATATATCTATAAACGATAGACAATGTCTAAGCTAATACTACGTAAAATATATTAAGCCGCAACATAACTCCGCATAATAATACGACAGTTAACAAACTTTCCCCTCCTCAAAATTTACCGCAGCTCTGACAGTTGCAAACTAAATCAAAATAAAGTTCTTATGTCTGTGAGTTCAAGCATTTCAGGCGAGCCACACACTCAGATGACAAAGATTAGCTGGAATATAGCTAGAATAGTTAAGAACAGTACGTAAGCTTTCGTAAGTACTTTTAGGACCGATATTGTAGGTATTTGTTAATTTTTCACTCCCAAAAACTTATCTTAAATGTTCTATTCTCAGCAGCAGCGGATGGAAAACTGCTGACGACAATAATGATGATGAAGGAAAATGTATTTGACATTGATAGCTTTTGTATTTATTTAAACTCGTTAAAAAATCTGTCGATGTTAGGCATCTGGCTAGGCTTCGTATAAACGCTTTGGGTATTGCGACGTGGGACAGAGTGCTAAGAAAGCTGAACAAAAATGTAGAGTTGTTTGAAATGAATTTGAATACCCAATTTGTGTTTCTTAAAACGACTAAATACGATTTTTTACTGGAAACAGGCAGAAAGCATCGCTTAACAGTTCGTTGATTGTATTAATCAGTTTCTGTAAAATTTTAAGCGAAAACTTGAGAATTCAGTTCAGATTTAACATTGAATTATCTACCTTATGCTAGGCTTATGTAAGGTTCAAATTGGTGTTCGATCAGGTGATTTATTTATTTATTTATATTAGATACCTGCCGCACTTACAGCAACGCCAAGGCGTGCGGCAGGTCAGATGTAGACAATTGTAACAAAAAAATTGAAAATTTAAATTACAAAAAAAAAAAAAAATAATAATAATAAAACATTGAAAAAAAAAAAATAATAATAATAATTGTACAATATAAAATTAAAATAGAATTAAAGAAATCAAAGTCGCAACAATATTAAAAGAAAAAAAATTAAATTAAATTAAATCATAAATTAAACATAACAAAATTAAAATAAAAAATGTCAAAATTAAATTCAAATACGAGATTGCCAACTTAAATAATTAATACAAACATTCACAAACACACAAAATTTTATAACAAAAATATCAACATCTGGTTGTTGAGCGAGCAGGGCGTTGAGCAGATAGATAGCCTGGGCCGTGGGAGCATACTGGGATGTGCGCGTGCGCGACCACGGAGCCGCCAGCAGGCGCCGCACGTGCGGCCTGATGTGCCAACCTCAATCACTGTCGAAGACTCCAGATTACATTAAATCGAGCTAGGAACAAACTAGCGCTCCGAAACCTTCAAACTTTGTTTTGTAGTGCTAACTGCTTCTATTGTTACATTGTACGAAATGTTGTGAAGATACAATTACAAACACACTGTCACGAATATGTTAGTGTTTACGAAACCGTTAATGAATTTTGAAGTGAACTATTTCAGCTATATGTCCAAATTCATTCTGTCTTTAGCGTCCGTTTTACACATAAATAAACATAAACAAATAATTGGCCGTAACATACTTACAGATACTCGTATTTAGACTAACGTTCATTTTTGAATAGCTCGCATCAATGATTTTCGGTTTTCGAATTCAATCCTATAGATATTTTGTTTCAAAGTCGAAAATGGCGATGCAAAATGCACGCATGAGTTATCCTGCTTTACCATAATTTCAAACCAAAGCTAACTAACTGATTTAGCTAACTAGCTAAATCAGCAAAAATCAACTCCAAGACAATCCGATATTTGATGAACAAAACTTTATCAGCGTGAAATCTGTCTAAAAAGCCCTTTATCCTTCAAAAGCAAATAAAGCCGCGGCCACGGGCGACTTTATTCGGAAAGCTCTGTTTGTCCCTTCCATTTTCAATCTTGTTTTGCTTCAAATCCAGCCAGTAATTCCGGATAAAAATGGGCTGTTATTCCGTCACAGTAGAATGGCTTAGGAACAAGCTACTGGGACTGGGACCCCATTCTTGAGCGTTCGAGATTATCTCGGTCACTCTTACTGTCATGACATTTCTAATTAGAGCCACAGTGACCGAGATAATATCTCACTTACCAAAATAAGGCTTCAAGGCTTTGATTAACAGATGCCTACGAAGTGGTATTGTTACTTTATTTTAAAATGTTACTACACAATTGAGGACAATTATGAATTAAAGTCGTCGTAACTACGCGTCGCGGTTTCACCCACTCGCCTGTATAAACCGACGTTATTATTTCTATAATAAAAGTAGCCTATATAAAAGTGCGAAACGACCATGGACTCGAATAAATAACAGTACCTACAAGTAATAGCACATTTTTTATGTCGATGGACGTGCATACTCTCAGGCGCGTCTCCTAAAGGAAAACTAATCAAATAAATATCACAAGCGAGTCACTAAAAGTCGCACTAGTAGAATGTTGCACGACACGACGCAACATGCTGACGCGTCACTAACTAGTTTGTGATTGGTGGCGCCGTGTACGGAAATTGCCTCTAAAATACTTTGCTGTGATTTTTTACTGATTTGTGTTCGGAAGTTTTTTGAGTTTCGGGGGAGAACCGGCTTACAGAAAATTGGTAAATATTGCAAGGTATTTCGTAGAGATATGAATGGAGTGCAACTGACTATACTCATAACTTCCGAGTTAAAACATAGACAAAAGACGGAGAGACAGACAGACACTGATGTCTCATCTTAAGGTTCCTTTTTATCATTTCGGTATGGAACCTTAAAAATCGAGGTGGGTAGAAGTCGGGTTACTCCCGCTACAGCGATATAACTATCATTATGGCAACTTTTGAACTTTAGGGAGTATTTTTTTAATTTTTTTTATGTGATTAAGTGACGAAACGAGCAAATCACTCGCCTGGTGTTAAACGTCACGTTTGCCCATAACCGGTCTGCGCAACCCAGAATTTTGAACTCGCAGAATTCAAGACCCTGCGCGGCACAGCACTGCGCTCGTCACCCTGAGATACAAGTTGATTAATCTCCCATTTGCCCTGTAATTTCACTGGAAACAATGCCCTTCCAACCGGAACACAGTAATGTTTGCACATTACTGCTTGGCGGCGGAATAACTGGCAAAGGTGTGGTACTTCCCCAGGCGGCCTCAGCAAAAGAGCCCTAATATGGATAAAGAGCGGGCTCTTTTTCCGCAACTAGGCCGGTAATCGGCCCTTTTTGCGTGAACTACATATTATGCAGGTTTCCTCACGATGTTTTTCCTTCACCGAAAAGCCAGTGGTATGTAAATTCATACATAAGTCCTAAAGAACTCATTGGTACGAGTTGGGGTTTGAACCCGCCACCTCAAGAATGCGAAGCGGCGGTTCTCCCACTGAGCTACCACGGCTCACGAGCCCTAATATGATATGAAGTTAAAAAATTCGTCGTTTACGTCGCCATTTTTCTGGAACACCCGATGCCGATTCGACGTGCGACGAAGAAGACGTTCATCGAATTGAAATCACGTCAAAAGAAAAGCTTAAGAAACCTTTTTATGCTATACCTTCTCTATTTAGGCATTTAAAGTATCTTCAGCAGCTTAACTATCGGATATCGGAACTGTCTAATTTAATTATTCGGGCCATGGCTCAGCGCGTCCCGGGCGTTGGAGCACCTAATTAATTATTTTTACTTCAGTAGGTACGCGGAGAGGTGTGTGGGTAATATTGTAGGGAAGAGGCGGGGTTTGGTTGACAGGCTATTAAGCAGATAAACTCAACTTACCTGATTTTAAATGATGTTGTGGTAGAAGATTGACATGTCTAGCCTCGAATGGAAAGATATTGGATTAGGGAAGCCAAAAGACATGTTTGATTTAAAATATTGCCTATTTTTTTAAAGAAATTTTAAAATAAAATAAAGTTTGGCCACAACAGAGTTGATAATTTTCAAACGGCTATAAAACGGATTTTTGTTAATCATAGCTTTCGATCATGTAACTTTAAACAAGAAAACTAAATCAAACCCGGTTCAGCCGCCTGGGAAATACAATGTGGCCATCTAAATGGATTTTTTTTTCATGTCAATCGATGCGACACACATACAATATTACGTTAAACTTTTAGCACCCCTGTTTAAAATACTATACAAATTATTTACCATCCCGACCGCAATTTCATTTTAACAACACTTTCAAAAGTTTAAATGCGCTTGTAGACCCTCTGAATCCCTGTATTACATGAGAGGTTAATAAAAATATCATGTACAACTTTGCTTCCGCCGTTTTGCAATAGGTGGCTGTAGCGGTTAATAAATACATTAAATTAAATTAAAAACACGGTAAATTTCCATTCGTCCAAATCACCTTGAGCTGAACTTGTAGCCCAGCGCATGGCGTCATCACGCCTGACACAATTACTGTCTTCTTAGACACCCCAAATGTAATTTAATCTTGCTCTAACACTCCGACTTAACGTATTAAACTCTTATCTATCAGATACAATTACAAAACAGATCGAAGTTGTTGTTTACACAATCTTAATGAGTTTTCTCAACTAAACAATGTGAAGCCGAAACGATTTCGCTTATTTGGGATTGCTCTAAGTGGCTGTGAGCGTGATTTTGGATGAATCTGGCAGATTGTTTTTTCTAGAACATTCTGGGGGAATGGCTTACAATGTAGCTAATTAGCTATATTTGATGCTTTGATATTTGAGACTGTTTGCTTATGATCAAAGAAGAAAGAAACAAGTAATTGATTAGCTTTAGGCTTGTAGATTGATTGTAGACAAACGAAAATTGCTGTCTTCAAAGGTAGTGATTAATAGAATAGGTATATTGGCTTCAATGTTCTTTAGAACTTATAATTCAGATTCAGAAATATTTAATGAACAACTGATACATTGTTATTTATACTCGTAAGCTAGATGTTAGTGCATTAATTGAAATTATCAAGTTAAACACATCGGGCATTCAATATATACACAGTCAAATAGTTTTAGTAGTTTTTGAAATAACAATAATCAACAATTTCCAATTCAATTTTTAATTCTATGCATAATACCTATGTCAAATAATTGTAATTAAATGTCAGTAGTCTTTAATTAAGATAATATCATGTCAAATCTTCATCAAATGTCAAATTTGGAATTCATCTATGAATTTTCATACCACTGGCTTTTTGGTGAAGGAAAACATCGTGAGAAATCTGCATACGTCCGGAGAAGAAATTAATTGGCGTATGTGAATCCACTAAACCGCACTTGGCCAGCGTAGCGTAGTGAAGTCAGCGGTCTAATCATCGTACAAAGACCTGGGGTTTTAGCAGTGGTATGATTACAGTAGGTTGAGTTTAATTTCATAAATTGTATTCGTACTATTTTCAGTGGAGCGGACTAAATAGATATTTGTCAACTGGTTGTATGGTCTTAGAATATTATAGGTAGGTAAGGTATGTATCTATATGGCAGAGGTGAAAGTCCCAAAGTAAGCGCCTGTTCGAATCTCAGAAAAAGGGCGGTTTTTTCGTTCAATTTACCCGAGTACTGAACGTGACATTTAGAAAAATGAATCCACAGTTGAAGAGATGCAAGGAAGTCTGCCTTAGTCCATTTATCTTGTGGCGGCCTAAGCGAAGTGTGGGCCTGAGTCCCTGAGTGTTCTCAAAGGGCTTAGGAAAACTTCGTGTGAAAGCTATTCTTTTTACCTAAGATTGAGTATGAAAATAAACAAATTGATGTCTATAAAAAGCTCTGAAGAATAATGAAGCAAAAATTTTCATTTCTAATTTTCTTGTTACAAATTGTGCTGAGAAAATTGGGATTTTGCGGTAATAATGTATTATTCATTCTCGTAGACAGTTTTTGATTGCGTTAAGCTAGTTTAAAAAAAATAATTTAAATATATATGTATATAAAAAAATGATTGATAAAGAAATATCAGCACAAAGATGATAAAGTTTGAGATTTGCTATGAGCTTTAATGGTTTGTAAATGAATGAAATCTATATATAATATGACCTGTGGGTTTTTTTTATCGAAAACTTTTTAAAACCATCGAAAATAATACAAACATAAAAATTAATAAAATTAACTTCAAGGTTTGGAATGCTAATAAAATTTGTTCGTATTATTCAAGACCATTAAATATACTTGTTAATAGATGCTGATAGCTTCTATAATTAATTACGCTAGAAGATAAAAATTTATTACTTGGTGTCATAACTTTAATTAAGATCTTTATTCTGATTCTAAAAAATATGGTATTAGAATGTACCTAAACTATCTAGAAACAGCTAAGCAGTAAATTGGAAAGCGATTACCTGGCAGACCTTCGGCCCACTCTGAGTCGACTGAATCGCGTTGACTTTGATCTCGCTCAATCAAATGAAGAAAAAGAGAGACGGACACTAACGCGATCCAGTTGAGGCCCGCGCTAAGAGTTCACAGTATGGCCCCTGGTCAGATGATGGTCGGACCGAAAAAGATGGCGCGCTGAAGAAGAGATCTATAGGTACGAGAGCAATGGAAGGCAAATGGTTAAAGATGGATGATATTACAACATAGTATTCATGATTTACTCGATTTATGTTTAAGTTTACTTAGTTTATTCTTAAGTTTGGCGCAAAAACGTTTTGGTCTTAAGACTGTAAGATTTGATGTAAATTGAATAAATAAATAAAGAAACTGGAGATTAACGATTTTTTTTGATCCATTTTTCTGTTTAATCATTGATGTATACCTATATATTCTTTCGTGAGCATAAGACAAATGAACATTTAAAATGGCGCCGACTCTATGCCATAGCGTACCTACTTGATTCATACTGTACAGTGTACACCGTCGTGAATTCAGTTGTTGACGACTCGCGGTAACACACTGACGGACTTTACCGCACATATAAAAAAATGTACGTTACACAATTTACACATGTATAATTGTATGATTACTCAGTTAGTAGTCATTTGAACATAATTAAAGCACCAATATACAACTACCAAACATATAGGACGCAAAGTTCGGATCACCATCTCCAAATATTTACCTCCATATGGTTTCTCCATTTCGTTTCTTATAATCCAACAAAGCACAAACTGTTTCATAGAAGTCGCTACCTTCCAACTTCTTATAAAATACCCTAATTTATTCACAAAGTACATCTCCGATACCGATTCACAAAGAACTAAATAAAATTCACGGAAAGGGAAGAAACGGGAATAACAATAAGCATAACAGATCTAGGTTCTGTATACTGAATTAAAAACACATCTGTATGAAAATTGTATTGAAACTCGCTTCCTAAAGGAAGTTCTACACTCTCAGTTCATAACAGACGAAAATTTCTTGGATCCTATATGTTTCAATTTGGCGCACAATGGGTCTCAGAGGTCAAATTTATCTTACATAAGAACTAGCGCAATGCCTAAGATTTCCTAGTTTGGAAAAGCTGAGATAAATATATTTGTACAGTCCGCTGGCGCAACGACCTGAAGTAGGCCCTGCCTTCTGACGCAAGAGACCGTTATTGGTTTCAGTCTCGCGATACGAATATCTTCTAAATTACAAACACACTTGCTTTATTGATTTCAGTTTTTTCGATGGATTTCTGATTCTCTCTGATCTCTGATTGTTACGATGCTTCTCCTTAGTAATCCATAAGAGACAAGTTTATAAGCTTGTCCCACAACAAATACATCTCCATGAGACAATGGTGAAATTAAGAATATTTTAATAATGATTTCTCCACCATTTAGGTACAGGGTTATAAGGGAAGGGTATGCTAAGCCAAAAAGGGCTCATTATCGTTACGAACTTATACTATCGGACCAACCCGGAATTCCCGAAAAAAATTAGCTGTTCCATAAATTTTGTCGAGTGTCATTGACATTTTTTTTGGAACAGTTGATTTTTTTCGCGAATTCCGTGTTGGTCCTATCGTAAAAGTTGTATGATGAGTTACTATGAGCCTTTTCCGGCTTTTCTTTATAACTTTGTACTTGCAGTCGAAGTATTAGACTCAAAACAAAATCAATAAGCACTACAACTATATTTTTTAGCTCAATAATGTCCTAACTTTTCTTAATTTTAAACGGAATTTTCAGCGAGAAAACGAGCGTTCAAAGTTCTCGTACTAGGCAAGTCTCATCTTGGCAAATGTGTAGCCGGCTTAATACACTGAAACTTTGTATGCTTTTAGTACAACAGTTGTACATTTAACTTCGCTCCAGTTTCTGAGTTTCAGACGTGAAGAGTGTAATTGGAACGCTTTGATGTGTTCAGTTCTTTCCGTTTGGAACATAACAATATTGCCTACTTTTTAACTTCTGTCAAGCCTTTACTATGCGATATAAATACAACCTAAACGAACTACGAGTAGGTACCTAACCTATTTATTATATTTCGACTTCATTCGATGCGATTTTTCTTTCTTTCTGGTATTTACATACTGTAGATGAGTCCCAAGCTTCGGCTTCACACACAAATATACCTATTTCAGAGTATCTAAGTAGAAAACTGAAAAATCGAAATGGCAACACTAAGGTTGCGTCTCACTCGGCAGTACTTTATTCTGTACAGTCCTACAGAGACCGTTAATTTTTCCGGGATAAAAGTAACCTATGTTTTAATCCAGGGTAGCTACTGTCACTTGGGTCGTTGTAATACAACACGTTTGGTTTTCGGATAGGCGATCATGTGTGTAGGTACAACTGAGTACTACCGTAGATCAGACGACACGTGACATTGGAGGCCACAGTGGTTTGTCCTATAATAACAACCACCAAACCATGCCAGATCTTCAACTGGCTTGAAAACTTGACACTAGGGCCAGTAACTTGGTCAATGCGAACTTACTTATCAACAGGCGGCATTTGAAGGATCGTCCATTAATTACGTGAGGCTCGATACGATATTTTTTTTATTTTGTTTAAGAGAATTAGTCCCAAAGAAAAATACACGTGATATTCGTGGGGGGAGGAGGGGGGGGGGGGGTAATTTATAACCTCACCATGTTTTACCACGGGGAAGGGGTTGAAAAAGTTGCAATAAACATCAACAACCCCTGATCATGCGTCCCATCAACTAGGCGTTTTAAACGATATTTTAGAAGTTTGTCTTATTTTCAAAGTTACCCTTAGGCTTCTAGTTATTGGTTCAATCTCGAAATGATGACAATCGGTCTCGAAAAGAGAAAGCAGAAAATCGTCAGCAAAACTCGTAACAGTACACGAGTTCGCGCTATAAAATTAGTTGCAAAGAAAAATAATGTATTAGGCCTTTGGTTAGCTCAAATAAAATGAAAGAAGAACAATAAAACCAAACCTAATAAAATAATATAGAAGAAACGATAACAATTCATTACGAACTCGACTTCTTCTCATTCCGGCAAAACAAACCTTGTGAAGAAGGCAAACACACTCAGGCCTGTATCTACACATACACGGTATCGCTACACTGTGGCATGTTAACAATATAATTTTATGGTACAAAATCTCTGTGTAGATCACAGTTTAGTCTGTAAACAGTAGCTTAGGTTGGGTGGCTTTATTTTTGCAGTTCTTTGCCTCCGAATACTTAACAGTGCAAGTCAATAGTTGAGTTTTTTTATTTATTAATCTAATAAAATATGCCTAATTACTTTATACTTCAGAGCTCTCATTAAAAATATTTACTAAGGTTTTTGATATTTATGTAGAAAAAAAATAAAAAATAAAATAAATAAAAATATGTTATAATATATTTTTTTGACAATTCGAATGTTTATTTACATATATTTACATCTTAAATTTAAAATAAGCTAAAATAAAAAACTAAAATAACTAGAACAAAGAAATTTACAAACATTATAAATCAAATAAAATTTTGGAAATATTTATTAGAAATTGTTTTGAAATGAATCGCAGCCTTAATTCTTATTCAAATACAGTGTAAAGGCAAAAAAGTATACAATTTTTTCCTGTTGAAATGTTTTGAAATGAGCGAGCGAGATAGCGGCGCGTCATCGTCTGCGTCTTAACTAGTTGTTGATAGAAAGTCGTTCTCTGTCTCCACTTACTTCGCGTCAACACAGTGCAAATATTGCGGTTCGCGTATTGTAAATACGGCTATAATACTCGTACTGCTGAGTATTGCCATTGCGTAACATACGATACCAACCCTTTTCTATTTAGCAGGAACGGCTAAATGTTGCTAGAGTCAGCAAAATCCTGCTTGTTTTTTGTTAGTGGATAAATATTGACTTAAAAGATTTTATTGGGTCGAATTGGGTAACGTGTGCCGTGGATTTTAATGGTGTTTGTCTTCGATTTACATTGAGGTCGGTTTACTTTAGTTTCTGTGTGCGCGTTTTTTGCTGACGTGAGTAAGGTTTTTGCGAAATCGGTCAGTAATAAATAATAGAGGGGTGTGATTGGTCGGTAGCGTCGACTAGGTTTGATACTATCGATTTGATTTTTTAGGTTATAGGTTTAGTGATAAAGGTCATCTTTGTACTTTCGAAAGTTGCTGGGTTTTATGTTTAAAAGGTGTAGTTTAAAAGTTAAAATAAAGGTGTATTGTTCTATTGTGTCTTGGTATTAATCTGGCAATAATTTTTACTACCTACATTCAGGTTTTCTCGCTATACTATATTACAGAAACGTGCTAATGTTAACGATGAAGGCTAGACTGGTGAGGCGCATGCTATACTTACTGATAGTTATAAATCCAGTAGGTACAACTAAGTAAACTAAAAATTTCATAAATTAAGTAATCAAAAATAATTATTACCTAATAGTAATGGGAAAATACAAGAAATAAAGTAGATGTGCAAATTTTTGTCGAATAAATTTAACTTAAAGTACTGGGCAGAAGCTCCAAATTTCCATAATATTCAATGCTGGTCTCAAGTGCGCAAAAACCGTTAGCTCTATTCGCCACCTGCACATTCCTCATAGAGAGCAGAAATGTCACGGTTGAAATGGCACTAAAGGCACGTGCAGTTTAGAATCGAATGAATCGATTCGACAAACAAAATCTCTTGAGCGTACTAATCTCATACTGTGAAAGATAAAAAAACAAGTTGGTGTGCTATTTTTTGTCAAATAAATTTAATTGAAACTACTAGGCAGAAGCTCTTGATTTCCATAATATTAAATGCTGGTCTCAAGTGCGCGAAAATCGTTAGCTCTATTCGCCACCTGCTCATAGAGAGCAGAAATGGCACGGTTGAAATGGCACTAAAGGCAGCGCAGAGACACGCGCGGTTTATCGAATGAATCGATTCGATTCGGCAAACAAAATCCCTTGGGCGTACTAATCTCATACCGTCTCAAAGTGAAATAGATTGTTTTAATAACAAATATTTGGAATACATGTAGAAATGCAGGACAGAGTTACGCGAATAGCAGTTCATAATGGTATGGGAACTTATGAAACTGAATAGAAATACATAAAGATTCAAAACGACCGCTACTAAATCAAATAGTTACAAAAATATGATAAATAAATAAGTTACAATATTAATATTATTTTCTCTATAAATAAAGATCATAACCGATTGATTAGAAAATCTGTTCTTTTGAGCATTTGAAATCAAATTCAGATATGGGAATCAGGCCTAGTATTTTTTTTAGTAATTAAGGACTTCATTGTATTTACCATAGCGTCAAATCGATTTTAAACGACAGAACTCGAATGAAACAATTCGATAGGTATAACTACTCGAAAAACGGCATAGGTCACAAATTCACCAGAATCATTTTTATTGCACCCAATCACGGCCATTAAGTCCAATAAACAATTCGGAGAACATAAAACGGACCAAAAATCAGCCAACTGATATCGGAACGGCTCTTACGCAACTCAATACAAAGTACCATAGTCCATAGTAGTCACGTATGGCAGAATTCAGGACAGATGAATGACATCGGTGAGCAAACACTACCTGCCAGGCCACTCTTGCTAACCCCCAAAGGGGCCAGACGCGACCAATCCTATGGAAATCGGACCGCTGAATTAGGAAACCCCAAAAAGCTCGGATCAAGCATCACTACGTTATTTGCCAAAAAGTGATCGACGTCACTTCAATCGAACTAGTGATAGGATAGCAAGCGGGATTGCGGGAATCGATATAAGCAAACCTATATCGGGAGTTTTAAGGGTTCCGTACCAACAAACGTAGTATTTCAGTTAAAAGAGGGTTTCTTTTGACTATGTTTGTACGTTAAAATGTTCTGTTGTGATTCCGTTATTTGTCTGTAGATCACAATGAATTGTTTTTTTGCTATCAAACAACATATATACTCGTACATATAATTGGTTCGAAAATATAAATATCATCTACATTATTAAATAACGAAAAAAAAGCAAAATATGAACTATCATAATAATGTTAACATTATATTACAAACAATACCAACATGTGTAGATAAAATGTCATTAATCACCAGCTATCCAAGTATTGCCCTACCTAATAATACTTTACCAATACTGTACAAATTTTCCTCATATTTGAAAAACATAAGAAATTCTCCAAACACACTCGTTCAATTTCAAACCGTGAGTTTACATATTTCATAATTTTAATGCAACCACTCCAAGAATTTACTAAGTAAGAATGAAAGCGCTTACGTAGCAGTAAGCCAAGTGACTGCAAAGTTGAGGTACTTAGCCAAACTAAATAACTTCACATACTCGGTTCCAAGACTGCGCTGTAGTATGATAGAGCACGAAATAAGTAACTTTTAAACAACGGCGTTGAGTAATTTTCTTAAAACGTTTCATGAAGAAGTTTGTTGGAATTGGGCAAGAATGCATCATTGTGTCAATATAAAAGTATTCTTAAGGCTGCCGAGCGTAAGTCGAAAATCAATTAACTGATACGTGGTGTATTGTAAGTTAATCCCTTCATGCAGGGTTATAAAGAAAGGATAAGGCTAAGCCGAAAACAGGTCATAGACTTATCATTATGGACAACTTTTACTAGGAGAGCAAGCCGAAATTCGCAAAAAAAAAACATTTTTTCTATAGAAAAATGTCTCGTCTCTCGACAAAATGTATGGAACAGCTGTTTTTTTTTCGATTCACGGGTTGGTCCCATCCCATAGTTAAAGTTGTTTATAATAATGAATAGGTAATATCAGTCATTTTCGGCTTAGCATACGCTTTCCTTAAAACCCTGTATAAGTGTGAAAGTATGGAAAATGAACAGTGGGGCTAGCACAACTTTGACGTAAAAATACGTAGCGAGTTTTCGATAGAAAAGTGTACGCAATTTACGACTGTCAAGTATGCTCCTGACGGGTGTAAATGGTGTACACTTTTCTATCGAATACTCGCTACGTATTTTTACGTCAAAGTAGTGCTAGGCCCACAGGGTTCAAGTTGCAATGGACAGTGTGTCAGTTTACTATTTTTTGGTTTACTAATAAGGCCTATAAATAGAAACTTAGCGATAAATCATCATCACACTATGACACGACAAATTAGTTTTACTTACTATTTATTTTTATTGTTTATTCTTACATCAAACAAAGCATGATAACGTTCAAAAAAAGTATCTAGATTACAGAAAATTCGAAATAACTAAAAAACTCAAAGGTAAAAAAAACTATGAGGATAACTTATCTAAGCATGGAAAAGTACTCAAGAGATTTTCTTTTTGTTGTTTATCTAGCTTTGACTCAAATAGTCTACGAGTAAGTATAAAAGTCAAAGTGCTCAGATTTCCTTTGGCTTCTGTCTATTGTTAGGTTACTTGTAAAGTTGTGACACAACTCATGGGTACGCTGTACCCAGTTTGAAGTAGGTAAATACGATTTTGGCCCAGTTTTTGGCCACATCTACTTTGGCCCTGTTCGTTTTGGGATCAAAAACAGGTAAAAACACTACTTTTGCTCAAAACCGTTGCGTCAAAAAACCATGCGAACCCGCAAACGGTTTTGTCAGTTTTAACTGATTTTTTTTTGCCACCGATTCCAAAACGAACACTAAAGTAGCACCAATAAATAAATTCTATTATTACAATGAGAAGTATGTAATCTCGTATAGGCCGAGTGGCTGGCTCTATTATCAGAGTTTTAGACTTCCTCAAACGGTCACCCATCCGAAAACTGGCCGTGTCGTCCGTTGCTTAACTTCAGTGATTTACGAACACATAGTCGAGACACGCTACGCACGCTACAATAAATATCAATTATGACCATTGACGTTTATTACGATTACAATCTTTACAGACCATAACTAACGGTAGGTAAAGCTGCTCCAGTAAATATTTGTGTTGCCATCGTTAATTATAAAAGCCTCGCTCTCCTGGGTCAGTTCCGTTTGTTTGCATAGTTACAAGGTTTTCTACACATTCCTCTGGCGCAATGCAAATTGTACCCTTCTCACGAAACCAAGAAACGTAGGAAAGAAGTGTGAACGTCCCCTGGAATTCTATTTACTTTGCACGATGCTGGTCGCTTGGACGTACCTACAATGTAACGTGTTGGTAGAGGTGACATGAATTATTTTAGCCGGATGGTGGTTCACGTACCTAATCTAACGATGTTATAAAAAATAATAATTTAGCCGGATGACGTTTCATGTACCTATGTTGTTGGTGTTTAAAAAAATAAAAAACCAATTTCCACCGGAATCAGTAGGTGTAATAAATAAGAATCTGTAGAATTTAATAAATTGAGGCGATCTCTATTTATTTCAGGCGACGTGCCAAAACCGCTGGCCTCTTTGTATTATTTGATAGCGAAGGTGAAATATTTCCGAAGAGAAAACACTACAAAAATACTAGTTACTGTAATATTGATGTTGGCTGCTGAAGAGACTAAGGAAATATTAAAAGCCACTGAAACATTGCAAATAATACCATTGTTATGAAAACATTATCTTATAACGGTAAAAAAATTGCCTAAGCTTAACCCAGCACAGTCTTGTACTATAATCAATCGCAAAGTCAATAGTAGAGTTGGCCTACACGAACTTGCCTTACATTTTATTTTTTATTTTTTTATGTAGTTAGGTGACGAGACGAGCAAATCGCTCGCCTGATGTTAAACGTCACGTTTGCCCATAACAGGTCTGCGTCACCCAGAATTTTGAACTCGCAGAATTCAAGACCCTGCGCGGCACAGCACTGCGCTCATTACCCTGAGATATAAGTTGTTTAATCTAACAGTTTGCCCTGTAAATTCACTGGAAACAATGCCCTTCCAACCGGAACACAGTAATGTTTGTACATTACTGCTTGGCGGTGGAATAACTGGCAAAGGTGTGGTACTTCCCCAGGCGAGCTCTGCAAAAGAGCCCTACCACTACACTACACTACATTTATCAGACTGCCAGTTATCCTACTTTCCATTGTCACTTTCCAGTTAATTTTTTTCAAATTTTTGTCCGGACTTACTTTTCTATCCCTAATAGGTACACTCGGGGACTCTAGTACCTACTCTCTAACTTTTTCCCTCCGTCTGCCCGAGGCATTAGATCCCCGATACTTTACTTTAAAAGAAAGAATCCAGCGGATTCGTACGGACTTGGCTGGTTGAAACTTTATCAGACACGTTGGTTTTATTGTTTTCCCAGTTTTACAGAAGTCAAGCTTTTCGAGGACATGAAAACTTAGATATTTAGGAATAACAGTGGTAGCTGGATTTCTTAGTTCATATGAAAGAGTATGTATGTATCTTATAAAAAGGACATTAACAACATTTTGTTGTGTTGTTTCGTTTTTATCGTCTTGCCAGTGTTTGTCTGTAGTTTGTTAGCAGTAGAATGATGATGTGTTGGCTTCCAAATGATAGAAGTAGCCCAATTGACGCGTCATTACAAATAGACGATTATATAAATGTTATACTTACTTACTTATTATTAACTTACTTGCGCAGCGACCCAAAATGTGTCTTGGCCTCTGACACCAGAAAACCATTGATCTTGGTTTTAAACCTCATCAGTTTTAAGTAATCTGCTTAAATTGGTTTAATAATCTTAAATTACTCACATCGTACCTAACAATAATGTTTTTCGCCACCCGAAATGTTTTCCTATCCCAGCAATTAGGTCCAAAGCCGTGATATAAGGCCGTCATAATCTGTTTGACCTTCCGAATAGCTGACACCTAACCAATTAATATAAAATCGATAGCAACTTGTCACGTAACAGGCCAACAAAGAACCATGTAACTCAGGGCAAAGTGTGTCAGTAGCTAATCTTTTACTATTCATACTGTTTTATTTTAATAGTTACATTTTGTATGTTGCGAGAATTCAGGACCTTTTTACTATGGAGACTAACGGTTTTGACACTTTTTGTTATAATTGACACGGGAATACTCACGTAAAAGGACACCAAATGTGATCGAAACTAGTCGTAGTAAACGACTTAATTACGTGAGTATTCCCGTGTTAGTTATAACAAAACAATTGTGGACATTGTCAGAAAACAGGGTCATTTCATGGTGAGTTTTATTATAGAGCACAGGGTTTTAGTTTTAGGTCGCCTGGAGGCTTTTGACGTTTATTATCATAGAACAAACAACCAGGACCTACAATTTAACATGTCATCCGAATAGTTACTGTAGGCGTTGCTAATAACGGGCACCCATCCGTATAGGTACTGCCCGTGTCGTCCGTCGTATAAAATTCACTGAAACTTGACACGGCGATTCAATTTTTAATTAACTTTATTGGTCAGCAATGAATAGTTCAAATAACCATGTAAATTTTTTATTAACATGCACATTTATAATTATTTAACAATATTTTCAAGCTTTTATTTAGCTTATCCTGTTTGTTGTAGTTTTGGGTTTTTGGAACTAAATTAGGATACCCGATGTCCGATACAGTTAAGTAAGTCGTAAGTACTTACCTGTTTAACTACTACACTACTACTAATTGTTGTTTGTGTTACTACGGTTTAAAAGTTTGTTTTAAAATGGTTTTTTAAAACTACTTGATAGTAAAAATGTCAGCAAGAGATCGTTTAATAAATCACCATGTAAAAAATTACTTCAAAATAAGCCTTCCTAACACGTTCTGGCGACAAGCACGCAAAGCCTGACACGTACAATATAGGGGCAAAAAGGAAATCGTAAGAGAATCGGTGTTCGTCAGTGGTAAGCCCCCGGAGAGCGATACCATCCTTGCTGATAAGAGAATTAAATTATTGGGGCGGGGAGCAATTACGAGTCAAGCACCTTTGGCTCAGAGGGGTGATGTGAGGTATCAAAGTGTCGGTGAATTCGAGATTGAGTCGTGTTTTTATCGATATTTTTAGGGAACGTATCAATAGAGATGGGTATCTTAATTGGAGTGCCGGTTCAGAATTGGCTGTTTGAGACAATTCGACGGTTCGAGAACCTTTTTATTTGAAGGAGGTTATGTATATTGTTTACGTGTGAATCTTGGATCTTTTGTTCTGGGTCGATTGTTGGTTTAGTAACCTTTCGAAAGCATTAATCATGATTTATTATAAAATACAACGATCACTAGTAAAGGCAGGAAGGCAGTTCCTCGGCTACCTGGCTTAAACGCAAGTTCACCATAATCCTGGATCCGTCACTGAGAAGATCCATAATACATATATTTCTTCAATGTAATGATTTATTTGAGTTCAACAATGTTACTTAAGATTTGTATAAATTAACTCAATGCCTAATAATATGAAATTCGTTTTTTAATTAAAAAATGTTTTGACTTTTCTTTAAAACTTCACAGTTAATCTTGCAACGGGATATTAAAACATTTACTCATTGGCTGAAGACACTTAATCATTAGTGGAATCTTTTTTCAAATTATTCGAGGTCGGATTTAAAAGAGCTTTGTAGTGTAGGAGCTAGTGGTAACTTATAAAGAAGATTTTGAAAGCAACATATTGAGAATTTTTGAGATAGACACAGTAGATCTTTAGAAGTAAATAGATGGTGTTTTTTATTCGGTATTTGACATTTTCAACTGATTTGGTTAACAAACTAATTCATCTGCATGAAAAAAGTTATTGTACTCTGTATTCTTGCTTTCTAATAGGCAATATAACATATTTGTCAATCGCAAGCCTTTTGTTCATAAATTAACTTCTTCTGCGATTGCTTTGCAAACAAAAAAGTTAGAGAGTTTAGGGAGAGTTAGTTTCTTTCTTCATTCGTCTTTCATTTACAATTTACAGAAAACATGTGTGAGACTCGTCTTTTAATTTTTTTTAAAAGCCATATGTATGAACTATGGAAGCTAACGTGGTTTTGACGTATTTTGTTATAAGTAATAAAAAAAATGAATTGATTGATTGAATTGGTGAATTGATTGTAATTTTCGAAGTAAACGACCAAATTTTGTTAATTATACCCCGTGTTAATTATTTATCACAACATCTCAATGAAATTGACACGCCACTCTTTGCCTACAGAACGGATTAATTTAATGAATGAACTTGGAAGTTTACTTCTACTTGGAGAATGGAACGCCAGAGAAGTTTGCAACTAGCTGAGTGAGCTCGATTATACTTGCACTGGCTGCATCCTGCGGTTTCACTTGATTACCCATCAGAACAGATACTTCCAAAACATACAATCTGTCAAATTATTTATTAATCAATTCAATTCAATATATTTTTTCGGAGCATTGGTTGATTTTAACACTTGATTACGTAAAATACACACTCTTAATTTTAACTGTGTGTTAATTTATGTATTTACCTATATAATAATAATAAAACATTTGTTAGCGACTATAAAGCTGACTAGGTACCAAATTTCGTCTAAAACCACTGCTACATCAGTTACAGGCGTAAGCGGTAAAATCATTACAAACTGACAGCCTTTCGCATTTATAAAATGAGAGTAATTCCCGGGTTTACTCGGCTGAAGTTGATTGGTTAGCCTATACCTTCAAGTTGGAATCACTTATCGGCGTGTTCAACCAGCTGCACTTGATACCGGAGGACTGGGATCCTATTCTTGGGTGCTCGAGATTATCTCGGTTTCTCTTGGTGTCAAGACATTTGCAATGACAGCGACTGAGACCGATATATTTTTATCATCATCATCATCATCCACAGCCCTCTCTATCCCACTGCTGGGTATATGCCTCTCTCCCGTTATGCCATCTGCCTCGGTCAACTGCTAATCGGGTCCAGGTTCGACCCGCGACTATGTCGTCGATTTTATTATATTTTTAATTAATTGTTTTTTTTATTAAGTCAACTAGCTGTTGCCCTACGGTTATACCCACGGACAAAAGGTTAACAAGACTTTCCCGGTATAAAAAGTATCATATAGGTATGTTAATTCAGACCATAAAAGACCTTAATTCCAAATTTCGTTTTATGTAAATCCGTTGACAAATATACAAATTTTCAGTTTTAAATATTGGTGAGATTACTTTTTGTGATTCACTCTAAATAATTTTACACAATTTATTGCATTATTATATTTTTAGTACGAATAAAAATCTATAAACTATAATATCTCACTCGTCAGAATGGCCTGGGGCCTTATTCTTATGAGTGATATATATCTCTGTCACTGATGCTCTCATTACAAATGTCATGAGAGTGACAGTGACGGGGATAATCTCGAGCGCGCAAGAATAGGGTCCTGGCTCTTGAGCTAATTTAGAACTCGACTTGGTATTAGATGCTCTACACGGCCGTGCCAATAAACATCCGACAGCTGTAATAACACTCTAGAACACTTTTGCTGGGTTGTTTTTTTAATGTTTGAGAGTGGAATAAGACCATGTTTGCTTACTAAGTAGAAAAGCGATCAAATCATACGTAGTAATAATACTACACCGAGAAAAATAGCCATTTAAATTCGGATAAAAGAATGATGAATTCATTTATAGTACGGACCATGCTGAATATACTGATATTACTAAAAAGTACGATGATTAGCACAAGTTTTTACGGTGATAACTATCATAAACTGGTGCTAATCGCATCATACTTTTTGGTAATATCAGTCTGCTCCGTACTATAAGTAAATGTATCATTCTTTTAGCGTAATTTAGATAGCCATTTTCTCAGTGAATGTACAATTGTAAATAGTAATAGTACTATGCGATATAGTAATAATTCCACGTTTTAACATACGATTCTTAGATATTCTATACGTTTATGTAGTCATCAAGGTTAACAGTTATAATTATTTTTCAAAATAAATTTTAAATTTAATATTTTAAACTGAAATGAAGTTAGCTGTTTTTTTTTTTTTTTTTTTTTTTTAATGTAAATGAGTGACGAGACGAGCAAATCGCTCGCCTGATGTTAAACGTCACGTTTGCCCATAACAGGTCTGCAGGTCTGCTGTATAAATGCTTCTAGTAATAGTTCACTTTGACGTGTAGAATGACAACCTTAAGTATTTTTATACCTTGTATACATTATGACTCGGAATTTACATGTGGTATTGGTGACACCGAAGTTGAGGAAAGTCCCAACATTGAACCACACAAGTTCAGGTTTCCTCAAAACATGTTTCCAGAAACCAATCTCTCATTACACGTCGTCATTAGAAGTTCCCGTTTCAACAAGTTAAGGAAAAGAAGCAAACAAACTGAGGAACTGGACCGGGAGCCGACGTGGAAACGGAAGGAGTTCGTAAACGATCGTTTCCGGGATGTGTTTGTTTATTTGGTGGAAAAAACAATAGGCCAACAGTAATAGGAGAACCTCAGTAGCAAGGTTATTTTCTTCTAATTATTAGAAACTAGCTGCGATCCGCGGTTTTTACTGGATCATTTATTTTTCCGGGATAGTAGACTATGTGTTACCAGAGTATAGGCTAGCTTAGAACCAAATTTTATTCAAATCCGGTCTGCTGTTTTTGAGTGATTGTCCACAAAACATCCAAACTCACAAAATCTAAAGTTTGACATTATTTTGTAAAATTAGTAGCATAGTAGAATTTTCTTAAGTACCTACGTAGTGTAATAGTATGAATTTTGTACGAGCTACGAGAATAGGGCAGCTACGCTACGAGACTTGAAACTGTGCTACGGTTTCGACCACATCTTCGCTTTTCATCAGTTTTTTTTGTATTTTCCGCTATTGCTCCTCTGGCAAAAGGTCGGAGACGTTATTCAGCGAACCACAGTCGTATAACATTTTGAGATTTTACACACCATTGATCTGTAATCGATGAAAATGCTCGCATACAGAAAGCATTGCGGTCAGAGTGTGTTTTTTTTTTCAGGATATTATTGCAAAACTATGCTTAGACCGTTGTAAAGAAAAAATACCGAAATTCAGTTGCAAGATTTAAGCCGCACTGCCATACTGACATACTAACATGGCAAGTTAAGTAAAAGCATGTAAATGCAGTCATTTATCGATGTGGTATTCTATGTTTGTCGCTTGTCGGTTGACAGCATCGCGAGTATTTTATAAGCAATCCTGTTAGCTTTTTTTGCTGACCTTACTCGGATACCCGGTTTGCTCGTTATATTACTGCTTTAAATTATCAAAGTTGCGAATGAAGTTCGGGATTGTATAACTTTTGAGCCCCATTATCAACCGGTTTTTCTTTATACCAGTATTTTGTTGTAGGCTTTTTGCGGTTTTCTTTTGTGAAAAAATATGACAACGAAAATGGTATTGTGTTTGTAATTTATATGAGTGTTTTGGACATGGACTTTCTGACTTTTTCGTGGGCGACTTTTGATATGGGCAAAGCGGTGAAAGTGCGGTGGATAGGTAACTTTTAGTGAAATAAATTTTATTCGGTAATGTTTATTTGGTAGAAAAAAGTTTTGGATATATCGTAAAACTAATTACTGACATCAATATTACTATTCCTAAAGTTCTGTTTTTATTTGTTATGTTTATGACGATGAGCTACATAATTTTTTTTTATGATTTTTAAATTATATTAAAACTATTTTAATGTTATGGTGGTGTTCTGTAGTTAATAAAGTTATTCTGGGGCTGACATAAAGCTGTGAATCGTCTCTCCTAGGCAAGCGTGCTCAATCGTAGGCCGCAACGTTGCTTACCATCAGGCAAGATGGCGGCCAAACGCAAGCCTAATAAAGAATTAAAAAAAGCGATTGTAACCGCTCCGAAAGATCCGGTACTTATAACAATGGAACAAATTTTAGTACGAGAAAATATCACGTTAAGTTGGTTCTTATAACTTTTTTTTTTATAAGTATAAGAACCTTTTCTATCTGCAAAAGTAGGTACTATTACTTTCTTCCATCTCTACACATCCATTTCCATTTTATCTTTCCATTCTTCATTTTCTACACACGAGAAATTTCTCTCAAGCACAATACGAGAAAAATAATTATACTTTCTCAATTGCATGCATCTTATGATTGTTTGCTTAACTTTTCTTGTTTCTGGTTTCCTTCCTGTAATTCTACATTGTTTGCCTCGTTACGTAACAAGTCCGTCAAACAAAGAACGTATCAAGGCTGGGAAAAAATATATGGCGAAATCTGTGTTGTACCTTGCTCTAGAGCAGTGGTTCCTAACTAGTGGTCCACGGACCATCAGTGGTACCCAAGAGAAAAATTGGTCGGAATGTGTTTGATTTTACAATAGTACAATACAATAACTCTTTAGAGTGGAGGAAGATGTGTACCACCTTCTGGTGGAGTGTAAACGCCTTGAGCGTGAGAGACGGGCGCTTGAGATGACTTACCATTTGAACAGGTTGGACGTTGGAAGTTTTGGCGGAATACTAGCAGAGCCCAGCTCTGACGCAGCACGAGATCTGTTCAACTGTGTGAGTCAACTCAAGTGATCATCTTTCCTTTTTTTTTTGTTTGTTCACTATCTTTTACCATCTTTTTTAATTCAAGGGGACTGTCATGTATTTATAAAAGTCCCAAACCAAAAATAGAAATAAAAAAAAAAAAAAATAAATAACTCTTTATTGACATCACAAAAAGTAAATCACAAACATAGTAAAATCTGTAAGAGAAAGGCACAAAGGGCAGTCTCATAGCTTAGAGCAACCTCGCTCAGACAACCTTTAGATGAGAGATAAGACAATTTCATCTTTTCGTTTAATTTATGTAAAAAATTAAGATAATTTCATTTTTGGTTGACACCTTTTTTTTCTTTTACCTAGTGGTCCCTGCAAACAACAAACAAATCAAAGGGATCCAGTTCAAAAAAAGGTTGGGAACCCCTGCTAGAGCATGTTGAACAATACTTAAAAATCTTGACTAGAGATGAAAACACGCTTTGGCGTCAAAAGACGGCGGCTTTTCTTTTTCAAAGGGAAATGAAGAACGTACGTAAGCCGCTGGAAATTTTTAAGAGGTTTATACGACGGCAGATCTTCTGATTTAACGGGAATGGAACGAAGCTGTGTTAATGCGTAGGCCGAACTTTCCGGGGCTCTGCCCGCTTAAACAGAAGAACGCTTTACAGCGCTTTGTTAACGAGTTTTATTCACGTAAAAATCGCGTGCAGTGCTATTTCTTGGTAAAACTTATATTCATTTTTTTGCTTACTTTTAAACCTTCCCTGAACTTATACAAATATTTCAAGATTATCATTAGCGAAATCGGTCCAGCCGTTCTCGAGTTATAGCGAGCCAAACGAACAGCGATTCATTTTTATATATAAGAAATAGGTTAGGTATACCTAAAGGTATTTTATTTAAAGGTAAAGGCTATCGACCCCGAAATACAGTTTTTACTAGCCTTATAATTGACTAATGTCACAAGTAAACTACGTATTTAATTTGGTATTGCAACTAGGTTGAATAATAGGCCCAAGTTGAAGGCATTTTAAGACAAATCTAAACTAACTAAAAATATAATTATATGTCTTTATCATTGCAAGCCATTAGACAAGGATGCCAATAGTTTTAGAAAATTTAGATCCGTCTTAAAAAGCCTTCAAACTTGGGCCTAATATCTTTGTAACCGTGACTTACCTGTAACATTCAATGTAATTTAATGTCAATTAAAATATATTTTGATTCCTGAATTAGTTGTTAAAATTTTAAGAACATTGGCCGTGAAATGGTTTTCGCATGATTTAAGAATATCAGGAAATTATTAAGTTAAAATAAAGTTTTTTAAACAACTTGTAACGGAAAGAAGAAGTTGTTCACTTTGTCGTGTAGAAGAACACTATTAAGTATTATTACACCTTGTTTATTAAAAGAACGATAGGTTCTGTTCTTGATATCAGTAATTTTGATAAACAGCTCACGCTTTCTCTAAAGGTTTCATGAAACAAATCCGGGATAATCCGTTTTGTTTTTAATAAATCTACAAAGATGGTGTATCGTTGTTAACAGTTTAAATGACTGTAAAATCCTATGAAACAAACAATATTTTCCTTTTACTGCCTAAATTTAATATCAAATACTTGATGAAGTTAATAGATAAGTAGTTTTTACCTACAATTGTTAGCTATGCCTACGCGTAGTCGCACACAATAGGTACCTTAGGTTATGCGAAAATTTGTAGCTGCCAAGACACATTTTTTGAATAGTTTAAGGTCTACCGGCACTTAGAATTTCCATATTACAGGTTTCAGAGAAAAACCATGAGATAAATAAATAAATAAATAAAAATCATTTATTTCAGGCTAAAAAAACCCTTAGGAAATAAAAATAACTCACAGTAAAAATGAAATTAAAATTGAAGTTGAATAACCGTGTTTGATTTGGGTGAAACCTAAAATTCCTCAAAAGAAGAGTTCTTGGCTTCACCCAAATCTAACTCACTGCTCCATCCAGATTTATTTGAAGATACCGGTATCATTAATTTTAAATTATATATAGAAATAAAATAATATGTGTAGTTTAGTAACTTAAACTTATTTCTTTACTAACTTGCCCACTTTGTTGGGCATAATGTTAATTAAACCCGAAGCCATCGCGCGCCGTCCGGACCGTTTTTTCTCCGATTCACTTTGCAAAACGGACTACCACGTAAAAGCCTTTTTATTTTTCGGTTTTTTATATAACCTATGACACTCAGCAATAATGTGGCTTTCTATTAGTGAAAGAATTTTTAAAATCGGTTCAGTAGATCCCGAGATTACCCCTTACAATTTAACAAATATACAAACACACAAACTTTACTTCTTTATAATATTAGTATAGATTAGGTCAAAATAAAGTGTATTTTAGTTGTGTCCTTTAAAAATGCTTTTCAAAATTACACTGAGAAAAATGTCCTTCTAAATTCAGCTAAAAGAATGATGAATTCACCTCAAGTACGGAGCATACAGATATCATCAAAAAGTGCGATGACCAGCACCAGTTTATGATAGTTGTCACCGTAAAAACTGGTGCTGATCATCGTACTTTTTAGTGATATCAGCATGCTCGGATTTCAGATAATTAAAACTCTTTTTCGTAAAACTCTGAATTGTTTTTACTCACCTTCGCTTCATAACAACGCGTGTACTGCAAGTGCTCTCGAAAATAATGGGCAACATATTAATTAACCCATTATGCCCTCGAAATGAATGTCCAATGCGTTTTAATTATGTGCAATGCCTGCTGATTAGTGTTCATGCTCATTTGCTCATGGTAATAAAACCAGTTCTCGTTTTGCTCAACAGGCGTTATGTTCAAAAACAGAAGTGTAATTAGTATGCTGATTTGATTGTAGTAATTACTAGATGGTTCTAGCGCTTTTGCTCTGACATTCTGTAGGGTCTTTTAATTTTTAAATAAAATGTCAATTTGTTAATGAAATCGTATCTTATCTATGAGTTTGATTTTAGTAATTAACAGATGGACTGTACGGTTTTATTTTTTATTTATTTTTTCGATAAAAAAGTCGCCAATATGTTTAAAGAATTACAATAGTATGTTATGAGTTTCATTGTAGTAATTAGCAGCTGGGCCTCACGGTTTTACTCTAATATTGTACAGGGGTTTTATTTTTTCGCGATAAAAAGACACCAATGTATTAAAAGAATTGTAATAGTACGCAATGATTTTGATTTTACATAGTAATTAACGGCTGGGTCTTACGGTTTCACCCTACTATTCTTTAGAAACTGTTAAGCTTTTAAGAATAAAATGTAGCCAATGTGTTATTGGAATCACAAAAATTTTAGCCTCATATTTAATTTTTATTCATATTCAAATTATTATTTCGTACTTTTTTTAGGTAGGTTTTTGTGTCGGGGGTTTTTTAAATTTTTAATTTAAGTTTTTATTTAATACTTTTTGTATGTTAGTACCAACATTGGTATATTTTATAAATAGTACTTTATTTTAGATTTAGTTTAAAAATTAAGTGAGGGTCAGCTGATCGCCAGCTTTTTAATTAGGAACTATTTTATTGTGTAAATAATTTAAAAGTTTTTGTAAGAAGTAGGTAATACCTACTACGAGTACATATTACTTTTTTCTTAGTTTATTAGGTCATTCAAATTCAGTTTCGATAAACTTTTAATTACACTTTCTCAATTTTGTAAGATAAAGATTGAAGATCTAGTCCATTTTTTCTAGTCTATTTTATTTTTAAACAGAAGCACTCACCGATTTTCATTATTCATGCTATAATATTTCAATTGTAATGTGGATGTGATTTATTAACTTCCATAAAAGGTTCTCGTGCGCAAGAGCAATATCGAGATATTATACGCTACGATGACACATTATGCTCTTTCATTTGATACTCATTTTGGCCACACTTCTATAACTTTGTTTGGTTAACCTGATCTGCCGAACCTTGGACTATGTTCAGAGCTGACCTTGGGTTCTCGAGAGCACAACCGGGATATGCGGTTACGTGATTATATTCAACATTGCAGAATACACATTATTATCTTTTTTTTTTATACTACTCAGTGACAAACGAGCAGACAGTCCACCTGGTCAGCGGTAACTGTCGCCCATAACACCCACGGATCACGCATTCAAGCTGCTGGCAACAAAAATTTTTTCTGTTTGTTAACAAGTTGAACGGAACACAACAATGCAAGCATTGTTGCTTGGCGGCAGAAATAGATAAGGCAGTGGTACTCACCCAGGCGGACTTCTCAGGCTAGACAGAGTCCTACCACTGATAAAATATCTTATCTTTCATTTGACAACCATTTTGGGCACATTTGTAGAATTTTGGTTCTTCCATCCCCACTTTAACCCACCATAACTCTTAAACGGCTCATCGATTTTTATAAAACATAGCTAAGAACACTCTCGATTAAGTCTCCTTTTTTATCCAAAAAAAACTAAACTGAAATCGGTTCAGTGGTTCGGGCGCTATGATGCCACAGACAGACACACAGACAGACCCCTCTTTTGCGTCGGGGGTTAAAAAGAAAGTAACTAAGAATATGTACACTGACACTTTTCTTATTCTTTCTATTAAGGCGAAGAAACAACTTTCACGTTTTCTTTATAAGTAAAACTTGCATAATCACTACTTAGGTATTTAGGTAGTTACGAAATTGAAAGAAAACATGCTATCAAACGTGAGCGAACTAATGTATACGGATCGGGTAACCGAATTTCATTAATATGTTATAGCATTATGCCATGCCACCATGCTACAGATGACCCACTTTCAACCCGGCACACATGAGAAGATTTTCATCCCAGGCCTATTCTTGCATGGCTTACTTTTACATATTAAATACAAACAAGCACTTGCATAAAGATTAAAGTAAAATTGGTACTTACCAAAAAAATGTTAGGCATGTTCATTGTCCATTGCGTTTTGGCTGTGTAAAGGTCTGGTCTCATGATGTGACGCAGCTGCGTCGTCTTTGCGTTAAAGCGTAGATATAAAAAAAAACCAGTGTACCTAATTATGTTACACAATGTATTTCGGCACTACAACGTAGGAAGACGGGACGAGCATTGTAGGCAACAAGTTGAAGCAGAAGAGCACTGCGACACCGTCTTATTTTGTAAAAGCTATAAATATGCATGAGATTAAATTCACAAGAAATTTGCGATATGAAATAGCCTAAAATTACGTTGGACTAACAATAATGTATAAGGTCTGACTATAACTACAATTTTAAGTGAATAAGCGGCCTATATAGACTACGAAGTTTGAACTAAGGCAATATCTAATCGCAAGTCGGAATGGCCCCCGCACTTCTGCCGCAATACATCGTGTGACCAGGCCGTAAGACGGGCATCATTTCTGTTCCAAAATGCGTACTGCCAGCCTCTTTATGTGAAGACAAAGGCGCTTCGATGGATGACTGTCTTTGTCTCAGGCTTGTAATCAAACACTGTTTTTTTCTGTAAACTGGGATTTTCGGATTAGAGTTTTCTTTTTGCAGTTTCATCTTTTACACTGCGAAGTAGGATCAGTCTTTACTTGAGTTGAAATCGGCCATAAAATCCTGCTTATAGCCAATATGAAATGTACTTGTCAAAGTAAGTTACTTTTATAAGAACCATAAAAAGTAAAGTCGGAAAGTATAAGAATTAGCATTTAGATCAAAGTTCAATACGAATAGTAAGTATTTATTTCATTTTTATAGCATTCGTGGCGTGCTTCTGGCTGGTTTATTGGTTGTTAGAAACGATCTGCAACGGGCTATCTAGTCAGATTTCAGATGGGTGACCGCGTCTATATATACCAAACTGAGCGCTCCCGTGGTTGAAGATTTATATGGCTAAGATATGTTGTAACTTTAGGCTAACAGCTTGAATTGTCTAGTCGCTAACCTAAAACTCTCTACGTTGACTGGTCTGGCTGCTCCATAGGTATTTGTGAACATATCAAATATATAGTTTTGCAAATCAACAAATTCATACTTGCAAGCTTACAAGGAACGGTGGTTATATAGTGGTATTATACTCGTACTACTGTGCTTATTTTTCTTGAATAGGTTTCATCATCATTATCATCATTCTCAACCTATAATCCTCCCACTGCTGAGATACAGGTCTACCCTCTAAAGGTGATTCAGGCCGTGTTCCACCACCCTGGCTAAGTGTGGGTTGGTGGGTTCACATAACAGGTTTAGTTGTTTATATTGATGACTACCAAGAACTGAAAGCCAGTTTCATCCCGGACATAATAAACCAGAAAAGCGTCTACAAGATCTTGATATAAAGCGCCTTGTTGTCAAGACCCGCCCAAAGCCTTCCTCTACCCATACTTACAACAACCATGGTCTGTTGCATATTACGTCATACAACATGAACATTTATTATGAAACCTGTGTTTCCAAGCTACATCTGTAGTCATAACAGTGGTAAGCCAGGTACACTATTGAAGGATGCGTCAACAACAACTCCACTCAAACTTTAATCATCCCACTGCTGGGTTACAGGTCTAACTTCGAAGGGTGATTAGGCCGTGTTCCTCCACGCTGGCAAAGCGCCGGTTGGTGAATTCATACACCATTAAATTTATTCTCCGGACGTTACAGTTTTCTTCACGATGTTTTTTTCATCAAAAAGGCAGTGCTTTAAAAACTGGTACGTAAATTCCAAAGAACTCATTGGAATGAGTTGAGGTTCGAGCTTGCCCTCTCAGAAATTCAAAGCGACCATTCCCACTGAGGACGCCAAGACAAAAAACGCCAGGATACGCCAAGGAGGGCGGTAAACCGGGCTTAACCGAAATCAATATGTCCAATATTAATATCCATTAAAAGGTATTCCAAAAACGTTTCTCGGCTTTACAACATCATAAATACCATTACCATTAGTATAATATTCTTATGAACGGTTCTGCGACGTTGACTGATACTTCAAAACGGTTTCCATTTATCGGCAAAAAGTGCTCGGATTTAGTCAAATTTAGAGATGAGGTAGCGCAGAGTTTGGCGGCAAAATTTGACCGGAGAACGGACGGTTCCTGGTAAAGTACCGGTTGCTTGAAATTAACTTTGCGTTAGGACGTAAATTAATATAAAGGTGTGGACGGAGCTTCTCTTAAAAGCAAACACTAAAATGAAGGCTGTGGAAGCTTGTGTGAGTTAGCTGAATATCTCGTTTTAGTGATTAGCTAACTACGGTGTAATTACGAGATGTACGTGTGTGGTTTCAGATGCACCGACTTACTCTGAGTCCCTCAGTTTATGTATTCTTTCAGCGAAGTTGAAGTAGAGATATACATGTATACCTATCTTAGATACTGAAATGCTATTCCAAGTTATTGTCATTTATTATGATTGACAAAAAATAACCCACAGTTCTTAAACTGATAGCTTATGCCGATAACGTTATAACCGGACATATCACCTCTATTCAAAGTTAAAAGGAAGGTTCCGTTAACAAGATAAGAGAGGAGAGGATAATGGGCTTTTTGTCGCCAGCCACGGCCCCTGGATTAAATTGGCGAAAACGTCCGGGAAACAAATTTCGTTAGGCTGCACACCCTAACGTACGAGGCAACTGTCTCACTACTTACATGAATACGCTATAACACGTAATGGAGTGGCTGCATGATGTTGCAGCAAACTGAGCAGCAGAGCATTTTGAGCATTTTATTGCAGCTATTTTTTATTTATTTATTATATTTTTATTTATTATTATTTTTATTTTCCATTTATTATTTTATTGCAGCTATTTTTTATTTATTTACTATTTTTTATTATATTGTATCATGAAACTTGCATACGTCTGAGAAGAAATTCTTCAATGATCAATGCATGCGTAATTCCGTATTCACTAATCCGCATTTGGTCAGTGTGATGGAAATACGGTCTAATCACCCTTCGATGGAAATTGAAGTTTGTGTTTTCTTTGTTTTGGCATACATTAATAAGAACAAAAAACAATGGAGTGTCCTTTAAATCTGAGTGCATCAGCTTACTAACAGGGAGTTGATGGTCGCGCGGGGATTTATTAATAAAAAAGAACTGATATTATTTTTCAATTACTTTTTACAAAGTAATTTGGATCTTTTAGTAAGTAAATAAAAGTTTTTGGATTTTTTGTAAATATTTTATATCGATACTTTTTTCACATCCTTAGCACGTCCCGTCTCTACTGTGCCTTCTACACACGACCACCTAAATTAGGGCTGCCCCAGAAACTGCGCACTTTTTGGAATGAAACCTATTTTTTCGGAGCGTTCGTTTTAGATAACCATTGGATAAAGTTTTTTAGCGGCACTTCTGGTACAATTACTCGAGCTGTGTTTCGGTCTTATTGTGCTTTTTACCTACGAAATGTCTTTTTAGGGTTGCACTGTAAGACAGAAGGAAATCAGAAGGAATAATTCAATAAAGGAATGGAAATTTCAGCGAGATAACTCAAAATCGAGTTGTAAAGCTAAAAACAGTTTATTAGAAATACTCGTAAGTGTTAGGTATATGATATGATAGAATGTGATTTTGGTGAATTAAACTGCACGCTATGTTAAGATAACCACAACGTAAAGTTTGATTCCACAAAAAATAGTTGAACCGGCGCGGCGTAAATATTTAATAGATGACATATACTCTAAAAGAAAGTTGGAACAGTTTGTTTGTACAGGGTAATCTCCGAAACTACAGATCCAATTTCAGAAATTATTTTACCAATGGAAAACACTATCCTTCAATGCTCTAAGGACTCTAAGACTCTAAGGGTATATATATTTTATAACCTGCAAACTTGAAGGACGAGCGCCACCAGGCGTAAAGTTTCGGGCACTAGTAAGTCTAGTCATTGCTTACCATCAGGCGAGATGGCGGTCAAACGCAAGCTTGTAGCTGAATAAAAAAAAAGTAAAAAAAAATCGGAATAATAATAATTGACTATTTGCGAATCCATTTAATCTACGCAAGCGTGTCAATATCGTTATCGCTGTACATCAGGCGAGTCAAATGCCAAATTTTTATGGAACCCGGAAAATTTCGTACTGTAAACACGAAAATCTTATTTTGAGGACCCAGGTCTGACGTCTACGAATCTAACTAGGGCCCTATTCTGTCGAGCGAGACTTTAACTCGGTCACTGTTGCTCTCATTAAAAATGTCTTGACAGTGAGAGTGACCGAGAAAATCTCGGACAGCCCAGAATACCCTGTTTTTAATCTTATTCGAAACAAACGTGATTTACGAAATCTCGGAGAGGAAGAAAAAGTGACGTCACGTCCGGGCCGGCCATCAAATCTCGACGAATCCTTGTTTCTTTGAAGTGGCCGTTGACCCCATTATAATTAGAGGACCTTCCGTTTCCGAGTTAATTGTGATGAGGTAGAGTTGATCGGTTGAAAAGTAAATATATCGATGTTTTAATATCGAATCGGTTTTGGATAGGAAAAACAAAACAATCGACAATCGTTATTTTTTAAATTGAAAATAGTATTGCTTTACGAGTATTTTTGTTTTATCGTAACTCAATAATAGTTATTTATCTTGGTAAACGCAATAAAAAAATAAAAGAAGATCAAAGCTTATTCAATTAAATCTATCAATTTTGGAACGTTTCCTAAATCTTTTAGGTTAAACCTGAAAGTTTATACTCGTCTTTGGTCTCAGATATCAGAAAATAAAATAAGTTTCCCGGTTGGCTACATAAATATAGCAGGAAATGTGATCCTAATTTATTTTTGGCACGGATCCCTAGCTGAGATCCGGATTCTTATATGGTTCGAAACACAAATGGTTTAAAAAACTTGGAAAATCTGGTTTCTTTTAATAGGAAAATGCATCAGTTTACTATATAGTAGATGTGATCTGAAGATTTTAGTATCATCGATATTATTTAACCAAATAAGGTTTAACTAATTTCTGGATGGATTTTTTTAGGGTAGTATTTGTGCAAACATGCCTGCATGTGGCGTGAAACAATTTCAAAGGAATTCTTTAAACCTTTCATTTAAACCAGCTCTGTCCTGAATTTTTTTTGATTGGCGTATTCGCTTTTTTTTTACAAAACATCGACGATGAGGCTACTTTTGAATCGCTCGCATGTGTATTTTCATGATAAATAACTGAAAATTGCCAACAACAAATATTCATGCGAAAGATAAAAAAATTGAACGACTACGATAAAATCGAATCGATTGTTTGTTGTTTATAAGTTTTTATCGAAATTGTATCGATTAAGTTTATTTACAATTTTATCGTGACATGGCACATCTCTATCTGGAAAGGCTATTCTGTAATCTAATTAATCCGACTGTTTTGATTGCTGGAAACAAATGTTTGAGTTAAGGAGTTTGTCCTTTGGAGCTGTAATCTGAAGATAAAGCGAATACATAATAAACAGTAATACTCTGTTCTTAAGGCGCAGATACACGGACAACTGATAGGCAGTTGTTAGCTATCACTTTCACGCTTCAAATTAACTAAGAGAGAAAGATGGAGCACTGCGTTAGATTTGGGTGAAGCCTAGAACTCCTCTACTTTCGCGAGTAAGTACACAAGTCGCACCTACACATATCAATGCATTGACCTATTAATACTCCCCTACTCTTCTAGGTTTATCTGTGTTCCAAACATGAAAAATCACAGAGTAGAGATCTAAAAAAAAAATTACAGATAAAATAATTTAAAATGACAATATAAATATTAGAAAAAAAAACGTTCTCAAATAATTTAATTTTACGAAGGTATGTGAATTCAATGGCGTATGTGAATCCAAAAACTTGCACACAATAGTAAAATATTGTATTGCAATGTTGAGAATTCTTTGATGTAGATTCTTAGATTTCTAATGAGCATCCCACAGGATGGCTAAAGGTTGAGATGAGTTGAGTATTAAAGTTGGGACTTTATAATTGTAGGTATTCCTACACTAAAAAAGTAAAAGATATACGTATAAGAACAATAGATAGCCCGTAGCCATATTTTAAAGTCAATGTACTCCGCAAAACATTCGTGCCAAGTTGGCATGCCGCCTGTGCAGCCTACGTATTATATTGTAGCATTTATTTAGGTACATTCAGTTCGCTTACAGTCTTTCATATAGATACTAGTTCGAGGTTCTGTTGCTCTTTTTCGGAGTATAACTTGGGGACTTAGGGAAAAAACGGAATTCCAAAAGACTAAATTGACATGCACCCTTGCGGTGAAAATAGTTTGATGCACAAATTATTCCTTCTAGATACCGCACGATTGCAAGATTTTTGTTTCGTCAAATACGCAAAGATTGAGAAGGACGTGTTTGTTTGCGGGGATTGAAACAAAGCTATTGGCTGTCTCAATATTATTCCGATACGTCTAGCTAGACGTACATATCTTGAAGTACAATACCCGGCGATAAATATTGCACATCGACCTTTGGAAAGAGACAATCGGCTAATTTCGGCTTCGTAGAGCGTTATCTCTGTCGCACGAAAAATCGCACTTAATCAACGACTGAGAAAACGTCACTTAGGTAGTGTGCGACGGAGATAATGCTCTACGAAGCCGAAATTAGCCGATTGTCTCTTTCCAAAAGTCGATGTGCAATATTTATCGCCGGGTACTGTACTATTCTGCACTCGTATCTAGTATCTAGAGACAAGTAAATCGATAAACTCTTCTTTGTTCATACTAAAAATTATCAGCAAACGGGTAAGATCACATAAAACTAGTGCAACAACTGGCGGCCTTACCGCTAAGAGTGATCTCTTCCAAACAACCTTAGGAATAAACTAATGAAAGTTATTTTATATAGGTACGTGCTTTGTAATAAATGGAATTGTGTGATATGGAACACCGCGTTACTTTTACGTGCACGTGCCCGTCACCAAAGCGGGCACGTGTAAATATTCAGTCTGCTCCGTCCTTTATAGCTCAAAGAAGAAAAAAGTGGGCTACGACAGAAAACCTTTTCTCTTTTTTACTCAAATTTTTCTTATAAGACAGATTATAGGATAATATATCGGTACAGTGCCATTCAGTACTTTGCGGGTCTGATGTTCATACGTACTTATCTCTAGGTTGATAGATCGTAGACAAGTGGATGAAAGATTGAACGGTTTCCAGATACCACATTATATTCAGACGTTCTGGCGCTCACTGGAAATGTCTCTTTCAATTTATTAATGTCGTTATATTTTTCTCCGACGTTGTGATCATTTTTGAGACGTTTTTTTATAACGATAAGCTGCGTATTAAGTGTTATAATAGGAAATTTAATTAATTTAATTTTTTAGGTGGAATAGGAAATTTTGGGCATTAAAATAATTTATGGGGAGGAAAGATTCAAAAGCAAGATGCGGATTTAAAATAAACAACCAATCCGATATTCACGGTTTTATCGCTCTCATATCGAACTAGACAAGTCTTTCCTTGATAAAAGTGTCAGTGAACATTGAAAAAAGCTATAGCATGTAGTTTAACTAATATATTTAGGTATATAAAAAATAAAATAATAATACGTTGAAGAAATTCAATGGCGTATGTGATCCATCAATCCGCACTTGGCCAGCGTGGTGGAATACGGCCTAATCACCCTTCGAGGGTAGACATGTATCCCAGCAGTGAGAGGATTAAAGGATGAGAATGATGATGATGATTTATATATATAACTAGCTGACCCCCGGCGGTTTCACCCGCTTTTTTTTTTACTTTTTAACCTTCCCTGTATTAGAGCAAACAAAACAAAAAAAATATCCAAAAGACAAAAGAGATCGGACATCCCGAGTTTACCGTACCGATAGGACGAACTTCAAATGTTTCACAGGTAGGAACAGTTTGTATTGGAAAATAAAATTGTCGATTTTAATATTTTTCTTTACTTATTATTCATGTTTCTCACCGTTTAAACCTTCCCTAAACTTTTACAAATATATCAAGATCAAAATTAGCGAAATCGGTCCAGCCGTTCCAGAGTTTTAGCGAGACTAACGAACTGCGATTCATTTTTATATATAAGAGAAGATATATATACACACACGCGTATAAATGATATTTTTTACAATTTTATATGATAATACTGGTAGTAGAAATGTGAAGAGATTTAGGTCATTTTAGTAATTCATCCCCCACTCCCTTAAAATCTAAATTAAGTAGGTAACAATTTTGATTTGGTCCGTACGTCTTCAACTTTTGTTTTTATTTGAATGTTTCTACTTCATTTTTGCAGTAATGAAGTCGAGTAAATATTGACTGTGTAATTGCTTTTCCTGAATAAACAGCATTTACATTTGCTTTTATTTATTTCTGAATTATTTACGACGAAAATGGAATGCCAGTCATAATTTTAATCTTTAATTTAGACGAAGTAAGTCAATTGACTAATGACGTTTTCTGTTGTCATAATTAGACCTTTTGAATGAAAGTAATTGAACGGGAAAAACGTTTTTGAAATGATTTTGAAATCCCAAAAATTATTTTTTTTTGTTTTCGTTTTGTTGACGGTTTGTATACTTTTTTTTACAAGATTTTTGTTAACTGTGCATTTTCATGGAATAAAAGCATAAAAGCATAAATGTAATTTGTCACAACGGTTTCAAAATTCGTTGTGCAACCCTTGTTACGAAAAGTATGAATTAGTAGGTCTAAGATTGTTCAGTTTTATAATTGATTGTTATCTTATTAATTGGTGGTTAAGAAACAAGTGCTTATTTATCCTAACACAATCGCAATAAAGTATACAAAAATCTACGTTGGCTCAATTTCAAATTTCGCACATGTTGTTTCAACAAAAAAGTTTTACACGTCTAATAATCTGGCACCGCGTATTTATTTACACAAAATTCCATACGAGCCGTATCATAACAATCCTCAGCGGAAAGAAAAATAATAAGTCATACAAAGCATGCGAAAACAAACACTGCTATTGAAGATCCATCGGGGTTCCGGGGGTTGTTGTGATTCTCTGTTTGAAGAGCGGGCGAAATGTATTTTTGATAAACCTTACAGGTACCTTTAGTACCTGTTGTTTGTATACTTTAATGATGGAATAAAACCAGTAAATTTTAGCTACAGGCAATTGTTATACCGTTCTAGCTAGCACCGCGGTTTCACGTACGTTTTCCGGCATAAAAAGTAGCATATATGGCAGGGTATAAGCTACTTTCGTTTCAAATGTCGTCCGAATCCGTTCAGACGTTTTTTCGTGGTTAAGTAATATACATACAAACTTTCACATTTATAATTTCAGTGGGATGAAATAAGTGGCAAACAAGCGACGAATAACCTGATGGAAAGTAGGTAGTCATCGCCGCCTATGGACACCCGAAGCATTTTCAGTAAAAATAAACTCACTGTTGATTTTCTGGGATGAAAATTATTTCTAAATTATTTCCGAGTTTTAAAACTCTATTACCAGCTCTTTGAAGAACCCCATGTTGCTTCATTTTGAAGTAGTCCACTTAGAGCACTCGTCCGAATGGCACCTGCGCGAATTTTTAAAATGTAAGACAAACAAACAAATTTATGTCTCTAATTCTAAACTACTCATAAAAAGTAAAAAAACGTTTGTGTGTATGTTTGTTACTCCTTTATACTGAAACGGCTAGGCAGAACTGGAAGAGAAATCATAGATTACTTTTATCATCATCAACAGCAGTGAAACCGCAGCGCGCAGATAATTCTAAAAAGACAAAAAAATCGGTTGTCTGTAAAGTCGGTTTACTGACGATAGTTGAACGTGACAACGTCATAAGAAAATACTGATGGAATGGTTTGATTTTTCAAAAATAGAATATAGGAAATCACAATTTCACTCAGAGCGAGGTAACGCCTCATCGAGGTAACGGCACATACGTCACACTTTTTTCGTACTTGCACCCGGCTCCATAGAATTATAAGACGTTATCATCACCCCTTCGATGGTAGACCTGTATCCCAGCAGTGGGAGGATTAAAGGTT
Organism: Alcis repandata; assembly: GCA_949125135.1. Classification (NCBI taxonomy): domain Eukaryota; kingdom Metazoa; phylum Arthropoda; class Insecta; order Lepidoptera; family Geometridae; genus Alcis; species Alcis repandata. The sequence goes on from OX421241.1 coordinate 7,212,075, forward strand.
GCATATGATATGATACGTCAAAAAAAACTAGATTATACAACTTGAACATAGTTATCAATTTTCATGCCACCTAGAACTAACTTCATGATGTAGAATTTAGGTGTCGGTGTGCGCGCGCATCGTAAAAATTCACTCTCATCATTTTTCTCAATCGCGCCAAAAGAAGTATAACTTCAAAAATATATAATAACAATAAGCTGACAAAATTTTACCCAAATCATCATTCCCCTTGCACATGACCTAATTTAATGATAGATTCCATCTCACCGATTAAACTGACCATTTTATCGGAAACTGCAGCAGAATCCGTCAGAATTGGTGCAGTGATGTGTATAATGAGCTGGTAACTACCTGGATTAGCACCTCGGGCGCCGCCGCCGGCCCTGAAACCGGTTAGCTGGAAACTGATGAAATAATGGCTACGTTATCGATGGGAGGAACAAGCTGTTTTACTCGCTACGGTCAGAAAATTAGTTTAAATTATTTATTTTATTTTTTACGTAATTTACAAAATTACAGTATTTGTTGCATCGAAAAGCCATAGCAGATTTGATGCGGTGCTCACATTCGCTTCTAGCTTATATAAACACAATTAAATATACAGACACTGGCATAATATTTTATAACGAAATGAAAAAGTTACCATAAGTTTTTAAAGAAAAAGCAAGTTTGTGTATGCTAAATGGCCCTGCTGGTGTCAAAGATTTGCTGATCTTCAAATAGCTGAACCGATGTTTTTGAAAAATAGGGAAGAATACTCGCGATCAATTCGATTTCCACTTCGATTCGATTTTCAATTATATTTTTATTCGATTTCGATTGAACAAAAAAACGAAATCAAAATTGGTTCCACAGTTTCGAAGCTACGATGTCACAAACACACACAAGTTAAATTTGTAACACTCCTCTTATCGCATATATGGTTAAAATAAAAAGCTATACTCACCAAAGCATGTCCAAACCCGACGCATCCAATAATGAAGATAAATAACGGTGAAACTTCCAGAGCGTTGTTTATAAGAAATAAACTAGTTTTTTATGTATGTTATTGGATGGTTTGTTTACTGCTTCTTTATTGAAATACTTATGATCTGGGTCAGTCAGTATGGGCAAGGTACTTCATAAACTTGCGGGGGAATGCGAGGGCATGATGAAAGTGACACATATGAAATGAGATAGGATCGCTGAGATGTTTGAAATGAAATGTTGGTTAGTGAAAGTGGAAACGTGTAAACATAAATAAAACATACATGACATTTTTTTTTATTTAACCTATGCTGTTCTACTGCTGGGCAAAGGTCTCCCCCAATTTTTTCCACTTCTTGCGGTCTTGGGCCAGCGCTGATCAATTTTTTTCAAACCAATCATCAAACGGGCGACCTGGAGAAATTAAATTAACATTATTTTAATAATAATTATTGTAAATACATAAATTGTGCACGCTGTTTATTATTTTGTTTATATTTTTGTGTCTGATTTTGTGTGTCCAAATATTAGTTTTTGTATTTTATATTCAGCAAGATATGACCATGCTATATGCGACAGCAAAACTAAGACTGGCTTAGTATTTAATCCATTGATATATATTATATATATAATCATCGGATGAAGATTCTCGTCTTCCGGTTTTTGATGGACAATCGTAAAAACTTTCGACCCTTAAAAATTGGACCGATATATGTCTTGGACAAATATTTTTTACAACTCTATGCATCATTCCTCACCGCTCAAAATATCTTCGATTGGATATCTCTTTTGTGGTCAGACCGACGTATGAGACAAAAAAGAAACAAAAATCTATTAATAGGTCATCAACAAAGAATGGACAGTCCCAGTGACAGGCCGCAGCGAAATTCTCCACATTTTTGTTCCTAAAAAAGGCAAAAGAGTACATGAACCAGATATGAAATAGGTGATTTTTTACCGAGGAAAGTCACGTCGTGTCAACGGGCGCGCGCCTTCTTAGTTGTATTGTCATCGCTGTGAATAGAATGCTCCTATCCTGTCGGGGTGACAGTGAATCATCGTGTTATGCGAGACTTGACAACTAGGGATTGTTACAGAACAAACAATTCAGACAATTGTTCGAATTATAATCGTGAAGTCGATTCGAATGACTATTCGATTGTAGTTATAAATGTTTTATGATTTTCAAATTTTCGTATTGTGTCGTTAGAGCTTCTAACGCAGACTTACCAAATAATTTTTGGCCATTTACGAATTGATATGAGATAAAGAGTAAAAGGTAAGATATATGATGCTGTGACTCCGTAACATCAGGCAGTAGACAGATTTAGAACTACTCATTACTAGACAAAATAAAGTTTAAGACGATTATTGCTAATCTTCGTAATTGGACAGTTACTGAGAAAATAAGTAGGAGTAAAATGGAAATTAATATTTTCTAGAACAACGTGCTCCTTGGCTATAAAATAGCTTATCAGCCGATAACTTGGCAACAGAACGTAGATCTATTTTCCAATTAAAATAAGAAAAGCTCTAAAAATAATTTCAGATAAAACTGTTGGATCTTATTGGAATATTCGAGACGTGGATATAGTGTAAGTCAGCCAACTATCTCGGACTCACAAATTCATCACTCGAATAAAACATTTCATTTCTAGCTTTCATAACAACACTAACAGGTAAACGTAGGTACAAGCCTAGAACCCTGCTACAGTGAGAATAGTACACACTTCTTTCAGTTTCAGAAAGGTGACGAATAATTCTTATCATGACAAGGTACTATTTTTATTTGTGTGTCTAGTTGAATAATGGTAAAATAGAGATCAGTGTAGGTTGTAGGTGAACCAAGGTGAAACATTACTAATGTTGAAAGGAAAGAATAATATTTTATGAGTTAATGGATTTCAGACAGAGCCAGATAAATTTCTAGATAGATAATAGAATATGCTCTAACTGTCTTTGTCAGATATATTAATACAAATCTAGAGTTAGATTAGACAAGATAGAAGTTTGATTTATTATCAAGTCTACTATATCGTTTGAGCATTAAATTTAATATATTTAGGTACTCAGTTACTTAATAACTTTCAGGGCAAATAAGAGATTAAATATTTTGTATCCCAGGGTGACGAGCGCAGTGCTGTGCCGCGCAGTCTTGAATTTTGAGTTCAAAACTCTGAATGGCGCAGATCTGTTATGGGCAAACGTGACGTTTAACATCAGGTGACCGATTTGCTCGTCTCGTCACTCAATTGCAAAAAAAGAATATTAACATGCGCTTTAATTTAAAAATTTAAAAACTGGGAGATAGCATGATGGTGGTGTGGCTGATAAAAAATATGAAAAAGAACGAATATTTTTTTCGGGCGATCACAAAAACGCCCGAAAAAGTTTTTTAAGCATAATGTTAATTTCAGATAGGCACAATTTAGTGTTTCTATTAAAATAGTTAACATTTAATTAATGACATTTAGTGTTACAATAAAAATGCTCACAGATATACGATTTATAAATATACCTACGTTAGGTATACCTTGCAAACATAAGCCCAGAAAACGTAATATTGTTTTAGGGGTAGTGGAAAAATCTTTAGATTTCTGACATCTGAGTTTGTGACCCAAACAAATAAAATTAAAGATGATTAAACATTTACCTGAAAAAGCTGAAATAAAACCTGACTTTTTTCTAATTGATGCGCGACCGCGTGTCTTTGAGGTTATGAAAAAATATTTTTCACTATTTTACTGAAAATACTTATACTAAGGCGAAACTTTTATATTGTAGGTATGAGACAGCCCATAACCTGTAGAAATAATAACAGAGTTCGAAGAGCTTAAACTAGCTGACTCGACAGCCCCTCCGAATTGGGTGCCCGCCTTTCCGTGGCGGGGGGGATAAGTAGCCGGGCCGCCTTGCCCGGTGAAACTAAGAGTAACCCTAAAGGTGGAGGCTCGGGCCGGCGCCTTGGACATTCCGGGAAGCGGCGGTCTGGGCCTAGGAGCCCTCCCGTATACCTCTCCGTGGAGAGGGAACGTGGTAGGGCTCGGGGTCGTCTGCGGACGACGACGGGGGGCACATTGTGCCCTCCAGAGGGGTAGACTCGGCCGGCGTCCTGGACAGTCCGGGTAGCGGCGGTCGAGTCCCCGAGAGGGAGAGAGCGGGAGAGAGAGAGGGACCCTTTCTCTCACCCGCTCCGCAGAGAGGAGAGCGGACACGGGGGCGAGTCAGGCCAGAGGGGCCAGTAAGGCTCGCACTCCGTCTCCGCTAGGAGGGCCTGGAGTGGCGGGTGCGGGGACACCCGCTGCTTCGCACTGGGCCCTCCAGGGTGGTCGACGCGTCCGATGTTCCGACGCGTCGCCACGAAGTGGGAGGGGGTGGCCACCCCCTACCCGAGGTGGGTCTGCCTCACGGCGGACATAGGCTGGGCGGGGCTGTGGTGATTTAATGGGCCCGTGGCTCCGTCCATTGCCTGGAGGAACTTCCCAGGGTTTTTAGTGGGTATGCCGCCACTAGGGCGGAGACTCCCACATAACCACCCTGCCCTCCCCGGGGCGGGCGTGGTATCCATAAAGGATTTTCCCTGGGTCAAAAAAAAAAAAAAAAAAAGCTGACTCGACAGACGTTGTCCTGTCTTAACGAATTTCGAATTGGTAAAAAAAGCCATTGCGTCAATTCTATGTCAAATGTCAAAAGTTACATTAAAAAAGTTTACATTGTCCAAAGCGCTAAAGTTAAATTATGGTTTAAGTATTTTTTAAATTTTCTAATTTTTCATGTTTTTTTACTATAAATTGAGATGTGAGCTATCCTATCTCCTAAGTTAGATCGAACTGCACACGGTGTGCAAATTTGATTGAAATCGGTTAAGTAGTTTAGGAGTCTGTGGCGGACAAACAACGTGACACGTAATTTATATATATTAAGATAAATGACTGCTTTTTACGTAGACTTTAGGACGAACATTCATTTTTAACCCCCGGGACAAAAAGAGGGGTTTTATAAGTTTGACTGCTACGTGTGTGTGTGTCTGTCTGTGGCACCGTAGCCCTTAAACGGATGAACCGATTTGGATGCAATTTTTTTCTTTGAAAGCAGGCTATCTAGCGGTGGTCCTTAGACATGGTTTATCGAAATCGGTTAAGCCGTTTCAACGTTGAGGCTTTATGTAAAAATTGCTACGATTTTTTAGTAAAGAATGGTTACCCTATGTACCCTGTATACTCTGTAGATGTAGAATATTGTATAAGGTTAGGTCCAGCTAGCTTTCAATAGTGGAAAAAATGTTTTGAGCTCTTTTCACAGACAATCTCTTTAATGGGAAGGGACGGCGGTTAAGTCTATTTCAGGGACACGTTCTTTGGACTTATAGACTTTTTGTAGGTATGTACTCGTAGGTAGATCTTTTTATAACATAGGTAAAAAAAATATTGTAACTAAGACACTGTATTTTTAAAAATTTTTCATTTCATTCTTTTAGATATTTTTTTTTTTTTAAATAAGAGTCAATGTCATGTAATTCTAAAGTATTTGAAAAAAAAATGTCATGAACAGTTTATACAGTATAGTATAATCAGTCGAAGCTAAATAACAGTTAATTTCAGTTATCAGTTTACTAAAGGGACGTGCACATTAGCACGGGCCGCATTGCAACGCAAAAATCTTGCATCACTTTAGTACATAGCTATACTAATATTATAAAGAGGAAAGATTTGTAATTTTGTATGTTTGTGTTGAATAAACATAAAAACTACTAGACCGATTTCAAAAATTCTTTCACCATTAGATTGCTACTTTATCCCTGAGTAACATAGGCTATATTTTATACCCGTGCAAAGCCGGGGCAGGTCGCTAGTTTTGTATAAACTAACACATTGCAGCGGGCCGCAGCGCAATAATTCGTATTGAAATGCCGCTGCGGCCCGACCTAATGTGCGCGAACCTTTAAACATCGTTTAAGAATAGCATAACCAGCTGTTTAATTTTAAGCCACGTCTACTTAAATCGTAAATAAATTTAGCCTAAGGTTTTGTAAACAATGATCAATGTTATACAATATTCTTTTCTTTTACAGGAACAATTTGAAATAAGGGACATCGGGAATTTCAAACAAAAGGTATGTCAATTAATTTTCGAGCAATTTGACTTCGAGGCGTGAACAACGTTGTATAGGAAATGTCTCCTAATTTAGCGATTTTCCTGTTTCCCTAAGATATACAGGAAAATGGATAACGCCTACATGCGGAAAACGCGATTTTCTTTCAAAATACGGTTTATCTAACATATTGATTTAGCACTCTATTATGAATGTTTTTATCTGTAAGAATATATTATAGTTTTGCGATTTTCTTTCAAAATACGGTTTATCTAACATATTGATTTAGCACTCTATTATGAATGTTTTTATCTGTAAGAATATATTATACTTACAAGATTTTCCTCTCTAATTATTGACGCCAGCAAATATATGCTGTCTTTCATATCCTTTGTTAATGCGAAGGCACATGGACAAAATATGGCAATGTGTACTTTCGTTTATGAAATCACGGGCTGTCATGTGACGCGTACAGATTGACAGCGTCGGTCGCGTCGATTGGTTTTAGCCTGAGGTTTTAGCTGTCTTCTTCAGTTATTTCATTGGCTCAGTAGCTGCGGCGCACGCAGCGGTGGCTGCAGCGTGCACTGCCTGAAAAAGTCGACACGACTTGTATTATATATATATACGACATACTTATTTATAGCACAGTCTGAAGAAGCTTATTCTCACTGAACAACAAAAAAAACGAAGCCCTATCAGTTCACTGACATCTAATTCAAAACTCACACAAAAGAAATACGAGACCGACTTCAAAACAAATCAAAAGAAAACCTCTAACTGCCACATAAATATAAGCACAAGGCGTTTGTACTTCTTTCTAAGGCTCTAGGTTTACATAGGACCCACTTAGGGCTCTTTCCGGGCCCTTGGCGGCTACTAAAACAAAGTTTGATGGATCTAGAGCGGAGTTTGAGCATTTATAAGTGCCGTAGGTCACGCAAAGTTCAGTTCATTCCAGCACTATACGTAGTTATACAAACAGGGTTATATGGGAAGGGTATGCTGAGCCAAAAAGGACTCATATTACTCATCATTTTGAATATTTTTACTAAAAGACAGACCCGAAAATAGCAAAAACAAACCAGCTGTTCCATAGAAAAATGTCAATGACACTCAACAAAATATGTGGAACAGCTGTTTTTTTGATATCCGGGTTGGTCCCATAGAAAAAGTAGTTCATAATGATGAGTACTTATGAGGTCTTTTCGGTTTAGCATACCTTTTCCTTATAACCCTGTATAACTACTTATGTACTTACCCACGCAATGGGATAATGAGGAAGGTGGAGCACGGAGCAAAGTATAAAATGAAAAAATGTCTCTACAATTTTTACTGTTTATTTTGACCGGTTTTTTGTTCTGTAACAAGAACATTATTTTTACAAAACAAAAAACAAAAACCGACTTCAAAAGACCGACTATTGAGTTATTCATCTATTTGTCGCGCACGTACTTAATGCAAATTTAAGACTTATATGGTTTTCTCATGGATACCATTATCAGAACTGGACTAAATTGAAATGGGACCAAATGGAAAGCGTCAGCTTTCTAATAAAAAAAGAATCATCAAAATCGATTCACACAGTCAAAAGTTATAAGGTAACAAACATAAAAAAAAAAAACATACAGACGAATTGATAACCTCCTCCTTTTTTGAAGTCGGTTAAAAAGAAACCTAAGTAGGTCATGATTTCGGGCATAACGTTTTTCTGTTTTTTGTTATAATGGAATGCATGGATCTGACATAATTATTAAAGAGATAATTATCGATATTAATTTTTGTTGATTTAAATTTAACATCAGTGTTATTTACACGAATTAAAATGTATTAGAATGTTTATCTTTTGATCTTTTGGGACTTTATTAAGGTGAAGAATGTTCGTAAATACTGAGTGGCCTAAACCTAGTGTCAGGACTGTACTTATGACTGTATTTAAAGACTCAAAGTGCTGTATTGTTTATTCGAAATATATTATTCAAATCAGTCCTGATAGATATTAATTTTAAAAACCATTTTCCAGTGAATTAGTGACAAATAAGTTAATATTTAAAATTTAAAAAAAAAAGTTACTTACATTGTCAGTGGAATAACGCACGTATACCAAATTTCAGCTCAATCGGACATCGAAAAGTGGTTCAAAATTGATTTGCAAGATTCTATCCGAACAAACATAACAACAAAGTTACATACATTGCGAGTTATATAAAAGCTGTTAAAAAGAAACAAAATACAACCGGTGTTTCTCCGATTTGCCGTATTATCGGCATTAATACTGGAGCTATAAATATATCATAATGAGGTCAGCCTTTCATGCCCGCGAGTGTTTCCAGCGATGTTTGTGAGTGAGGAAACATTGCGTTTAATTTCTATAGTCCAAGTTGTTTTCCACTTGTTTTGCTTTGAAATTGATGAATGTTGGGATTATTGAAAGTAATTATGTTGTTTTGGTTTTACACATATTGTTGTAATTATAAAAGAATTATTTTATGGTTTTGTTTTTGTTTTTGAATTAATGGTTTCAATCACATTCGATGATTTGGTGCGGTGCTCTATTATTTCGGTGGTATTATTATTATTTTTTTATTCCAATACACAAAAAGAGGAGTGTTAAGTTCCATGTAACTAACTGTATTTGCGGTTGTGTCGTAGGTCGAAAACAGCGACACTGAATTTTATTTAGTTTTTTTCAACGGTGCTAAGCTACGTTCAAAAAGTCTGTATAGAGATTTGAATTTTTTGAGCTCAACTTTATTAAGTCCTTGTAATATAGACTTTGGTACTACAATACAATAGATACAATATAAATTTATTGGCATCATAAAAAGAAAACACAAAAAAAAAAACACAATTTAGGTATTTACTAACATTGAGCTACTATGTTATAGATACCACGTACTAGAGGTATTGTACATTCCGATGTCCCATTTATTAGTGGAACATGTTCCACTTTCACTCACTCGCTAGAAAAATAAAACTTATTCGTACAAATATGACCGGGGCGTCTCGTTGTATGTGTACATACAACGACCTCGGGTTGTGACCCGATATGTACCTACCTACAGTATGTAACGACGACACTTACGGTTTGTTCGACCAAAAAATTATGTTATGTGCAGCTGTAGGGTCGTTTTATTCGGTCAATTATCGGATTATTCTTTTGACAATAATATAATGCAAAAAGGAGGAAATAACCTACATATTTTTATTGTATTGTATTATGTTTGACCGCCATCTCGCTTAGTGGTAAGCATTAATGCGGTCTACGATGGAGCACGATTGCCTAGAAGAAACCCGATTCGCATTCGACTTGATGATACATAGATCATTATGCTCTATTTTTATGTCCATTCTAATTCAAACGTTGGTAAGAACGAGGGTAAATTACTAACAGATCTCTTCTTCAGCTGGTTATTAACATCATCATTTATTGACGTGATAACGTCTTATAATTCGATGGAGCCGGGTGCAAGTACGAAAAAAGTGTGACGTATGTGCCGTTACCTCGATGAGGCGTTACCGCTATCGCTATCGGTACGGTGAACTCGGGATGTCCGATCTCTTTTGTCTTTTTAGAAATAAATATAGTGTCATTTGGTTGTCAAATATTTTTAGGTCTGTTCAGAAATTGGTACGATCTTTTTGTACAAATTAAAATTTTCTTTTGAAAAATGAAACCATTCTATCAGTATTTTCTTATGACGTTGTCACGTTCAACTATCGTCAGTAAACCGACTTTACAGACAACCGGTTTTTTTACATGGATTTGAGATTTTCAGTTTGCTTAGTAATACTTACTCGTACCAGAGAATTAGTATTGCCACTCAATGAAGTAACGTCGCCAGCCTTTTGGGTACTTACTTTATTTCCGGATAGTGACTTAAAGTTAGTCTTTTATTTGTAATACTCTTTTAATTATGTATCTATAGGTATAATTATGTAAGTCTATGTAATATTAATGAAGAATACAGTTCTTATTAAAATATAACCTAGATCAATTTACAGTTCACAAAATAAGCTTACCAAGTAATTAAGAAGCATTCTAAAGGTTTCTTGTTTTAATTAAAACATAAACTTAAGTTAATATAAGAACCTGGCTGAAAATTGACTGTCCTATATAAACGGCTACAAAGTTTTTACGCCCTCTAAATCATGATGGCTTTATACACAGAAGACACAGTATGGACAGTTCGACAATTCAAAAAATGTTACCTAGACGTCAAGCTTTTCCGCCTCGACGGACAAAGTATCTGTATTCGAATGTACGGTTTTTGTAGTAATTTACGGTTTTTTTGTAACAATTATACGGGACTATCCAGATGATGTTACGTACCTACGTATGTGTCAAAATCACGTGAGTTTTTCTCGTAAATATACACGGCTTTAGTTCGTAAAAAAATGTTGAAAAATGTTAAAAACTGATTTGCGTCACAATTTCTTTTCAGAGTTGGCAATCTAGCCACTAAGCTACTAGGTTCGTTTTAGATTTTATCATTCAAAAATAAACGTGCTAGTTGAAACCGGTGCGAGACCAGAACAGGTCTATGTGGTGTGGACTCATATCCGCTTTTTATGTTAAAGTAACGGCTTCTACCAAAACGAAGTGGGCGAGAGGGAGTTAGAAGTGAACAAAATAAATTGCTACGTAATAAATGTCAAAGCATGTAATCTGGGTGGCGCAGACCTGTTATGGGCAAACGTGACGTTTAACATCAGGCGAGCGATTTGCTCGTCTCGTCACTCATTTACATAAAAAAGGCAACTTTACCTACTCCTATTAGTCAACATTCCGCTTGTAGTACAGGTGGATACCGGCCCTTACTGTTAAAGTCGCGGTCCGGTGTCCAAATACTGAATCCCTTTTGCGGCGTTGATGGCTCTTTCTGTTCGTCCCTTCCAAGGTATAACCTTGAAAGTTTTATTCGGATACTTATGTAAATACAAGACCTCTGTAAACGACAGCTTTTAATTAAAGTATGTGTCGGAATGAAAGGACAACTTTTTGAATTTCCGAGTCTAAATATAAATGCGGATAGTAGCTGCGTCCCGCGGTTTGTCCTGCTACGGTAACGTTGACCGTTAATTAGATATTTATTTGGTATAAAATAAATATGATTTACTAGCTGTGTCCCGCTGTTTCACCCGCATATGTTTCATCCTTCATGAACCGTTAATTATCCGGGATAAAATCCGAGTATGTTCGAAATAAAAAGTATCCTGTTAATCCAGGGCAAAGGGTATTTGTATTTTCGAGTATAATACTTTTCACTGATGTGGTTATGATAATGACATTCACAAGTATTTTTTTATTTAAAAAAGTTACAAAGTTTGACTAGCGCTGGTGTCAGTTAAAAAGGTTTCTGTTTAAATTAAAACTAAACTAAGTTTTTTGGCGCAGTGACACGAATTGTGTCTTGGCTTCTGATACTAAGAGCCGCCATCTTTCTTTATCTTGAGAAAGTTCATGCCAAGGATATCGTTCAAATTATACTTTAAAACTAGCTTTTGCTCGCGATATTGGCCGCAAAGCCCACACAGTACACAACCTGCGGCACTTTTCCTACAATTATTATCAACCCCCATTTCACCCCCTTAAGGGTTCAATATCGCAAAATTTCCTTCTTAGTGAGGGTGCTTACATCAAATAGAGATCAAACTTTCCAAATTATGTACCTAGGACTAGGTTTAGGCCGTGATATGTCAGTCAGATAATGCCTTTTCATTTCATCATCATAATCATAAACAACCGTTTTCAACCCACAGCTGAGTAAAGGTCTTCAGCTCGCCATTTTTTCTGGTCCTGTGCCAGTCTCATCCTCGGCCTTCCAGCCGCCTTTACAAAATCATCCGACCAGCAAGCCAATGGCTTGCCCGCCACTACCCGGTGATCGCTTTCCGTTCCACGGCTACCACTCTGTGACTGCTTTGCTCAAGCGTCCGTCTTCTTCTTAGTGTTTCACCCATCTCCACTTACACCTTTTATTTAATTTAAGTAAATCTTCAAAATTAAAACCTTAAAAAAACGTTTTTTAAGGTTTTAATTTTGTCTTTGAATTCCAAATAAATACCAATCAGACGTTACTTACCAAATTGTGAAAACCAACAAGAAGCCAGCAGTAAAGAGTATATTCCCCAAAATCCCTTTAGCGTGGCATCGTAACGTAGACTTGCCGACTCATTTCAATTTCCCACGTTCGTCTTTAGTAATTTGACTGGAGACTTACCGCAATCAAATTATGCTGAGTAAAGTAGCTGGAAGTGGTAAAGGAACGAAAATACACAGATATTAGACCCAAGTTTGAGTTTGAAGGCTTTAGAGTTTAGACAGATCTAATTTTTACTAAAACTATCGATGTCCTTGTCTGATAAGTGGCAGTGACAAAGACAGATATAGTTTTAGTTAGTTTCGATCTCAAATTTAGCCTTCAAACTAAGTCTTCATTGGATCATTTGTATAAATTCTGGAAAATCATTAAATCTTACGTAATTTATAGAATTTTGATTTTGTATATCACTAGCTGGGTGGCGCGGTTTTACCTTCGTGTTATTTTTCCGCGAATAAATTTAGCCTGTTTTTGATCACCAAATTGTCTGTCGGTAAGCGACGATAAGGCCGAAGATGTAGCACACAGACTTAAAAGACTTAAAAGACACTCTGACCTTGTAAAACCCAAGATTATATCTCTTAGGAAACAAGGAAGATGATGATAGAAAGTAGACTATCTGTTATAAATTTTAAACAAACAGAAAAGACCTTCTAACTACTGCTACAGATAGCGGCTAGCTTTATCTTTTCCAGCCCAGAAACTTACTTTATTTCGTTCCCTTTTTTCTATTTTACTTTCATTTTTGAGGCAATATTATATTCAAACGTCTAATCAGAATTAGTAATCATCTGAAAAGACGTTTCTAAAAATAATCTTATTCGATTCGTATCTTTGACAATAATTTCGAATGGTAATTCGTGATTCGATTTTTTATTCGATGTTTCAAACAATTCTAGATTTCTTGACTCTGACAAGGTGATTTCATAGAAAACAAATCTTTACAATGATCAAAGGCTTATTTATCCAGGATTAACAAACAGCGGCGGTGGGACAAATTAATTTATAGTCGCTTTGTTAGACAGTATTAGTTGAGGGGCTATTGACTAATTTGATTACTCAAGAAAAAGACTGTTTTTTTATATCAATGAAGATATTATGTGAAATAAAAGTAAAATGTTTGGACTCTAGGCAAATGGAGAATTTCGATTGACGAAAGCAGATTTAGGATGTGTCTAAATAATTATTGAAACGTATCGATGGCCCACCTAATGATAAGTACTCGTAGACATCGCCACCTATGGAATCTCGAGACATTTGGCAAGTTAGTACCTATCTTCGAACCCTAATATACGAGTACATATACTTTACCCTCGGCCCGACACGCAACGTGATGCGCTATAGGCTTGCGTTTAACCGCCATCTTGCCCGATGACGACCAATAACGCGTTCTACTATAGAGCACGTTTGAACTACCTATAGATTACAACGTTATGTAATGAAATAGACAACAGCTCCCAGCCTATTTTTACATTAACTTAACATAGTACCTGCGGGACAATCGCCTCAATTAACTTGATATTAATTAAACAGGAGGCACTGACACTATCTATGATTTTGGCGCCAAATAATTAATTATTTAGAATCAAAGCCACGCACAGTTATCGTTAATGACAATAATGGAAATTCGGTTTAAGGGTGCGACCGCACTTAGCGATAGAGGTGACCGGTCGCTTAATCGCAGTATTATTATAAATGTGAAAGTTTGTGGGAGGGTGTGGGTGTGGGTTTGCTTTGTCTTCACGCTGAAACGTCTCGATGGATTGAGTTGAAAATTGGTAAGAAGGTATACGAGTATAGCTTTTCTAATCTAGAGTAGATTAGATTGTTAGATTTAACCCTACAGTTAAAAAGACTATTTAATTGAAAAATAATTTGTTCATTAAATTGAAAAGTCCCAGTCAGGAAATAAATCTTAAAAAAAAATGTTGTATATCTACCTCTATATCTTCAAAAAATGGTTTATGCTGCACCAACGGCAAGCCTAAACTAAATCGCGTTGTCTCGTTTTTCTCGATCTGACAGAGCGAGACGACAGCCAGCGCGACCCAATTTAGGCTCTCGCTAAGACTTTACGGTTCAACCCCAGGACGCTAACTATCAAAACATTTATATTAAAATGTTGTATCCCAGTGTGACTTCGCCTTTACCTCATTTGCTGTAAAATAACTGTTAATTACGGAATAGTGTAGAATTTGTGGTAAAATTATATGTTTGTGGTGAGCGAAAACACGTTTTTGATGTCAGATAAATATTTATTTTATTATGGAAACGTGGAAATTTGGCTTTTAAAATAAACGTATTTGTGGAAACAAAACGAAATTGGAAACGGATGCAACCAAAATAATTAGAGGCAGCGTCGTTATGTAATTAGTAATCACGTTAAAAGCCATGATCGCATTTCGATAAAATACATTTGAAAGCATAAAGAGAAAAAGTAGTCAAGTGCGCATTAAAATATGCAAATGGTAGGGTTCTGTAACTATTACTACAATTAACTCAATGTAACAAAAAAATATGTTCATCAGTAATATTAGCAAGATTCTTACAATTTTGAAGAATAGCTTATGTCTCGTTCTACTTATTTCAAAATATATTTCAACTGGAATGTTTTGAAATACTATTATTTAAATTAATAATGTACATATCTATATAAAACGGGTTTTGATCCGTACAATAAGTCTAACAGCTCTCCAAATTTTGACATACAACATACATACAAATTGACATACAAATCAACATGAACACGGTGGAATTAAAAGAATTCAACTTTGTTACAAAAGCCTACAAATACAAACATTTTATTAATAAATCCAAAATTACACGGCAATATTTAATTTAATTTATTGTGATTGATTTATATGTTTTAATAACTATTGCATTATGATCTCATAAGCCTGAAATAAATTAATCTTGGATTTTTAATTTGAATACGGATCAGTTTTAAATTATTCATAAATACCTATTTTAAATTTCATATATTCCGTCGAGCCGTTTCATCGAGTCGTTTCAACCTAAAGAAGTGACAAACATACACCAAACTTTCACTTTTATAATATCAGTGGAAGAGATAAAAAAAAGAAACGTGAGCTAAATAAAACCGTTTAAAAAAATAGATTTATTGCAGCGTCATTTTTTTAGAACATTTTAAATGTATGCAAACTCTGTCGTCTGAGTCTTATTTTGAACCAAAGCCTCTTCCAGTGAGCGCACTTCCGTGTATTCTCAGTTGTGGCTATAAAATTCTTTATGCATCTCTGTCGAGGTGAAATTGTCTGAGAACTCTGTCTCATTTAGTTAACAAAATTATTCTATTACGCATCTATGCGCGTAGCACTTGACTTCGTAGCACTTTCGTAGCGTTTGTGTAGCACTCGTAGCGTTGGCGGCGTCGCTTCGTAGCATTGTGTTTTTGATTGCGTAGTAGAAGGGGTTTTAGGGTTTAGTATATATATCTTATAAATAAATAAATAACTAGGAATAAATCCTGTGTCGGGGATGCCATGGAACACACACAAAGACAAGGACAACTAACACCCAGACACAGAACAGATATTTAAATTCATCATTCAAACATCTGCCCCGGCCGGAAATCGAACCCGGGACCTCTGGCTTGTAAGGCGGATACACTACCGCTGAGCCAAACAGGCCGACAATATGATTGTATGTATGTATGTTTGTTTCTTTGTGTTCGGCTTGACAGATTTTGAAGTATGTGTGGCCGTGGTTTTGATACAGAGTGTATTTATATTTTTTTGATTGGTTAGATATTTTATTTTTCTTTTTATAATGATGACTTATATTGTTAACTAAGTCTTAGGGAATAGATTAGACCAACACTAACGAGCAGTTTAGTCAAATTTTAGCTTCAACACAAAATTTTAGTCAATTTAGGGTCAAAAAAAAGTTGACATAAATTGGATTTACATTTAGAAAATCCTGATGTTATTTACAAAATTCAAAATTCTTTTTATTGATTTTTTATTTTAAATGAATTAAAAAAGTCGTAAATTCGAGAGCAGATATGTGTTAGTGTACTAATGTCCTTTTCACAAGCCATTCACAATTTCACATTTCCATTCACATTATGTAGTGGTAGGGCTCTTTTGCAGAGCCCGCCTGGGGAAGTACCACACCTTTGCCAGTTATTCCACCGCCAAGCAGTAATGTGCAAACATTACTGTGTTCCGGTTGGAAGGGCATTGTTTCCAGTGAAATTACAGGGCAAATGGGAGATTAAACAACTTATATCTCAGGGTGACGAGCGCAGTGCTGTGCCGCGCAGGGTCTTGAATTCTGTGAGTTCAAAATTCTGGGTGACGCAGACCTGTTACGGGCAAACGTGACGTTTAACATCAGGCGAGCGATTTGCTCGTCTCGTCACACAATTACATAAAAAAAAAAATTCGCGGTTTCCCTCGCTAAAGTTATTCGTAGGCTTAAAAGTTATTTTTGTGCTTTCACAATTGTATAAGTTTGAAAGTTGCTTTCATAAGCTGTGTTATTGCCATTTCAGCAACCAATAAATAACATCGAACTCGGGTACGATTTTGAATACAAAATAAGACACTTTGTCATGATACATAAGGAATTTCGTTCACAAATGAGCTTTGTTAGGTATAGTCTTCACGGGCGATATGCAACTGTCCCAGGTGGGCGAAGGAAAGCGACGCGATACGATAAAGAGTTTGCTATATCGCTTTGTATAATAATACTAGCTGACCCGACAAACGTTGTTTTGCCATATAAATTATTTCTAGTGACTATTAAAAAATAGGGGTTGGTGATAGAAGGGTGAAAATTTAGGGTTGTATGTATTTTTTAATGCCACATAAGTCACATTATAAAAAATAAAAATTAATGTTAGGGGTGGACAACCCTTATCACTTAGGGGTATGAAAAATAGATAGTAGCCGATTCTCAGACTTACTGAATATGCATATAAAATTTCATCAAAATTGGTCAAGCCGTTTCGGAGGAGTACGGGAACGAACATTGTGACACGAGAATTTTATATATAAGATATAATAGTTACTTATCTCCTTGTATATTCTGTCGGCTGTGATTTCTGGTGTAAACAATAAGAATTTTATCTATTTCTAACCTATACAGGGTTATTCATAAAGGGTATGCTAAGCCAAAAACGGCTTATAGTATTCATCATTATGAACAACTTTTACTATGGGACCAACCCGAAATTGGCAAAAAAAAATCAGCTGTTCCATAGAAAAATGTCAATGACACTCGACAATATGTATGGAACAGCTGATTTTTTTTCGCGAATTTCGGGTTGGTCCCATAGTAAAAGTTGTTCATAATGATGAATACTATAAGCCCTTTTCGGCTTAGCATACCCTTTATGAATAACCCTGTATGTTAATCAACGGTATAAGCTATCTTCACACAAAATGTCATTCAAACCCATTCAGTCGTTTTTGTGTGATTGAGCAACATACTTTTACATTTATGATATTAGTAGAGTAAGCCAAGTTTATAAGTAAAACTGATAGAATTTAAAAATATTTTTCAACGTTTAAACCGCTCGTGTAACCGTCGCCTTAATGATATTCAAGGCAATGTTATGAAATATACGTCGTTGTT
The DNA here is from genome assembly GCA_949125135.1 of Alcis repandata. Classification (NCBI taxonomy): domain Eukaryota; kingdom Metazoa; phylum Arthropoda; class Insecta; order Lepidoptera; family Geometridae; genus Alcis; species Alcis repandata. Next base: position 7,229,838 of record OX421241.1, read on the forward strand.
TTATTCAGAAACGTTGACTTTCATTTAAATACAGGTGACTAATGTATTGTAGTATGTTTTAGTTATTTTCGGAATGGAGTCTGTTGTTTCTGTTTTGTTGCTTTCAGTGTTTTAAAGTGTTGTTTATTGTTGTTTGACGCGTATTTAATTTATTGTTGAGAATAGGCGTGACGAAAGATTTTAAAATCCTCTTCCATAATGTGAGTACACATTTACTATTTACAAAAAAGCCTTTATTTCGGTAATAAACTTAAGTTTAACGAAGTTTGAAGCCATTTTTCACATATTTTTTCAACAGTGCTCGAAAACAGCTTGCTTGTGTCATGGCGTCGATTTGACGTCACGGCTAGTAAACATGTCATTGTGTCTATGCGTGATGAGCGGCGGATGACCTGAGTTCACTGAGGCGTGACGTCATACGCTGTGATTGTTGTTTCTGACAAGATGGCCGATTGCTGTATTTTAATGTTTTAATTTATTGAAAATCTTAATAATCTGTTTTTTAAAAATAAAACTAAACATGTGTTTTAAAGTTTTTTAATCTGGCTAGTCTCCTGAAAGCATTGAATCGGCGATTTTTTGATACTGTCGTCATGCCTATTGCAACGATTTGATGATATAAACAAGTAATGAGTTTTAAAAGCCGTAATTCGACTATGGAAAAAGATACTCTTTAGTAGCAGTAGATAAATATTAATACAGAGTTATAAGGAAAGGGTTTATAATACTAGATAATAATTATAAACAACTTTTAATATTCGCCACTTCCGCGGGATTCGCGAAATATAAATCAGCTGTTCCATACATTTTGTGCCATTGGCATTTTTCTATTTGCCTTCAGGAGAAATAAAAAGTCTGACACCTGGGCAGGGCCAGCTACTCGGCCTATACGAGTTTGGTGGCTTACTCACGCTTTATTGAGTCGGATATTCCGACTAGCTTCAATCACATTCTGCTGTGTTAATGATTACAAAAATGTGGCGAAATTCTAGTTTATTTAACGACTGAATAATTTATAAACGACTACAAAATTTACTCTAAAATAACTAGAACAATACATAAATAATGAAATAACTGTCATAAAACAAAACTAAAATAAACTCGGTGACGAGCTGTCTAAATACCCATGGGGACGGAAAACGGGCTAAAGTATAGACTTACAAATACATGGATATAGGCTTATAGTATTAGAGTATTAGTTTTCTTTAGATATATCGTCAAACTTCAAACGAGTTTACGTAACGAGGAAACCTTTCATACAGCCAAAGAAGAAATTCAATAGCGTATGTGAATCCTACCTGCACTTGGCTAGCGTGGTGGAATACGGCCTAATCACTCGTTGACAGTAAACCTAGTATCCTAGCAGTGGGATTATAGGTTGAGTTGATTCCAATTGATTTCATCTGCGTTCCTGGCTAAATAAATTGATGTGGGAGCCACAAATGCGGTCGCATTTTTGGCAAGTGCATTGGATAATAGTAACTACAGTTTCAGTCTCTTACGCTGACAAAAATGGCCATCAAAATTCCGATGAATTCACCTAAAGTACGGAGCTTAGTGATGATCACGAAAAAGTACGATGATAAGCACCAATTTATACTATCACTAGCTGACCCTTGCCCACTTCGTTGGGCATAATGTTAATTAAACCCGAAGCCATCGCGCGCCGTCCGGACCGTTTTTTCTCCGATTCACTTTGCAAAACGGACTACCACGTAAAAGCCTTTTTATTTTTCGGTTTTTTATATAACCTATGACACTCAGCAATAATGTGGCTTTCTATTGGTGAAAGAATTTTTAAAATCGGTTCAGTAGATCCCGAGATTACCCCTTACAATTTAACAAATATACAAACACACAAACTTTACTTCTTTATAATATTAGTATAGAAGTATAGATATATTACAATATATGGTACGAATTTGTTTCGTGTATCAGTTGACAAAAGCAAACTCATCCATGAAAAAAAAACACTGACATTGACATTTGATATAAAACAAATGAATGAACTATTCGATTTCGTTTTCTTTTTTTTGTTTTATCTGTGCTCCAACGCACACTGTTTTGATAGATATGATTGAATTTGAACTTTGTACAGAGGTAATAAAGTGCAAATTGACTCTTGGACGTTAGGAACATACCTACATTGCTTAAACAACAGTGAGTGCTTGCAATTCAATATGAACTTTATACAATAGCAATAAAGCTCGTTTTAGTTAGAAAACGTTTGTATGGGAAAAAGAAAAGGGCTGTTTTTAGGGTTTTCAATATTTCTGAGAGATTTTCTTAATATTTTTTTCCGTAAGAACATTCTCCTAATAATAACAAATACAACAAAAAAAGAATTAGTGAAATCGGTCCAGCCATTCACGCGTGATGCCGTGACCAAGGAAAACGGGTTTCATTTTTATATATATAGATAATGGTTGTCATCGTAAAAACTAGTACTAGCACCAGTTTTTAGGGTGAGAAGTGAGAACCATAAGTATATTATGATAGTTGTCACCGTAAAAATTGGTGCTTATCATCGTACTTTTTGGTGATTATCACTATGCTCCGTACTTTAGGTGAAATATTTCTCAGTGTAGATTCAACTGACTTAATCCATAGTTTTAAAAGTCTTTCGCCTAAACTCCCTAAGACATACTTGTCCTAAAAAATAAGAATACTTTAGGTCGCTCGGAAAGTATTCTGTATATTTACGACATAATAACAAATTCTCAATGTTGCGATTCTAAATCGCGCTGGTTGTCGGTCTGGTGACATTCTCTTGGACGTAATCTTTTATAGCCACTCGTCTGAAAGGAATGAACAATTTTGTTGCAGTATTTGTTTTAAACTTAGAATGTGTTCGATTTTCAATTTGGTTTGCTAAATTCGAGAAAGAAAATATGGAATCTCCATAGAAAATTCATCACGTGACTAAATATTTTGTACGGAGACTCGATATTTTTTTTTCTTGAATTTAAGCAAACTTGTGCCACAGAAGTAGCTCACTTTGACGTGTAGAACAACACCCTTCAGTATTACTACATCTTGTATGTATTTATAAGGTGAAATTAGTTGCGCCACGCAGTTTCACCCGCATTTTCCGGAATGAAAAGTAGCCCGTGTGCTAATCCAGACCATAAACAACCTTCATTCCAAATTTCAAGTAAATCCGTTATTGCGGGAAAGAGCAACAAACATAGGTACTCACAAATTTTCGCGTTTTTATTATTAGTAGGATAAAAATTAAAAAAAACTAAAAAACACGCATTGCTATCGGTCTTTAACAGATATGCAAAGTTTGAATTAAATCTGATCGTTCAAAGTAGGGCAAAATCGAGCTCAAAGGAGTCGGTTACATACATACATACATACAGGTGAAACTAATAAAAGCGTGTTAAAAACTATTAGCTTTTATACAAGTTATAGAAACCGTCATCGGCATAATGTAGGCTGGAATAGTAGGCATATAGGCCAGATAAACGCCAGCAATTTGGTCACGCGCCATTTCGAGAGGTTCAGATAAAACGCCGCAGTAAATGGACTTGAAATATTCAATAGGTTCCTCATTAAAGTGACGCCCTCGCTTTTTCCGTAAACATTTTAAAAGGCAACCTACTTTAATATTAAGATATCGATTACCGTCGTTCCGTGGAGCTTTTCTTGAGTTCGTCACGTGATGTTTCGTGACGCGGGACTATAGGTTACCTCTTTTAGAGTCCGTCCTCAAGACGATTGAAGCGCACCACGTACTAGTTAACATATTTATTTATTTTTTATTTTACTATAGGCTTGCTTTTGATCACCATTCTCCCTGATGGCAAGCGACGATGCGGTCTACGATGGAGCACGCTTGCTTAGAATGAACCGAGTAAATACTCGCGACATATCGACAAATTACTTTCACTGGTAAATTGTTGAGCGCGTCTATACGAAAGCTTTATACACACTACCACAGGTCTGACTATTTTATTGTTGCTGCAATTAGGCTCAGGGTTGTCGCTTAGATTTCTGCAGCTCCACGCCAAGTGTGGTTTTTTTTTTTTTTTTTTTTTTTTTTTTTTTATGTAATTGAGTGACGAGACGAGCAAATCGCTCGCCTGATGTTAAACGTCACGTTTGCCCGTAACAGGTCTGCACCACCCAGAATTTTGAACTCGCAGATTTCAAGACCCTGCGTGGCACAGCACTGCGCTCGTCACCCTGAGCTATAAGTTGTTTAATCTCCCATTTGCCCTGTAATTTCACTGGAAACAATGCCCTTCCAACCGGAACACAGTAATGTTTGCGCATTACTGCTTGGCGGTGGAATAACTGGCAAAGGTGTGGTACTTCCCCAGGCGGGCTCTGAAGCTTTGAAGAAAATACATAAAAATTGTCGGCTGCAGCCCGTCCTTTCGTATATTCGCTGAGCTATCGCAGTGACATGACGCAATGTTTGCGTTGGCTTTTAAAATAGTGAAATAGATACTCTTAATTACAGTAACCCGAACTTCCTTGCCTGTTCTTGCTTTCTTTTATTTTAACTTTGCTGCGATTGGTCGTAAGAATATAATACGGTGTCTATAGAGGTTAATCTGCGCGAAAACAAATGTCTGACCTACTTGTGACTTTACGACGTTTTGTTTACTATCTAATGCTGTAGGTTTTCGGGGTTGAATGGATTTTACTGATTCTGAAGGTGAAATGTTTTAGGTAAAAGAAACGTAATAAAATCAAACCAAACCAACCAACCAAAAAACTAAGTACTTCATTTTGTAGGTAATAAAGGTTTTTGAAATTCACTGGCTATGTGACTAGGCTTGGTAAGGATTGTAATACAGCGGCCCTAATTTGGCGAGACCAATATTATCCCCGTCCTTGTCGCACTCGTTACAAAAGCCATAAAAATGAGAGTGACCGAGATATCACACGAGACAGAATTCAGCCTCATACCAGTGAAGTAAGATAATAATTTCATCACTAAAAATTACAGAAAAATGGTAAAACTAATTGTCAAATTGCGGGACGAAGCTAGCATAAGACGACTTAAAATTTTCACAAAATATCCGTTTTCCAGCTCTTCTACACCGATATTCCCTCCATTCTAATGTTACTTGGAAGACGCTTTGATTCCACCTTCATTGTGCAAACCGCTAGAGTGTGGAATGCTCTGCCCGAGTGTGTGTTTCCCGATAGATATAATCTAGGTGTCTTTAAGTCTCGAGTGCATTGGTTTCTTCTAAGCAAGCATGCTCCATCGTAGACCGCATCGTTGCTTACCATTAGGCGAGATGGCGGTCAAAACGAAAGCAAAAAAAAGAACAGATTTCTAAGGGTGCCACCACACCTCTCCGAGCCTGCAAAGCATAATCGACAGAGCTATAGCCAACCCGTTTGTCTTATCTTATCTTTATCTTTTTGTCGTCATACCCGCGCTTCTGTACCGCGCAAGCCAGGACTAAAATAAACGGTTTGGCTATAGTGATGCAGATGTCCACAGGCGACGGTTTGTTACCATCAGGCTGACAGTCGGATTGCCACTTTTTTATAGAAAAATACAATACAAAAATAAATTCTTGCTCTTTTCAATAATAAATACTTTCAAAAGCTGTATTTTTTAACTAACAAAGAATACAAAACAGGCACTCCTCTTCTTGGGCCAAAGCAGACAAAGTTATCCAAATATCGGACGAGCGCTGAACTGAGGCTTCCAACTTTATGTAGATCGACAGTGAAGCTCAGATAAACGTAGAGAGAAAGATAAAGCACCGCGGTTATTTGACTGAAGCCACATTCTTATAGGTACATATGTAGATTGTCTTTGACTTGTTTTTTTTCTGTACGTTCTCTGAACAATATGTCAATATCTGGCGTACTTACGCGAAAGTAGATGAGATCTTGGTGGTTTCACCTATACAAATAAAATAAATGTTTCACACTCATAGCTCCCTAGTAGGATATCCTGCGTTGCCATGGAACGCGCACAAAGACAAGGACAACTAACACCCAGATATTTAAATCCATCATTCAAACATCTGCCCGGCCGAGAATCGATCCCAGCACCTCTGGCTTATAAGACAGATATACTACCGCTGAGCCAAAAAGTGTACCTAGCACAACTTCGACGTAAACTTACGTAGCGAGTATTCGAAAGAAAAGTGTATGCCATTTAGGGTCGATACACATCTGACGGAAAATGCGACGCTTATTATCGGTCGCGTAACGCCAGAACAGAGAAATGTATAATAAAACATCCAACCTTTCACACTCGACGCACTAGCGCATCATCGGTTAAGTTTACATTAGGTACATTTCTCTGTTCTGGCGTTACGCGACCGATAATACGCGACGCATTTTCCGTCAGATGTGTATCGACCCTTACGCCTGTCAAGAGCGCCCCTGACCGGGCGTAAGTGCCGTGCACTTTTCTATCGAATACTCGCTACGTAAGTTTACGTCGAAGTTGTGCTAGGTACACAAGTCTAAAGCAGTGCTCCATCTTGCTCTCTAACTTAGTCTGGGATTTAAGTTAAAGTTTTTCGTGTTTGTATTGTACGAGGTAGCCTGTAGGTCGAAGCAACAATGCAGCTCTATCGAGACTGGCGCTGTTAGACGGAGGTTACACGTTTGTTTGATATCAGTTCGGTTCATGTTTGTTGTCAAATTGATCGCGTATTTGGGGTCGAAGAGACGATGCAAAATAAATAACTCAGTGTTATTTAGAAGATCTAAAAAACTGGACCGGGAAATGTAGCACCACTCTGCCGCGATCGCGTCACTCTTGTAATCTCCTGATGAAGATCACCGAATGTGATCGAAAGTAAAGATGCCGCGGTGCGAGCGCGTGCTGCGCTCGGTCGCGTGCCGGCTGGAGAAGGAGTCGAAGCAGGTGCACGTGATGGCGACGGCCGTCTACAACCGCCTTCCAGACCAACTTAAAGACGCTCCGTCAAGAAACTCGTTTAAGATACGGTTGAAAAATTGGCTTGGTGAGCAATCATTTTATAGAGTAGATGAGTTTCTGCCTAGAGTATAAGCTTATTTTATTGTTCCGAATTTATTATTAATTATTTGATTTTATTTTTTCAAATGTATCAATTTTTTGTAATTGTAAAATGTAATTTGACAAGTGCTTTTTTGGTACTAAAATAAAACTAAACTAAACTAAACGACTTAAGTATAATAGAATACCTTACCTTACTTAGAATATTTACGTAAGTATTCCTGTGTTAATTATAACAAAAAGTAGTTCCAGTTGCCTAAAATATTGAATTAAAAAAAAAATCGGTTGTCTGTAAAGTCGGTTTACTGACAATAGTTGAACGTGACAACGTCACAAGAAAATACTGATGGAATGTTATTTCGATCGAATAGTAAAGCATTTGATTTTTTTTTTTATTTTTATTTTTTATTTATTTTTTATTTATTTTTTTTTTTACTCATCGTGATATTGTTATAGTTTTGTCAATTATAGCATAACCTACAATCGCTGCACTAGCGGACCGATGCTATTTATTTTAATGATGAAAGCACAAAAAAATATTCGACAATATATTACTGAACATAATTATATTTAATATCGAAAGAATTTATCGATTCCGCCTTTATCGCCGCAATTATTTTAGTTGTCACGTCAAAAATGTAATGACTTATAGTTATTAGTAAATTTATTTATTCACAGAGACTTAAATTATGAAATTACAAATGAATATTACAATATAATTAAAATAAAAAACTAAAAGAAATGTTAAAATGTTATTAGTTATACTTCCTTCAAAACCTTAATCTAATCTACACGTACGTGTACCTACGTGTACGTGCATCTGCACTTCGACAAATACAACTTGGCTCGGCTGCGCGCCACTGTACTCAACAAAGGTTATACTTTACTTACTACAGACTTTCTTAAACCACTTTTTAGCACTTTGGGCTTAATTACAGTTTAATATTTCACAAAACATACGCAACGAAGTCTACAACAAACTTTTAGCTTTCGAAGTGACTTTCAGAATAGCTGTTTTATAATAGTTCTTCGATACGCCATAGCGATAGTCGACGTTGACTTGTGGCTCTGAAATTTTAGGATAACTTTATAGCTTTTACCACAAACTTGGTACTACTGTTGTGTACAGAGACATAAGGCAAGGGTATGCTAAGCCGAAAAGTGTTCATAGCACTCATCATTTCATCATCATTTGCCTGTGACAATAAGAAATGCTACATCGCTTGCATGCTTTAAAAAAGTCAGTTAAAAAAACATCACTTGTCGCAATTGCCATTTTCTCAGTGATTATTTATTTATTATTAATCACTAATTGTTGTTTTGTTTTTATTTATTATGTATTTTATTTATTTTAGTATTATTATATATTTATATATAATAATACTAATATATTTACTATTTACTAATAGATTTTATTTATATATTTTATATACGTTTTAGTATATTATATGTATTTTCGGAAATGTAGGTAGTTTTTAGTATGTACTTATTAGAATGTATTTTATTTGAATGTATTTCTAAGTATTTATTATTATTATTTTTATGTAGGTTTATATGAGTATTCTTCAATATTGCACACCCCGTTTTTATATTTTTTATCTATCCTCTCCATCCTAAGGTTGCCTGGAAGAGATCGCTCTTAGCGATAAGGCCGCCAGTTGTTGCACTAGTTTTAGGTGCTTTAATCCTTTTGTTTGTAATTTATGGTGTGAACAATAAAGAGTTTATCTATCTATCCATCTATAATCATTATGAACAACTTTTACTAGGGACAATCCGGATTTCGCGAAAAAAAAATCTGTTCCAAACATTTTGTTCGTGCGGCAGACGTTTGGCTCGGGCCGCGGCACGCTCAGGCGAGGCAGCGCTTGCGTTTGCCTCGGGCGAGGCACGTCCTGACTGGCCGAGCATTTGCTTCGCGCGGCAGGCCTCGCGAGGCTGCTCGGTCAGTCAGTACGCACCCATTGACATTTTTCTATGGAACAGCTGATTTTTTTCGCGAATTGCGTGTTGGTCCCATAGTAAAACTTGTTCACAATGATGAGTGCTATGAGCCTTTCCGGCTTAGCATACCCTTTCCTTATAACCTTTTAGGCTATAACTGCTATATAAAGTCTTTTAAATCGTGCTACAACATAGTGACAATCCAGTGGATAGAGAAATAGTACTTTAACACTTTTACTGCGAACCTATTCACTATTCAGTGCTTTGCCTATTTTTACGCTCGTTTCTAAAAGACACAGCAGTAAAACTACAATACTAAAAGGAAGTCTAAGAAAGTCTGAGTAAGTGTCTATTTAGAGAAACGTGCCAATGTGCTAGATACCTCGACTGCCCCTACGAACACTATCGTAACTGCAAATCACGATTTTTTTTCATTGTACCAATTATACGAATATTTCATGTCATTTTTTAGGAAATAAATAATCCTACAAAAAAAAAATTCAACCAAAAAAATATGATATCACACATTTTAAATATTTACACACAGGTAAAATTTTGACTTTAAACTGCTCTCCTGTAAAAAATGCAATTTGCAGTTTCGATAGTGTTTGTAGGGGCAGTCGACCTTTTGCGGAAGCCTACCTAAGTGATTAAAGAAAATGTCCCGCCTGTCTGACCTAAGTGCTGAAGTTGAATATTGTTAACTGTCATAGTAGCCCATTAGCTCATTACGACCAAGAAATTGGGTTTTTATGTTCTCGTTTTTAAAGACCATTAGTATTTTGATGGACATTCTGAGAGGAAATAATTACCTATATTTAAAAAAATTTTATTATTAAAACACAACGAAACAAAGAGCATTATGAAAGCGCCACCTAGTTTTATTCGCTCTAAACTAAAACATATAGTATAGCTTTATAATTTTTCACCAATCAGCTTAATCAGTATCACAGTATCATTATCTTATCACAGCTTCTAATGTAAAATACGAAACGAGTATTTGATAGAAAGTGTAAGCCATTTACGCCTGTCAGCGAAGCCGTTGACAGCGTACACATAATTTTAAGCTATTGCATAGCTTCTATCGCGGGCCTTGAGCGGGCCTTGAATCCAGAAATTCCGTAACGAAAATTTTAATAACCTAAGGCACAGCGGTGATACTTTTTAGTTTTGCCATCGATCGATGAATAGCAGAACTTTTAATGACTTTTTGAAATGTCACGCTTGTCTCTTTAGTTCAGCAACTCGCCTCTAGGTGGCATTGGTTAATGAAATAATTATACATAATTGCATAAGTTGATAAAAATGCTATGCAATAGCTTTACCGCGGTAGTCCCCGAGTGTCACACGTCTTTTTTTCTATCAATACTCGCTACGTATTTTACGTCAGAAGTTGTGCTAGGCCCATAGAATAAAAAAAAAGGAATACCAAAGATTTTTGCTACTCTTCAAAGGTAATGGTTAATTCGTTCCTCAATATGAATGCAACGATTCTTTTGTTATAATTCGGTGACAGCTGTCAATGGTCGTGACAGTTCTATTCCGTTCGCAATTAAATACAAAATCGGGAAAATTTGATCTCTTTGATGTTGAACACAGAAGAATTCTATTTTATAAACAAAGACAATGTCTGAACTGATCAATGTTAGCTGGCGGTAGCTTAATTAACCAACGACAAACAAATGAAATAAGAGGGTTTTTAATCAAAATCTATTTTTTGTGAAACTGTGTACAAAAAGATTTTAAAATCCGGCACCGGCATTATGCTGAGTTGAGACTGGTTTAAGGCAAAACTTGTGTTGTTCCTTCTTTTAATTTTTAGTATGTTTGTCATTATTATTTTTGTCTTAAATAAATATTTGTCTATTGTCTATTGTCAAAATTAGGGATCTAGTCTCAACAGTAGTCTCCCAAATCGAGCGTTTAGGTTTCACAATCACTCTGGCTTAGTTTAACTGGCGGGGCACACTTGTACATCACAATTAGTTCCTTAGCTGCGCCCCGTGGTTGCGCTCGCTTTTCCGTAAGTACCGCTGAATTTTCGAAATTGAATGTAGCCAATTGTCAATCCAGACAAGACTCAATCCCAAATATCTGACATCATTCAATTATTTTTGCGTGGTTGAGTGACAAACATACTTTTTTACAGTTATAATATTAGTAGGAAGTAGACTAGTAGGATTGGTCTGGTAATATCGAGTCTACGAGTAGATTTAGAGGGTCTTACTTATAGATGCTGGTTAAAATGCTCTGACAACTTATCTCGGATGTAAAATGTCACGTGCAAAAATAACCCACATACTTTGAACCCACATTAACTTTAGTTTAGTTTATTTATAAGTCATCGTCATCATTTATAAGTAATACTCTAACTCAAAAACTCCTTATCGAGTCACTCGAGTACAGTGTAAACCTTGTTCATATACTATACAAGATATACACTTGTATGAACGGCCTATTGCTTGAGTTCCCGCGCGTTGCCCGCGCGTTGCCCGCGCGTTGCCCGCGCGTTCCCCGCGCCATACCGCCCGCGCCGCTCGCCGCGCCCGCTCGCCCAGTATGGACACTCAAATAGGTTTCATATGTTTAAGTTCGCCGCGCCGCGTTCGCCCCGCGCCCGCTCTTTCAGTCTGGCCAAACACTTACTTGTTAGCCCATACCGCGACCCCTAAACCGTACCAAAATGGGTCTACACAAAACATTGTTTCCACTCAGCGACACCCATTGCCACTCAAAAAGAGCCAAAAGTTTAAACACGACAAGTTTGACACAGTTTGAGCGAGTCATCAGTAATACGTAGAAAAAGGGGACAGTTAAACAACTTCAAACAAAAATTGGCTATTTATTGAGAAGAAACACGTATGCCAAATTAAAAATGCTAAATGTAATATGCAGTCTTTTTCATTTTTATACAGTTAAGTGACGAGACGAGCAAATCGCTCGCCTGATGTGAAACGTCACGTTTGCCCATAGCAGTTTTGCGCCACCCTGAATATCACTACTTTTTTTTGGTCTTTGCCATTTCGGACATTATGACCAATTTCACTACATCTCGCATTCCATAATTTGTGAAATCGAGTATGTAGCTCATATACAAATTTACACAATTATATACCTACATATTAATACACACAAAAAAATATTTCTTTAACATAACTTTTTCGCTCCAAATAAAAGCACTTGTAACAACAGTTTTTGAGGAAACTAATACACTTTACCTCCGTTGCTGTTGTTACAGTAGACAAAGACAGCACAATTATTATAATGACGTTTTAAAAATGTGTGTAGAACCGTCATTACTATCGAACTTTTTCGGACGCATTCTTAAAGAATACTTTCTACGCCAGTTTGTTTCTTTGTTTGTTCATCTGTCTACTCAAAGATTGTTAGCGAATGAAAGTTATTATACGGTACGTATATTACAAGCCATTTCGTTAAACTGAATTCACACTCATTTACATTCATTTTATTCATATTTTTAATTTTCATTATCATCTACGTGTGAAAATAACAACCAACCAGATACATAAGTCAGGCTGAATTCTAGTGTCCTAGTTGTACTTAGTAGTTACAGGAATTTCTAGTACTGTCAACATATTCCACGACAGACCCACTGGTACAATTGCGAAGGCCCACGACGAATTACTTAATGCTCCTAAAAGGGTTCCCGCCTAGACATCCCTTCGCCCCACGGCAATTTCATTCTCTTAACGAAATTATTCAATTAGATACTTGAGCTCCCCCTGTTTAAGATTAAGTTGCTCCTTTTTTCATTTGCATTATGACCGAGTCAAAATTGATAAGGGCCATCGCACGAGATTAAGTTTTTGGGGTGTGGTGTCTGTGTGGCGTTTTAGGACTTGATTTCAGTAAGATTTGTTCTTTTTTGGGTGTTTAGGCCTAGCTAGCTTCATCTTGAAATGTACCTTCCTCAACGTGCTTAAGGTTTAAAGTAGTTCACCTAATATAATTGGGTTTTGTACCGATTTTAACCAGGAATTTGCCTAATGATCTAATGATATGAAAGAGGCTTGAAAGAGTAGCGTAACAAGGACGTCCATACATACCCAGTAGTAAGTAGATATAGCAGCTTGATTGGCTTTTAAGGATTGATTGTGGTTGTTCGCTATTTGTTTTGATTTTTTACGTTTATCATTTTACGAGACAAGAGTCTTAATGTTATGTCATAAAAATAGAAATAAAAAAATATATTTTCATCTCGACAAAAAACATCTCGGATTATAAATATAAAACACACATGGTTTTCATACTAATAACATGAAAGGGAAAGCACTGGCTTAACTTCTTGAGATGTTATTTTCAAGATAATGTAACGAAATTGTCTCTACAAAGACTGCCTAATTTATTCGTGAGATGTAAGTGAATCGCCGATCTCTGTGATTAGGGTAATGTGTGCTCCGTCGACTCAATCTAATGATTGGGAATGAAATTAGTACAAAATATACTTATTCTGTACGTGCTTTCTTCCTAAATGTTTTGATAATGCTTCCAAAGAAGACTATTGGATAAAAATAGCTAACATTATAATTGGCAAAAATGATTTTGTTATTAGTATCTTGTGATATAATAGCTGAGCCAATTCAAATCAAAATTAGCAGCGAGTTATTTTGTTCATTAAAGTGAGAAACGCCAAGAATAATTTGTTATCCATCGAGCTTCATTTTAATTGAAAAGGCACACCGAGTGGGCTGCCATAAACAATACTGCCAGACAACGGGCCGCACTTTTCAGCCTTTTAACAGAACTCGACTTTTTACTTCCACAATCGCCTACATCCGATATCTAGAGGCGTGGAGCACGCCGTTCTATCTGTTCTCAGGCTTAAAAATCGATAAAATCTATTATCTGCACGGCTATTGTCTTTCCTTTACCTTTCGTTGTTTGTAACAGCTTGGCAGTTATGTAACGATTCAGTGATAAAAAGCCAGTCGATTGAGAGTGACTTAGGTTTATCCATTTGTTTTGTAACTGGGCGACACTGGGTGTCCTTAGAGAAGCTAGGACAGACTTAAGTTAAATGGAACACTTATCCTAACTTATTGTTTAAAAAATCTTTATAAAACCTTTAAAAAGGCACCTGGCTATATATAGTTTTTTGGTTGAAGCGAATAACACTAGATAGCGCTTTTTAATATTCATATTTTATACGGTTTTTAAATAAAAAATAATAATGAACCATACTCCATTGTTATAATAGAAAGTCACGCGGGCCGCATGTAGACCACTCACCACCTGCAAATTTTACCAACTACGAGTAAAATTCAAAAAGAAGGCAAAGCGTGCGGTAGGATTTTATTATGAATCTTAGCCAATTGTTAGGTTTTCGTAAAAAATAATAATTTAATTCAATAACGATGATAATAAAATAAGGGCTGTTACAAAAACTCGAGCATGTGGGACTGAAGTTTGAGCCCACAGCGCTGGGGTTGGTACCCTCGTTGTTTTACCAATTTTAGAAGTCATGGTTAGAGTTAACGAATTATTACAGACACAAAACCCTTGTCAAAACATCAGCAAATTCCAACAATAATTTATTCTACATGAAAGCACTTGAAAATGCGAAATAATGGCACTATTGTCAAGTCGAGATTAAAAAGCAAGGAATTTAAAATTCAACGCTCGGCGTAAGATCTAGGTATTGTTCGTACTGTTCTAGTTAATAGATTGAATCTTTGAATAATAGTCCCTTTGAATAACTCAACAAAATTAATTTTTCGAAAAGAAACAAAGAATTTCAACATTATAAACCTACATTTTCAAACTTAAAGAAACTAAAAAGATAACTTTATGAGTCAGAACCACGTTGTCAAAACTTTTGCTGAAAGGAAACCACAAACCGAAACGTCATTTGTGTTTCCTTTTTCATTTTTATTGTTTTTTTTTCAAAATACTCTAAACTAATTTTGGGAAAGTATAAATGACTTTTTAAAATTTAAAGTCTAAAATATGACCTACTTTTGAAGTGGCTTAACAAAAATCGGGTAGCAAACATACAAAAAAACACACAGTCGAATTGAGAACCTCCTACTCAAGTCACTTAATAAAAATTCAACGCGTGGCAAGAAATAGGTATTGTTCGTCTCTGGTAAATAGATTGAATCAAAGTCACTTTGAAAAATGAAGTCACAGACGAAGTGGGCGACAATAGACAACGACACGATTCCTCTGTAGCGCACAACCTTCGCAGAACAGACAAAGGGGTGAACTCTTTGAAACTGTGTCACACTGGGTTACCAGTATAATGAATGTTGTATATTTGGCAGGTAATTAAAACATTGATGTTACTTTGTTATCTCGAGATCGGATATTGTTCTTTGTTCTTTGATAATATTCGAGACAAGATAAAATTAGAGCTATGCTTGAGTGATTGGTATTTTAATTATTTTTAATGAAAACGCTGCGGGGGAGTTTTTGTTTCGTTATTATAATAACGGTTAATTTTAGTTTTCAGACATTCGTGTGTGTAGTTTGAACTACGAAACTTAATAATTTTCAGCTCAATTATTAGCTTTTGCTCCGTTTTCATGGCGTTCGATTATTAAAAAAAAAAATTGTTTGAATTGAATTATTATAAGGGATTATAAGGGAGGCTTATACTCGCGGAGTTGCCAGTGTAGCCTGTGGTATCATCCACTGCAATATATTTTTTCAATGAAATATTTATCACCATTTCACCCATGATTGTGCATTGATAATGTCAGTCAGGTAAATATAAATACACTAGTATATTGTACAATCCAATTTAAATAAGACGTCGACATTTTCCCGCAGCACCGCACGATCTCATCAATTCGATACAATCGCAACAATCAGTGCAATTTTTCAGCTGAAAAAAGATCCCGCTCGGAACGACGTAATTTCTCCAAAGCCAGCCCAATCCCTTTTCGGATAACCTTCTACATGTGCAGTAAGTAACGAAATGTGATAAGACTGGCTACTGAATTCTGTTCCTTTTACTTCGACTGGATGCATTCGAAAAAGTCTTTTTCATTTCGGATAAGGATTTCGATGTTGGGACGAAATGTACCTATTAGACATATTAAGAAAGAAAGAAAGTAAAGGAGAAAGATATTTTTTTATTTGATACTAGCTGCCCCCGGCGGTTTCACCCGCTGTTTTTTTTTACTTTTAAACCTTCCCTGTACTATAGCGAACAAAACAAAAAAAAAACCACAGACCAAAAAGATCGGACTAATTTCTGAACACACCTTTAAATAATAAATTTGACAACCAAGTGACACTATTCTTTATTTCTAAAAAGACAAAAGAGATCGGACATCCCGAGTATACCGTAGGTACTGTAGGCCTAGCACAACTACGACGTAAACTTACGTAGCGAGTATTTGATAGAAAAGTGTATGCCATTTACGCCTGTCAAGAGCGCCCCTGACGGGCGTAAATGGCGTATACTTTTCTGTCGAATACTCGCTACGTAAGTTTACGTCAAAGTTGTGCTAGATACACTGCACTGCAAATGTTTCACAGGTAGGAACAGTTTGTATTGGAAAATTAAATTGTCGATTTTAGTATTTTTCTTTACTTATTATTCATGTTTCTCACCGTTTAAACCTTCCCTGAACTTTTACAAATATTTCAAGATCAAAATTAGCAAAATCGGTCCAGCCGTTCTCGAGTTTTAGCGAGACTAACGAACAGCGATTCATTTTTATACATAAGAAAGAAAGAAGAAAGATTACTGATGTACTTGTATTTACATGTACAGTAGATGACTTAAAGGATTTTTAGAAGATTTCAAAGACTAATTCTGCTAATGTTATAAATAAATGTCAAAGTTTTTATATTTGGATAATTGGATGTTTGTTATTTAATTACGCAAAAACGGCAAAAAAAAATTGGCACGGATGTATCTTATACCCTGGATAAACATATAGGTTACATTTTATTAAAAAAAAGCGATTCTTGTGGTTGTTAAAAATAAATCAATAAAATATCTGACTAACATAGAGCATAATGGAACTCCATATCTAACTCAAATTGCAATGACATATCAAATTCGATGTGGACCTAACGAAGACGGATAGTAGGACTTAGATAGCTTACCTATTCTCCGCTCCGTCTGTGTATTCTGGATGTAAATCTAATAACCCGCCTGCAGCAACCGTAACAGGTTCTAATTGAAGGACTGTTATGATAATATCCAATCGGTCTAACGTACTATTGCCGCTTATGCTAGAGCTTACGGGATGTGTTGAGATTCAGAGTGGGTTAGGTTACGTTAGGTTGTTATTTTTAAACCCTGACGTAGTAAAGTGTTTAGAGTTTAACTTGGGGATCTGCATATCTGTGTTTTTTATGTGGCGTAATTTGATTTGTTTTTTTTTTTGTTTTGTTTGAAAAGAGACACAGTGTGTATTTGTGTTTCTGATTGTCGCATCATAGCTCCCAAAGGTAGGAGTGCGTGTCGGGTGATGATGATGAACTCTATGCCGATTTCGGCAACGGCGACCATATTTTCTGTTGCTGATTTACTGGGCTATTGATGCGTCCTTAGTCCTCACATGGCTGTTATACCCAATCTTAGCAGTGAATAACGATTAGCAATGATATAAGTAGTAGTAGTATAAAATAAATAAATAAAGTACATAAGTATTTTTTTTTTTTTTTAATTTATTAAATTTATTTTTATTTTATTTTATTTATTTAGGGTTATTCACAAAGGGTATGCTAAGCCGAAAAGGGCTCATAGTGCTCATCATTATGAACAACTTTTACTATGAGACCAACCCGAAATTCGAGAAAAAAAAATCAGCTGTTCCAAAAGAAAAATGTCAATGACACTTGACAAAATGTATGGAACAGCTGATTTTTTTTCGCGAATTTCGAGTTGGTCCCATAGTAAAAGTTGTTTATAATGATGAGTACTATGAGCCCTTTTCAGCTTAGCATACCCTTTATGAATAACCCTGTAGTAGTATAGTATAGTAGTATGGTATAGTCCCTTACTCCTAAGTTTTTTGATAAGTAGGTATCTACCTAACTTCCAGTTAAGTACTCCGATGTGACCGCATTGTTTGAACGGAAGTCCGTACTTTAAATCCGGAGAAAAAGACAAATATTTAGGTCGAAGTTTACGGTAAACGAAAAAAGGTGGTCTGAAGTTTTGACCGGGTTTTTCAGTTTATTTTTGTAAAAGTTTGCCGTTTGCGTTTTTTGCTCCATGACTGCGGCTTCAGAAGTTCTAGGTGCATGGTCTTGACAGTTTATTGTTGGAATTCTACATTTCCTTTAATTTACGAGGACGAACAAGGCCCGTTTGTTTGTTGAGGTTTATGGAGTGCAATGGAATAAAGATCCTTCTTAACTGGCTTCGTTGAAGGAGGAGGTTCTTTTTATTTAGTAAGGCTTGCATTTGACTACCATCTCGCCTGGTGGTAAGCAACGATGCAGCCTACGATGGAGCATGCTTGCCTATAAGTGACCGATTCACTCGCGACGTTCTATGTTTTACTATAAGTATGAAGGTACGGTATTTTTCCCCTTTTTATTCTTTTATGTATTACTCGCAGTTTCAATGTGATTATGTTGATGATAACTACTTTACTTCTCTATGTTAATTGACTAACTGCTTCCGCGGTTATACGCGCTATGCTGCAGGAACTGTTCATTTGTGCGAGATAAAAAGTAGTCAGTGTAAATCCAGGGCTTAACAACTACTTCCATACCAAATTTTACTCAGTTTCGTTTGCCGTTTTTGCGTTATTGAGTGGCAAAGATAAAAACACACATTTATTTTATTAGTAAAATTAGTGACATTAAAAGAAAAATTACAAATTAAAAATAAAACCATTTAACTAAATACTCCAAACTATTTTTTAACTATCTCAGTCCTAAAAAACCTACCGGTCCATTCCTCGATTTTGGTACATAACGTCCCATTTTTTGCGTCGCGGTAAAAAACACACCGCGACTAACAGTACCTCATTGATAAACCGTGGAAGATTCAGAGACTATACTCAAAAGACCTAATCATCGTTATCGATTCCAGGCATTTCGGTTTCAGGCTTTTCGGCCTTGTTACGGTTGATTAGTTATCTCTTCTTTCTTCTTTCTCTCTTCTTCATCATTGTTTCCGTCCCGTGACGGAATGCTCGTTATTTGTGCGACTACAAAAGGATTTTTCACAATGTCAGAGGTAATTTACTTTGTACGAGACGAGCGATTTGTCTTCATTGTGAAATTAACGTCTCTACTAGAAAATTGAGTGGAGTTGAACTACATTTTGTTGGAAATTTGTAACAAGCCCTGAGTAGATTGACTGTTTATAGGCGATACTGGAAGACTGAACGATATTTAAGTAAAAAATTGACACTACGAGCCGTTTCATTTTACGTAAAGTGACACTAATTGGTCGTGTTGTATTTATTATATTTCTCATAGCAGGGTATCGAAAACGTTTTTGCACTTCTGCACGTTTGCACTTTATAAATAAGCAAACCGATTTACTACACAATAGTCTTATTTTTATATATTTAACCATAATCTACAAACGGACAGATATGGTGAAACTTTTACTAGCGTTGCGTTTCCAAACAGACTAAAAATTTCAGAGAACAAACCACACACTGCACCGTTAGTTACTCTTGTAAATCTTCTCTAAATATTGGCCAAAAAACAAACATAAGCTAGCATCGTAATTACGCAACCAAAAAAATACAAAACCAAACAAAACCTAACAAGCTAACTGGAAAACGTATCGAATCCAACAAACCGAATTCCACACACGTAGGCAACTTGTATTATCTATTCGCCCATGTAGGGTTAAACCTCGCTGGGATGCACTGAGAGCTAGCGCAAACTGTGCATTTTATCGCTGCGTCTAGTTACTGCAATAAGAGGCGGAATCGTTGTTTGAGTCTTTGCAAGTCGACGCCAAGTGTGCAGCAGTTTTGAATAAAATAAATGATAATCGTTGGCCGCAGGTTTTTGTTGCGAGTCGGCGAGCTGTCGCACGTTGCAAAGTCGCGTCACATCTTATGGGTTGATTACACGTCATGAGAGAGATCATCAAATCAGATCATCAGTGGCGAGATAGTGCACTCGGTTTGTGTAACCATTTTGATGAGGCGAGACTGCCACTAGAAACATGATTTATTTGCTCGGCCGAGTGTGCCCGATTAGTGTCTCGCCACTCGCTACGTGTACAATTAGGGTTTATGCCATACGTTAATATGTTTTAAAGCAGTGATTTAGTTATTCAGCGATATTTTAGTGAGACTCCGTGATCGGTGTAGAGTGAATTAAAATTAATGCATGCTGAATAAGACATCGATTGTCATGCTACACTGAAATTGGGCCACACTTCATTTTTTTCTCAACAGATCTATGATATGGTAGCAACGTCCCGCTGTTGCACTCTATATGTTGTACTATTTAACGACCATATTATTATAGAGTGGGTGCCCCTGGACAGTCGACCCCCAGGTCGCCCCCCGACGCGATGGCGCGACGAACTCGGGCGGTTTAAAAAAGACTGGATGGCGCTGGCCCAAGACCGCAGTAACTGGAAAAAATTGGGGGAGACCTTTGCCCAGCAGTGGGACAGCATAGGTTAATTAAAAAAAAAAAAAAAAAAAATTATTATAGTAAATTTTATCTGGTTTGAAAGTTGCGCATGTGTTAATTAATACCTTTGCCATTTTCATATCACGCTTAAATCCATGGGACAGTTTCGGCATGTAAAAGTAACTCACACATAGACTCTGATTCTGATATCACACAATTTTAGCGCATTTTTTTTTGTATTGAACACGGGAATACTCACGTAAAACTTAAGTCATCTACTACGACTAGTTTCGGTCACATTCGGTGACCTTCATCAGGTGAGTTTACAAGCGTGACGCACTCGCGGTTGCGTCTTGCTTGGCTTCCCGTGTTAATTATAACAAAAATGTGTGAAAAGCACGTTAGTTTCCATTGAAATTGCGCCTTTCCATAAATCCCCGAGATTCACAGATCAACACAAATTCTGCTTCCTTTTCCTATGCAGCGCATTCTAGTGCGTTTCCGCCTTAATTCCTTCTGACTACTCGATATCGCACACTCGAAACTGTATCGGCGTTTCGTCGATTTTGCGAGTGCATCGATACTTTGCATTTGGCGATTTGCCGCATTTTATTGCGGTACCAATAAATCGTGTCATAGATTTTATATCGCGTTTTATTGTTTTCTAAACGTACTGAAATTTAGTGAACACTCTTCAATAGATACAAAATGTTTCGTATCGGATAGAAACTCACACACTTTTTCAAATACACTTTTTATTGTTTCGATACTAAAACATTATTTTTTCTCTGTCGTGTGTTTTTCTAGTTCGTGTGTTTGAGTGTAATAATATCAATAACTAAAAATGATTTTGAATTTTTGATGAATATAATTTGAAATGAAAAATATGGACAGTAAAATAGCTGGTTGTCGCTATTTATAATCTGTGACCTTACAGAAATAACACAGGTATTTTGGTCAACCCACGTAAACCGTTTAAAGCTATTTATGGATTTACTTTTACGATAGCATATTGTAAGGTGACGTCATCCAACCAGAAACACTGAATTCTGAATCGAATGATCACAGCTCGATTGAAGTAATGTTTTTTCGATTTGATCGGGGTTTCGATTTTTCCATCATCAAGTCAATGAAACAAAAGTGTCGAGTGCGTGGTGGCCATAACAGTTACCGGGGTTGATTGCAATCGGCCCGCTAATCGGGAGATCCCATTCGATTGGGAAAGTTAAAATTTGATTCGGAATATCGATCATACTCGTTCCCGAATAGATTGAAAGTTTTGTAATAACAGTTTGAGGTGCTTTGTTAAAACTTTATTTTAGAACTAGCTGGCTATGTCCGTATTGTTCAATGGCTTCACCTGTGAATTTCCAATTTTCCTAAAATCCAAACCAATCCAATTTACCTTTCCAATTTTTTTAAACTCCCTATTTTTTCATTGATGAATTTTTGTTTTGTTCACATTTGACGTCTAGATGGCTGAACTAATATTGATAAAATGAAATTAATGTTTGCATTTAGGTACATCATGAGGACGAGCATATTAAATTTAAGAAACTACCTGGCAATCGAGTTTAGCTCTGAAAACTCAGAAAAAGCGTTTTCCAGAGATAACACCTAGCTACATCAGTTTTTCACTCCGAAAAACAGCAGTTAAACTTCATCGAAATCGTTTTAGCCATTTTCAAAAACACAAAAAAATATACATAACTATCATACAAATGCACGTTTAATATCAAAAATCCTATTAGTCCGAATATGTGGAAACTCAAATATTGCCAGTGAAACCTACATAGCTATCGTACCTACAAATATTTTCGAGAAAGTTCCCAAGCGGTCCAGAAAAGGGAAACGTTTACTTTGTATGGGTAATATTAGTTTCTTTCATTGATGGGAAACCAATCGAGGGGGATAAAGGACGATTCGATTCGGCCATGGCGAGAAAAGAAAACGAGTTTCCTAAATGCACATTATGTAGTTTCGTCGAGGAAAAATAAACTCAACGCTTTCCATCCACTTCAGATGATGTCGCTTTCAATTTCTCAATCTCAATAAAAGGCGAAAAATTAAGTGAGTTTTTTAATAAGAAGTTTGTTTATTACTTTATCAACATCAATTTATAACTGTTTAAGACTGTTTATTAGTGGTAGGGCTTATTTGCAGAGCCCGCCTGGGGAAGGACCACACCTTTGCCAGTTATTCCACCGCCAAGCATTAATGTGCAAACATTAGGTACTGTGTTCTGGTTGGAAGGGCATTGTTTCCAGTGAAATTACAGGGCGAATGGGAGATTAACGTCTTATACCTCAGGGTGACGAGCGCCCCCCCCGAATGGGTTTCCCAGCCTTTCCGTGGCGGGGGGGATAAGTAGCCGTGGCACTGAGCCCGGTGAAACGAAGAGGAACCCGAGGTGGGGCCTTCCGCGTGTCCCTCTGGCAGCAGAGGGCTGACTAGCAGAGGGCACAGCGGATGAGCCGGGGTCTGAGCGATGGCTTGGACCACCAGGGGGGGTTTTCCTTGTGCTCCTCGCCGCGTGTGGGTCGCGGTCGGGAGTGCAAGGAAAGGAGGAGGGTCTGAGTGTGGTGGACGCCGGGGGATGCGGCGCTCCACACTTGGACGGTGGCATTGCTGCCACCGGTGACGAGTGTGGTGGACGCTGGAGGAAACGGCGCTCCACGCTCGGGCGGTGACAGCGGTGCCACCAGGAGGGTTTTCCTTGTGCTCCTCGCCGCGTGTGGGTCGCGGTCGGGAGTGCAAGGGAAAGAGGAGGGTTCCTTTTGCACCTCGCCGCGTGAGGTTTGCGGCCGGGTGTGAAAGGAACGTGGGCTTAAGGCGGGGTGGGTGGTGCTAACCACACTGCCCACCACGTGCGAGCGAGCGGGGCTGGGGAGCGAGAGGGCGGTTCGCCCGTCTCCTTGCTCCTCGGCAGTGGGGTTGCCGGTAGAGTCGGGGGACTCTCCCGGCCTGCACGACCCCACACTGTCTGGGGGGTGATCCTGGGGAACAGGGTCACCCCGCCATGGGTGCAGGGGGCCCTAATCGGGCCCGTCGCCGGGGCAAGGTGGTCAATGCTAACGCGACACCACCTTGCCCTACCAGGCGGACGATGAATTCCCTAGTGGTTTTAGTGAGTATGCCGCCACTAGGGCGGAGACTCCCACATAACCACCCTGCCTCCCCCGGGGCGGGCGTGGTATCCATAAAGGATTTCCACTGGGTAAACAAAAAAAACAAAAAAACAAAAAAAAAAAAAAAAAGGGTGACGAGCGCAGTGCTGTGCTGCGCAGGGGATTGAATTCTGCAAGTTCAAAATTCTGGGTGGCGCAGACCTGTTATGGGCAAACGTGACGTTTTACATCAGGCAAGCGATTTGCTCGTCTCGTCATTAAATTACATAAATAAAAAGACACAATGGGCCTTACTTTTAAAGATTGCTTAAAGATCACTCTGTCTTGTTTTCGTACGTGACATAGAAGTTTTTTTTTTATTGGCAGCGAGAAGTTGTCAGAGCATTTTAAGCAGTGACTAACTTTAAGCAGGCTTTATAAATAATGCCCTATTAAACTTTTAAATCCTGCTTAGGTTTAATCACAGCTAAGAATCAACAGTTATAAACCAAATTTTAAAGTATAGGAGTATAGAGGTTTGGGATATTGTAGGGGTTATAGTCGGTGTAAGGCTAGGTTATCCTAAAACTGAGCCCCAATAATACCAAATCTGTTTGCTTTATCTTCGACCACATCGTCGCTTACAAACAAGCAAGTCAATGATCAAACGCAGACTTACTCGTGATAAAAAAAAACAGCTAACCAAGGCAGCATACTAGCAGCATCTTGTGTAGATCAGCCTCATCAACAAAATCTTACTTATCTAAATTGAATAAGGTCGAAAGAGGCCAAAATATAAAAGCCATTGCTCAGCCGAGCGAGCCAGACCAATTATTCGATTTCGACAATTACTAACCTATTATCAGTACAATTCGAATCTCAACAGAATCGACGAACCCTTCAACTGAAATCGAGAATCAATGACAGCTGGAATTGTCTGAAACTTTTGTAATATCGTCACGAAATGTTCTGCTAAGAACATCAGAATGGTTAAAGTTGGGACTGACGGCCAAGAAAGTTGGAGAGCTAATGGGTAACCGATATGTATCTGCCGAGAGTAACTGACGAATAAATAACTTTGGAAAATGCAGTTCATCACTAATGTCGCCAATTCGTCACTATTGAAGATACATGTGTTGAAAACAGATGTGGTATATTTATGCTTTTGGTGGTATAGACATGTGACCGGGTGTTCAAATCGAAGTTTGATTTGCCAGCCACATACGAGCACATGCCAGAAGATAACCAAAGTCACCATCGCATCGTCGGATGCTACGCGGACAACATCATCATCATCATCGGTATAGACAATAAAACGTCAAAAGTAAAGCATTCCTCCTATTTAGTGGATGGAGTAGCGTTTGATTAGTGAAATATTTTTATTTTAGCTTTTTAAATCGGATCCGTAGTTAAAAAGATTACTTCCATCCATACAAATTTTACCTCTTTATCTATGACTAGCTGTTCCCTGCCACGCTTTGCTGTGGATAAAAAAAAATATAGCCTAGTTACTTTGGGATAATGTAGCATTCGAAAGGTGAAAAAATCTTTGAAATCGGTCCAGTAGTTTTTGAGTTTATTCCACACAAACATACAAAAATACAAATCTTTCCTCTTTATAATATTAGTATAGACTAAAACAAAACAAACTAAAATCGACTTCAAACTAAACTAACTTATAAGTTCACTTGAAATATCTCGATTGATCTGTCTCCCAATCCGGAAATATCTATCGGAATAAAAAACTAAAGAAACGAAATCGCTTTCAAGGTGTAAAAGCTCATAAAAAATGCATGAAATTACCTTTCTCCGTCTTTGACACAACGTTCTGACCCGGAAAACTGCGGTTTCTGGTGCGATATCACGGATTTATGATTGATTGTCAATATGTTTTGGATTTTTTGGTGTTTTCTTGGAAATTCTTTATGGTAACCATGTGTATCTATTTTTGTTTTGAATTACGGGAATATCCACGTAAAATTTAAGTCGTGATCGCTCACGATGGCGTCCCGTATGGCAGCGGTTGCATCATGTGCAACCGTATCATGTGTCTACCTAGGAACCAATATGAACTCACAAAAACATATGTTGATAGTGTTAAAAAGTTTGCATAGTTACGAGTATCAAACGAGATGAGAAGTCAAACGTACCTAAGCATATTCTAGCCTAGCCTATATCATAAAATATATGTATACAAGTTTGTATATTTGGATATTCGTCACTCAATCATGCTACAACGGTTAAACAGATTTTGGATGAAATTATTATGACAGTATTTTTTTTATGAACAAAATTACTTAATTTATTAGACTAAATATTACACGAGTGTTCCCGAGTTGATTATAAAAAAATTGTCAAAACCACGTTAGTAGTAGCTTATAACTATTAATTATCATATAGGATCCTGGAAACATTACCGATTCTTATCGGTTGGCGGTTAAATCTAGAAGTAATTATGCTAAAGAAATATTAGTCATTTATATCCAAACCGTTTCGTACGCTGGTCGCCTAAAATCTAAGTCAGTATTTCACCTTTACGCAGACTCCGCTCAACTGAAATGAGTGTTTCTTATCTCCTAAGTTTTATCTGATGAGTGAATAATGCTCAGAGAGAACAGCATTTCAAGTGAATAACATTTCAGTTAAGTGAATAACCTTTTAGTGAAGTGAATAATTGTTAATGGACCTGAAATGTGGGTTAGCGTTGCCAAATAGATGGTTTCGATGCGAATTTGAATATCATTTTATTGTAGAATCGTTTGCTCATGAAATACCTAATGGCTTTGACCAGTTGTTTGTTTGTTGGTAACCAATATTGAGTGTAGGTAATGCGTGCACATTATTTCATCAAACTAAAGCCAGAATAAAAACTTTTTGTTGGAATCTACCTAACCGCCTGGCCACGGGACATTCGCCGATGCAAATATTCGCGCGGTGCGAACGGCGAAGCGTCTAGCGACTGAAATAAACTCATAGCAATGTACTAAGTACATTGCTATGAGTTTATTTCAGTCGCAAGCAATGTACTTAGTACATTGCTATGAGTTATGAGTCCCGTGGCCAGGCGGTAAGTTATCGAACTTATATTATGAATGTCAATGATTGGATGCTTGTTGCTCAATCACGCAAAAATTGCCGTACGGATTTGAATGAAATTTAGTACAAAGGTAGCTTATACCCTGGATTACATGTCCTTGTCTTTGTGTGTGTTCCATGGCATCCCCGACACAGGGTATCCTAGTGGGGAGCTATGAGTGTGAACGTGTGCAACGTTTTAACATATAGGCTACTTTTTGTCCCCGTAAATGTGCAACAGGGCGCAACTTTTTTTTAATATTCCAGTACTACTACTACTACATACTAATTAATAAGCTATGATTGAATAGGTCCTTAATATGCGTGTGTGTGTGTGTGTGGCACCGTAGTTCTTAAACGGCTGAACCGATTTCAATGTGATTTCGTTTTAATTTTTTTTATGTAATGATTTGTATTGATTGAAACCAGTTCAAGTTTTCTATCGATGGTTCTTAGACATGTTTTATCAAAATCGGTTCAACGTCGTTTTTTTTTAATTTTTAACTAGATTGATCTTGAACTTACTCGACTCGTCCCGTGTAAACAAAACTGCATACAAAATGACCCCACAAAACGTATATAAATGGTATACATAAAACGAGTTCTCGTTGCGGCCCGAATTGATTATTACCCGTCATCTTCAATCCCGCGGTGTCAGCTCGCTCTACCGTACTGAGCCCATGTAGCCCGAGTTACAGTTACTATCTAACTGAGAAGATAATGTGCAGAGAAATTGGGATACAGTAATAGAAAATAAAAAACGCAATTTTTTTTTAGATCTAAACATAACAGATTGATAAAGCAACAAAACTGAAGCTGCATGCATCCTGACCTTTGAGCCAGAAGCCGATCCTAATTCAGCATATGCTGACTGTACTCGTATACCGCTGGTTTGGTTACGTCATAATTACTCCTATGATAATATTATCCCAAATGCCTTAAAGATGGACTCGTGAATAACATTGAGAATTTGCCGTTTATTCAATTTTAATAACGAGGTGGATAAAATTATACTTTTGGGCACAACAGCGCGAACTTGTGTGAAGACAAATAAGAAATTATATTTCGCTCTGTCTCCAAAGTAAACTTCTAGTGATATGCCTGCATGTGGGGCATACCGACAAAAAACAAGTTCTAAGGTACGCTTAAGTAAGTATCCGTTTGCGTCATAGAAAAGGTTTGTTCTATAATTATGTTATTTAAAACGGCGCTCAAACGCAAGCCAATTAACGAATAAAAAGTTTGCCAATTTAAATTCTTCTCACAATTAAAAAGTGCTAAACGCCTTTTTTAATGTTTTGTATTTATTTCTCGCTCTATATTTCTCTACGCACATAGTTTCGTAGCTACATTTTTGCGTTTGAATCTATTTCTTTGCAGATTTCATACTGTATGGTCTAACTGCCTGTCCAGTGCAGACCCTAACAAATGATACGTAAACTGAAAGGGCGGAGATAAAATCGGTAACCTATCGTTAAAATAAAAGTTAATCGTTTTGGCCGGTCGTGTCTGCCCTGAGGGTCATCTAAGTGACCTAACTAACATAGTCTGCTATACTATACAGGGTTATTCAGAAAGGGTATGCTAAGCCGTAAAGAGCTGATAGTACTCATCATTATGCACAACTTTTACTATGGGACCAAACCTGAATCTGCGAAAAAAAAATCAACTGTTCCATAGAAAAAAGTCAATGACCCTCTACAAAATGTATGGAACAGCTGATATTTTTTGCGCGAATCCCGGGTTGGTCCCGTAGCAAAAGTTGTTCATAATGATGAGTATATGAGCCGTTTTCAGCTTAGCATATCCTTTTTGTTTAACCCTGTATCAAAAAATATTATATTTTACACAAGCTCTAACTTCAAAATATTATATCCTACTAATATTATAAACGTGAAAGTTTGTGAGTATGTTTGTTGCTCTTTCACACAAAAACGGCTGAACGGATTTATATGAAATTTGGAACGAAGATTGTCCATGGTCAGGATTAACACATAGTCTACTTTTTATCCCGGAAAACGCGGGTGAAACTGCGGGGCATAGCCAATACTATTATATATTGAAGTAGAATTTCATTAAATAGATATAAAATAGTGTAAACCCTGACAATTCGAATTGGAATCGCTACCCAACGCATTCACAACGAGCACGTATGTTGAAGGATCGAACATCGCTTAAAGCCGTCTTCGCCATCCGACATTTATACCCAACACTTGAAGGGTAA
Organism: Alcis repandata; assembly: GCA_949125135.1. Taxonomy (NCBI): domain Eukaryota; kingdom Metazoa; phylum Arthropoda; class Insecta; order Lepidoptera; family Geometridae; genus Alcis; species Alcis repandata. Next base: position 7,258,705 of record OX421241.1, read on the forward strand.
TCGATTATTCGATGCTATCGATTGTGACTTCACTCGTTCTATTCGAATCCGATTAAATTCCGGCGCAGACTAACCTATCCAGCGTGATCTTTGCAATGCTTTGAAATTCTAACTTGTTTTTAGAGTTCTGTATGTAAAGGGTAAGACGGGACCCTATTACTAAGACTCCACTGTCCGTCCGTCTGTCAGTCTATTACCAGGCTGTATCTCATGAACCGTGATAGTTAAACAGTTGAAATCTTCACAGATGATGTACGAGTAGGTATTTCTGTCGCCGCTATAACAACAAATTTTAATACTAAAAAACAGAATAAAATGAATATTTAAGCCATACAATAAACTTGATTATTTGCCTCGTTTATAGATAAATTGTACGGAACCCTTAGTGCGCGAGTCCGAATAGCTCTTGGCCGGCTTTTTAATTAAAATTTTGCTTTTACAGCTATCTTGTTATTCTTCCATAAATATTTTTTACAGTTTCATTGACATTTGACATTGTTATTCTTAAAATCTAGGTACAGATATATTTAAAGATTTAATCTACATCCATGGGATTACTTTTGTCGGGATATTTATTTTAGAGAGTGATTAACTGCGGCTCGTGACTTTTCCTAGAAATTAAAATGTGTTTGCATCCTGCGTTTTTTCAGATAAAAATTCCTATCATAAATAAATAAATAAATTTGCACTACATAATTGTATTTTAATGTTAATGGCCTTTATCATGCGACCGCTGGCACTGCAGTCAACTTTATTAATGATAGTTTAAAATTCGCTATTTTCAACTTGAGATAATTATTTGGAAATGTTATCGGACTAAATTAATTTTAACTTTAGTTTTAAAATTGAGAATTAGTACGAGTAAGTTAGGATTAACTAAAAATTATATTAGAACTAGTTGCGACTTACGATTTCACCTGCTGTGATGAAAATCGGTGTTGATGATGATGATGAAAAGTAGCCTCAGTCCTTTTCAGTACCGCTGACAAGGAGTTTGCAAAATTGTATGATCATCAATTGAGTAGTTAATTAAAATGAAAATCGTAACAAATTAACAGTTTTATTTTTGCATATAATAATATTATTTATATATAGTATTAGTCGCCTTCTTCGGACACATGTAAAGAGGATTCCTATATGAATTGCCACGGTTGATCCTCGAGGGCAGAATTCCGGGGAAGAGGAGCTCAAGACGACAGACGGAAATGGCTGGACGACATTAAAAAGTGGACCGGACTGAGTTTTCGGCATTTGAAAAGCACAGCATGGGATCGCAAGAAGTTTAGCCTTCTGGCCTCCAAACTTCAATATGAATATGGCACCTGGTGATGTGATAGCATTGGTAAGCATTAGTTAGGCCATGTCTAAATACTAAGTAAACAAAAAAAATTAAGCTTAAAATCGGTGCCACAAAAATTCTTACTTTCTAATTGTGTTTTTTTTTAATTATAAAAGAGGAGAGACAATTTGCAACAATATTTATAAATTGTTGATATTTTACTTCCATTAATTTTATTTTCAACCTACTTAAAATAACTTAATTTCGCTTTTGCTTGTCAAAATCGTAACAATAAAAGGTAATTGGACATTGTTGATGCAAACGTTTTATCATAATTATGTTTCCAAGCTCAATTCTGACGAAATATTTAACTTAAAATGTAAAATTTATTTCTTGTTTTAAATTTTAAACTTTAGGACCTACGAGTATCTTTAAAAACCCGTGGGCCTGTTTAACAAGATAAGGCTGCGTTTGATCCCGAAAAGTGGCCCTAAACGTTTAATAAATACTAATAACCGCTGTTTAAAAATTATCAGTACGCTCAAGAGATATATTCAAGAGATATAATTATTTATCTTTTCTTACCAGTATTATAAAGGTGAAAGTATGTATGTTTGTTACTAATGAACGCTGAAACGGCTGAACGGATTTACATGAAATTCGGAATGAAGGTCGTTCATGATCTGGTTTAACACATCGGCTACTTTTTAACACGCTTTTATTAGTTTCACCTGTATGTACATATATGTATGTATGTAACCGACTCCTTTGAGCTCGATTTTGCCCTACTTTGAACGATCAGATTTAATTCAAACTTTGCACACCTGTCAAAGACCGATGACAATGCAATAATTGGATTAAAATATCCGATTATCTTGATTAGATTCGCCAGGATTAATTACACATTATACATTACACAGATAGCCTTACCTTACAATACATTAGGAGCCGTACTATGAACTCTTAGCGCGAGAATGAACTGAATCACGTTGGCTTTTATCTAAAAACAAAAATAGAAATACAGAAAAAAATTGGGCAAAAAAAAAAGACAGACACAAGCTTACGCTTTTTCTCTATCTGACAGAGCAAAATGAAAGCCAGGGCGATTCAGGCTTGCGATAAGAGTTCACAGTACAGCCTCAGGAAGCAATTATAGACCAGATGACGTGACGTGGTTTCTAGGAACCTCCCTAGCATAGCATACATTGTACACAATGAGACGAAGTGAACAAAGACGTAGGTATCGAGTTACTTTGTATGTTTGCTTTACTAAGCTTTACTTAACTATCTAACAACTTTTAAATTTCTACGTCATCACACTGGCCCTGGCCTTCAAACAAAAGCCAGTATTTTAAAATAAATTTTTTTTTTTGTAAACCGCCTGGCGAACTTTTGATTACTGGTTGATTACTGGTACCTAGAGTTTTCAAGTACTATTTCAGACCCTATTATCGGAGAAAAGTTATCGTAAAACTCTAAAAAATTCGCTAAGTAGGCTATTATACTCCAGAACTTTAATCTAGTTTGAATCTAGTACCGCATTTCAAAATCTGTTCAGATTCAGAAAGAGCACATATAGAAAAGACTTATAAAGAAAGGAGGTAGGTACGCAACCAATAAAAAAAAACTCTTAGATAGTTTTTTTTTAAATAATTAACCTATAATGTCCCACTGCTGGGCAAAGGTCTCCCACAATTTTTATAGTTAATAGTTACATACATTTGAATAACATTATGTACTTCTTTTTCTTAGAAATTAATATTACTTTTTGTTATAATTAACATGGGAGTACTTAGGTTTTAATGAGTCAAATACTCCTGACTCTTACGTTGGTCCGATCACATTCGCTGATTATAGCGAAACGTGTCAAAATCACGTTAGTTTAGTCTTCACGTCAGTCTTCAAAGTCTTCATACACAATTTACCATAGTTTTAAGATTAAATCAGGCGTTATTTTTCAAGAAGTTCATCTTCAAATATGTAAATAGAATTAAATTACAAATGAAAAAAAATAATTAAAAATAAAGTTTCAAGTGATAAATGAAATGTATGATTCAGTGAGTTTCATTGATTGATTCCATTGATCCAAAATACTTACACTGGTCAGGCAAAATAAGACGTATGGCATAATATTTCTCAAACCTTTTGATTTAGAGCAAAAATAAATCTTGATATCGCCGATTCGCTAAAAATAAAGTCCTCGAAAGCCCAGACATTCAGAATCATAAGCAAAAAGTATCACTCTACTAGATTGATGCCCAAAATGTTTTGTGTCGCCGCCCGTCTGTCCTAAGGACCTTATCGGCTAACTACAACGATATTCGATTCTGGCCTCATGAAATTCGAAATGGGAAAATCGGGCTTATAGCAAGCCTGAGGTTGTCACTCTAGCCTCTAATTTTCAGACTTCATTAATCAGCTATAAAAACTATTTATTTAACTAGGTATCAAAAACTACTATGTACAAATACTAAATAGTTAATTTCTAATTTAGTGTAAAAATTAGTAAAATTATTTACACATTAATTGATATTGACGTTGGATGAATGAACTTAAAACACAGTGTTTTTTGACACAAAAAATCGTATCGGCAAATTACGCAAACGTTGAAGTTCGAGCTTCAAAAGTTAGCCGATAGGGCCGCTATCCTTATCTTTATTAATCATTTTGTTCGGGTGCGTGCATACGAAAAGACAAGTTTAGTGGAAAACACCCGCCGGCGGACAAAGGGTGTTGAGATATGGTTGAGATAAAGCCTTTCGACCTTTGACGTCGTGGTCAACCATGCTCGTATTTTCATCGATATAGTCTGTGGGAAACATGGCTATGATATTATGACGTCGCAAGATATAAGATCTTATTCCAAGTTTATCTTGCTGTAGTTTTTTAGCTCTAGCCTCAATCTTCGGAATCCACTCACGGAAATTTTAGTAAATATTTTTTTTTGCTATTGTGTGACGAGACGAGAAAATCGCTCGCCTGATGTTAAATGTCCCGTATGCCCATAACAGGTCTGTGCCACCTAGAATTTAGTTTTTCTTTGTAGTAAAAGCAGAAGAAGTAGTAGAAATCTTTGAGTAAAGAGTGTTCATAATGATGAGTACAATAAGCTCCTTTGGGCTTAGTGCAGCCTTTCTGTGTAATCCTGTGTACGTCAAGGTCCAACATAAATTAAATAAAAGACGTTTATCTGTAGTTATATTATGTTTTCATTATTCATAAGCCTACAATACAAATACAACAGATAATAAAATTGGTAGATCGCGCATAGTTAAAATCATTATCTTTGCAACTCACAAATGAACCACGGTGAATTTTTGGGTGCATGATGAGAAAAGTTTTTGTGCTTTCGATGGACCTGTTCAAAATACACTCAAACAATCTGCATGTTTCCTAACTTATTCCATCTAATGCAATCCAACAGCAACCCAATGGACTAGTTTATGCTATTTAAAGCGTAATATTTGTGAGAAAAAAATATGTACGAGCCATCAACTGCTTATATTGTCTGTGCTACAATATAATACTTCGCTTCTAAAGTCAGCTCTAAGCATTTCTATAAGTGGAATGAAAATGGAATGTAAACAGAATATTTCAAATTGAAGCAGAAATATTACGGTTGAATACAAACAGTATACAATTTAAGTAATGGAACCTTGGAGGCACAGTGTAAACTCTGTCGCGGTTTCTATCGTTTGCTACTGGATATTTGAGGAGTTCTTTAGTTTTAATATTAAAAGGCTGTGGCGTTCAGACTCGCTACGCAGTGGAGCAAATACTTTTATGGAGGTACTAAGCCTTTTGTGCCTATATTGTTGTTGTGTAAATTATTGTAACCCCTCTTATATGTGACTAGCTGTTCCCTGCCACGCTTTGCTGTGTTTAAAAAAAAAAATAAAAAAAAATAGCCTATGTTACTCTGGGATAATGTAGCATTCGAATGGTGAAAGAATTTTTGAAATCGGTCCAGTAGTTTTTGAGTTTATTCCACACAAACATCCAAAAATACAAAAATACAAATCTTTCCTCTTTATAATATTGGTATAGAAATGTACCTTTATTAATCTTGTATGTTGAACTATCTATTTTATTACTGTCTATCTTATCCTATACGATGTTGGAGACACTTACGTAGCATGCGTAGTGCTACGAGGCTGGCTACGACGCATGCTACGCTGCTCGTGGTGAGCCTGCTACGAAAATTCGCTTTATCACCAGCCGTAGCGTCATAGCATGGTAATTGTAGAAAAAAATACAACAAGGCCGGTTGTTTTTTTTCACCAATAAGCTGACCTTGATTGGCCAATATGGAATCTAGCTAATCGGCCCGTCTTTCCCATTGGTAGAAATTGGCTTCGTTTCATTCATAGAATTATTTCCCGTACTTTTCGAGCATCATGCAATATCTTCAATTTTCTTGATAAAGTTGCTTGACAGCATTAATAAATCAGCTGAAATTATCGTTGATGTTTTTAAATATTTTCGGTTTTATCTCTTTATCAAAAACCAAATGCGGATCGCACAATATTTTGTCAATTTCTTAAGCCGGCGACTGACCTGTAACATCGTCGTAACGTAACCGTTACGTTACGACGAAATGTTACAGGTCAGTACAGCGAGCCGATCCGTTCGCTGCGAGCGCCGCGTGCTCCACCACGCTCGCTTCGAATGCTACGTTACGGCAAAATGCTCAGGTCAGTCGCCGGCTTTTAAGATACGAGTACATAGATTTATATAATTCTTTTTATATTTAACTAGCTGAGCCCCGCGGTTTTACCCGCGTTTTTCGAGATAAAAAGTAGCCTATGTGTTAATTCGGTGTTAATTAATTAATTCCAAATTTCATGTGAATCCGTTAAGCCGTTTCAGCGTTCATTAATAACAAACATACATATTTTCACCATAATATTAGTAAGATACTTTTAATGAATTCAAAATAGATTGTCTGAATTTTATAACTCTCGCTTAACCTACATTTCCTCATATTTGTATCCTCGCCTCCAGGAACCTTCGAGAAAGTCTTTCTTTTTGTAACAGCGTCTTTATTCTGATATCAATCTGAATCACCGGATCTTATTCGTCGTGACACCATAAGAGGGCTCGTTTACTTCCCTTGCCAGTTGCCACCTTGAATAACATCAAATACATCAAAGATAAGGCTTTTTCAGACCACACTTCATCACAATCTCTGCAATATTTTCTCTGTATTTATTGTATAAAGAGCCCTTTACGTTTAGGAAACTTCCGTAGAGCCCTGTATAAAGTAACAATACATAACAAATAATTTGTATCATTTATTTTATTCACATTAATCAAAATCATCACCGGAAGAGAACTAGTAATCGCGACACAGGGAATCAGCGATGACTAGAGTTTTATTAATTTAGTAGCTGACCCTTGCCCACTTCGTTGGGCATAATGTTAATTAAACCCGAAACCATCGCGCGCCGTCCGGACCGTTTTTTCTCCGATTCACTTTGCGAAACGGACTACCACGTAAAAGCCTTTTTATTTTTCGGTTTTTTATATAACCTATGACACTCAGCAATAATGTGGCTTTCTATTGGTGAAAGAATTTTTAAAATCGGTTCAGTAGATCCCGAGATTACCCCTTACAATTTAACAAATATACAAACACACAAACTTTACTTCTTTATAATATTAGTATAGATTAAAATTCAGAAAAGAAATTGAAGTTGACAAAAAAAATACCAAGTTTTTATACATGTTGTAGGATGTATAGGATATGATAGTGTAGGATGTTAAGCTAAAAAGGCTCACAGTACTCATTATTATGAACAATTTTGGCTTTGGGACCGACTTTGAAATCAAGAAATAAATCTGTTGTTCCATAGAAAATGTCAATGACAGTCGACAAAATGTATGGAACAGTTGATTTTTTTAGCCCCATACTAAAAGTTGTTCAATATGATGAGTAAGTACTATGAGCCCTTTTCGACTAAGCATAATCGTTCCTTATAACCTTGTATACACTCTCAGAGAGCGAGAGAGAAAGAGATGAAAAGAGAGAGTATAAAGAAACACATGTAAATCTAAAAAAAAACACTAAACAAATATCCGCTCGGCCGAGAATCGACTCGTGACCCGCGGCTTCAAAAAACATACTACCAACTGAACCGTACCGATTGTCAATAAATCGACAATACGATAAAATATCACAACGTACAGTATGAAAAGACCTTTATAAGCGTATAGGAACGAATATACCGCGTCATGGCTTCCTCTATTTTTATCACGCCCGCATTTCCCAACGGTATCTGCAGTCGGATGTCATACATAAATATTTAATATCTTTTTCGTATTTTCATTGGAGTATTCAAATGTCAAGGTCCACCAAATTCGGTCGCGATGTTGCGGCATCGACGGTTGGCAATGACACGGACTAATGAATGCTGTCTAGGTCAGAACTCTTGTTTATTTTGGTCTAATGAATTTTGTGGATTTGTCGTCGATTTAGCTCTCTTAGGAATTGATATTGGTTTACTGTTTGTTTATTTGTGGGAGTTTTGAGGCTACAGGTGTGATGCTGACTTGAGGAACTTGTAACGTGGTTTTCGATATTGGGCCCAAGTTCGAAGGCTTTATTTGACTAATCTAAGCTAACTAAAAATATATCTGTCTTTGTCATTGCAACCTATAAGATAAGGACAGCAATACGTTTAGAAAAATTAAATCTGTCAACTTCAAACTTGGGCTCATTGTGCTTTGAATGTTGTTACGTTGTATAGTTAAGAACAAGAATTTATGACGTGACTAAATGTATCGCGTTGAAAAGAGGCTTTAAACGGTTTTGTACAAGAGAATAAGTTGTTGCAAAGTGATCTGAATAAAACCGAGAATGTTGGTGGTTTTTAGCTTTAATCTTTGCGCGCTATTTATCATTTCTATTTATCACACAGAAATAAAATCAGTCAAATCTGGATAAATTATTTTATCTAAACATGAGGCAACGCAAGTTTTTTATCCATAAGATTGCTTTTAGCCATCATCATTATCTTAACCTTATGTAATGTTTGTCCATTGCTGCACGTAAGCATTTACAGACGCCACATGACACGATTCTGCTTTACAAATTCACATACACAGCCAACGCTTAATCTAACCACAAAAAAGGCCCCAAAAAAACCATTTATATACTTAAAATTACATTATAGTATCGCAGTTAAACCCGACTGAAGCCTAACGGTTTTAATAAGAGATCCAAAAACTTTTCAAATTGAAATAACTCGATTCTCAACAAACAGAGTCCTTCGAACAACTTTCGCAGCCAGCTCCGAGTCGACTCCAAGAAATTAGAGTCGTACGTGTTCTTAACTAAAATGGGAGAAGCAACTTCAAAATTTCTAACTCATAACTGCCGACCGAATAAGGTATTCACAGAAGTTTGTACTCAGGTCTCTAATGCAGGTGCTTGTCGAACACAATTGTTCTACACTTGTGCGATTGTGCTAAGTTGGAAGCCTGAGGCTAAACGTATGCTGTGACGCAGGTGACGCAGATCCACGCAGCACAAGACATAATAGATTTTGTAACGCATGAACGTACCGAGAGCTATGTACCTACACTGAGAAAAATGGTCATCAAAATTCTGATAAATTCACCTAAAGTACGGAGCATAGTGATAATCCCCAATAAATACGATGATAAGCAACAATTTTTACGGTGACAACTGTCATAATAAATGCTTGTCATCGTAAAAACTAGTACTAGCACCAGTTTTTAGGGCGAAAACCATATATTATGATAGTTATCACCGTAAAAATTGGTGCTTATCGTCGTACTTTTTGGTGATTATCACTATGCTCAGTACTTTAGGTGAATTTTTTCTCAGTGTACGCTGCGGCGTGGCCCCGTGCTACGTAGACGTCTATCCTGCTCTGCACTCTATGTCTGTCTCACCTCTGTTCAAATCTGTTCTGTGCTGCGTCACCTGCGTCTCACCATACGCTTACCCTTACTTGTCTTGCTTATAACATTTATAGACTTAGGTGGCTGCGTGCAGTTGGATGTAGTTTTCCCACTTCCAGGCTTCGTATTAATTGTGCATAAGCTTTGTGGAACTGCAAACTTTGCCGAGGAACCTCAGGTTAATGGACATAGGTAGGGGAGACCGGGGCAAGATGGGATACTTAAGAGAAAAAACTTCATAGCATGAAAATTAAACTGTTTATTAAAAACCTTTTACAACAAAAGCAACACTTATAGTTTTCATTAATATAATTTTGATCTTTTATGGCTCTAAACCACATATTTTTTTGGCAAATCCTAATTAAATGGCACAAGTCAAAAATCCCGTCTTGCCCCATGACCTATGTAAGTTTTTATTTACTTGCCAATGGCTTGAATGATCAAAGTTGCCTGAACATTAGTCCTTAGCTTGGGCCAAATAGCATTAGACTGTCACTGATCTTAAAAATATCCGTAGGATGTATTTCATTACCGATTGAATACTAAATTAGAATATTTTTAAAATCGTACAATATTTTGTTAAAAGCTCACAATTTTCGAAAACAAACATTACGTTAATTGTTAATTTGATTTCCACAGTTTATACTCGTAACACGCCAGATTAGTTAATTTCAACACGAAATTAAATTTACGATCGAGTTTTGAAATACGAGAATGTCAAAATTCGAATAAACGCCCCAATTTTCTATACGCAAATAAATCGGAGCAACGAAATAAATGAGCCGTCAGAAATAAAATATACGGAGCTTGGAGAATGGATCGTCGATATACGTTTTAGAAATGTGTATACGACTTTTAGAAATACGCTTTTTGTAAGTTCTAAAGTTATGAGAACCAATTCTCGTACGCAAATTGTTGCCAGATTTACGATTCCGATGTTTATTTACACAAGTATGTAAAACTTTTTGATACGCTGTTAATTCTGTTATTTTTATTTGACTTGAGTAATTTGTGACAAAGTAATAACGAGATAACTTTGGAAATTTGTTTTTGAATGATACTTTTATGAGAATAATAAAATTGCTGTATTTTTTTGGTTTAGTTAGAACACAAATACCGACTCAACTTTTATGCAAAATCAACTACAATTTCTTACAACTAGACAATTTTTTTAATCAGAAAAATTACATTGAACTTTATTAGTTTTTTTTTTCAGTTTTCCATCTTTTTAACCGACTTCAAAAAAGGAGGAGGTTATCAATTCGACTGTATGTTTTTTTTTTATGTTTGTTACATAACTTTTGACTGGGTGAATCGATTTTGATGATTCTTTAGTCCAGTTCCAGTTCTGATAATGGTGTCCATGAGAAAACCATATAAGTCTTAAATTTGCATTAAGTACGTGCGCGACAAATAGATGAATAACTCAATAGTCGGGCTTTTGAAGTCATTTTTTTTTTTTTGTAAAAATAATTATTGAAATTAGTTAAACGAACTAGTGTTCATAAAAATCATATAAAACATAATCATCATTCGCTACTGTTAGCACAGAATTAGCTGCATATAAAACGGTACTCAAGCCGTTTTACACTGATAAAAGGAGTTCGTACAAAATACCGTGAAAATGTTCCTAAATCGAGCTGTAATGGTCGTTTTACATGTATTTCGATATTTGAAAGCGATTCTGTACCGTAGTCGCCGCACGAAGCGTGTCGGGCCAAGTGTCGGTTTCAGTGAGCGCCGGGGGAGAGGATCTTCCTCGTTCTATGTCAATTTTGTGTATCTAGCTTGTCCCTAGAGTTGGGTAGTGGGTAGTGTTCAAATCTTTAGAATCGATTTAAGGTACGTGAGACTTGTACTTTAATTTAGCTTTTAGTTTATACTTTACTAGCTGCGGCAGCCTAGTGGTTTTAACCGCGCAGTGTATGAAAAACAGTAATGATAATGATGATGAAAAGTAGCCTATGTATTAATCTAGAGTATAGCTATCTCTACACTAAATTTCATAGAATTTCGTCCAACCGTTTCAGCGTGAAAGAGTAACGAACTTGAAGTCAAACTTTCGCGTTTATAATATTAGTGAGATTTAGAAATTAGGTTTTTGGGTACGGCTGTGGAAATGACATTTATCACCAGGCGAAAGACTTGCTCATAATGTCATTTATTTTTTTGAAAATTGTGGTTTGCAGAGAAATCATATATTTTTGCATTTGTTTGTCAAGACAAACAGATGTGAAACGTCTGCTGGTACTCGTAAACCGTTGTTTTTAAACAAATAGTTCGGTTTCCGGATATGCAGCAATTTTATCAAAAGCTTTCTGATATCGGCACATATTTCTCTCCACACAGGACCGGAGCTTGCGTCACGTTTGTTGATTCATTGCTGTGACAACGCACAAAATGAATATTCCCCATTTTTATAAATGGTTAAAGCACACAGGAAACTTTTAGCATCGGCGATCAGCGATTTCATCAATATTTAGAAGGTTTATTCAGCGACCAGGATCATATACACTGATTTATTGACTCTTCCCACTCGTTCTCTTGTTTTTCTAGCTAATACAATAACGATGAAACTGCAAAACAACGATGCCCATCTTATAAACATGTCTTAGCGTGGCATGTGACGCAAATATTTAACGCATTGGTTTGCCATCAAGGAGCCAGTAACTTTTAGCCTATTATTTTGAAATAGTTAGATGAAAAAGTCAGGCAGTGTCACGTCATCTAAAACGACATTGACGCTAAAAACGATTTTAGCGCCTTTTACAAATATGCGTATAACATTATGACTAAAAATAAATCAATAAAGCTTATTAAGCGACTTTCATGTTATTTTATTTAATTTAACCGATTAATAACAAATAAAAACTGGCAAATGATGGTTGGCTCAAGGGTCAAATGCAGAAGACAGTGGTCCTCGACACGGCACGTCCGGAGGTTCCTGTCTCTGCTGCCCTAACCACCAGTAGCTTGGGCCCTGCCCCGCTGCCGGCGGCAGCCTAGTTTTTAAGCTTTAATTATAATATACTTAAGTATTTGTATATTTTATATCGTTTAAAAACGTAGAAATTAAGAATGAAAATAAATACCTGAATAATAAAGACTAGCTAATAAATAAGGCAGGCTATAAATTTTACCAGCCGTAAAATCGCTTATCGCTGTTGCGTGCCGATCCTAAGCATCGAGTGCGCAGTAGCCCTTAGGGTATGAATATTTTTTCAACTAAAATTCTAACAAAGCAAACTCCGGTGACCGTGTACGAGTTCGTTTTGTATCACACGTACCGTTGATATTTTCGAGCAAATTGAAAACCACGCGAGTGAATTTCAGGAAGAAAAAGCAATTTTTCCGATAGTGTTGTTGGTACCAGTTAATACGAAATACTAACTGCATGTGGCGGTTCTACTCGGTTTTTAGTTTTCCGTATTGTTATGGGAACAAAGTAAGTATACGTCCGTCTTTAACTTTTTTTTAAATAAGTTGATTTTTAAAAACAAGCTTTTATTGCATTATTATCAGAGTTACACAAGTATATCGAAACTTCCCTAAGTCCCAAATTTCCCATAGTAAAAGTTGTTTATAATGATGAGTACTATAAGCCTTTTTCGGCTTAGCATACCCTTTCCTTATAACCCTGTATTACAGCTAGAATCTATAATACTCCAAGCCTCAATTAGTCATGCCAATTGACACAGATCCCGGCAACAATAGTTACATACAACAATAGGTACATACAACAATAGGCAGGTACAAGTTATTTGTGATGGACAATGTACTGTACATGTACATACTAGCATTGAGAATTCTCTTAGCAACAATGGAGTCATTAATTTAACATTCTAGGGTCCACATTTAATAGGTACTCGTAAATGGAGCTATGTCATAAACAGAACACATTAGGCCAGGAGCGATAGCGTATGTAAAGTTCTAATGGGACAAAATTTTAGGCAGCTTTTTATAAGAACAGAGTTTAAAGTATCAGAGGGTTTTTTGGGCTGTTCGAGATTATATCATCGGATTATAATTATATCGGTCACTCTCACTGTCATGACATTTCTAATAAGAGCGACAGTGACCGAGATAATATCTCATACAACAGAAAGGCCCCGAGGCTAAGAAAAAAGATGCAGGTCGTACCGTTAATTTTTACCGTTTCTAGTGAAATTTCAGGGCAAATAGGAAATTAAATTATATCTCAGGGTGACGAGCGCAGTGCTGTGCCGCGCAGGGTCATGAACGGTGACGCAGACCCGTTATGGGCAAATGTGACGTTTAACATCAGGCGAGCGAGCGGTTTGCTCGTCTCGTCACTCAATATCATAAAAAAAAAACAATATAATTATGCCAAAACATAATCACATTGTGTGTGATCCGTAAAGACTTTTTTCCAGTGTTTTGTAGACAGGTTGAATAACTCACAAATATTTTCAGGAGATCCAGCAATATGTCGGAACAGGCTAATTAATATTATTTACTTTATGACAAAACTGTGGCAATTATACCTCTAGATAAAATGAATATGGGTTTTATACAAGATATTACTCATCTGCACCAAAAACCGCAATGAAAAGGAAAATTAATTATTAAAGTATGTTAAAGAGGGTACAATGTCCATTGATAGCATCTGGCTTATTGGAGGCTGAAGCGATGACGTGTTCATTAATTCATCAGTTTTTGGGTCAGCTTTACAAATTTTCAACGCAAAATGCTTGTATACGAGTACGAGTATAATAAATTTTAAAAATTTATTTTAAAAACACACTTGTTTAGTGTATTGTCATCGGTCCTCGATATATCTACAAAGTTTGAACGAAATCTGACCGTTTAAAGTGGGTCAAAATCGCGCTCAAAGGAGTCGGTTACAAACATACAAGTAAAGCTAATATAAAGCGTGTAAAAAGATATGAGAAAGTACTTAGACTAAAATAAAATGAAAAATTAATTTAATTAAAATTAAAAATTAATTTTATTTTAGTCTAAGAGAAAGTACGAGTATCTAAAGAGGGGGAATTAATAATAAGGAAAGGGTATGCTAAGCTGAAAACGGCTCATAGTACTCATCATATTATATTATTTTATATTATATTATATTATATTATATTATATTATATTATATTATATTATATTATATTATATTATATTATATTATATTATATTATATTATATTATATTATATTATATTATATTATATTATATTATATTATATTATATTATTATATTGTTTTTTATTTTTATTATTATGTTCTTCAGTTTATTTTCTGTAATTTCTGTAATTGCATAGTATGTAGATATAAAGGTAGCACCGCCTTGGTTCTACTGTAAAGGTGTTACCAGAATAGTTTTAATAAATAAATAAATAAATAATAAATCATTATTTTATGAACAACTTTTACTATGGGGTCAATCATGAAATCGCGAAAAAAAAGTCATCTGTTCCATACAAAAATGTCAAAACACTAAACAAAATGTATGGAATAACTGATTGTTTTCGCGATTTCCGAGTTGGTCCCATAGTAAAAGTTGTTCATAATGATGAGTAGTAGTTTTTCGGCTTAGCGTACCCTTTATTTACAACCTGTAGAAGTATTATAGCTAAAAAATAAGTAAGTTCGTATATGCCTAGTGTTAAACCTTATTGTCATAGTTTTTAGGCCGCCTGAAAGCTTTGACCTAGTTTGGTTATGTTATCATATGACAAACAACTGGGGCCTACATTTGACGTGTTATTTGAACCACGACAGCGCTCAGTTGTAAATGCCACTCGCGGTCACAATACAAAATGAGCATTTTTTGTTTGTGATTGTTGTTTTGTACGCCTACAATAATATGCCCAAAAAAACATAAAAATAAAAAAAAAAATTAAAATACTTTTACGATGATAATATTTTCTCGCAACAAACTTTCGTTTAGCCTCCACCCTAAACCTATTTAAAAACAAAACTGTCCAAAACATCTTCACGACCGCCATAAATTGTACCCAAAATTGAAGATCTATAGTGTGCGGAACCAATAAAATGGACGCAGTGAAAATAAAATCTGAAGGATCCGCAATTTACCTATACTAAAGGAACACTAATTTTATGTTCCGCAATAACTATGAAGTTTATGCGCCATATTATTATATGATCTACCTACTTCTACGATATTAGGATTTGATTTATGTGTGTGGGTTTGTGTGCATGTGTGTGAGTGTGAGTGTGAGTTATCTATTTAGCCTCTTCAGAGTACACTATAAAAATAACTAAAGCTGTGATCAGGCAGTGCAGTAGCCATTAAAAAAATTGTAGTCCTCGACATTTTTTTATCAAGAACTAGCTGCACCCGGCGGTTTCACTCGCTGATTTTACTTTTAAATTTTCTCTGAACTTCCACAAATATTCCAAGATCAAAATTAGCCAAATCGGTCCAACCATTCTCGAGTTTTAGCGAGACAAACGAACAGCGATTCAATTTATACATTTAAAATTTGTCTGCGTTTGACCACTCGCTTGATGGTAAGCGATACTGTGGTCGAAAACAAAGCACGCAGACCTAGAAGACTCCAATTCAATCTGACCTTGAAAAGCCCAAGATTGTATCTCTCAAGAAACAAGGAAGCCAGCAGTCTGTTCCATTCCCGGGCTGTACGAATCAGAAACGTAGATTCAAAACGTTTTGTACGAATCTGTAAAATCTACGATGTAAGGGCGTCTTTCTACTTGTTCTGTATTGAAAAGGGGATGGCAGAATCAGGTCATGAAGCTCTGAAGCACATTTTCCGAAATGTATCCTGTAAAATATTGACAGACACGCTACCCTGCGGCAGTGATCAAGACTGACATACATTGTTCCTTTAGTCCGGTCAATTTAGACATCCAAGGGTACAATAATTCGCATCCAGTTGAAAATTGGTAGGATTGTTCAAAATACCATCATAAATGAAATCTTAAACTTCCTCATCGATCCGATACAACAAACCCGTTATTGCGACCTTTTACTCAAAGTCTTTTTTTTGCACGTATCGGCGCGAATTATTTTAACTTCACTCCTATTTTTTTTCTCTAATTTGACCGGATTACTTACTCTGTAGCCCAGGTATTAAAGCCAACTGAGAAGGCTTTAGTAGACAGAATTAAATTTACTAAAAATATAGACGTCATTGTCTAATAGACCGCTAAAGCCACTTCAGTATGGCCATATTGTCGTGCTATGAAGCCGTATGTTATTTCGCAAGGCGGGTGGAGGGCTGTACGGCGAAAGCAATAAATCTATAATGATATTATCACGTAGTCTGAAAAGATCTTTAGGTTGGTCTTCTACCCACATTTATAACCTTTTAAATGCGTATGTGTACTGTGGCATATGCACAAATGAACCTAGAAAGAAAGATGGAGCACTGCGCTAAATTTGGGTGAAGCCAAGAACTCATCTACTTTCACGCGTACATACACAAGCTCTACAGCGTCGCGAGTAGCGGAGTAATGATTTATCAATGTGTGCGTCTCGTGTACGTACACGCGAAAGTAGCGATGTTCTTGGCTTCACCTAAATCTAACGCAGTGTTTCATCTTTGTCTCTAGGTTTATCTTAGATCCTTTGTTACAGATAAATCTATAAGTAGGTAGGTACTACACCTTTTACTGAGGTTTCTTGTCCTTACAAAGATTGAGGGCGTGAATAAATACGATTTTTTCGATTCAGGAAATGTCACGGTTTTAGTAAACAGTGCAGTAAAATGTTCGGGAATATGTTTATGACAGAACTTTACTATGGAGAAAGAGTGATAACATAAAGTACGTCGAATTTAGGAGAAATGTTTTGAATACTATGGCATTTTTATGATTATAACGATGTGAAGAAACCTGCATACGTCCGGAGAAGAAACAATGGCGTATGTGAATCCACCAACTCGCACTTGGCCAGCGTGGTGGAATACGGCCTAATCACCCTTCGAGGGTAGACCTTGTATCCCAGCGGTGGGAGGATTAAAGGTTAAATATAATGATGATATAATATGATGATGATAACGAAATAAATATATTTAAACGACGGCAATTTGTGCTCGTAGCTATTACGTATCGTAATTTTAATAGCAACTATGGCCAGAGTTTGGCGAATAGGGAATGGGGAGTGCGCACGGTTGTGTTGACTTATAAGGGTGAGGAGTTTCGTGTTGGATAACAAAATGAAGGCAGCAAGCTGGTTTCCTTTCTTACATTTTCTGCTGTAATGGCGAGTTTTCTGCACTACTTTTAGTCTACATACTGGGGCCTTATTCTTGCTAGTGAGATATTATCTCGGTTACTGTCGTTCTCATTAGAAATTTCATAACAGCGAGAGTGACCGAGATAATCTCAAGCACCTAATAATAACGTAGGGACCTTATTCTTGGGTGCTCGAGATTATCGAGGTCACATATTTACAGAAAACGTTGATTCTATAGACATGTAGGAGAATCGTGTGCAAGAGATGCGACTCAATACCGAAAACGTGTATCGATGTTTTGTGTAGAGTGTTGACCAAAACATACGTGAGAGACGCGTCTTTATATCATCAAAGCTTGCTTTTTATTATGGTAGGCTTGATCGAGACCAGGTCGTGAAGAGTCAGTCATTAATTTTTAATCACGCTGCTGGGTTTTTTCAAAATTTATGTTGATTTTCAAACTTTCTTCATTATAAATTGAGATATAAAAGAGCTATGTAGAGCAAATAATTTTGGAACTACGGTACTACTGAAATGTAGGAAAAGGATAAGGAAAAGTATTTTGGAATCTACTCCCAAAATCTAGAATAATCGGTTTCCAACCACTAACACGCGAACGAACCAGAATGTTACTTGTTGAGATTTTTTGCCAACCAGCAACACTGTAACGTGAAAGTGACCTATCGAATATCTATAGCAAGATACTATATGCTATATCGATTGAAGTGCCGCAAACTCGAGCCAAAACTATTTAGCCCAGCCACTATTGTCCCCGATTATAATATCTGTAAACAAATGAGCCCAATCTGTAGTGCCTACGGATTCCAACATTTCTGGGATCAGAGGCTGCTACGATCGGAATTTCCGGACCTCACAGATTAAAGTGAAGAATTTTTGTTCTATCTTCCCTAACGCTATTATTCTAATTTGTATGGAACGTTCGAATGCCGGCTAGAGAAGGCCAGAATGATATGTGTTATTCGAATATGTGGAATTATTTCGATTTTTGTAGTAAAAATCGAAGAGTTGGTTGAAAATTGAACAAGTTTAGAGCGGTTTTATTATCTCTTTAATCTTTTCTTTAAGACATTTTCATATTAATAATAGGGATGTTGGTTAAGTCTTTATGAACAACTTTAGATTTCGAAAAGAAATGATTAAATACATTTCCAAAAACAATGTGACATTCAATTATTTACATCATACTTAACGTGCATGTAAGTCGTTAGTACAAGTTAGGATGGTATTGATCTAATTTTAAAAAATCTTCACTCGGATGACGATTTTGAACCATTCGAATAATTCAAATTTATGGGAATAATCGAGATCGAGATGTACTCGTAGCTAGTACATCTCTACTCATTGTTTGATTAGACGCTGTTTGTGCCAGTGTGTGAAGTTGCCGGAATCCGGAAGGAGATGTGCTGTGATATGCTACGGCCTTTTGGGCTGAGTACGCAGATAACCCTCATCAGATAGCACAATACGAGAGCTTTGTTCTTTTTTTATTTTTGATAGGCTCGCGTTTGATCGCCATCTCGCCTGGTGGTAAACAAAGATGCGGTCTATGGGGCACGCTTGTCTAGAAGGATCCGATTCAAGGGCGTGTCAAAATTGAAGGCTGGCGCGAGTTACGAAGAATGCGACAAAGGTTTTCCTTGGTCTATCCCAAACGTCCAGCCGCGCCTGGTATATCCTCTCCTACTTTTGATATAAATGCGAAAGTAGGTGTGTTTGTGTGTACGTGTGTGGATGTGAATGTTTGGTATCACGTATCTCCAACTACTAAACTAATTTTGATAAAATTTGGAATAGAGATAGCGTATACCCGTAGAACACAGCTAGTTTAACATAAGAGTGACTGTGTGTGTTTTGACCAATGCGTAGCGCGTTTTAATCATCTCGAGCGCGGAATCTACCGAAGGATATCTGTGGTTGGGTACGTCGCAATCTATGAAATGGAACACAAAGCGTTGTCAAACCTATTCCTTTACTCGCTCTGTCTTTTATTTGTTTTCAAATTATAATTTTAAAAGCCGGATTTATCTGGAAATTACTAGGATGTGGTCTGGTGCAAGGTTTCAGGAGGAAGGCAGAGATTAGACTATTCACAAGTAGGTACAAGCATAACTTTTTTGTAGTGGTAGGGCTCTTTTGCAGAGCCCGCCTGGGGAAGTACCACACCTTTGCCAGTTATTCCACCGCCAAGCAGTAATGTGCAAACATTACTGTGTTCCGGTTGGAAGGGCATTGTTTCCAGTGAAATTACAGGGCACATGGGAGATTAAACAACTTATATCTCAGGGTGACGAGCGCAGTGCTGTGCCACGCAGGGTTTTGAATTCTGCGAGTTCGAAATTCTGGGTAGCGCAGACCTGTTATGGGCAAACGTGACGTTTAACATCAGGCGAGCGATTTGCTCGTCTCGTCACTCAATTACATAAAAAAAAAAAAAAAAAAAACTTAATTTGCACGTTGGTTGAGAGATAATGGGTAGGATAAAGCAGTCCTGAGATCTAGCAAGCTACTAATATTATAAATCCTACTTCCCTTCTAATCGGATAGGATTACTAAAATTATAAATGAGACACTTTGTTTGTGTGTGAAAGTTTGTTATCTCGTATCTTCGAAATTACTGAACTGATTTTGTTAAAATTTGGAACGTAGATAGCTTAGATTCTGAAATAATATACCTATAGGTTACTTTTCATCATCATCACCATTTTTATCACCGCCCGGATGAATCCGCAGGGCGCAGCTAGTTTGAAATAATTTCTTGTCAATTAATTCAATTACATACTTATTTTTTCCCAGTAGTTACAATAGCTAGTAACTACAAACAAAGAGCCTTAGCCTTACTTATGAAGACTGTTTAAAGTTAGTCACTGCTTACGTCTAGTTTTTACACGAAACATTTCAAGTCGGCTAATAGTTATCATTTTCAGTAATGACTAACTTTAACCAATCTTTATAGGTAAAAGACCAAAATGCCAAATTTTATTGTAAGTAATTAAATTAATTAACAAGTAAATAGTTTAATTAGTTCCATTTTCCTAAATAGCTTTTATTCTAGAAATTTCTTTCACCTTTAGAATGTCGAGTTACAAAGATATTCCTAACAGAGATTAGAGCAGCGACTTCTATTATAAAAGATAATGTAGACCCTCATATATCTGAACACCATCTATTGTTTCGCTTATCGCGATTGGGCAACTTAATGTGCGTAAGGACGAAGGGACGGTATAAGCAGTATGGACTTTTGACACTCGACATTGCGGTTCTATCGGGAAATAAAAAGTAGCGTTCGTCAACACTGAACGAGCGGAGCTTTTGATTCCCGGTCAACAGTGCGGTAATGACTCGAGAAAATGTTGTCGAGGCTAGCTAAGTTTGATAGATAGATAGATATAAATATACTCTTTATTAAGATTTTAATTTTATTTAGATTTATTGTTTATTTATTTTAGTCTCTTTAGGTTTAGCATCGATTGCTATGTTCAATTTTTGTAAAGCAATTTAATGGAGTCAAACTTTAGTTTGCGGAAGGAATGGCAGCAATTTTAGGTGTCTGGTAAAAATACGTATAATAGTACCTACCCTACACTATAGCACTATCACATATTTCTTGACGACGGTTTTATATCTTAGTAACTACTAAATGTTAATAATAACGTGTCTGTAGGTGTGAATAGTAGTGGTGTAGCCGTGGTAGCTTAGTGGGAGAACAGCCGCTTCGCATTCTTGAGGTGGCGGGTTCAAACCCCGACTCGTACCAATGAGTTCTTTAGGACTTATGTACGAATTTACATACCACTGGCTTTTCGATGAAGGAAAACATCGTGAGGAAACCTGCATATGTCCGGAGAAGAAATTCAATGGCGTATGTGAATCCACCAACCCGCACTTGGCCAGCGTGGTGGAATATGGCCTAGTCACCCTTCGAGGGTAGACCTGTATCCCAGCAGTGGGAGAATTAAAGGTTGCATATGAGGTGTGAATACAAAATTCAAAAATTCAAAATTCAAAATAATTTATTCAAATATGGGTACATCAATGCACACTTATGAATGACAAATACAATTTTTACGAATAAATTAATACACAATAAATTAAATGTCAAAGAAAACAATATTATTAGAATGTTAAAAAAATTATATAAATTATTGCAATGTCAAAATATCAAGGTATAAAATAACTACAATAGTAGGTATAATCAGTCAAGACACTTATGAATGTCAAATACAATTTTTACGAATAAATTAATACACAATAAATTAAATGTCAAAGAAAATAATATTATTAGAATGTCAAAACAAAATATGTAAATAATTGCAATGTCAAAATATCATGTATAAAATAACTACAATAGTAGGTATAATCAGCTACAAACACACTTTCTTACTTTGACTCTCCCATACTGTCTGTTTACTTGTAAGACAACCGAAGTATGTGATATATTATTATGTGACATAATAGAATTAAATTCTGCGGTACAGTGATATAAATAGAGGTACGTTTGTTGTGAGTGAATTCAAATATATTTTCCTCTAATATACCGATATATGAAATATAGAATACATGGGTAGATCCATTTATATAGACTGTGATTACCTACTTACTAAGAAAATCATTATTTATGCGGTGTAATTAGGTGTTTGTATGAAAAAATTTGCAAAAAAAAATAAATTATATCTATTTATTAAATAAATACTTATATTAAATTTATTTTAAATACAAGTAGATGCTATTTTGCGGATAAAAATAAATTTACTACATAAAGTTTTCAATTAGCCATTTCAAAACATTACTTCTGAACTTGGTTAATTGATAAACTCTTATGCGTTAAAATATCTGCTTCAAAAGGGCGTTAGCACGGAATACTTCCGAAAGTTTGGCTCAAACTTAGCCATGGAGTTTTATCAGTTCAGCACATATACCATATAACCCGTAGATTGCTCGTAGCTTTCCCTTGTCACGAAAATAAACGGAAAAACTTTAAGTCGTCAGATGGGTCGGTTCTGATCAGCCATGCAATAAATAAATTTTGATCGCAATTCCTTGTCTTGGTCAGCGCATGACGCGTGAATTTAATTGTATTTGGAAGATATTTTTTACAGCATGCGTGATCTACTCGTTGTATTACCTTCGGTTCTACCCCCAAGTCCACCATACTCGTAATTCCGTCACTTTCTCCGTAAAAGCTACTCGACTAACTCTAAAGTGAAAGGTTACTTTTCGCGAACTTCGGCCCGCGAACCTCAGACATTTGTTGCAAAGTTTACACCGCACATCCCGCGGTACCCTAAAGTAAGTTAAGGAATGTTTACATGACCTTAGTTTGCTAGCAAGCAAAATATTGTACTAACGTAAAATGTCATATTGTTTATGTCGCAGAAGCTATTTGAATTTGGCTTTGTAAAAAAAAAAAAATATTGCGAGTAGGTAATTTTTAAAACGAGGATAAATTAAAGTTCATTGGTAAAATTAAATAAAAAAAAAGACGTGTGGCACTCGGGAACTGCCGCGGTAAAGCTATTGCATAGCATTTTCAGCCCCGGATCTACAATTTTTTTTAGGGGGGGCAAAAACTGAAAAATGCCGCCCCCGCCCACTTATATTTATTTATACCTTTATCATCTAAATCAGGGGTCGGCAGCCTTTTGGCAGACGCGGGCCGCATAGTGACAATTTGAAATAGAGGCGGGCCGCACTTCAAAATAATCAAACAAAACCGTGTTTTTTTTCAATGAACCAAATAATTCGATTTTGGAGAGCTTTGTGAATCAAGCACAGCTCTACCCACAACACAGTGCTTGATTAAGTTAGTTCAAATCTCGTAGTAGTTTTTATCAACCGGCATTTGGATGTTTTAAGCAGCAAGTTTAAAAACACAAATAAATAAAACAAAATCGCGAGCGCAGCGAGCGCGAAATTTTTCGACATTGTTTATTAATTCAAAACATATAATTTTTACGAATTAAACGTATAACGGAAATCAAGCAACATGAATACGCGAGCGCAGCGAGCGCGAAAATTTGAGATATTTTTGATCAATTTACGATAGATTTTTACGCGAAAACAACGAAAATTACACAACACTCGCGTTGCGTCGGGTACAAAACTTGTAATATTTTCAATGAATTCAAAAATAATTGTGGCCTTTATAAAATAAATAGTAATGCGCGAACGAAGCGAGCGCAGAGATTTGAAGATCTTTTGTTTTTAGGACGGGCTATTACGTAACGGAGTGTATTTAATAGATATCAGATATCAAGAATACGCGAGCGCAGCGAGCGCGAAATTTTGAGTTATATTCTGTCATTTTGAAAACAAAATTCACGCGCTAGGTCACACAAAACACTAAATAATAACAATGTGGAAATTTTTGAGACGTATTTTTAGCAATTTAGGATATGCATATTTATTTTACGAGAGCCTGTTTCCAAACGAAATTGCACTCAGTAATGCGTAAACAGAGCGGAAATAATGCATCTATCGCTGTTCTTTCTGTATTAAGCTTATTTATTCAAATATTAAAACCGTTTTTATTTGACAAATCAATTAACTTAGTTTTGGGTAGCTTTGTGTATTAAGTTCTGATATAAAAATTGATAAATAAAAAATGTTTTTGCATAAATTTGCTCTGCCCACAAACTGCTCGATTAATAAGCGGAAACTACAAAAAGCCTTCAGTATGTTGTACGCAGCAAGTCTAAAAGCGCAAAATAAACATGTAATAAGAAATGTTTAGGCATTTTTGATCAATTCAGAACAGATCGATCATATTTGATAAACTATGCACAACGGAAATTAAACATCCAGAAAACGCAAGAGCAGCGAGCGCAAAAAAGTGAGACGTTTTCAGAAATTTAGGACAGGCTGTTTACAAAGAAAACTACCCACTATTCGTGTTGGTTGAAAACTTTTGATTTCAACCAACACGAATAGATTAAAGATTTTTTCGGTCAATTCCAAAACAGTCAGTATCTACTTACCGAAAAGAAAAACAAGACGCGAGTAGTGAGCGTAATGATTTTGATTTGGTTGTTATTAAATTAAACACAGGCTATTTAATTAGGTACGGGGTGTGTGTAATGGTTATAATTAATCTAAAATATGCGAGCGCAGCAAGCGCGTTTGTTTTGGCGTCTATGTCCTAGACGCTTTCAGTTTTTATTCAAACGATATAACTTAATAAAAAACAAGTATTTTCTTTCCTGATAAACAACACACATGTTCATAATAAAACTATGTCGTGGAGGGACATCAACGAGGAAGTTTTCGAATATCATCCCTTTCGCACGCACGGTAACCGGACGCGTGCTGCCGCGATCTGCGATTCCTGCGGGCGAGCGGGCGCGTATTTTGACTATGCCCTACGCGCCTCGCGAATAATAAATGTTCGTACAGCACGTCTTACTCCGCGCTCTGGGTATCGGTCGAGTTGATATGGTCATGACTGTAATTGTACTATTATTTATTCCGTTGTCAAAGTTTAGTAAATGATGAGTTGTCTATTTGTCTGTAAAGTGTGAATTTGGCGCCCCCCTAAGCTTGACGCCCGGGGCATGGGCCCCGGCTCGCCCCCCCCTAGATCCGGGGCTGAGCATTTTTTTATCAAATTATGCAATTATAATTATTTCATTAACCAATGCCACCTAGAGGCGAGTTGCTGAACTAAAGAGACAAGCGTGACATTTCAAAAAGTCATTAAAAGTTCTGCTATTCATCGATAGATGGCAAAACTAAAAAGTATCACCGCTGTGTCTTAGGTTATTAAAATTTTCGTTAGGGAATTTCTGGATTCAAGGCCCGCTCAAGGCTAATTACAAAATTACTAAGCTTTCTAGGAAAAAGCTTATAGCTGTCAAACCAGATAACAGATTTTCATCAACTACTTATAGCTCAAAATAACTGTGTTGATACGTGCTTTCAAATCGCATCAAAATAAGTTCAATTCAACTTGTTTTAGAGAAAAATTTCAACAGACAAAAAACACTCAAACAAGTTTACCTTCTCCGTTTCATCTTGAGGTAAAGCAGTAAGTGCGTTTCAACGCTCCAGCAACTGGAGCCAGTCACGCGCCCCACACAAAGCCAGCTGGTATGAAATTTATAGCATGGCGGTAAGCTAACAAGTTAAGTGGTGGTGCGTAGGTAAGTGAAGTAGCGTCGGTTGAGGAATAAGATTTAGTAGGCCATTTGCCTGGTTTATACCTATCGGGGTGCTATCGATTTTATTTTACTGGCTCGATTTGATGGCCGCTTTTGTATTTGGGGACTTTATTCGTGTAATGAATTTTATTGGGACTTTAAAATATAATTGGGGAATTAAGCGGTCTCAAGGAATAGTTAAAGTTTGTAGAAATACTAGCTTCTGTTTGTAGCTTCGCCTAACTAATATCAAAAACGTCGTATAACCGCGTCTATTTTGTTCATACCAACTATGTTAAAATACTGCTCTTCCCGGTCTTACCCGCACTTTCCAAAATAAAAAGTAGCCTATGTGTTAATCCAGGTTATAAGCTACCTTCATACCAAATTTCATCTAAATCCGTTCAGCCGTTTTAGCATGAAAGAGTAACAAACATCCATACATACTCACAAACTTTCGCGTTTATAATACAAGGTCTAAATTACAAGGATTGCGAACATTATTTAAGTACAAATAATATATATACATATATATATATATTTTATTATGTTTATAAAACACCACAGACTCCACGGTCCGTGAGTTTTACTATTACAATTGAATTTATTAACATTTACTACAAATAATATTTTATCTTTGTTCTTGACAAGCGTGTAATTCCACAAACATTCTGTAAATAAACACAAAACTTTAGAATTCGTCCAAAATTATAAAACTCGTTCTTCTAAAGCTTTGGGGTACATCACCATACTAAACCTCACTAAGCTGCTTATTGGGGTATTGTCTCACAAAGGCTAGCTATACTAAGCTATGCTATGTAGAGGTAATATCCAGAAATATTAATTACCAAAAACTTTTCGCTTTTTAACAAGGCGTTTTATTGTCCTAAAAATTACCTTAAGAAATTAAATCAGGGCTCTAAGGGAACACTCGTAACAAGACCTCAGAGAGCATGGTCGATGCGCTTCAATGCAAAAATGTATGATTATAATGAAAAATTCCTATAATCCATTATTAAGAAAAACTGGCTTCGTAATTTTACCGGCGAGATAATGAAAAACGATGAAAATAAAGATGAAAAGTAGTGGAAGTCCTTTTTTGTACCCCTGATCACGCGCATATACTTAAGCGATGTTTCATGATTGTGCAGTTAAGATGTGAACAAACAGATATAATCAGTTTCAGTTTTTATCTAATTTATTTAATGTGTAATTAATTATAAAGATAAGTATTGCATTGTTTTTCTTACATACTTCTTATCGCCTTTGTTTGATACAAGCATAAGCAAGAGTTATAGATATTACTTTTACAAAACGTAGCTCTAGTATAGCAGAGCTACCGAACCCAATTCTGGGACAGTAAAGATAAATATTGCATTGTATTTCTTAAATACTGATTCCCTTAAAAATGTCAACTTAATACTATTTGACATACGCAAACAAGAGTTATAGAAATTACTTTTACAAAACGAAGCTCTAGTACCTACAGAACCCAATCCTGGGACAGCATATTCCCAAAGGAGTACAAAATCCAAGATAATCTGTTCACGACACGATCCTCGAATTAGGGCTCGTCGAGTTTTTACATTCTAATGATTTTTTGTTAAGCCCTTCGGAATGGAGGAATTTTCACTGTTAAGCCGCGTGAGACAAATTTAGGAGTTTAAATGTGAAATGGAAATGACATCAAATGTGAGCTGAAATTAAATAAAGAAGAAGCCTAATTTGAGACGCTGTGAATTATTTATTTGAGCTTTTTTTGCTAGTTAGCTAGCGAGTTCTTAGCGCGAGCTTGAACTGAATCACGTTGGATTAGTCTCGCTTTTTCTCTAGCTTGACAGAGCGAGAGGCAATACTATCCAGTTTAGGCTCTCGTTTCTGAGTTGATTACACGTGACGGGTACAGGTGGCGAGGCAGTAAATGGGCACACTTGGGCGAGCAAACAAATCATGGTTCTCGCCACGTCAAACTGTTTATACAAACCGAGTACTCGACCGAAAGCACTGTCTCGCCACTATACTTGTTACGCGTAATCAACCCATTAGAGTTTACGGTACGGCCCCTGTACTATTTAACTAACTTAATTTGCGCAACGACCATGCTGTGGTCTCTGAAGATAAGAGGTGCCATCCTTCTGTATCTTGAGCAAGTTCATATCAGGCATCAACTTTAAGTTATCAGAAGCCTTGAGCTACTTTATCCTAGTATCTGCAGGTCACGAAAGGGCTAAGCAGAACAGGGCTCATAGTACTATAACTTACAAGTTGTTACATAGAAAAATATTACGACATATTATATGTATGTATTATAGTATATATTATATGTATGGAACAGCAGATTTATTTTTCTCGTTTTTTCAGGATTGGTCCCATAGTGAAAGTTGTTCATAATGATGAATTGAGCCTTTTCGGCTTCCCATACCCTTTCCTTTTAATCCTGTATAGTTGAAACAGGCGTTTGGATTGTGGCTCGTTTTTGATCTCAATCATATTGTTTGACAAAAAAAACCGGTCTTTGCTTGCGAAGCTTGCGAGTCATAACCAAACGTGTCACAGTGTTACTAGTCGAAATTATATACCTTTTCCCAACGAGAAACATACTCAGTAGTATGTAATTATTATGAGCCATAAAAGCTGGTAATACAGAGACAGCATTAAAACAAAAGTGGAATAAAAATATCAACCGCGAAAACCCGATATAAAACCTACAACTGAAAACAATAAATTTTATTGTCCCCTAATTTAATTCTCCGAACCGCAGGTCGAAATAAACCTACATTTCTACCCTCATCTCAATCCATATCAGCCCCGGGCACTCACAAACGAGTCCTTAGCCGGCAAAAACGAAAAAATTAAAAAGTTCATTTCAAAAAAGGAACTCGAAAGTCCACTATCAAATAGAGTAGGGTAAGGCGGCTCGTTAGTGGGCGTCGGAATTTTTTAATTATACGGAAGTGAGAGTTCGCGCGGTTAAATCAACTTTTAAAAAAGGAACGTTTTCTTTTTCAATCTTTTTCTTTTTTAATAAATCAGGAAATGGCGGTATTTGAACTCTCAGCAGGCTCTCCGCTAGCTTGGCTTGAAGACGGCACTTCAGTGCGAGCTTCTTTAATATTACTTTCATCTTGTTTATAGCGTATGAATACCAGTGAAAACGTAATCTGGGAAATATTTTTCAGTAGATTTCCTATAAGAGCAGCTGCAATATCTAAAAACGTGCTGTAACTACGGCACTCTGATAAAATGAATGGAAATATTTTAATTAAACTTTTTTGCTGAATTATTTTATGTACTTTCGTATTTTCAGTATGTCATTGCACACGCAGCTGGCTTTCACTTTGTAGTTAATTTATATGTCATCTTCTTAATTATACATTATTTGTATTTTAATATTTTACGTTACAATTTTATACTATGTCTAAAGCTAGTCCTACTTATATTATAAACGCGAAAGTTTGTGAGTATGTTTGTTGCTCTTCACGCAAAAACGGCTGAACGGATTTACATGAAATTTAGAATAAAGATTGTTCATGGTCTGGATTAATACATAGGCTACTTTTTATCACGGAAAACGCGGGTGAAACTGCGGGGCGCAGCTAGTCATTCGTAAACAAAAACGTTGAATTGAGAACCTCCTTTGGTTTTTTTCGTCGGGTAATAGGCAATTTGTTGCGGTGCAGAAGATAAGGTCGTTAAGCCTAATAAGAAACGATATAAAATAATATAACGTAGGAGAGAGGTTCACGACCTCTGCCACAGAATAAGCAATAGTGGACGTGCCTGTGTTAGTGGTAAAGTTTCTTCTCCAATATAAATCTCAAGGTTAGGGCTGTGGTTACAATTTTAGGGTGGTACTTGTCGGTGAATTAAAAAAATTCGCTATCGATATTTCAATGAAAAGTATCGTAAGCACAGCGTGCAGTGATTGATGATAAAATGATTCGTAGAAAACGACCCTTTTTCGTTTATAGGGTCAAGTTAACGATATTAGAGCAAATGTTCTTTGGAATTTAGGTTCTAATATTTTCAAATAATTACCTATATAGTATATAGTGAATGCATTGTGTTTAGGCTTGCCATTAAGGTAATTTTAAAGCTATTTCCAAAACGAATAAAAATAATATAATTACTAAAATACTTATGATGAGATTAAGCTATATCAATGAAGTAACGACAAAATAGTATGCTAGATATTTAAAAGAATGAATAAATTAGTCCAAATATAATCATAGTTGTTGTGACACCCCTTCAAAGTATCGATACATTTTAAGTTCGCAAACGTGCGAACTCTACTCAAGCAGGGCATAAATCTGGAAGGTTCGAACTTTTCTTATTGTATCTGTTTCTTATTTCGAAGATTTAAGGTGGATTTAAAGTTTGATGAGAGGAATGAAATATAAAACAGTTTTTGGACGCTTGATGGAAAATTATTTATTTTACCGACTAAGGCAAATAAAAAAAAGGCAAGAAAGCTTTTATTTTTAAAGGACTTTGTATGTATGTATTCACGTATGTTGTAGCGTTGAGCATAAATTACTCACCTGTTTTTAATGAATGAGATGTCATCTACATCTACACTAATATTATATAGAGGAAAGATTTGTATTTTAGAATGTTTGGAACGAATAAACTCAAAAACTACTAGACCGATTTTAAAAATTCTTTCACCAATATAAAGCTACATCATCAGCGAGTAATATAAACTATATTTCATAGCCGTGTAAAGTTGGAGCAGGTCGCAGATAAACTTAGAGAAAACTATGGAGTGCGTTAGATGTAGGTGAAGGCAAGAATTCCTCTACTATCAAACGCACGTACACAAGCTCTTCTACAGTGCCGTGAGTGGAAGCATTGATATGTCAATGTATGTGTCTTGTGTATGTACATGCGAACAAGCAGTAATGTGCAAACATTACTGTGTTCCGGTTGGAAGGGCATTGTTTCCAGTGAAATTACAGGGCAAATGGGAGATTAAACAACTTTTATCTCAGGGTGACGAGCGCAGTGCTGTGCCACGCAGGGTCTTGAATTCTGCGAGTTCAAAATTCTGAGTAGCGCAGACCTGTTACGGGCAAACGTGACGTTTAACAACAGGCGAGTGATTTTCTCGTCTCGTCACTCAATTTACTTTAAAAAAAAAAGTCGGCGAGTTCTTAGCTGTACAAAGCTGACGCAGTGCTCCATCCCTCTAGGTTTATCTGAGGTGTAAATTAATACATTATTAATTAATAGTTAGGATGACATCGGCTTTATTTTGTATTAACAAAATTAATAGGTCGGAAGTTACATCCAAAAAGATTTATTATTTCTTTCGTAGACGGGTATTAAAAGTTTAATTAATTCTAACTTATTGTTTATTACTAATTTTGTTACCGTATTAAAGTTGTAGAAGCTAATCAGAGAAAATTACTTCTTGCCCTTCAGATATTGCCAATACATTTTCACGAAACCAAACGAAACAAATTAGATCAAAGGATTTTTTCCAATAAATAATCCCAATTCAAATTAATGTTAGGCAAATACATAAAAGAGTTTAACCGTAGAAATACGAGCTTCGTAAACAACAGCCCAGCTTACAAAAGGATCGTCCGTTGCCAATCGTGTAAGGTTTTGAAAAACAAAATTGCAAAAGAATAAATTGATGAGTCAATAAATCTGTTGATTATGGGGCGTTCGAATTTTGAATCAGTTTATTTCGTTACAAAAAGTGATATATTTTATTGGCTTACATTTGTAGGTAAGGCGCGATGCTGACCTATGAGACGTGACGTGTTCAATTGTTTATTAGCAAGTCTTAGTATGTCACGCTCAGTGTTGTCACGTACAATACCATACAAAAACATTTAATTGACACACAATTGACGCAAAAAATAGAGACAAGCAAAAGAAATTGGCATAAAAGGTACTTTTATAAGTGAGAGCGACTTCCTCAAAAGTAACTTCGTACGGCATGTTATGCAGTGTATGATGTATGATATTTACGAGTATGCGATAAAATCGTGACAGCTCGATGCCCACCTAAACGACGTGCCAAGTCATTTAGGTGGGCATCGAGCTTTAGTTTTATACAGTCCAGTAACAATTTAATTTTGATCACATTTTATGCTGCCTTTTTTAACAGTTTCGCATTTTTTGGCTTTACCGCATAAAAAATAAAAATCGAGAATTCAGATCCTGAAAATAAAATTCGAAAATTTCTGAATTTTCAGTGTAGTTTACTTAGTTTGATGTGATTTGAGGTGGGTACAAAAAATCCGTACCCTGTATTGGAATTTAATTAAATGTTATTTACAATATATTTGTTGTTGTACTTTACACACTGAAATAAAACTACTGTAGGTGCAACTGCTGAAATTACGGTTTTTGAACGTGCAGTCTGTTACAAACTTTAGATATTGTATGCGGTAGAATTTGTCAACCTGTTTTGCTTAGCGGTAGTGTATCCGCCTTGTAAGCCAGAGGTCCCAAATTCGATTCCCGGCCGGGCAGGTGGTTGAATGATGATTTTAAATATCTGCTCTGGGTCTGGGTGTTAGTTGCCCTTGTCTTTGTGTGTGTTCCATGCCATCCTCGACACAGGGGGGGGGGGGGTCTAAGTTTATTTTATTTTACAATTGTTATTATTATAAATATACAATTTTTTCAATTGACGTATGCTATTAGCGTGAATAAATGAATATGAGTATAATATACTATTTCAGTCCAGGGACCCTATTCTTGGGCGCTCGAAATTATCTCCGTCCCTCTCAGTCTCATAACATTTCTAATGAGCGACAGTGACTAAGATAATATCTTACTCGCAAGAAGAAGGCTCCTGTGAGTATCTTATCCAGGTTCTGCCCGTGATCAGTTACCTTTCATTAGAAAAACTTGCAAATGTTTATACAATTTATTAGTAGTAGTGTTTTTTATTTTATTTTTTTACTTTTATTAGGTTTTCTGGACTTAGCATGGGCCGTGGACATTCCACCGTGACAACCCGCGAGTAAGGGACAAACATATTTTAGGATTTTCACAACTACGCGTCGATAAAAAGGGCGAAAAAAAATTATACAAGGCCCGTGATAAGTCTGCAGCTTTTACTTATCTTCTCTGCTTCCATATTCAAATTCTTCTTCCACACTTAATAAATCTGCTTCACTTTGCCTATGATTCCAATAGTATTAATTCCAGAACTCCAGATCTGGTGCCGGCTGCTTAGAACTTAGAAATGTGTTGTTTGGACCCAAACTTAGGAACAAATGAGTGAACTATTCGAAATTAATTGGAATCAGCTTTGAGTGCATTATTATTTGTAATGGAATTGCATAATTCACGTACCGTATTTACTAGTAGAATAATAGTAGTAAAAACTTTTATATTTTGGTTTTAACACTGAAGACGGAATACTTGATCGATGGATTTTAAGGACAATCACAAAAGGGCTCTTAGCCGAATAGAGATGTGATAATCACCATCATTATTAACAACTAGCTGCGCCACGCGGTTTCACCCGCGTTTTCCGGGATAAAAAGTAGCCTGTGTTAATTCAGACCATGAACAACCTTCATTCCAAATTTTATGTAAATCCCTTCAGCCGTTTTTGCGTGAAAGAGTAACAAACAATCTTACAAACTTTCACGTACTATATAATATTAGTAGGATTTTTACTATTATAACAACCCTGAAATAGTGAAAAAAGCTGTTTAATAGAAAAATATAATTTAGGTACTCTACACGAAATGTATGGCCCACTCGACAAAGTGTGGAACAGCTTTTTTTCCGCCAGTTCTAGCTTAGTTATAGGTAGTAAAAGTTGTTAATTACTACACGGGAACTACCTAATAAGTAAATAAACTATCTTCCTAAAAAGTGAAATGTTAAACCATTTAAGTATCTATTTATTTTTCTTCCCGGCGTTCTTCATTTCCGCGTAACTCCAAATAAACACAGTATGTAGAAATTGAAAATTAATTTACGGTAACTCGACTCTAAGCCTATATAATCACAAGATCCACCTAAGATATTCAAGCACTAGAACTAAATTAACTACATCAGTATAGCGAAGTAAATAAGTAACAGCTCTTCCGTAAACCAGAACTAAGTTCAGGGACCCTATTTTTGGGCCTTCGAGATTACACTGAGAAAAATGCCCATCTAAATTCCGCTAAAAGAATGATGAATTCACCTAAAGTACTGATATCACCAAAAAGTACTAAAACTAGCATCATTTTTAACACGCTTTTATTAGCTTCACCTGTACGAGTATGTTTGTATGTATGTTTGTAACCGACTCCTTTGAGCGCGTTTTTGACCCACTTTAAACGGTCAGATTTCTTTCAATCTTTGTAGATATATCGAGGACCGATGACAATACACTAAACAAAGCGTGTTTTTTTAGTTTTTTGACGTGACAACGTCTTATAAATTGGTTTGCCGGGTGACACTTCAAGAAACTGCGTTACGCTCCGCTCACGTTATGCGCTCACAATGAGAGCGAGTGAGAGGCACGCGTCCCTTCCACTCGGGCATGGTTAGCCCGCCTAAGAGCGAGAGAGACAGACATAAGTCGTTGTCACGTAAAACTTTCGCCCGTATACCGACTTTACAGGCAACCAATTTTTTTTAACTATTAATCATTTACGGTGACAACTATCATAAACTGGTGCCATCGTACTCTTTGGGGATTTCAAAATGCTCCGTACTTTAGGTGAATTCATCATTGTTTTAGCAGAATTTTTCTCAGTGTATCTCCGTCACCATCACTCTCATGATATTTCTAATGAGAGCAACAGTGACCGAGATAATATCTCACTCGCCAGAAATCATCCAGAATCTAGGCGAAGACTCGCAGTTCAGTATTTAGTGTTTCCTTTGCTCCTTCTTTGAGAAACTGGAAGTTTAATGAAACTAGAAATGTCAAATTACTTAAAGACCGTTGTTGAGTTAATTATGAAATGTAGTTAAGTAAGGTTTTGTAATAACTACGAGACGCGGTTTTACTCGATATTATAAAGGAAACGTTATTTTTCGTGTAATAAAACTAAACATAGAAAAATTCAAACTTTTATATTTGTAATATTATATTAACAAGTCGTACCTATAAAAATGATCTACAAATAGATTTAAATGTTGTTTATTGGATGATAGACTTGCATTTGACCACCAACTTTTCTGATGATAAGCATGCATGGAGCACCGTCACGCTTGTCTACAAAAAACCGATTTACTCTCGACTTGAAAACACCTATAATTATAATATCGACATTCTGATTCAGTTGTGACGAAGCCAGGGGCCCTATTCTTGCGCTCGAGTTTATCTCCCTCTCTCTTACTCTTATGACATTTGTAATAAGAGCGACAGTGACCGAGATAATATCACTCGCAAGAACAACTGGAAATACATATAACCTGTATAACCTGGTTGTCTTTGGTCTAGATTTTCCATTAAACACGTTCATTCGAATATCAACTATTTCCATTCGAAATGTCGCTTCCATTGCATTTTAAAGCAGGAAATATCCGAAACATGTCTACTGGGTTGTAACAGAAATGAAGTTTCCGTTCTGTCAGGTGGCAACTGTTGTTGAATTTTGTGATTTAGGTCAATATAGTTTTGTTTGAAAGTATCAGTTTTAGTGGATTTTTAACCGACTTCAAAAAAGGAGGAGGTTATCAATTCGTCTGTATGTTTTTTTTTTTTTTTTTTTTATGTTTGTTACCTCATAACTTTTGACTGGGTGAATCGATTTTGATGATTCTTTTTTTATTAGAAAGCTGACGCTTCCCATTTGGTCCCATTTCAATTTAGTCCAGTTCTGATAATGGTATCCATGAGAAAACCATATAAGTCTTAAATTTGCATTAAGTACGTGCGTGACAAATAGATGAATAACTCAATAGTCGGTCTTTTGAAGTCGGTTTTTGTTTTTTGTTTTGTAAAAATAATGTTCTTGTAATAACTGGGTTCGAAAAGCTCAGGCTAAGGCTAAAATGATAATAATCAGTTGACCCACGGGCCATTTATACAGGGTTATGAGGAAAGAAGGCTTAACTGATTTGAATGAAATTAAAATGAACGAACGGAGATAACTTTAAATGTTTACATTACCTATACCCTGAATAATATTGTATGCTACTTTATCTTCCGGAAAATGCGGGTGAAACCGCGGGACACGTCATTGTCTAATAACTAATTGAAAATACAATGGGTCTGTCTATGTTCGAAGGCTTTAATTGACAGATCTAATTTTTCTTAAAGTATAGATGTCCTTGTCTAATAGGTTGCAATGACAGAGACAAATATATTTTTAGGAACCCTTTAGTTAGTTCAGGGCCCGTACCATGACTTCTTAAAACCATGATGGTTACGTTTTGTTTCCGACGCTGCGCGACCATGAACCTAATTGCGTGGCGATACGATACGCGGTCGCGCAGCGTCGGAAACAAAACGTAACCGTCATGGTTTTAAGAAGTCATGGTACAGGCCCAGATCTGTCAAATAAAACGTTTGAACTTGGGCCTATTGAAGTACCTCGAGGACACGTAACCCGTTGCACTTTACAATTTCCTACAATTTCGGGGCAAGCGTTCCTCATTTATTTTATTTGGCAGCTCCAAGAATATCTAATTAAAATGGGGCGCTCGTTCTATCTTAAAGAATTAAGTTAATAGCGAAGATATTTCGCAGTTGTTCGAGTTTCCAGCAAATTAATGCTGACTTTGTTTATTTGAGACTCAGATAAAACTAAAGAGAAAGATGGAGCGCAGCGTTAGATTTGGGTGAAGCCAAGAATTCCTCTACTTTTGCGTGTAAGTATAAAAGCTCTATGCCTCTATGGTACTGTACGTATGTGAGAAAGTATAGGTAGAGAAGTTCTTGGTTTTACCCAAATTTGACGATTACAGTGCCGTAGAGCTTATGTACGTGAGTAGGGGAGTATAGAAATGATATTGTGTGCGTCTTGTGGACGTACGCGTGAAAGTAGAGGAGTTCTTGACTTCATTCAAAAACGCAGTAATAAATGGCCTTGCCTCGCTGCCGGCAGCATCCTAGGTTTAAGTTTTTAAATTGATTTTAGGTTTATGTGTAAAAAAATATTGAAAAATTTAATTGAAAGATAGTAAATAGATTTGTGAATAATAACAATTCATTTATTTCAGGCAATATAATTTGCGGTGCTTCATCTTTCTATCTAAGATAATCTGAGTTGAGAGGGTTGATTTTAGTTGGGACGTAACCTAGTTTTACTTTCAGTGTAAAATGTACTTTAATAGAGTGGTTTGTTGGTTGAAATTAATTGTGCTGAATTTGGTGCCGTGATGTTTGTTTTGGGTAATAGATTAATGTTGTTACTTTTTATGTGATTTACCTTGAATTAATGTTTTCCTTTTCTTTTTTGTTGCAGGTAGGACCTTCTCTAATGTATCTTTACCACGTAAAGCAGTAAGTACTTATAGTAATAATAAGTAAGTAAATAACTAAAACTTATTTGTTTTCAAAAATATGTCTGGAATAGATGCTAGTACCATATTTTGTGCCAATATTTAATATTTTCCGGTGTTCATACTTTCATTTGATTTTTTAAATTCACTAAACAGGTAAATTCCCACAAACATCGTTTCGAAACCGCGCAACCAGCCTAGGTCTCCTTAATCCTTGTAAAAATCCATACAGAAAACTTGCTTTCACCTATCTACATGTACCTTTGTACCTTTAAGTATATATTAGTATATCTATACAGAGTTATAAAGAAAAGGTATGCTAAGCTGAAAAGCGTTTATAGTACCTACTCATCATTATGAACAACTTTTACAATGGGACCAACCCGGAATTCTTAAAAAAAATCAACTGTTCCATACATTTTGTCGAATGTGTTTTACATTTTTCTACGGAACAGCTGATTTTTTTCGCGACTTCGGGTCGATTCTATGGTTAAAGTTGTTCATAATGATGTGTAATGCAAGCCTTTTTGGTCTTAGCATACCCTTTCTTTATAACCCTGCATATGTCTGTACATATCTTATGTATAGCCCCAATTTAACGTACTCGATAGCGAAAGCGTGCCTCCACCAGATTTATAAAATCTCAGTCGCTGCATTTGCGCGGAAATCAAATCACCCATACTTTTCTATCTTCGTTAGCTCCGTGCCCTTCGACACTTAATTAAATTGATCGGGGAGTGAAACCGAATCCGCTTCGGCCGAATCCGTATCTGTGCTCGACGGATGGCCACTTTACTGAGAATCACGGGAGTGATAAAACTTGAGGCTTTTTCAGACTTCGCTATAAAATACAGGGCTTTAAGAAAAGGTATTTTTTTTATATAATTGAGTGACGAGACGAGCAAATCGCTCTCCTGATGTTACACGTCACGTTTGCTCATAACAGGTCTGCGCCACCCAGAATTTTGAACTCGCA
The DNA here is from genome assembly GCA_949125135.1 of Alcis repandata. NCBI lineage: Eukaryota > Metazoa > Arthropoda > Insecta > Lepidoptera > Geometridae > Alcis > Alcis repandata. Next base: position 7,296,653 of record OX421241.1, read on the forward strand.
GAATTCAAGACCCTGCGCGGTACAGCACTGCGCTCGTCACCCTGAGATATAAGTTGTTTAATCTCCCATTTGCCCTGTAATTTCACTGGAAACGATGCCCTTCTAACCGGAACACAGTAATGTTTGCACATTTTGTATGTTGTGTTATGCATGCTCAAAATAAGCCGAAAATAAGTCTTATTACTCATTGTCATCTGACATACTGTCTTTAACTAGTTTGACAGCCTCTGGGATGTTAAATACTGGGTTAAAAAGAAAATGTGTGCTAAGCCGGGAACGGCTCATAGTACTCACCATTATGAACAACTTTTATTATGGGACCAACAGCTGTTCCATAGAAAAATTGTCAATGACACTCGAAAAAATGTATGGAATAGCTGACTTTTTAACCGACTTCAAAAAGGAGGAGGTTATCAATTCGAATGTGTTTTTTTTTTTATGTTTGTTACCTCATAACTTTTGACTGGGTGAATCGATTTTGATGATTCTTTTTTTATTAGAAAGCTGACGCTTCCCATTTCAATTTATTCCAGTTCTGATAATGGTATCCATGAGAAAACCATATAAGTCTTAAAGCATTAAGTACCTACTTGCGCGACAAATAGATGAATAACTCAATAGTCGGTCTTTTGAAGTCGGTTTTTGTTTTTTGTTTTGTAAAAATAATGTTCTTGTTGTAACATGTATTTAAAATGAGCGGTTGAGTGTGAAAGCGTCATAATATCAAACAAACTCACATTTGAAGATTAAAAGAAAATAGTCGACTTAATGAGGGTTTGACTCGTGACAATAATTTCACTAACGCTGAAACTTTGCAGTGTGATAAAGTAAGATAACTATAGTATCCTAAAAATCAGTTTGTTCTTATATTTTGATTATCGATGTACCATTTTTTAATAAAGCAAGCTATCAATTTTAAGCCATCTTTTTGATATAGTTATCATCAAAATTCAAAGCAGTTTCCAATAGGATTTTTTCTTCCGTACCAATTTAAAAAAGTATTCAGTAAATATTTTTGCTCATTCAATGAAGTCATCATCCGCCGAAAATAAGGAAAATCGGCTCAAATTCAAAATAATTACGGTACGCTCGGAACGTTCCACGTTCCTTCATAATATTATGAGAATTCGACAAAGGAACGACATGCAAAATTAAATTTTTAATCAAAGAAAATGTGCAAGAAAATAATGGGCGGGTATTTTTGTTCTTGGTTTTCGTTAGTGCGTTTGGTTCTTTGTTAACGGTAGTTTTAAGCCAGAATAGCTATAAAACATTTCGCATCATTAATAAAAATTAATTGGTAGTCCTATCCTGCTAATAAATCTACTAATATTTGAAATACGAATGTTTAATACGTTTGTAACATAATTACGCAAAAACGATTGAATATACGAATAGAAATTAGTATCAGTAGCTTACATTTACTTGCTTCAAATTTTGCTACTTTTTTATCTCAGAAAATTAAAAGTTCCTACAGGATAAACCGCGGAGCGCAGCTAGTCTTGTTAGTATTATAAATGCCAAAGTTTAGATATTGGTCGTTAAATTCTAGTTCAATCACGCAAAAACCGGCTAAATGAATTTAAATTATTTTTGGCACGAACGTACCTAATACAGGGTTTTAAGGAAAAGGTATGCTAAAGTGAAAATGGCTTAAAATTGAACAACCTTTGCTATGGGAGCATCCCGGAAAAAACAACTGTTCCAGACATTTTGTCGGGTGTCAATGACATTATTTTATGGAACAGCTGATTTTTTTCGCGATTCCGAGTTGGTCCCATACTTAAAGTTGTTCATAATGATGAGTACTATGAGCCCTTTTCGGCTTAACATATCTTTTCTGTATTAATATAAAATAATATCCTGTATTAATATAAAAGCTTTTTATCCCGAAAAATGCGGATGAAACCGCGCTGTTAGTTATAAATAAACAAGCTGCTAAAAGGCGGGTAAATTCCAAAATTATTCAAATATCCGAAACATAAAGCTAATCCTACACTCAATCTTATAGACCCGTAAACCGACAACCTGAAAACTCTAGATAAAACCTACCTACCCGCCTCCTCGCCGTGGCGAGCCATCAATCCGCTAAGTGGAGTTGCGTTATAAATGGATGACATCGCGTCACAATCTATCTCTTCGCCTGAAATATGGGATCCGTCCCGGCACTTTCACACAGAATTTGTGGGACAACCTTGAGGACAAGTTCACAAGTCTTGTAGTGTTATATACAAGTGTTTGTTATTACCGGACTATGAGAAAAGGAAGAGGATTGGTTATGGTTTACTGACTGCGGTCAAACTTAATATGAGGGTTTAGTTTTTAGTGTCTAATAGGCAAGTTTTTTGTAGTCGATTATGTGTGCTTGTTTTTTTTCTGAGGAAGGCTTGCGTTTGAAGACGACCTCGCCTGATGATTGACAATGATGCAGTCCATAATATAGCGTGCTAAATCCCAACAAAAAAAAAGAAGATATCCCAAAAGATACCAAATCCCTCTTACTTAGGTTACGGCTAGATTATATTTTAAATGAAAACACCTAGATTATATCAATAGTTAAATACCCGCTCTGTATTTATGTATGTTTCACCGTAGCGCTTGAACTACTCGTATTAATCCGATTTTAATTAATGTCCAGGTGACATAGGCTACCTTTTATATGATTAAAATTAATGTGAAAGGTGTGACATTAAATAAGTAGAGGTCCTAGAAATTATTTTTTTGTTTCAATTTTTTTTAAATTTTCACTTGATTGCATTTGGTTTGGTAAGTATACTATATTACACAAGAGATACATATTGCTATAATATTCTAGAGGAGTTTTCAATATTTCTGCGCAGTTGAACATGAACTTAACAGTGTTTGTAATCAGAAGTATAAATACCGACTCTTTATTAACATGTGATTAATTGATTATTTCTAGTCAATTGATATTAGTATAAATACTAAGCAATAAGGTACATACTCTAATTTGATTGAGTCTCTTATCGACCACGATCACTCTATCAAGAGCGACTAAGAAAATTTAAGTAATAAAAGATATAAAAGACACCCACTTAAGTTTGTCCAGATTGAATAGGCGGCTCTAGAAAGTTTTTAGGAAAGCCTGAAGCCTGAAAGAATCTGGCATAGCTTATTCATTGTTTTCCTCAACATGCCGTAATGAATAATGGTTGTTAGATTGATATCTTTCTATTTAGATTAGGTAGGTACTCTTTGTTTTGCACACTGTAAAAATTAAAGGTATAAACTTTGTTTTGCACACTGTAAAATTTAAAGGTATAAAACAGAATAAGTAATGATCATATCGATAAGAGGCTTTGAGATATTGTTTTTAAAGATAAATAACAGGACTTCCAGTTTATTGTGCGACGAAACAATAACAATGGGTAGCGCAACAAGCCACTTTAATTTATAATTTAGTCTAATTGCACCTCGCAGTTTTACCCGCTATCTAATAGAAATCGTATTTATTTTCGGTATAAAGAATAGCCTTTATGTTAATGCAGAGGATCAGCTAACTCCATACAAAATTTCATCAAAATTCATTGAGCTGTTTGCGTGTAAAAGTAACAAACACATACACTCGATCACAAACTTTCGCATATATTAGTCATGTTTCTCAAAGACTAGAGTGATTGAACTTCAGCTTAAATCTATCGCAATTCTAAATAATATAAATCTTCTCTCCTACAGGATTAAATTCAAAATTGTATGTTTATTTAAAATACAAACACTATGTCTTTAGATAAATCTAAAACAAACTAAAACATTAATAAAAGGCTTTCGACGTCGGCAGGCATGTAAATTCACTTTGAGAATGTGGAGTCACTTCGCATGAAACTCTCGGAGAGTTGGTTGAAAAATGACGCAACTTATCTTGATTTTATATTGAAATTGAAGTTTTGAGAGAAGATTGATGTCTTTTGATGGGATATGAAATTGTGGGATACAGTTTCGTTTAGGATTTTACACTCACTTTGATGGGACAACAAAAGTAGTTTGTTCACGTGGGTATAAAATATTCGCGATTTGAACTTTACGGTGCCTTTTTAAGAATCGGCAAATTTGTCGTAGGACGATCTTGTTATTTGTTTACATGATGATTTAGCATAAAATTTAGTTTAGAGTTTATTTATTTAGTTTCTTTTGCAAGCTTTTATTTAACTTGCAATGTATGTTACTTTGTTTGTAAAGGTTAAATCTTGCAACTAAATTTTGAACCACTTTCCGATGTCCAATTGTATTTTTTAAGTTTTTGTTTTAGTTATACATGCGTACCATCTTCAGCCTCACCGTCAGTTTTCATCAGACGAGAAACGGTCAAACGCTTGCTTTGCTTATAAAAAACTATTTTACATGTATTGATGTTATGATGATTTTGTGAAGCGTTGAGGTGTAAGCAGGTCATGATAAAATATCCTCATTTTTATAATATAAAAAATGTATGCTTATTTGTTTGTCCCTTTCATGCTTGCTTTTTAACCGATAGAGCTGAACCCTGGTCCTAAGCCCCCATCGATCAAGTATATAATCCGACTTCGGTGTAAGCCCCCAAAAAAAGTACAAACTCGCTGGTACCAGTTAGTTACTCAGTAATAAAATATTCAGTCATTTTTCCGTTTTTTCCGTCAACTAAAGCACTCCTCTCTGATTGGCCGACCTTTGTTCACCATCCACTCTGATTGGCGGACGCTTTGTACACAATGGTGTCCTGACACGTAGTGTACCTACTGCACGCAATTCATTTATATTTGCAATCACATTTCGCAACGAATCGCGCCCTCGAGTCTCATTATGAAGCCACAGAAACCAAGAGTTTCTGCTTAACATTTTTCATTTACATTACAACACTAGCTTCTCCCGTGGTTTTACTCGCAGGGTTAAGGCGCAGAATATGAAGTGCCGCTATCTCGCTCGCTCATTTCAACATTTTTGAAGTTTTAAAATTAGTGAATAAAATTTTGAAAAATCGCATACGGTCAAGTTGCTCAGAAAAATGTCACAAAGATTCAACCAAAAAAAAAAAACATTTTGGTTCCGAGCAATTTGACCGATTTTTCATAATTTTATTCAGTGATTTTATAACTTCAAATATCATCAAATCGGTCATACTCTGCCCCTTGAAACAGTGTCAGTAACAGAACAGTGATAGATAAAACAACTAAACGGAGTTTGATGAAATTTAAAATACAGATAGCTTACCTGGATTAACACGCAGGCCACTTTTCAGCTCGAAAAACATAAAAAAAAATCTGTAGGATATTATGGAATATATTATAAGCCAAACAAATACTAAAACAAAGTATAATTAGCGGATGAACCCGAGAGACGCAGTTAGGAGAGTCATAATTAAATCAAAACCTCATGGAATTAACTTGCACAAAACGCGGCCAAAGTTGTAACAGAAAACTATTCTAACGGGTCGCGACTCCCAACTCAAGAACAATACTTCCGTGCTCTAAGCGCTTTACACAATAGTCAAATTTGGACAAACTTCCTGCAGATTCCACTTTGCGGTCTTTTTGAGAATGTTATAAAGCCATGCAGGATCCGTGGGTATTCGTTTGAGCAGAACTCGACACAATTGAGACATAGCTCCGCTGCAGTTACTAGGTTTTCTCGCAAATACATTTGTTTACTTTGTCTATTTAGAACGCTGGGAATAGAATGAGAAAATAGCTTCGTTTATTTTGTCTAGTTAGGGTGCTAGAAAATATTGCTAAAAAGCGACTTTTGTGAGAAGACTGCGCCTGTCTCGGACTCATACTCTACGTTTTATGACTGATAACTTTTGTTATGTGAATTATTGCTTAGTCAAAAGTATAAACCTAGCAGAGTTTGAAGGTGTTGAATAAAGCTCTTATCTCAGAGATGTGGTGTGTACATTTTAAATTATGACAAAGCTATTGCGTAGACCTAGATTAAATTCAGTAAGTAGGTTAGGCCCAAGTTTGAAGGCTTTTAAGACAGATCTAAATTTTCTAAAACCATTGGCATCCTTGTCTAATGGCTTGTAATGATAAAGACAGATATATTTTTAGTTAGTTTAGATCTGTCGTAGAATGCCTTCAAACTTGGGCCTACATACACTTTTTATTACAGAAAGTAAGGTAGAAAACTGTTGGGTGCAGCATCTATAAAGTGTGGTCATCAGCGAGAGATTCAGCTAGCCTAAAAGCTAGAGCTAGCATCTTGTATGTCATTGTGACTATTGCAGTCCTCAATTCTGGATGACCCATACATACCTGTGGGCCTAGCACAACTTTGACGTAAAAATACGTAGCGAGTATTCGATAGAAAAGTGTACGCCATTTACACCCGTCAGGAGCATACTTGACAGTCGTAAATGGCGTACACTTTTCTATCGAAAACTCGCTACGTATTTTTACGTCAAAATTTGTGCTAGCCCCACTGTTTTCGGCAAACATGACGTTTAAAATCAGGCCAGCGGTTTGCTCGTTTCGTCATAATATCGTACAAAAAGCTAACGAGAGGGCTAGACACTGGGCTTACACAAACTAACTTACATACAAAGAAGTAAGTAGATTGCACTTCCGGCCCTCACCCACAGTTCTGCGGCTTCTACAGCTGGTAGTACCGTGGTACCGTCACAGCAGAATTAATAGTACTATGTAGTACCGTAGTAAGTACTTGTGAGACCGCAAGCTGAGGAAGGCGAGCATAAAGGCTGTAAAATTAGAGGTCTACAGTGCAACAAAACAACAAAGTTTGCTTTTGAGGTCGACTACGTTGTTGTTGTATATTGTTGTTGGAATAGTTTAAATTTCGAACATTTAGAAAACTACAGAAGTGCTGTGTTTGCCTATTAACAAGTTTTGTTGACTTAGTAAACAAGTTTTGTATGTTGCTTGGGGTTACGTAGTAACTGTTATCTAATCTGTGCTTATATTGGGCGTCATATGCATTAGTTAAAATTAATTTATTTTTTAAAAACAAGCTTTTATTGCATTGTCATCGAAGTTACGAGTACACACGTATATAGAATTTCAGCTCAATTCGACATAAGGAAGTTGTTCAAAATTGAGTTACAAGATTCCGCCCGAACAAACGTAGTTACATAGGTACGTAAATTACAAGTTAAATAAAAGCTTGTGAAAATTAAATCTTTTACTCAATAATTCTCCCAAACCAAACCATCAAGGCATCACTTTCTGGTTGCCAAAAACTCGAACCTACTTACCTAAGTGGCTCCAAAGCAAAGATAAACCATCTTATCATTTACCCACATACTTACCTAAGCTCTTTACCATTTCCTATAATACTTCCAATATTTAAAAAAGACAAAACCATAAGAAAATAATGTTGGAAAAATCTTTTACTCAATAATACTTTCGAACCAAACCATCAAAGCGTCACTTCCTGGTTGCCAAAAATACGTACCTAAGTGGTTTCCAAAAACAACCATCTCATCATTTAGCCACGTACTTGCATAAGCTCTTTAACGTTCGCCATAATACCTCTAATGTTTAAAAAAGACAACAATAATAATAAAATGATCGAACAATATTTTATTCAAAAATACTCTCGAACCAAACCATCAAGCCATCACTTCCTGGTTGCCAAAAACACGTACTCACTTAAGTGGCTTCCAAAGACAACCATCTCATCATTTAGCCACGTACTTGCATAAGCTCTTTAACGTTCCCCATAATACCTCCAATATTAAATTCCTTTACCATTAAAATTTACGAGTATCCCATAGAACGTAAACAACTATTAACGGAACTCATTAAGCCGAGACAAGGGGCCGCTGAAAGTGGTTATTACTTGAGACGCTGAGGATCCGAGGATCTTGTAAGTGGAAAGGCAGTTTTAAACTGGAGACGAAAATTTTCGATCAAAAATTGGTTTTGTAGTGGAGAAAATGGTGATGTTGTCTTACCGCGGGGACTTTTTAGTTAATTAGTTACTTATTAAATAACGTCTTAGGAATTACAAATATTCTGTTAGCAATTAATGTGTTCTTTCCGTAAGTTTTTAATAATTCAATATCATGGAATTAATAGAATAGCATTTAATAAACTCGGAAAAAGCGCGAAAAGTAAAAAGTTGATCAATTTTTTATAAAATGCACAAAAATTCGTCACGTAGTAATTATGTAAATCAGTTAGTTTACCGTTACGACATAAAGAAAAAAAAAACGAAATAAATCAAGACGGATTTAATATAAGTGTTATGATATTCAAGTATACAAAAACAACAACAAAAAATAATTCAATCGTCCTTTATTGACGTGTAATAAAACTAAGAAGTGTCTCTCAATCTAGTTGATACTCAATACATTCAAAATTAATACTTCAGGTAAAGTAATTTAGGCACTTTATCGATATGTAATATCGTATGTTGGCAGTCTCATCACATCGAATTGATACTTCAGTACGTGAGCGGAGTTTTGGAGTGTTGGGATACAGATACAGAACAGAGACTTCACTTCACAACAGAGCATTAAGGTCGATTCACAAACCTTTTGTGAAGCCACAGTTCCGGCACAGTTCCAACACAGTACCGGCACAGTGCGAAATATTCTTTCATACATTATCTATGAACGCATCCCCACTTGTCAGTGTCAGTGACGACACAGTACTCTCAATGCGTTCATAGAGAATGTATGAAAGAATATTTCGCACTGTGCCGGTACTGTGTCGGAACTGTGGCTTCACTGATATGTGTGAATCGACCTTTAAACGTAACCACATTCAACTGCTGCTCTTGTTGGTTGCACTGACTAAACTACCTAAAATGCTGCTCTACTGTCGCTGCGTCGAATACTGAGTTGAGAGTTTTGATTTTATTTGTGTAATTGTCAGATTATCTTTTTCTGTGACATAAGTTGTTCTTCTGGTCATCTAATTAATCAGTACCAACTCTGAAAGAGAAGTGCTCGTCGATGTTTTATATTAAAAGCCTGAAGAGAAATACGATTTATCAATTGGGGAATGGTTTTTAATTTCATTTCAGCTTGGATAAAAGGCATTTTTGGCATTCAGTAGTGAAAAGATTTGAGTTTTGATGGAGATGAAGAAGGTAAACGTCGAAGGTACTTAGATAAACCACATATTGCTCTTACTTTGGATGAATAGAGTATGAGTTTGAATGTTTTATTTTGTTGATTTCTTAACCTTTTACAAGTTTTAAGAGGTAACAAGAACCAAGTTACGCTCTTGGTTTTTATTCGTTAATTTCGCGAATCTTGCTTTTACCACCGCCTCGCGTGGTAAGCAATAATGTGGTCGAAGATGAAACACGCAGACTTCAAAAATACCTAATCACCCTGACTTTGAAAAACCTAAGATTGTATCTCTCAGAAACCAGGTAAAGTGGTTTTTTACAAAGTTGGCTGTAAAAGAAACCGAGCATAAATACCGAGTAAAAAGACTTTCCTTAATAATACCTGCGTTAACGACCAAATTAAAATATTCAAAAGGCTTTAAGCCGAGATGTGATTTTCTTTTACGCACGAGCGGTATGAGGGAGTGCTCTGAATGGATCACGATGATTAAAATCCTTCTCTTAAATATTTATATAGATTCATTTCAATTCCGTACATTTTTCTAAATGACAGAATTCTAAGCATGGAATTTATATGGATGGGGTGCAGGATACATATATGATTTAACATAGGAAAACCGTTGTATGTAGGCCTAGTGGCTAGCCCTAATTTTAGGCCTTCTAAAGGCTGGCATAGCGGTTGTTGTCTTAGGACAAACAACCGCAACCAACCATTTAACGTATTATCCGATTTACGGTAGTTATACTCGTAAATACCAAACCATCCAATGGCCAAATTTGTTGTCCGTTGTCTAACATCGGTAAATAATTACGAACAGGCTCGAGCTACTTGTACTTGTTGTTGTTGCTTAAGAAGAAAAAGCTCGTTTGACCAGAGTTGCTAACCCTGACATCACAGCTTTCGGCAGCCTAAAGTACCCTTCAGCTCTTACGTATGGAATTTACCACAAATGAGTGCGGTTACAAAGTTATTAATAAACATTAGACTAAAGATTAAATCACTGCTAACATCAGAGATACACGTCACAGTAACAAGACAATGCTAAGAGGACAATTTACAATGGAGGCTTATGACATAGCACCATTTGCGCAAATATCTAATGGTGTACCGCAAAGGGCACGTAACGATGTCATCAGGACAACATCAACACATAGAAGTGAACACAAAGTTACACAAATACCCCTCTTAACCCCAGAACGAGTAACCTGAGACCCCGAAATTTGTTATCTCACTTTTCTCGTCCGAAATAGACGTGTTGAAAAGGGATAGGCTGAGTAATCGTTCGTTCATGCAATGAGAGCCAGTGCCAAGCCGTCCCAAACATCTGCAGAAAATATTATGACAGTAACAGAAGTTCAAGCCTTTTTAAATTTCGAACTTGAACGGACTGAAGAATGTAAGCACAACCAGAAACTGCGACAAGCAAAAATGAGAGTCACTCATTTAGTAGCCTACTAAGTTCTAAAATACTGCAGATGAATTGGAGGAATGCAGTGATCTTCAGGGATGCCAACGATTATAATAATGATATTTTTCTCCTCAAGCAGGAATTCATATCTCTACAGAGCCTAAAGTGTCTTTCTTAGTTCCTATATCCCTTAGGACTCATATGGCTTACCAAATGGTGCGTTTCATGCGTGGTACGGCACGTTGCGCAGTCAACTCGAACATTATGGCTATGTATGAGAGTGATTACGCAGAAAGTTGCGTTTTCCCTTTCAGCTGCGTTGGCAATCATTGTTTCTTCTTATTATGTTCCCAGTCGCAAGTGAACAGTTTTTCTGCCATCTCACCCAAGTATCCCAACCAACTATTGCAAATATGGCACTCCTCAGCGTTTCAAAACATGAGCCATCATCAGTTTAATCTTCCACTGCTTAACTCTCTTTCTTTGTACGTCACTTTCTTTCTTGTACATCTCAACTCTTAGTTATGCGAATCATCTCTAGGTTCGAGTCGCGGTTTTTATTTTCAGTTCATTCAAAGATCTGCCCGCCTAGCAAGTGCCGCACGAAAAAACTTTGTCGACTCTTTTTATCGAGACGGGCATACGTAGCCCTGTCACTTTCTCGCACGACGACAAACGCCTAGAAGATCCAGTCGCAGCGTGCGGAAAGTGTGCGTGCGCGTCCTAGCTGGAGACCTCTTACTGCCGTTATTTATACGTCGCCTTTCCCATCTCCTGGCTTCAGATTAAAATACAAATTTACTCATTGAAAACGTTCTACAGCAGATTACCTTCGTATTTATCCTACCTGCGTTACGTTCATTGTGACAGTCTAAGCGTTTCCAGGGATATTTTATGTTAAATCTAGATTAATGTCGGCGAAAACGAAATTGAAATCCCTTTTAAATATATTTCATATTATCGGGTTCCCTGAAAGTAAATTTGTGAATTTTATGCTTTGAATAGGAGTTTGGTTGATTTGATTTTAATGATTTATATGGGGTGGATGCTGTTTTATTAATTAGCTAATGTATTGGGAAATTGTTGTACTCGTAGAGTATTTCTATTTATATGTTGAGTTGTTATTCTGTGATTTGTAATTATTATAATGGATGTATAAAGTATGCAACACAACAATTCAACGGTTCTAATTATGCAAGATATTTCCAATAGTGGAATATAGCATATATCAGTTGATTGTTTGAAATTCCGAAATAATGAATTAACATTTTAGCGTTATTTTAGAGTCCATTCCGATCTATCTGTTTTTTTTGTTTCTATAAAATACACTAGCGAATATTTTTTGATAAGATATTTGTAATGAACCTGGATTTATTTCTCAACTCAAGCTCAACTCAACAAAGTTGTTTTTACGTTACGTTAGTTTACTCAAAGAACAATTTCTTATTTCAATTAAAAGGTGCTAGAACGTTCCCAATGGTACTTGTACCAGCTAGATAAACATGGTTTACAAATGTCGCAACGAGTACGAACGCTGGAATATATGCTTAGCTGCGTCTGTGACAGGTAAAGGCTGCACTTGGGATGAAGAGATGGTCCGGACAGTTATCCGAACAATTATGTTTATTAAAGTTTTGGAAACGTTAAATGATATTGCTTATTCATCATCAACTTTTTTCTACCTATTGCTGAGTGTAGGTCTCTTCTTCAGCGCGCCATCCTTTCCGGTCCTGTGCCAGTCTCATCCAATGCCTCCTGCAGTCTTCACAATGTCATGACATTGCTACTGCGCACAAAATTTTTGTATTGCACAAGTTCGTTGACATTTATCGATCGCAGTAACTAAAATTGCAAACTGCATCGTGCATAAGCGCCTTTTATACATTTTTTTTTTCACATTTAATTTAGATCACAACTTGTCTGATTGTTGATTTTTTTTTACCTAAATTCATCTCAAAATCCGGTCAAAAATTCTGTTTAAAGGATTTTTCTTTTAAATATTATTTTCAAACCATAATCAGTGTATCAAATTCGCCAGAAAAATAAATGTGGTATATCCGGCCTAAAAATTCTCATCCCTAAATGACCCTTGTTTCTAGGGAAAGTAGGCAAAGCGCGCGTTGTTTTTGCAAAGCAGAAGTACCTACCTACCGCCACTCGCGCGCGTAGACATGCTCTTTGATCTGGCGACGACTCTCAGTGTCGTTTTAAAAGGCTTTAACATAATTTATGTTGTTGTTTTAAGTTGCTGAATGTCGCGTGTCAATTGGTCGTTAATAAAGTATTTAGTTACGTATTTTGTAAATGAATGATACCGTTTTCTATGTTTCTTTATTTGTTTTGTATTTATTCGTTTTTTTTATTCAGTATTTCAGTTTCCTATATTCAGTTTTACTCTAATACCCTATGTTTACATACATTACATTTACATTTTTTATCATTACGAGGAAGTACGTACATGAAAAGAAAATTGCGTTATAAGTGGAAAATAAAATAATGTACCTAATACTAATTTAGTATTTTACTGTTAGAAACATTGAAACGGCCTAAAAACTGACCTGACGTTCGGCCTATAACATACTTAATTTATCAAATCTGTAGCAAGAGTACGAAAGAAACACAAGAGTCCAAAAACACCTATCGTAATATCTCTAGGTACTAATCAAAAACACGGCCGCTTCAATTCCAATACAAATTTAAACGCTACATCCCAAATCTTTGCCAAATCATCAAGAAGTTCCAAAGAGCCTTGTTTGTTGACATCACCGTCCAATCCTCTAATGCAAAAGTACGCCCTCGTCAAAAAGTCACGTGCGCCTGAAACTGCCGCCCAAAGCCAGCGCCGCCCATAAAGGTAATGCTAAATTAACATTATGCAGGACTTGGCACAGGACATCTTAACTAGTAGGGTAATTTAGGCTTTTTGTGTAATCGCGCATGATAAGAGTACGAAGGTATACCATGATAAAATAAGTAAGCGCGTATAAGCCAAAATAATAAAAAAATTAATAAAAGTCCGTTACTATTAAATAATCTAATTTTTTTTTAACTTTTCATTTAAAAATATAAGTAAATTTCTGAAAAAAAAGTTGGGCAAAGGGTAGAACGCGCTTTTTTACATCTACGAGTGATCTTTTCAGGCTCTGTCATATTTCATAGGTAATTAAAGGTGCTAACGTAACTCTATTATTAAAAATCTGAAAGTCAGTTTCTTTATTTCGCTTTCACGCCTGAACTACTCAACCGATCATCACGAAATTTTCATACACTTTTTCAAGAGTGCAGAAAAAAATACATGCTACTTTCATCATTATTACCTGTATGAATGTGTGGGTAAAACCATTTGGCACACCCAGCTAGTGACCAATAAACACCTCCAAAACGACAAAACAACAAGAAGTTTCTTTCTTATTTTTTGTCATATATTTTTGTTCTAAGTTTCCTTACTGCCATCCCCTGTGCCAAAGTTGCTGTTAGATAAGGTTTAACTAATTAAGTTGAGGTAGACCCTTTTAAAGCTCATTAAAATTAAATGCTTGTTGGCAACATGCTGCGTCAGAGATGCAAATCATAGTCTTAACATGGCCTCATCGCGGCTTATTCTAAACCTACCTTTTACGACTCACTCTAAGCTATTTTACTAAGCAGAGCAAATACAGACTTAGTTAATGTAAAAATAAAAACTTTTGAAAATGCGAAATTTTAAGCAAGAACATAGGTTTTTCTAGGTATTTGGAGTTTATTTAAGCTTAGAAGTGATTCTGGTTATCGTAGTTAGAATGGAGATTACAAAAATATTATGAAGAATATTTTATGTCGAAAGCATTAACTTAAACTAAGTGAAATTTCAGTTTTTTTTTCATTTGAATACGATAAGTTAATCCGCGGAGAGTGATTGAACGCCATTAAAGTAATGTAAAAATATTTATTTGGTTGTAATAATGCGAGCATGTTTTGATTGGTTATTTTTTCTAGTAGATAGGTAAGATAGCGCTTTTTCGTATTGAAGGGCAAGATGCAATTAAAAATGAGCCGTTTCATTTTTTTATAACTTTTGGTATGTAAAGTTGCTTCGAAACGAGTCGAGGCAATAGTCATTCAAAAATATTTTGGGGAACGATTAGTAAAGAAAACGTTTAGTGTCTTCAATTTCTACTAGATGGCGTGGTAATCTCTAAACAATACTTGTCAAAGTCGATGGATATTGCTCAAATGTCCAACCGTAGCCAAAATATGACCGCGAGGTAAATGCGTTGTGAGCTGATGCCAGGGCAAAATGGACTATAGTATGCCCGAGACCATTAATACCTTGCTGCAATAAGAGAGATACTTACCTCTATACTCGTACATGATAAACTCTTTATTGTTCACACCCGAAATTACTAGCAAAAGGGTAATAACACTTAAAACTAGTGCAACAACTGGCGACCGTATCGCTAAGAGCAATCTCTTCCAGCGTATAGAGGTGGATGATCTAAAAACAAAATGATATTGCTTTCAAATAGTCACGCTATCTAGTTTACATAAAATTAATTAAACATTTTTACAGCTTAAGCCAAAAATAAGAAACGTATTTTTGTCCTATAACAACAGAAAAAACATACAAACTTACCCTCTCATAAACGCATTAACAATAAGTAGTGTGAACCATGATATAATATTATATTGGAAAAAAACATTGATATCAGATCGATAAAACGTCGTCGTGTGTGGAAAATACGTAGTTTCTTAATTTTCATGGGTGCGTTTCTATTTTTTCTTTTAAGGCTTTCATATTGGTTCGTGTTTTCAGGCGCTTACTCGTAGGTACTTATATTCTTGGGTATCGTGTTATTTGAATATTAATACCACACAGTGAGCAGAATGAGTACTACATGGGTGGGAATATGGGCCTTAAGGTACACGTCTAATAGAATTAGACCATACCAGGCTCCGCCTATTCAATTGAAGAAAGGATTTAATTCTCTACATAATTCTGCTTGAGGAATTTAATATCGGTGTCTCCGTAAAGTGGGGGCACGTCGCTACATGTCATCCTTACCATCATCCCGGTGCACCTCGGTTTAATTTCAACACGGCTTCAGTTTGGCCATTGCTTCTAATTATATACGGAGGTGACGGAATCAGGATTAGTGAGGGGCTGTTGGACCTGGGAAGAAAATGACGTTGAAACGAAATTTGAATCAAAAATCGAAGGTTAAATCTTGTTTCTGAAAATGTATGACACGGGACGGACATACCAACTTGTGAACATAAATAAATGTAATTTGAAATGAAATTAGTAAAGTAGTTATATTAATTTTATGCAATATTTTTAATTTTTTTTAATAAAATTTAATTTTATAATTCCTACTGATTGGTTATTGAAACTTCTTTGATAAAAAAGACAAACTAGCATTGATACTCTTTTGAATAAGAAGAAGTAGTAAAATATATAATATCATTTATTAAGGTATTGGCATAATTTAGTGCAAAAATTCTACATTTTTATTATTCAATGTAATGGAATTAGATTTATTAGTTAGGTAGCCCAATTGTTGATGTACGCGTATATTAGAATTATATATCAATGCGGTGTTGTCATTCACTAACGACGAAACGAAACAAAACACCAGCCTAAAACGTTACACCGACGCGAGACGTCGCGATTTAATTCCCAGCCGAAATTCCCCTCTCAAGTTAATCCTAACGCCATCCCTGCTCTCTCACCTTTAATTAAATCGGGCTAGATAAATTCTCGTCTGACTTCGTTGTGGCACACACTGTAATGCCGTACTGCGGTTAGTAGTTATAGTGTAATTTCGTGTTTCGAATGACTTAGTTCGCTCCTGTTGTAAATCTTGGGGATTAATCTTTGGTTTGTTGCGTCAGAGCTGCATGTATTCTAATTTGATTCGTAGAATCCGAGATAAGTTGTCTACAATGTATGAGCTTGCAATTTCTGAGATAAGTGCATGAATATTCAATGTATGGTAAAATCATCCGCAACCTTTCTTGTTTGCATACAATGTAATCCTTCTCTTAATTACAGTCTTCGATTTAATATCTTATGGTTTAACACTTTAACACTTAACCTGCTGATAATAATCACATGCGTTTGTGTTTTACCGCACAGTTGTATTGAAAGTGGGATTTACGCGCCTGGCGTGTGTAGCCGCATTCGCGTTGCACAAGGAAAAACACAAGGTATGTGTTTTTGGTAGTTAAAGTGTTAACTACATTTAAGTAATAAGTAAGGGATTTCTGTCATTAATAACTTTACAAATCACATTACACTAACATTTTTAATGCGTAAAAAATGTGAGTAAGCGTGTATGTAACATACAGTTCATCGGGTAAAAAAAATGTGAGTAAAAAATGTGAGTAAGCGTGTATGTAACATACAGTTCATCGGGTAAACGGACATGGATGAAAATTGCAAGCTTATACTCGTACTCTAGACTAGAATTACACAAATAGTAGATACTTTTAATTTCAAAACGTAGTTACCTAGTTAAAACTGATAAAAACTAAAATTCTTAACACCAGTCAATCTTCTAAGCTATCCTCTAAGCCTGCGTGCTTCATCTTCGGCCACATCGTCGCTTACAAACAGGCAATTTTTGGTAAAATGAAGATTTTTTCTCGCGTTTAAAAAAACCTACCATTCAATTTTGAGCAAGATAAATATGTATTTTATTTTATCTTATCAGTTTATTTTTATTTTCCAATAAAATAACGCTATTTTATCCTCCTAACTGTTTACTTCCGGTTTCGGAAGTAACACTGAACACCATCCCTAAGCAAACAACGCTACCAAAGCAAATTGAAAAACCTGAAAATACACCGAGAAATTCACCAATATTACCAGACCCCTCTTTTCCACTTTCATCTTGAAACTACGCTTTTACCTGGATTATAACGCAATATGTGATGGGTCAAGATAGGCTGGTCCATCTGGCGATAGAGATGGTCAAATTGATTACATAAGACGATGGAAAGCTATCGTCGTATCCATCACAAATTGCAAACAAATGTGGGAACACCCGGCTGTGTGTAATCTCGGATATTGAGTTTCTAGCTATAACGCGATGTTATGCTGTACCTACCTTTACAAGTAGGTAGGTGAACTAGTAGTAGGCCTAGTTACTCTATGCAACACTACGTAGCGAGTCTCGTCTAGGTCTAGAAAAATGTATGAACAAATCGTCAGCTTAGTGCAAGAAGTCATTAACTGCAAAAAGTCAATAACTGTCTTGCCATGAACATTGCCGTGGTTTTGACACCTTTTGGCTTTAATTAACACGGCAATATTCAAGTTTTGGATAGTCGGATATTGCGTCTAGTTTCGATCACATACGCACCTTTTTCAAGGAATAATTACAAGCATAATGAGTTCGAAGTTGCGTCCAGACTGCTACAGATTTTGCACATCTTGCAGTAAGCCGACGTAATGCAGTTACTGTAATGTAAGTTAGTTTGCTTAGATCAAATCTCGCAACTGAATTTTGAACCATCTGATTGATTGAGCTTTTAACTTGTACAATTTTGATGACAATACAATAAAGCCTTTTTAAAAGTATTTTTAAAGCCGGCGACTGACCTGCAACATTTCGTCGTAACGTAACGTTACGTTACGACGAAATGTTACAGGTCAGTACAGCGAGCCGATCCGCTCGCTCTAAGCGCCGCGTGCTCCACCACGCTCGCTTCGAATGCTACGTTACGGCAAAATGCTCAGGTCAGTCGCCGGCTTTAAGTATCTTGTGTTCTTGGGTACAATTTGTTACGCGCTGCACCAAGCACTTGTAACTGACACATGACATTTCAATTTCAACCTTATGGCAATCGCGCTGTAGTTTCCAAACGACACGTGCTGCTACGCGGTGACAATGCGTTCTTAAGGCTCATTATTCCTTGTATTTATCAAAGGCTAAATTGACAGTTGGTACTAACATTTGAAGCAAGTACTTACCATAACTACATCGATTAAAACTTTGTAATGAAAATCGGAAACTCGTCGGTAACTTATAAGTTAGGCATAACAAACTAATAACAAGCAAAATTGTTTGCTCTTTTCAACCCAAAATGTTTGATCACCAAAATCTTTGGGAAAATAAAGTCCTGAAATGTTTGACACTTTATATACTTTCAAGTATTTTCGTAGAATTCATTCTGTTATCTCGTTTTTACTCAGGTTGATTCTTACTTTATTTACCGCTTTAATGGCCCAAGTTTGAAGGCTTTATTCGACGTATCTAAACTAAGTAAAATTATATTTCTCTTTGTAATTGCAGCCTAGAAGACAAGAATTTCAATACTTTTAGAGAAATTAGATCGAATTAGGCCCCATAATCGGTTTCTTTGTTTTTTTTTTTACCTCGTTTGTCTGTTCAGTGTAAGTTTTACAATCGATTTGAATAAACTTTTTAATGAAATTGTAAACTTTAGGTGAACAAAGCTAAACTATGCAATTCAATGCGGTTTAGAGGTTTATATTGAAAACCCATTTTATACCAAGCCCAATATCCTCATAGTACCTATACTCATCAATAAGAACATTTTGTATTAATAAAGAACTAACCTTAAAATCGCAAACAAAACAGCTGGTCAATAGAAAAACCTGAACATCATTCCACTAATACTAACCTAAGTATGTGTAGCTTAGCTGTTATATAATCCTGTATTTTTTAAAATAACACGATAAATTAAAAGAGAAACTGAAAGATAGTTTACTGCAGACTAAAAACACACCCTTTTAGACAAAACTACGAGTGTTTGCACTAAAAAGATATGCTCCAGTAAAAAGAGACGTCTTTTTCTGCAGAAGTCACATCTGCAAAACTACTTTTCTCACTTATTTACCTACATTAAAAGTTAACAAAAGGCCTCAAGAGCCGAGTAAAATGAAACAAGTATTAGAGTAATCCCTGTGACCCAGTTCCACTTTTCTACGTATCTGTACTACAGTGCTTGTGTGCTAAGTACAGTTTGAAACAGTTGTTAGGGCCCTATGTTTGGACTTGCAATTTTTGAACGTAGGAGTATGTACCAACTTGTTTTTATGTAACAACTAGCTGACTCGACAGACGTTGTCCTGTCAAAAGCCATTGCGTAACTATAGCAACCGTAGTATGTTGATGCTAACTTGTCAATTTATAGTAAAAATTATCAGTATATATATAATTTGCAATAAATTAAAATTGCGACTATAATTTGAGATTTAAACTATCCTATCTCTCAAGTTGGATCGAACTGCACATGGTGTGCGAATTTTATTATAATCGGTTAAGTGGTTTAGGAGTCCATTGAGGACAAACATTGTGACACGAGATTTATATATATTAAGATTTGGGCATATTACTCAACCTTTAATCCTCTCACTGCTGGGATACAGGTCTACCCTCGAAGAGTGGTTAGGCCGTATTCCATCCACCACGCTGGCCAAGTGCAGGTTTTCTTATCTGAACGTATGTTGGTTTCCTTACGATGTTTTCCTTGAATTTGGGGATAATACATTTAATCTGTAGAATAGATTTCATGGGCTCCCGAACTAGTCAGAGACTGTGTGTTGAGAGTTGAGAGCTAGTGGCTTCTTTAATTGTACAATAATCGTTATGACCAAAAATAAAAACGGAGTGACAAGAAGAGTAAGTCATCTGCCTGATAGAAAGTTTCACGCGTGCCCATATTAGTTCAGGGATCTTTAACAGTTTTAGCTCGTCTTCCTGAGGCGTAAAAGTAAAAAAAAACCCCGACAAGCTGCTATTCTTTAAACGCGTATTTTTTCTTAGATCACAGCTCCAGCTGGATGTATTTTTATAGTCGTGTTGCATTGTAGTCTTTCTCTCTTTAGTCTTTCTGAATTTATGACATTCTGCACTATTCTTTTAATTTTGTAAGCAATCTGACCTTAAAAAAAGCAGCACTACTGTCGCAAAGTACAGTGCGTACATCTGTGCTTGTTAGGGCATCTGGCGAAGTGCTCGACCGGATACGATATGACATAGTTTTGCTTGTAACGTGTCGTACGCGGATTACACAAATATTATGCATTTGAGAGTCATCGAAGGCGTGATCTTGACTCAAAAAGAGAACACCTTAAAAACAAACCGCCTTCCAACATCCCTTATAATTATGTAAATGGAGTCCTCACATGTAGCAACTGTTCTAGGAAATTTACAGCTAAAATTGGGTATATCAGCCATGTGAGGACGCATCAGTAATCTACCACCAACAGAAAATGTGGTCGCCGTTGCCGAAATCGGCATGGAATGCATCATCATCATCATCATCATCACACAAATATTGTATGACTTGTATGTGTTAGAAACTAACCCAGGATTACGTGTAAATCAATGTTCAATAGTGTTACAGATTTCAGGAGCAAAATACTGAAAATTAATGGTATGATTACACGTAACCAGTACAGCGGCAAGACAGTAAATGGGCACATTTGGCTGAGAAAATAAATCGTAGTTCTAGTGACTGTCTCTCCTCGTCAAACTATTTATACAAACCGGGTTGGTATTCGGCCGAGGGCACTGTAGCCGTAACGTGTAATCAATCCATTATTCTTGCGAGTAAGATATTATCTACGTCACTGGATATATCCCGAAAGTGAGACTAACGCCGAAAAATCTCGAGCGCTCAAGAATAGGGTCTCAGGTCTATATTTGCGTAGTCGTATTAAATTCATACGGGTCTTTAGCTCTTGTGATTTCTGAAACAGGTTGACTGATTACATATTTACTGGCCATAATTTAGAATACATTTTAATCGCATTATTACTAACGACATTAAATTTGAAACTAATACTAAAATCGCAAAAGAATGATGAACAATAATGTAGTCTACATTAAGATCTCATAATATCTCATGTATATAGCCAGTCACCATTTGTATTCTAAGGCTATTTTTAAAGTCTTGAAAATCTCTCGCAAACAGCTCTATATCAAACTAAACAATTTTTGTTCCATGATTTTTCAGAAAACTCAATTCATATTACTAATATAAAATGTGTATAAAAGGTTAGGTTTATTGTAAGCTTTCACAGTAGATTTGATGGATATGGCTGCCTGATAGAGGCTTTTAATACATTAAAAGTGATTCGGTATAGTTTCTACGATAGACCACAGCATAAATAATTAGATAGATCGCACCTTAATGAACCTGAAGCCGGTCTCAGCTTACGGTTTCGGTATCCCTGTTCATCGTAAGAGCTGACTAAAAACCCTTTTAAAAGGTCCTACGAGTATGCCAGCCTAATCCACTACGGCGTCCAATCGCCTTTGCAATTTGACCAGCGAGTTAAAGTTGTAAATTTAATAACGTAAATTAATTAGAAACTCAAACATACTGTACTAAATGTAAGTGATAGTAACAAAATTAACACTCGTATAAACTTGTGGATGGATACAAAATGCGTTTGAATTGTTTAACTTTGGTCGCAAAACGTTTACGCATGGCGTAGTTTTAATCAAACCTCTATAAAACGTGGATAGCTAACTAAAAGTCCGTTTTACCTCACCCTATGATAAAACCAAAGTTTGAGCTACAGTTGGTTTCAGACCGAAATCTATGAAAATACACTGAACAAAGTAAAATAACTGAACTAAATTAACTAAAATTTCGACGAATTTGTTATGTTTCATATGCTAAATCATTATTTTAGTTATGTTAATAATTAAAAGACATCTGATCAGCTGAATAATCTTCTACGGGTTAACAGATTTTTTTAAATCATAGGTCAATCTCGATAATTTATTTTCAAATAAAAAAAATATTGGTTGAAGCCGTTTGGAGCTACGACGCCACAGCTGTCTGTGTTAAACTTTATGTGCATCAGAGGTTTGAAAACAATTGTTTAAGAACAAACAACCGCGACAAGGTTACTACGAGTATATCTCTTGCGGTCACCCATCCAATAACCGACCACACTGAGAAAAAACTAGTACTAGCACCAGTTTTTAGGGTGACAACCAAATATGATAGTTGTCACCGTAAAAACTGGTGCTAAACATCGTACTTTTTGGTGATTGTCAGTTTGCTCCGTACTTTAGGTAATCCATCGGAATTTCGATGGCCATTATTCTCAGTGTAGTAGACGCGTTTCTTTGTACCTATTTCAAAATTGTGTACACGAGTGTTTCTATAGTTTGCATCCAATTTTTCCAGTATCTAAGCTACCTACTTACCTTCTGTACTTATAGATCTACTTTCTCGAAACAACCTACTTTCTCGAGCCTAAGCCCTACGAAACGAAGCAAAGGACTTCTTTACTGAAGCCTATAAAATAAATATCGTAGCAAACGACACTTCCACCATAGAATATTAACACTCCGGAAAGGAACTTGCCCTTAGGGCTAATGACACTCGGTATCGAACTGCGGTCGCGTTGGGGCTCTTGCTTAGAAGATACGATACGATTTTAATACGATTAGGTACATTTCTGACCAATTTCGGGTTTTGCGTTAGGGTTCGACAACAACCCAGGGTTGGTTTTGGTTAACGAGTTTTGTATTGCCTTATTGGGTTGCCTGTGGGTAGAAGTTATGAAATTATTTGGTAGAAGTTAATTTAAAGTTACATAATTATATTTGAATAGCACCTTTTGTTATTAATTTTTTAACATACCTACTACAGTTAATATAACATTAATTTATTTCAGGTTTTTAGTGTTTTATTCTTCTTTACACCCCGCTGTCGCTTATCCATACATTTTTCTACAAAATAGCGCTACGATTTTTTCGAAAAGTTTTGTTTTATTATTTAGATATGTATCGTGAGTCGTGACGTACGCTATAAATATAGGCTTCTAGTCCCTAATGTCGCGATCGGACTGCGGTTTCACTAATGTGAAAATACCCAGAGGTAACGAGAGAGACGTGTCCTGGAAACATACCGGGTATAGTAAGTATGGGAGCGAAGTGGTCGCCCGCTATACTGTTATAGCAGTACTTAGATTTTCACGACTTTTTTCTCTGCTTTGATGTACCATTGCCGTGACAACCCCGAATGAGGTTTTAAGATTTTTTTTTTTTTAAATATACTGTTATCTCACCAATATTATAAAAATGAAAGTTTGTATATTTGTTACCATTGAACGCTAAAACGGCTCAACGGATTTACATGAAATTTGGAGAGAAGGTCATTCATGGTTTAGATTAACACATATGCTACTGTAAATACCAGAAAACGTATGTTAACCTTTTGACTGCGGGTGAAAACGCGGGGCGCAATTAGTACTGTAATAAAAAAACACCAATATTATAAATGCAAAAGTTTGGCTGTGTATGTTTGTTACGACGCCACGCTGAAACGGCTAGATGGAAATAGATGAAATTTAGGACAGCGATAGATTATGTCCTTTTTTTTTTTTTTTTTTTTTTGTTTACCCAGTGGAAATCCTTTATGGATACCACGCCCGCCCCGGGGGAGGCAGGGTGGTTATGTGGGAGTATCCGCCCTAGTGGCGGCATACCCACTAAAACCACTGGGGAATTCATCGTCCGCCTGGTAGGGCAAGGTGGTGTCGCGTTAGCATTGACCACCTTGCCCCGGCGACGGGCCCGATTAGGGCCCCCTGCACCCATGGCGGGGTGACCCTGTTCCCCAGGATCACCCCCCAGACAGTGTGGGGTCGTGCAGGCCGGGAGAGTCCCCCGACTCTACCGGCAACCCCACTGCCGAGGAGCAAGGAGACGGGCGAACCGCCCTCTCGCTCCCCAGCCCTGCTCGCTCGCACGTGGTGGGCAGTGTGGTTAGCACCACCCACCCCGCCTTAAGCCCACGTTCCTTTCACACCCGGCCGCAAACCTCACGCGGCGAGGTGCAAAAGGAACCCTCCTCTTTCCCTTGCACTCCCGACCGCGACCCACACGCGGCGAGGAGCACAAGGAAAACCCTCCTGGTGGCACCGCTGTCACCGCCCGAGCGTGGAGCGCCGTTTCCTCCAGCGTCCACCACACTCGTCACCGGTGGCAGCAATGCTACCGTCCAAGTGTGGAGCGCCGCATCCCCCGGCGTCCACCACACTCAGACCCTCCTCCTTTCCTTGCACTCCCGACCGCGACCCACACGCGGTGAGGAGCACAAGGAAAACCCCCCTGGTGGTCCGAGCCATCGCTCAGACCCCGGCTCATCCGCTGTGCCCTCTGCTAATCAGCCCTCTGCTGCCAGAGGGACACGCGGAAGGCCCCACCTCGGGTTCCTCTTCGTTTCACCGGGCTCAGTGCCACGGCTACTTATCCCCCCCGCCACGGAAAGGCGGGAACCCATTCGGGGGGGGGGGGGGGATAGATTATGTCCTGGATTAACATTCAGAATACTTTTTATCAACATCACTGCGCGATGAATTCGCGGGCGCTTCTGTTATTTAAATAAACAGACTTAATTAGAATAAGAGTACCTATTGTTATTGCTAAAACTGTGTAGTGTACAAAAGATGTTGTAAATTAAAATAAATTCGTCCAGGACAAATAGCTAAAACCGTTTATCTTAGTCCTCGCCTGCGCGGTACAGAGGCGCGGGGGTATGACGGCGCGGGGGACTGAGGGCGGCGCGCACTACCGCGCATTACCGAGCACTACCGCGCACTACCGCGCACTACCGCGCACTACCGCGCAGGCGAGGACTAAGATAAACGGTTTGGCTATAGTCCTAGTATTTCAGCTATTGTTTGAGAATAACTCAAACTCACAGTCTCTGACACGGTTTGAAAGTTGTAAAACATGACGTATGTTTTCATCGAAATATGCTATTTTCAGCGAAGTTTAAGTACTGTTTAACTGATAGATGTTATTCTACACGATTATGCGTGGCTGGAAGTTGAGTACCCTTGCCTATGATAATATTATTGTGATGTAGTAAGCGCCTAGTTTACATTGAAACACTTTGGAATAATAACATCGAATAATCTTTCGAAAAAAGTCATTAGGCTATTTTAAGTTCTTAAAATTTAAATGTGTTAACACTTTAACTGCTGATAACACATACCTTGCAACGCAAATTCGGCTACACACGCCAGGCGCGTAAAACACAAACACATGTGATTATTAGCAGCAGTTAAAGTGTAAAAAAATCCAACGAATACGAGTACAGTTAGGCTTAAAATAAACTGGTATTAAAACATAAGAGTATCTAATTTACAACCTTTTGCTTTGATGAAAATAAATTACTTTTTCGATTTCATACGAAAATATTAAGATGAGTTCTAGAACTAGCTCTAAACTAGCTTATGGCTAGCCTTAGAGCTTTATCATTATCTACGAAGTTCCGAGGAAGATGATATTTACTCTTAAGACCGATACCAGTGTTGCTAGCCCTACAGTTTCAGCTGTAGATATAGATTACTCGTAGGTACAGTTTTTTGAAGCTGTCTCATTAAAAAAACCCAATCTACAGTATTTTGCCATTATTGTAATGCGATTTTTTATCAAAATAAGCCATTCTAGCAAAAATTGTATACTATTGATAGTTTTTACAATTTTTTACAGATTTTTTTAGAGCTGGTCTACAGAATTTCTCTTCGACACAGCCAGTGTTGGCCAGTAGTGGCCGAGACTGACTGGTTTCGTCTGTTTGTAATATATTGAGTAAGTTTAAAAACCAGTCAGTGCAAATACAACGTACCTATCTCCAACAAAATAACAAATAAGTTAATTTTAAAAAGATTTTTTAAAAACAAGCTTTTATTGCATTATCGCCGGAGTTTTATATTTTATGTCTCATTTGAAAATCATGTTAGTTTTAAGACTATCTTTCTGTATAGCGAGCGATACATGGTTAAGAGGAAAAGGTTTGCTAAGCCAAAGAGGGCTCATAGTACTCATCATTATTCGAACAACTTTTACAATGAGACCAATCCTGAAATCGCGAAAAAAACAGCTGTTCCATAAATTTTGTCGGGTCATTGACATTTTTCCTATGCAACAGCGGATTTATTTTTACGATTTTAGGATAAGTCCCATAGTTTTTTTATTTTTATTTTATTTATTTTTTTGTATGTTTAGCTATTACTCCTCCGGCAAAGGTCGGAGACGTTATTCAGCAAAACACAGTTGTATAACATCTTAAGATTTTACACACCATTGATCTATAATAAAGTCCCATAGTAAAAGCGGTTCATAACTATTATATGAGGACTATGAGCCCTTTTCGGCTTAGCATACCCTTTCCTTATAGCCCTGTATAATAGGTAGAGCCCTGTGTTCTCCTCATTAAGAATTATTCCGGTTTGTTAAGTTGTAGCTTGGCAACATAGTGCACTTTAGCTTCCCGTTCAATATAATATTCGTTACAACTTGATATTGCCCAGTAACTCGATTTTCATACTGCTATGCGGAAGTTAGTTCTAGCAGGAGTAAATATAGTGCCCTATGGTTACCCCCGATATTCTATAACTCTATAGGAACTGATACTTTTATCGGGCCAATTTAGAGTACCTACAAGGGGCAAGAGCAAATTTTGAGCAGTGCTTATGTATAAGGATAAGCAGTGCTTAAATTGCTTCGACAAATTTTTACTGACGCACTCACGTGCAAAAATATGATAAAGAATTTTAATTAGGGCATGAAAATGATTAACTTTATTTATGCAAAGTTTATCAGTAAAACTAAATTTATCTATGGTTTCTTTTAGTCTGCCTTTTACTAGAATATGTTTTGATAGTAAATTTAATTTAATACTTATTATCATTTTAATATAATTTGAATTTGAATAATAGTTAATAAATAGACTACTTTAAAAAGCTGATCCCAATACCAATCTATTGTTTTTAAAATCTGACTGCAACAATGAAATATCACCATACCTATACATTTCTCCTCTGGCTTGCAAAAAGTCACGCAGTATTTAACTATGTACAGTGTACATGTACAGCTTTAACTAAGTATTATATAGGACAATGTAGGTATTAGTATGTCGTAAATAGCCTACAATATCGTACTAAATTGGAGCAATATTCTGCAGGCTGCAGCTTCTTGTTCAATATAATATTTGTTACCAAGTTAATGTGGGCAGCCCACACAAGGTAATTTCATTTTCATACTAATGTACTCAAGTTACGTCTACCGCCACAGCGAGGTAGGTAAGAGCTTTTTAGAGGTAAGTAATATTCTAGAGGTAAGTAGGTAGTGTTACCTCTATAATATACTTATAGTTCTCAATGTGCTTTGCAGGGTTGGAATGGAGACGCTAATCTGACACTTTCGAATTTGTTTGACGCTTTTGTCGGGTTTTTTTAACCGACTTCAAAAAAGGAGGAGGTTATCAATTCGACTGTATGTTTTATTTTTTATTTTTTTATGTTTGTTACCTCATAACTTTTGACTGGGTGAATCGATTTTGATGATTCTTTTTTTATTAGAAAGCTGACGCTTCCCATTTGGTCCCATTTCAATTTAGTCCAGTTCTGATAATGGTATCCATGAGAAAACCATATAAGTCTTAAATTTGCATTAAGTACGTGCGTGACAAATAGATGAATAACTCAATAGTCGGACTCTTGAAGTCGGTTTTTGTTTTTTGTTTTGTAAAAATAATGTTCTTGTGTCGAGTGTCATTGATATTTTTCAATGGAACAGCCGTTTTTTTACGCGAATTCCGGGTTGGTCCCTTACTAAAAGTAGTTCATAATTATTATATGAGTAGGTATCTACTATGAGCCCTGTTCGGCTTAGGACTCTTTCCTTATAAACTTGTATACCTAAGTTTATTGCTCACCGATCAATATGAACGAACGGACTATACGGGATATACGAGGTTGGATACGGAGCTGAAGCCGGTATATTATTTTTCAAACGGAGTTTATTTTCGAAGTTTGAATAGTAATACAATACAAAATTTTAAATGTAATATCCGCCGTGAAAGCTATTGAAACATATATTCACTGACGATATAACCAGTAGACAGATCAAACCCGTTTTTTTCTCTGGAAAATAGCACGTCGAAGAATGGCTCGTCAATTAGATCAGCTATGAACGGCGATCCTAGGCGTCGATAGCATGAATAAATACTCGTATAAAGCCGCAAGAGAAGCGTCAGCGCGATTTATTACCTCGTCCCGCGCTCAGCACATCGATAGATACTAGGTAGCTCTAATCTCAACTTATATTTTATACTAGTGATCTACCCCGGCTTCACACGGATGTGAAATATGGTCCACGAGTATGTTACTCGCTAATGACGTTTTTATATTTATACGCCTTTATATTGCTGATTTTTTTTTAATTGGTCCAGTAGTTATTGAGTTTATTCATTTCAATCATAAAATATTAATCCTTCCTCTTGATAGTATTATTATTACCTATATATTGTAGAGACTGGGGGTTCTTGTCTGCTCGCGTCCGTAGGCCTTACTCTAGATACCTACACGTAACCCCTGGGTAGTGCTAAAGGAGCAACCAAAACAAAACACTGGTGGTAGGTTTCGGCCGTCGGCTTAGTTACCACCCTTCGGGCAAAAACATGTTGTCAAGCGACTTGTCGTGTTTCAACATGATGCCCGCTGAAGCCGTTCCGGTGACTGTGATGATCAGCTGTGTAGGGTTTAGTGACAGGTTTCTGAGTATCGAGTCATGCGCGCTGGAGGGCTTGCTTCGGAGGGTAGCGGGATCCGAAGCACGGTGATCTCTGCTGGCCGACCGCAAGTTGTAGGGGGCCCAAGTAGTAGCCTAGCCAGCTACGAAAGGCTGCCCCGCCGCTTGTGAAAAATCCTGAGTTAGTCCGTCGGGCCGATTGGCGATCGGTCGTGAGGAACCGGCGGTTTTGCTCAGGGGGGTTCGGGCGTCCCCGCAGTCTCCGTGCAAGTCCTCTATTGGCGTGTATGTTCATGGTACTTCAGTAGTCATCAACCCAGCACCTCGACCATCCCTTCTCACCATCCCTATTCACTAAATCATGAGAACTGAAAATAAGAGAAACAAGTTTAAACGGCAGATGCACGTCCTCACACTCAAAGTGCATCTCACTAATATTCGCGGGATGCACTCTAATCTCCAACCGGTCCACCACCATCTCGAAACCGTTAAACCGCACTTGTTTTTTATTTCGGAGACGCAGATAGGATGCCCGTCGGATACAGCATACCTTGACTACCCAGGCTATATCCTGGAGCACCGATTTGTCCCACACGCTGGTATATGTGTGTATGTCCGTGACGATATATGCTGTCTGCGACTCCGAAACCTTGAACACCCCAACTTTTCAGTGATTTGGCTATTAGTGGACACGGGCGTGGATAGGATTATTTATGCCGGTGTTTACAGATCACATAGTGACAACCCGGGGGTGTTCAAAAATAGAGTGAATAGGTTTTTCCTAGGCAAGCGTGCTACATCTTCGACCACATCGTCACTTCCCATCAGGTGAGATTGCAGTCAAACGCATGCCTAGTCCGATGTAAAAAAAAAAAAAAAAAAAAAGAGACATTTTTTGGAAAGCATCATCATCATCTTACCCTTATCACACCTAAGTGGGGTCGGTACAGTATGTACCTACACTTCTTTTCATCTCTTTCACTCGTCATATCTGAATTCACTCCTTTCTTTTTTTGGCAAGAGCAATCTACTATTTTTATTATCTGTGTCATCCTCATGCGGGACTTTTTATACGAGTACATTCCCTTGAGCGTGATGCGTTCCACTTTGTCACAAATGATGGATGGCATCCAGTCTTCCAGCGATCAGATTCCAGGTTACGAGCACGCTGAGTGGAATCGTGTGTTGTGATAAATAAATACTCAGCGACAGCGTGTTTGTGGAAGAATCCTACAGTCAATACACGTGGAAATATTTTGGTGAAAATGTATTTTGTGACGGATTTGGATTGGGGTATTTTTGTAACTTGACATGGTAAGGTTGGGTAAGTTGTTTTGTGGATGTGGATTAGTCGATATTTGGGTATTGATATTATTATCTACTTTTCTAAAAGATGTGTTTTTTTTGCAAGGAAGAAAATGCTTTTTTTATTTTATTATTATTACTAGCTGACTCGACAGACGTTGTCCTGTCAAAAGCCATTGCGTAACTATAGCAACCGTAGTATGTTGATGCTAACTTGTCAATTTATAGTAAAAATTATCAGTACATTTATAATTTGCAATAAATTAAAATTGCGACTATAATTTGAGATTTAAACTATCCTATCTCTCAAGTTGGATCGAACTGCACATGGTGTGCGAATTTTATTATAATCGGTTTAGTGGTTTAGGAGTCCATTGAGGACAAACATTGTGACACGAGATTTATATATATTAAGATTTACCTCTACATATTCTGGGCTGTAAGATAAATGTATGCTAAGCCGGATAAGGCTCATATGCTCAAAATTTACAATGGGACCAATCCGGAATTCGTGAAAAAAAAATAACTGTCCCATAAAAAATGTCAATGACAGTCGACAAAATGTATGGAATAGTTGATTTTTTTCACGAATTCCCGGTTGGTCCCATAGTAAATTATACCATCCTTACTGTCGTTCAAAAACATAAAACAGGAATGATGTAATTAAAATTAGTAGTTATAATTATATTTAATTACTGCGTTAACTTACCTGCGTATCAGCTAGGTTTCTGAGCATATTAAAAACTTAAGTTTCTGTTTAATTTATACCTACTATAATATACCACTACTTACTTGATGGCCAATAAACCTACATTTCAATTTCAAGATGAGCAGTATTCAAACCGCCTCGCTCGTATTAAAAAACACTACAGGGTAATCGCACCATTTTCACTGTACTTCCATTTCATCAAATTCTCAATTTAACGAACTCAATACGGAAACAAATGACTGCCGATCGCGAATAATGTTTTATTTTCGAGCAATATTAACGTTCAAATCCCGCGAGTCGACGGTTCCCGATTGTTCTATAATTATTGGACTCTTGGTCCGAGCCAAAAGTCGGGAATTACGCAAAATGTCGCATACAACTGTCAGATGGGAGATAATTTGGGAGGAAGTAATTATTTGTATGCGGTTGTTATAATAAAGAATGAGTCAACGTTTCATTGTGCTTTCGTTTTGTTTTCGATCGACGTGCCTACAAATGGTTATTTTGCTGCTAGACAAAATTAAACGTTCAGCTTGTTTTGGGCATTTTTTAGCGCCTAGACAGTAATGTGATTTGACATTAACTTATTCCGATAAAAATGTTTTTCTACTTTTTATTTTTTGACAAAATGTGTTTCGACTTTCAATGATCGTATTATTATAAACGACTATAATCTTTAAATCTCTTTATTCGACTCAACTTAGCAGGTTCACGCTTGTCTCACACCTCTCCGCTACAATTAAGAACCCTATAATCTATTACGTAGAACAGAATTTCCAATCTATAATATTAAGCTTTAGTCAAACAGGCATGTCAGTATTAAAAACAATCACAAAAATTTATTCTCAATTGACGGTGTAATCACAATACATCAATCTAACAAAAAAAAAAAAAAAAAAACAATCGAATAAACAGTTTAATTTTTGAAGTCGGTTTAAGATTTTGAAATCGTTCAAGCATTGCTTCTTAAAGTTTATTCAAACTGTTTCTGAACTAAATTTCTAGTACAAAACTGTTCAAGCAATTCAGCGAAATACGATGTTATAATATTTAATTTTTCGCCTGTACAAATACCGTTGAAATCCCTTGAGTCGGCAGCTACCGTTGTTCAGATAATTGACTGACATTTACGTCAGAGCCCGAGGCGAGAATTATTAACGAATTCAAAATTGTAATGATATTTTGTATTTCGTAATGGCTTATGTTTCAGCGCGGTGGACGATAGAGTTTTTATAAACTTTTACTACAAAAACGAATGTTTTTAACACGCTTTTATTAGTTTCACCTGTATGTATGGATGTAACCGACTCCTTTAGTTTGAGCTCGACTTTGCCCTACTTTGAACGATCAGATTTAATTCAAACTTTGCACACCTGTCAAAGACCGATGACAATGCGTGTTTTTTAATTTTTTAAACTATATTTTTTTATTTTGGCGGATTTTTGTTATAATTAACACCTCGGATGTTACAATATTTACAATTTTATGGACAATATTTAAATTAATTACAGGTGTTAGTTAAATTGAGTTGGATAATAGGCCCAAGTTTGAAGGCTTTTTAAGACGGATCTAAATTTTCTAAAACTATTGGCATCCTTGTCAAATGGCTTGCAGTGATAAAGACAGATATATTTTAGTTAGTTTAGATCTGTCTTAAAATGCCTTCAAACTTGGGCCTATTACGATATTAATAAGTTCTAAGGTTCGGTTCTAAAAGCTTTTATTTAACTTGCAATGTGTTTGTTTGTTAAGGCTAAATATTGTTATTGAATTTTGAACCATATCCTGATTGCGCTGGGTATACCATACCCATCTTTGCCAATGCGTTTTTTATTTTGTTATATATAAAGCAGTTTTAAGTAAAGATAAGAGAATTAGTTTTAATTCAACAATTGTGTCTTTGTATAGTGAAAAGAGGCCACCTGCACCTTGCCAATGAGGATTAAATTTTTTTTTTTTTATTAGGTACTTTATACAGGGTTATTCTTAAAGGGTATGCTAAGCCGAAAAAGGCTCATAGTACTCATCATTATGAACAACTTTTACTATGGGACCAGCCTGAAGCCTTTTTCGGCTTAGCATATCCTTTATGAATAACCCTGTATTACAAAGATTTGTTTAAGTTTTTTCTAAAAGATGTATGTTTTTTGCAAGGAATAAAGGGCTTTTTTATCTTTTTTATTTATTTTTTTTAACGTGAAAAAACCTTCCTACAGGGAGTTTTGATCAACCTTCATTAAAATAGGACAAGTATAGAATAGGTTTCCAAAAAATTACATGTTCGTAAATGTAATGTATAAAAATGAATTACGAGATTGTTTTGTTGTTGGTTGCGTTTTTGAATTTGTTTCTGTAATATCCACGATGTTTGTAGATTTTTGAGACTGAGATTTAAAAGTGTGTTTTGCACCCACTCCTATTCTGCCACCACAATAAATTCCCAATAACCATAGTAACATAATACTACGAGTAGTATCTGACACATAATCCCTCCCCCAGCTACTTGATACGTACGACACATGGCACCAAAATGATGGATGCTACATTTCCTTTGCAAAAAACATTTTGATTGATACGTTTGAATATTTGTTTATCGTCTATATTGATTTTGGCGATGTAAATGGAACGCGGTAGCAGGTTTATTTTGTTGCGAATAATCTTGGACATAAAATGAGCAATTTGTTTGGGAACGGATTTCGGCTGGTTATATCCAAATGGTTTTAATGGAAAACAAAGTGGCCGTTAAATCCGGCTTGTGTGGACATATTTTGCGAATGGGAAACCAAATCCCCTGACGGGTAGGTAAGCACTCATCAAATACGCCTTAAAGCGATACTCGGATGCTGCAAAATTTAACACATTTTTTTAATTAATTTTACTTTTTTTTTTTTTTGTTCATTGGTTGAAATTTTATTTTGTGTTATCAAAAATAAATAAATATATTTAAATCTTTATCAAATACTAGCTGACTCGACAGACGTTGTCCTGTCAAAAGCCATTGCGTCAATTCTATGTCAAATGTCAAAAGTTACATTAAAAAAGTTTATTTTGTCCAAAGCGCTAAAGTTAAATTATGGTTTAAGTATTTTTAAATTTTCTAATTTTTCATGTTTTTTTTCTATAAATTGAGATGTGAGCTATCCTGTCTCCTAAGTTAGATCGAACTGCACACGGTGTGCAAATTTGATTGAAATCGGTTAAGTAGTTTAGGAGTCTATAGCGGACAAACAACGTGACACGTAATTTATATATATTTAGATTACTATTTACTAGTAAACTTACATAATTGAACGAAATAGTACCTACAAATTGGCTAAAAACGTCTCCGATTATTGTAATAAGAAATTTCAAGTAGGACGCAAGTCTAAATCGCACTGACACGAACTGCACTAAAACTACTTCCTGTAATACACCAATTTCTTTGTCCTGTCCAGCGACCGAGGCTTTTAAAAATGGTCAAAATCTTCAGGGTTTTCAATATTTTAGCAGTTATCAGGCAAGCTCTAGGTCAGGACGTGATCGAAAGTAGCCGTAATAAACGACTTAATTTTACGTGAGTATTGCATACCTGCATACGTCTGGAGAAGAAAGTCAAAGGCGTTTGGTATCCAGCAAACCGCACTTGGGCTGCATGGTGGAATACGGCTAATCACCCTTCGAGGGTAGACCTGTATTCCAGCAGTTAGGGGATTAAAAGGTTGAGAATGATGATTATGATTCCCATGTTAATTATTATACAGGGTTATTCATAAAGGGTATGCTAAACCGAAAAGGGCTCATAGTACTCATCATTATGAACAACTTTTGCTGTGGGACCAACCCAGAATTCGCGAAAAAAAAATCAGCTGTTCCATACATTTTGTCGAGTGTCATCGGCATTTTTCTATGGAACAGCGGATTTTTTTTTCGCTAATTTCGAGTTCCTCTCATACTAAAAGTTGTTCATGATGATGAGTACTATCAGCTCTTTTCGGCTTAGCATACCCTTTATGAATAACCCTATATAACAAAAAGCTTTAAGTCTATTGAAAAACGTGACAATAGTCACTAGTTTAACTATAAAATTCCACATTATTTTTATCACAAGTAACTATCTAAAACTGGTCTCAATTACATTACCGTTCCAGCTAACAATTATTGAATGAACCAAAATCAATAAAAGCAAACCAATATCTAAAATCATCTAAGTAATAACCTATTATTCAAAGCAACAAAGAAACTTTGTCATGACCCATTACCAAGTCGAGATACAAAAGCAAAACAGCAATTAC
Organism: Alcis repandata; assembly: GCA_949125135.1. NCBI lineage: Eukaryota > Metazoa > Arthropoda > Insecta > Lepidoptera > Geometridae > Alcis > Alcis repandata. Next base: position 7,331,898 of record OX421241.1, read on the forward strand.
TTTGGCAAATATTCCGACTATTGTATTGTGTGGCCAAACTAATAATGTAGCTTTATTCAATAGGTAAATAACGGGGTTATTCTCGCACAAGGCGAAACCGTACGTATTTGACGTAGTAGTTTATATCAAGGCATGCCCATTGGCCATGCGGACTTTGGCTGCGTGGCAGTATTGGGTGGCGCAGACCTGTTATAGGCAAACGTGACGTGACATCAGGCGAGCGATTTGCTCGTCTCGTTACTCAATTACATAAAATACAAAAAAAAAAAAAAAAAACTTAAAAGCCCCACGTTGACACGGATGAACCGAATATAACAAAACATATTAAGAACTAGCGCTAGCAAACTTGCTTGCAAATAAAAACCGCGTTCAAATCGGTTCACCCGTTAATGAACTACGGTGTCATCTGACATATTTATATAGCGGTCTAACGTCACCCTTTTTTGTACGTCGGGGCTTAAAAATCTAATTTAGTGGCGATCTTATAATAGACCTCAACTATATAGGTTGACTAGCTGGTTGTCTGCATCGATCTAGCCGACTTCGGTGGTTGTCTGGGACTTTGAGTCCAGTGTTATTCAGCCTTCGCCTTCTCAGGCATAAGCCAGGGAAGGGCACTCAGGGAATGTTTAGCTTTCCCTTAACAAATTTTTGTTTATTAGCAAAATTATTTAGAACTAGCTGACCCGACAGACGTTGTCCTGTCTTAACTATGAGTATTGAATTCAAATTGTCTTAAATTTTCTAATGTTCCGCTCAACTTCTTCGCTCAACTAAGAATCAGTATTACCATAACGCTTTTAAAAACTGTGAGAAAAATCCTTTAAAAATGTGGCTTCTTATAAATAACTTATCAAATAACAAAATAAAAAACCAAACAACTCTCTTAAAATTAAATACGCCTACCGGTCAGATTACAGATACAAAGGAAATTTGTGAATGTTTCAACTCTTTTTTCTCAAATATAGGTGCCGAGCTTGCAAATCAAATACCAAAAAAATATCACACTATCCCAGAACCTGATAATAACTCTGAATCTCAATGTAATAAGCCGATTCTCATGGATTTAAAACCCGCTACTGTAGATGAGGTATTAAGAATAATCACAAACTTTGACTCTAACACAAGTGCTGGTATAGATGGCGTGACAACAAAAATGCTCAAATGTGTTAAAAATCCAATAGCCGCAAGTCTAACGCAGTGTATAAATAAGTGTTTAGCTGCTGGTGAATTTCCAGACTCCTTGAAAATAGCTCGAGTAAGTCCTATTTACAAGGCAGGAAGTAAAATGGACCCTGGAAATTACCGACCGATTTCTGTCCTACCTATCCTATCAAAAGTGTTTGAAAAAATCTTACATAACCGGCTTAGTGAATATCTCGAATCTAACAATTTTTTATTTAAAAAGCAATATGGTTTTCGGCCAAAATCTAATACCGTTACGGCAACTATTGATCTAGTCACATCCATAAAACAGAATATTGATAAAAAACTTATAAACCTAGGGATCTTCATTGACCTAAAAAAAGCGTTTGACACAGTCAGCCATAAAAAGCTTCTAGCGAAGTTAAAGAGCATAGGATTAATTGGCTCGGCCTTCAAGATTTTTCAATCGTATCTTTTAAACCGGTATCAGATTACCAAAATAGACGGAATCGAGAGCTTACCCCAAATGATTACTTATGGCGTTCCCCAAGGTTCTATTCTCGGGCCTCTGCTGTTTCTTATCTACATTAACGATATACACACAATTGGATTGTATGGCGATATAACTCTATATGCCGATGACACTAGTCTCTTTTACGCTGGTACCTCCATAGTTCACATTATAGATAAAGCGCAACATGATCTTGACCTACTAAACACTTGGCTGCAATCTAACTTACTTACTATTAATACATCTAAAACAAATTATATCATATTCGCTGCTAAAAATAAAAAAATTACCAATTTCAATCCATTGACCATCAGTGGCAAAATAATAAACGGAATTAATAAAGAAAAGTATTTAGGCTTAATTCTGGATAGTCAACTCACTTGGAAACCACATTTAGAATATATTAGAAGCAAGCTTACTTCATTAACGGGGGCGCTTCGTGGCATGGCACGATGTCTTCCTAAAAGAGTACGATATACGATCTACAATTCGATGGTTAAACCTCACATAGATTACTTGATCGAAGTTTGGGGAACAGCGGCTAAAACAAATTTGGAAATTTTACAAACAGGCCAAAATAAAATCATAAAAGCTCTATTTCGATATGACTACCTAACGCCTACTACTAAAATTTACGCAGAAACTAAACTTATGAATATACCTCAAATATACAAATATAATACATGTATTTTAATAAGGAAAGTTCTTACAAAAGACATACATACTCAACTAACATTTACAAAAAAGATAAATGTACAAAAAATTTTAACGAGACAAGCCAATAATATATGCTTAGCTAAAAAACCTAGAACAAACTACGGACTAAAAAATATTATGTTTGAGGGAGCTTATCTATACAATAAATTACCAAAAGAAATTAAACAATCGAAGTCACTATATGTTTTTAAAAAACTATTAAAGCTACACGTATTAAAGGATTTTTCATTTGTAAATATTAATAACTAGCCTACGCTAGTTACACACTAACCTGCACAATAATTTCATTCATATGCCATCCATATTTCTTTTCCTTATCACTTCAAATATTAGTTAAATTTGTTTATATTGTTTAAAACTTTAAATCTTCTAATTGGGCTCACTGCTAATGTGACGCCACCTTTAGCGCGTCGCTCGCGAGTCGCCTATTGTTCTCCGGGCGCAGCACGTAAACACCGGACTGAGTTCTGGCAAATATTTAACTACCTAACAAAAAAAAAAAAAAAAAAAATTCATTTTACTATTTTTAAGTCCGTTGTGCTTAGCAGCACTAGCATTGTATACAACGTAAAATGTAATCTCAATAAGCTAATCACTGTATTATTATGAGATTAATAAAATTCTTTAACCACAACTTCTTTATTTCTTTCTGTGATAAGAACTTTCTCCGGACAATAATTAACACAACAAAAAAAGAATTGGCGAAATTGTTCCATCCGTTCACGCGTGATGCGATGACCAAGGGAAATAGAGATTCATTTTTATATACTTATATAGATTAAGGTAAAAATAAAAGTTACTATATTTTATTCATAAAAGGCTTAGTGAAAGATAACATAAATAGGCATAAACAGAAATAAAAAAAAATTAATTAAATTAAAAATTAACATACAAACAAAATTTAAAGTGCAGTTGCTGTCCGTGTGGCCAGTAGGTACTAAGAACAACTTCTTCATAAACTAGTACAGATTGGCATAGTAAGCTACAGTGCTGTATATATTTATTTATCCAGACCTGAACAAAGGGTATCATAGTATTAAATCTTCTGCTTTTCCTAAGAACTGATTAAAAATGGATCCCCTGGGATCGTTAGCAGTAAGCTTAAAGATCCGCCGTTGTGGAGGTAGAAATATCCCATTCAGAAATTACAAATAAATGATTGGTTGTCCTTAATACATTTTTAATAGTTTCTTCCAGGATGTTAATACAAACAAACTCTTTTTTTCTAGATTTATGAAAATCCAGCAGCTAAAAAACTATGACTATACATTTGTGGGAATGACTGACTGACCCGACAGACATTGTATTGTATCCTCAGTTTGAATATTAAATTCAAATTGTCTTAAATTTTCTAATGTTCCGCTCAACTTCTTAATTTTTTTCTTTGATAAGATCATTCTCCTGACAATTAGTTAACACAACAAAAGAATTTGCGAAATTGTTCCATCACGCGTGATGCTATGACCAAGGAAAATAGCGATTCATTGAGGTATATAGATTATTGAAAAATGAATGATGAGTTGATTAATTGTAATTTGACATGTAAAGATTATATTGTAGGGCTATTCAAGTACTAAGATGTCCCATTATTGGGCAAAGGCTTCCCTACTCTCTTTCCATTATCTTGAGTTATAATTAGACTAATCTTTCTTGTTTGTCGAAGTCAACCCATAGTAGTTTTAATTTAGCTAATAGTCAATTTCCAGTTTTAATCAAGTTATAATTATGTTATAATTCAGCTACCCTGAATTGAGGCTGGATAATTATAGTTGTTTCTAAGAAAACTTATAATCACCGACGTTTTCGTATATTTGACTAGTGAAAATTTACTGATATTTCTCATATCGTAGGCTTTGTACAATGTACATAGTGTATATGATTACACGTACACGTGGCTTTCATGGAATTCTCGATATTTTGTTTTGAAACAAACTGACTGGCTCTATTTTTATTGGATTGGAAACGCTGACTATAGTTTCGATCGTATCTGACGATCTGTCGTCTCATTTTTCAGTGATTTTCAGTCTTCATCTCTTGGGTAGTTTTTGTTTAAGTATGCCAAACAAAATTCTTGATATTTATTTAATAAACATTCAATATTTATAATTATTTCATTAACCAATGCCACCTAGATGCGAATTGCTGAACTAAAGAGACAAGCGTGATATTTCAAAAAGTCATTAAAAGTTCTGCTATTCATCGATAGATGGCAAAACTAAAAAGTATCACCACTGTGCCTTAGGTTATTTTCGTTACGGAATTTCTGGATTCGGTCTCCACGCTCAAGGCACGCGATAGAAGCTATGCAATAGCTTAAACATTCACATAGTTCAAGAGGTCGCACCGATTGGAAAAAGTTTACGTAGTTTGATTGGAACCACGTGACCGTAGCCACATAATCTAATTTTGTTCTATGACAACACTTGTCCCATACATAGGTTAAGCATTAATCATGCCCTGACAGGACGGGACGCAACAGATTGCCTCAGGGAGTCGACCTTTGTGCTGCGCTGGCTGATACCACGCGTGACTGATTACTGCTGATGACATGCGCATATCCGTCGTATTGGTTACAGATGTGATAATCTAAGCGTACGTAGATGTACACAATAGATTGCTGTGTAAATTGAGCGTGGCCGTCGTGGTAGTTATGGAAATGCATTGATGGTTGTGTAGCAAGACGTTATCGGTTCTCGTGCACTATATGGGTCATCATTGACATTTTTTCTCTGACTACCCTCAACATTTCTCTAAACGAAACTGATTTTCTGATTTTTTTTCTTTGAAAATTTAAATGATAGAGAGTGTTCTTAGCTATCACAAAATAAATTGTTCAATCGATTAAGTTTTGAATTCAATCACTGTATTAGACATTTTGTTTAGCTTACAGATCTTAAAAAACGTTTTTGACCTACAAAACAAAACTTATTAAATTAAATTGTAACTTATGTCATTTAGCGCTGACTTGCACAAACTGTACTCATTTGAATATGAAGTCATTAGAGAATTTAAAACATCTAAATAATGTTTAATCACACAGCTCCTAGAAAGTGATCAAAAGCGAAACTCAGGTGCTATCCTTATCTGTCTCATTAATCAATACCTAATCATGCGAGTAAAACGTATTATCAAAATCCTCTCCTATATATTTGAACCACGTCTTTCTTCCCTACATTAACGCCTCACTGCGTTGCAATTTTGATAAAGACTGTTAGAATATCGCATTAAAGTAATATATAGCTCTAATATATAGCTGGATGCGGCTCGTTCCGCTCCTCCACTGATAGAAAGCGGCGGGTATGTGGCTAACGTTCTCTTTATGCATTTCGCTATGGATTAGTTCGGTAGAATGGATTTGAAATAGGGTTATGACTGATATGAAATATTGTTTTATTTAAATTCGTGAAATAATGTTTGGACGCTTGAATTGTATTTGCTTGTATATTCTTTCTATGTATACAAAACTTGTTAGAAAGTATTGTGTTTTGATGAAATCAGTTTGGACAAGGGTGAATATTTGTTCAGAAGTTTCCATTGCACAAGTTATTTTTCTTTATATACCTAACCAGCTGATGGTTGGTACTTTGTACTTTGTATTCGGGCTTTGGTCTCGCAGTCTTGGTGCTATAAAATGTAGCATGTAGCACTCAGGGATAGTTGTTGAAGAATTTTATGAAATCGAACTAGAGATTTCGGAGTTACCTTTCACAAATATAGAAACAAACGTATTATTTTTAATAATATTAGTATAGATACTAAAACTAACCTTAAAGATACTTATAAAGGTTTTCGAAACCGAAGTTTGACCAAGTTTAATCAACCAGGTACTAACTGTATTTTTATATTTAAATAAAGTCCTAATATTAGGTTGCTTACCATCAGGCGAGATGACGGTCAAATGCAAGCCTATTACTAAATTTAAAAAAGAAAAGAAAAAAAGTCTCATGACCGCAGCTGCAAACCCTGACCACAACGACAGTTCCATAAAACACAACCTTATAGGTCTCCAACAAAACAGTTACGCCAAAACTTATATCTACGAGTATAATAAGAACAAAAGTTCCGCTAGACTAACCGTAGCACATTATGAAGGAGACGCGGATCTTGGCTCGAACACAAACTTGAGATTTTTGGCACGTGACAACGGGACTGCTTTATGTCTGGAGGCTTTACTGTGCTAGTGAAGCTACTCTATGGAAAGGCTAGCATCCGCGGTTTTACATGACTTCTTATGGAAATCATACTTTTATTCGTAACTAGCTGCGCTGTGCGGGTCTTGCAGAAATTTTACAGACATCATACTTAGTATATTCGTAGCTATTCTGTGGTTTCATCGTGGTATCGCTTTATATCTTCCAAAAACCGTTAATTTCTCTGGGGTAATAGGTAATTTATGTGTTCTAGGATATAACAAGCTATTTCTATTCAAAATTTCAAGCAAATCCAACTAACCGCTAGAAGTCAAAAGTAATGTTCAGGTTTTAGAAAAACCATGTTTTCCTGTAGAAAAGTCCCGAATTCAAAACAGATTAAAATACCACATTGTTTTCATTTGAGTTAGGCAGAGCACTGCCAAGTACACCTCAGGCCAGGTTTTCCGATGAATTACATAACATATGTAAAAAAGTACTAAAAGGATCCAGCCAGTTTAGAACACAAAGTATGTTACATCCAAACCAAAAATCAAAATCTGTACATACAACGGAGACGACTAAAAACAAACACACTTACAAACTTTGTATTTGTAATATTATTAAAGTGATGTAGTGAGCTCTACATGGAACACTCGTAGAGCTGAGCTACGACGGTCGCTACACGTATACGAATGGCTCTACGTGATATTGTTTGCATTAAATGTGTGCGCTACGTAGAGTCTTACGAACCTGCAAGAAGTAACAAAGAAAAATTGGCTTAGTTTTTGTAACTCTATTACTTATTAGTTCATAAACAAATTAACTACTTGACATGGGAGCGAGAGGGAGAAAATTTCAATAAATATAAATTAATAATAGTGTAAATAAATAAATATATATGTATTTTATTTAAAAAAAAAGCGTGGGGTGCTTTTTAAGATATTATCAAAATGCTAATCACTCTACTCATGTCTGTCAATCAAAATGTATAACTATTGACCCATGCACCCCACGCTTTTTTTTTAAATAAAATACATATATTTATTTATTTACACTATTATTAATTAATATTTATTGAAATTTTCAACCCTATTCTTAATTTAAATTTATAAAATGTTATTTTCTATTTTTTTAGTTCGGTTTTCTATAAAAGCGTGTTTTTTAGTTTTTTTAAAACTATTATTTATTTGATTTGAAATGAGATTTTCTAGTGGTGGTTCTTATACATGTTTTATCAAAGTCGGTTCAGCAGTTTTAACGTTAGGAGTTATTTCAATTTTTAATTTATACAGTTGACAAGAACTAGTATAAAAACTATAACCTAACTCATGAAAAAAGAGAACTCAGAAAATTCAGAGATCCAAACTTTTGGTTGTAACAAGTTGATTTTGTTTGTATAAAATATAGCCTATCACCTTTTTTTTTTTTTGTTTTTTTTTTTTTGTTTTTTGGGGGTTGGGAAATCATAAAATGACCCCTCCCACTCTTGGGCAGAGCAGAAGGGAGTGTCAGACTTCTACTGACCAAAAACCACCCATGTTCCTTCTACGCCCTTGTGACGCCGAGGCCGCGGTAACTTCTACCCGCAGCCCCGACGGGCATAGCCTATCACCTAGAAAAGTATCCAGAATCCATAACAAATCGATGGACACATCAATCATCAAAATCGGATAAGTAGTTTAAGCTTTACGGTGGAAAATACAAACTTCTAAAAACACAACTCTTTTTAGCTCTGCCTTTGTCTAACAAAAACAACCCTTACAAAATGTACAGGTTTATAAGGATACGGTATGTTACTCATCTCATCATTATGAACAACTTTTACTATCGAACCAACCCGGAATTAACACAATGTCAAATGACACTCGACAAAATGTATGGAACAGTTTTTTTTTTCGCAAATTCCGGATCGATATCATAGTATAAGTTTTTCATAATGAGTAGTACTATGTGCTTTTTTCAGTTTAGCATGCTCTTTCCTTATAGGCCTGTATAGCTTAGAATATATCTTCTTAATATATATAAATTACGTGTCACGTTGTTTGTCCGCTATAGACTCCTAAACTACTTAACCGATTTCAATCAAATTTGCACACCGGGTGCAGTTCGATCTAACTTAGGAGATAGGATAGCTCACATCTCAATTTATAGTAAAAAAACATGAAAAATTAGAAAATTTAAAAATACTTAAACCATAATTTAACTTTAGCGCTTTGGACAATGTAAACTTTTTTAATGTAACTTTTGACATTTGACATTTAACATAGAATTGACGCAATGGCTTTTTTTACCAATTCGAATTAAATAGTCATCGTTAAGACAGGACAACGTCTGTCGAGTCAGCTAGTTTTTTATATTTTTTATTATGTTTAAGTACTTAGAAATAGAAAAAGACATTCTTCATTCATTTATAACATTCTTTAGCCGAACGAAAGTACCATGCTTCGGCTTCCTAGCAACAACCTTTCGATTAAACGCTTTCATTGTTAAATTTAAACAGCCATGACGCCCAACAACTGGTCTATCACTCAAGCTAGATTAAAAATGTTTTAAACTTGTTCAAAACTCGATCCCAAAAACATTTTTAATCAAATTTAAACCAAACAAAATACCCTCAAATACAAAAACAATAGTGACAACAAAAGATTAATCCTACCCTCGGCTTGAATAGTCCTCGATAGTTTAATTCTGATGGAGGTGCGAAAAGGGTCGAGTGCCGGTTGACAAACAAACGTAACAGATATTTGTGTGTATTGGACGCTAGGCTCGAGGTATTCTGGGCTATTCGAGATTATCTCGGCCCCTCTCGCCTCCTTTTTTGGCAAATATCACAAAACAAAAACACAATATAAAACTTAACTACCTACCTACCTACCTACCCACCTACCTATCTACCTATCTTTCCTAACTTACCTAAAAATGTGTCGCTCTAACTAAAGCGTACCAATAGTAAGTGAAGTGTATCAATAGGGTTTTGATTCTTAGTGTTCGAATTAGAAATGTTTGTCGTCCATTTTATTGTTAATTCCAAGAATTTTCTCCTGACGTATGCAGGTTTCCTTACGATATTTCTCTTCACTGAAAAGCCAGTGAATGGACATTAAGAAATTTGAAACAAAAAACCTCTCACTGTCATGAAATTCTAATGAGAGCAACAGTGACCGAAATAATATGGCACTCGCCAGATAATATGGCACTCGCCAGATAATATGGCACTCGCCAGATAATATGGCACTCGCCAGATAATATACCACTCGCCAGATAATATGGCACTCGCCAGATAATGTGGCACTCACCAGATAATGTTGCACTCACCAGACAATATGGCACTCGCTAGATAATATGGCACTCGCCAGATAATATGGCAACGGCCAGATAGAATGGCACTCGTCAGATAGAATGGCACTCGCCAGATAATATGGCATTCGCCAGATAATATGGCACTCGCCAGATAATATGCCACTCGTCAAATAATATGCCACTCGCCAGAATTGGGCTTCTGGATGGGCCGCAGTACTGCCCATTGTCACGACCCTTGACCCTTGCGGCAATATTTATACTTTGGTGAAAATAGTTATTGTGACTAAGTATGTACGAGTAAGTATCAATGGGTTCTTTATGCCATGGTGAAAATAGTTTTAGTGACTAAATACGTTGGTATTGTAGCTACGTAGGTACTTAGTCTTAGACTTAGTATTTGTTGTAGTACGTAGGTGTTGTAGATTCTTTGGAACTCATGTACAAGTTTTAATACTACTGGCTTTTCGGTGAAATAAAGCATTGTAAGGAAACTCGCGTCCTGGAGAAATTGCTAGGCTCTCTGGTGGGTTCTCGTAGCGGCGATCGGCGGCGGCGATCTCTCGCGTCCGGCCCTGGTGCAAGCCATGGTCCGGGGCGAGGAGGAATGGGACTCCGTCGCCTCCTTCTGCGAAGCAGTGATGCTAGCGAAGGAGGTGGCGGAACGTGAGAGGGAGAGAACCTCTCGTCCCAGCCGCCGCCGTGGGAGGCGCTCCGGGCGTCGGGGGTCACGTGACGACCTCCGGCCACCGTAGACGCGGGCCAGTGGACGGTGAGCTATTGGGCTAGCTCGCTGTCCGTCCGTCTTATGACGACACAGGCCGTGTCGACGGCGCGTTCGTGTTCCACGCGCGCCTCAAAGAGATGTCAGCAACATGGAAGGGGCCCGAAAGGGCCCATGCCCGTCGGGGCTGCGGGTAGAAGTTACCGCGGCCTCGGCGTCACAAGGGCGTAGAAGGAACATGGGTGGTTTTTGGTCAGTAGAAGTCTGACACTCCCTTCCGCTCTGCCCAAAGAGTGGGAGGGGTCATTTGATGATTTCCCACCCCCCAAAAAAAAAAAAAAAAAAAAAAAAGGCTCTCTGGTGGGCCGCAGCAGTGCTGCCCCATTATTGTCACTGCCGTTGACCTTGACCCTTTCGGATTACCGCGAGGGTCAATATTTATACTAAGGTGAAAATAATTATTGTGTTTTATAATTACATTACATATGACATAGTAACTTAATATGTGATGTAATTGGAATTTTCTAAGTTTTTGACTCAACATTCCCGTTTTTCTATTCTTTTTGTCTATCCTCTCCATCCTAAGGTTGCCTGGGAGAGATTGCTCTTAGCGATAAGGCCGCCAGTTGTCGCACTAGTTTTAGGTGTTATAATCCTTTTGTTTGTAATTTATGGTGTGAACAATAAAGAGTTTATCTATCTATCTATCTAACATCTACAGTTATCTGCGCGTGTTTTGGTCTACACTATATTAAAACCTATACACAAAATATCATTTCGATACACATTTTTGTTATTGAGTCGCGTATCCTACACATGTTTCGCCCAAAATCGTGCCCACTATTATTTGACTTTGGAAAGACTAAAAATATGTATTACAAAAACTATGTCAGGAACCAAACAATAAGGAAAAATATTCGTGTCAAAAAGACGATTGATTATAAACATAATCAGGTTTTACTATGAAAACTAACGTGGGTTGACATATTTTGTTGTAATTAACAAGAGAACACTCGCGTAAATATTATCATATACTTTCCCGTGTCAATTATGACCAAATATATCAGGTTTTACTTATAAAGTTTCCTGAAAGAAAAGGGCCTTGCTTAGTTGCTTAAAAAGTTTGCTTACAGTTTATTTTTGCTTAAAAGTTCACCTGTCTGTATTTTCACGTGACATTTCACGACAGCGAGAATGTGTCAGAGCATTGTAAGCAGTGATTAACTTTAAACAGAGTTTATAAGTGAGGCCCTAAGTGACATTGTTTGGTACTGAGCACTACACTACACTTTTGTAATACGCACAAGTTAAATTACATTTTTCAATCTTAACAACTACTAAGCACAGTTTTTAAATAAAGTCTATCGTCTTTCACTCACTTTCCCATACACACTCTTACTGTGTCAAACTAAGTATCCGTATTATGCGTTCGCTTTCCTGTTTTTAAGCGCGAAAACTTGAAATTATACCAAAAATTTGAAATGTAAATTTAAATTCTTATTACCACCTAGTTTCCACCTGAACAAATATTTTCTATTGCAGGTAAGCTGGCGGCGGCCCAACTAGAATTCAACGTTTTATTAAGTGAGTAACTTCTGTTATTACAGGGAAGACTTTTGCAATGAATGTCACTCGCTCCAGAATTGCATTTGCATAATGTATTAAAAAAAAAATATGAGAACCTAGCGCAATAGTTTCAGAGTTTTCCAATTTTTGCTATTGGTTGCCTTATGGTTCCCGACCGCACACAAAAAATCAGCATAGCCGAAAGCTTTTAGAAAGAGATAGAGAACGAGCTGATCAAGAGAAGAAAGCATCAGACGAAGAAACATAGATATGCAAAGGTCAATCAACTAAATCGTTGACTCGAAAAAGTTTTCTATAGCCTATTTTTCTAGAAAGAGACGGCGCGTGAACAGATAAAGATAGAAGATGATGACGAACAATAGACGTATAAACTAAAGATCGACCAATTAATTTTTTAACTCGGTCAATGAAATAACTAACATAATTTATAGGTAGATAGGTTCTTGCTGTTACCACGGAATAGTTTCCTTTGAAGTTTGGTTCTCACAAAACTGGCGTAGTTAAAGTTACCAAGGTATTTCCAATTAGGTACTTATCGTATTAGAAACATTCAAAATTAATTTTAGTTCTTCGTACTTCCGACATGCTCTATATTTTAGTTCTAAGCCTGAACTCAGGGAATTATAAATCACAATTATTCAACACAAGATACCATTCCAGAACGGAACGGTCTGCACCATTGTAAATGCCACTGAGCCAAATTAATGAACTAGACCGAAGTGTGGACGTCGGAGCTGGATAGTAACCATTTATAAATAGTTTGTGGCTGGGTAACTAGCTGTATTCATTTCTTAGAAATTGAGAGGGTTTATTGTCTTCGTATTTTAATGATATTCTTGGTAATTGGATTTTTATAGTTTAGTATTTGAAATTTTGTATGTATGATTCATGAGTATAATCATGAAATAAATTAATTATGAATGGTATCTATTTTAGATTTTTAGCTCCAATTTTGTAAGAAGTATATTTTAAAGGGAGTTTTAGGTAGTACGTATTTTTAGTTATACTTTTTCCAAATCTCTTTACCTAATTTGGAACCTTAGAATTTCGATCGATTTTATAAATTAAAATTCACATAATAAATGTGCCACGTGTTCATCCATATGCCTGTTTCACGCTAAGTTTTCCGTTTTGATAAAAACTGCCAATCATCATTCGGTTCAGGTGTGTTTAGTACTACTTGAACCCGCTTCCTGAAAACATGCAGAACATTGCTTTCCAAACTATTGCCGTTCCTCAGAACATTTTCTTGGGGAAGTTGTTAAAAGATGGGTGAAGCAAGACGGAGTATACCTGCTTACGCTTCATATTTCAACCGATCATACAAGCAAAATTTCATCTGCAATACCTCGTACTGGCAATATTGGCTTCAGAACCGATCTCGGCTATAGATACGGCATGCTCGCAGCATAAAAATATATAGCGGGCTAAAATTGACTATTTCATCCTCTATAGCATAGCATATAGCCTATAAAGGCTATTGCATGCACCAGTATTTGAACTAGACTCATTAAGGTCTCGCTCTCCATACATTGAGTTCCGAATTCAACCTCGTAAATTAAGCTAAGTGGGGGGACGTGCTCTCAACTAATTTCTCCATAGTAATTGCCAAATCTTGAGTGCGTCTTTGTAGTACCGAATGTAGCGTGTTGGGGTCATGAATAATTTCTGCTGTTAATGTGAGTTTGAAGGGAGTTAGAGGTCTGTGTTATGCTTAATTATCATTTTGGTGGCTGCCCTCCATTACATGGACTAGCTTTAATTAGGGACGAGAAAGTTACGGAGAATGTCGCGTCTTAGTTTAGCTTCGTTAGTTTTTACTGCGAGGTACTTACGGTGAGATGTGACTTGGATGTCCTCAAACTGCATGGTACGTGTCAGGGCTTAAAGTTTAGAAAGAGAAGCGTTATGTCTTCTAAAACGATGGGTGCTATTCGTGATACAAAAAAATTGAATAGGTAGAAATATGTTTGAATAGGATAGAGTGAATAGATATCTAAATCTGCGTGCTTCAACTTCGACCACAATGCCGCTTACCAAAAGGCGAGTGGGTGTATCAATCGCGGATTTATTCAAAAGTTGCACCCGGCTGTTTCACCTGCTGTTTTTTTTTACTTTTAAACCTTTCCTGTATTATAGCAAACAAGAAAAAAAAATTCAAATCGGTCCTGTCGTTTTCGAGTTTTAGCGAGACAAACGAACAGCGATTCATTTTTATATATAAGAAGAAGAGAAGAAGAAAAGAAGATAAAAAATACTAGCCCCGCGGTTTTAAATGCTGATGACAATAATAAAAATAGACCATTCCGTACCCCTGACAAGCGTAGCAGTATTTAGTCTTTACCGCCACTTACGATTGCAGGATATATAATCCTTCCCCATCTAAAGTTGGTAGCCTGATCGCTAAAGTTGTTAACTAACTAATGCACTTCTTCTGCGAGTATGTTAATTTTAGTTATGACTTCATATTCATCTGAATACCTTTATATATATAGGTATATGACTTTACTATGTATTTTGTACAAGAACATAACGAATTACGGTGTGATACACAATTCTTAGAATATTAGACGACGTGAAGTCAGTACTAACTTATTAAAATATTCCTATTTATCTTGTACAATTATAGTATCGTTATTTTTAGATTGTACAACGACGACATATAACAAGCCATTTTTAACCGACTCCCAAAAAGGAGACGGTTCTCAATTCGACTATGTTTTTTTTTCGTTTATCCTAGACGTTTAGCTAGCCCGAGGCGAAGGCTAATTAAAAGCTTTTTAATTAAATTTTCCTATCTTATGCTAGTTAGAAAAAAAAGAGGCCTCAGCAGGCATCAGTAGCCGAGCTAATTCTCATCCAATATTTTCATACAATCTACTATCGTATTAGAAACGAAGTCGAGTCTCTGAAAGCCGAGACGCCTACGCGTTCTCTAATGGAATTTACCTAACAATCTAACATAATTAGGTCGTACGTTTGAGAATATCGTCTCTTATTACCAGTATTGTATAAAATGACGTCATCTGTAGAGAGCTGTTTTTTTATTTTGAATTAGCGGTATAGAGTTGAAATTGCTAAGGGAATCGGTTTTGTGTTACTTAGTCAGTCTATACTTACTCAATTTTTTTTAGATGTTCGGTCCTCTAAAGTTGCGCTAGTAGGACTAACGTTACAAAAAGTTTTACAAAAATGTGAATAATATAAATGTAATTAAAATAATTGGCATATTAATATCTACGTTTTTGTTCTCGAGGAATTATAAATATTTAGAAAAAATGGAATGTGTAAATTAGCCTAAATTTTTCTAGTCATCATCTAAGTATAATATTATGATTTATTTTCCTTCTATCACTGCATAATGTCAGCGATTAAGAACGTGAAAGTCTCTGCAATCTTCTTTAGTTTCTTTTACAATATTCAATCTATTTTATTTATATCTTTTAAAATCTAAAGTGAGGATATAAATAACTAGAGTAAGAATTTAGCTCGGAACGCTGAGAATCTAGTAATGAAATCCGCCAATCTGCAAGATTAGGTAGTCTTAAGTTAAAGAGTAGTACGCAGCTGATTGTTAATTAAGTTTTAGATATATATTATTTATTGTTGTTGTTTATTTGTTGTTGTTGTTGTTATTTGTTGTTGTTTTTTTATATATTTATTTTTTTATTTTTATTTATCTTTTTGTTATTTTTTTTTGTTTTTAGATTTATATTTATTATTTATTTTTAATTTTTTTTTTAATTTTTTTTTTTTTGGTTGTCGCACTAGTTTTTAGGTGTTATAATCCTTCTGTTTGTAATTTATGGTGTGAACAATAAAGAGTTTATCTATCTATCTATCTATCTATATTTACAAACTGCCTAAACAAATACAGGGTTAAAAGGAAAGAGTATGCTAAGGTGAAAATAAGGCTTTGTAGTTATCATCATTATAAAAAACTTTTACTACAGGACTAATATAAAAATGTCAATGACACTCCACATAATGTATGTAACAGCTGATTTTCTTTTTCGCAATTTCATAGTAAAAACTGTTTATAATGATGAGTAGATACTATGAGCCCTTTTTGGCTTAGCCCTTCTCTTATATATTGATTGCTCTCATACTAGAAGTTTGTTATAATGAGTACAATGACCTTCAAGAATATGTTGAGTGTGTTCCAGTTACCCTGTATATATCTTTAAAAGGCACCAAAGTCGATTGTAAAGGCGAGTTACCTTTAGAAAAGCCATACCTACCCTTTTCGAGAACAGGAAAATCCAATACTGATTCGAATGGTCACTGTTTTATTTACTGACACCGAGCGGCCATTAGGTTCGACCCGTGAAATAACATCGAGGTCAAGCAATGCCTTCTCACAGGATATTGTTATTGCGGGACAGTTACATTGTACTGTGGGGTGCATTGTTACGTTGCTGTTCACGTGAACGAGGTCGGCCTGTGCAAAACTATATAGTCGCGAAACTAGTTTTGCGATGGCTTGTGCA
This sequence comes from Alcis repandata, assembly GCA_949125135.1. Lineage (NCBI taxonomy): Eukaryota > Metazoa > Arthropoda > Insecta > Lepidoptera > Geometridae > Alcis > Alcis repandata. The sequence goes on from OX421241.1 coordinate 7,348,503, forward strand.
AAACTAGTCGTCTGTGAGAACTGAACCTTAAGATCTAAGTACTTAAAGACCAATTTCGCTTGTGCTCGAAATTTATAACTGTATTGAAATGAAGTAGCCAGCAAAGTTTGATGAAGATTTAATTACCGGTACTCGAGTTATCGTCAAAATACAAACAAACGCCGATTTGTCCCTTTAGACTCAGACGTCAATTACTAAGGAACCTATCAAGGGTTGAATCGAAGTAAATTTATTAAATGCAATAAGCAATTTATCTTTCGTGATTGCAGAAGAGAAGGATTTTGCATGTTTAGTATGAATTTGAATTTACAATATAAATATTGCTACACAGATACACTACTACGTACTACTATTTTTTACAGTATATTTTTCTTATGTTTATCTTATTTTTTTTTACATTTTACAGAGTATACTAAAGGCTCGCGCACACCGCACTGCACCGCAACGCATAACAAAAATCCTCCTGCATCACTTTCGAACATTTTATATGAACTATCGCACACTACAGGCGGACCGCAGCGATATAATTTGTATTGAAATGCCGCTGCGGTGCGGTGCGGCCCGCCTTAATGTGTGCGAGCCTTTATACCGTGCATGTGAAAGTTAGGTTGTGTCTAAATGTTTGTAAGCGTGTAAGGTATCTACATTTTGTTCCCACTTAAGACCTTAAGTACTATTGATATATAGGATGGAGGTGGCTTACTCCTTGGATTCATACATAATCTTCTTTTATCTTAGGAAAAATGTGCGCTTGCAGATCTGTAAAATAGTGAGTGAAACCACGGGATGTTGCTAGCATCAATTATCTACAATATTACGCTTCTTGGTTAAACAAAGTCGAATTTCATAAAATTGTTCGATAAAACCAAATTAAAGTAAAAAAAAAATAGCACTCTCTCTTTTCCCCATCATGTGAAGATTTGCCTGAAAAAGATCATTCTTGGCGATATAGCCGCCAATTGTTGCGCTAGTTTTAAGTGTTATGGTCCTACTTGTTTGTAATTTCTGGTGTGAACAATAAAAAGTGTATCTATTTATCATGTGAGAAACCACAAGATGGCTAGGTTTGCCATTTTCACTTTTCTTGTTCACTTGGCTCTATTCATCCTTATAAAATCGAACGACCCATCGAACTGAATTACACAATCTGATAGACTATTCAGACAATGAAGTCCTTCACAAATCATAAAAGCCATCGACGTCAAGTATTCTAATTCCAGACGCTACCCAATAAACATTTTAATGATTTAATTATCCCCTCTATCAAGAAGTTGAGCCAGCAATCGGAATGTATAAGTTCTCATTGGAAAATTAGAAAAGTTGAGTTCATTTCAGGTGCCTCGTTGAACGGGAGAAATGACCAAGTTTTCAGGTGGAACGGGTCTGAAGACATATAAAAGTTTAATAAGGAAATCGACGTGTCCGATTTGAAAGTGATTCCGTGTTTATTTTTCTGCTGATGGGTTTTTGAAGGAAGTTTATTTATGCTGACGGTTTCAGGAATATTTTTGGTAGATTTTCTTCTGGACTAGCTTTTGTTTGTGATCTCGCTTGCGTAGCTTATTATTTATTTATATTTTATACAAATGTGTTAATTTTTTTGTCGATGGAATTTTAAATGAAGGGTGGTTTTAAATGGAATTTTAAGTTTCACAAATTATTTTTGTTTATTTTATCCTAAACTACCTCCTGCGTGCAGCCTTATACGCATAGCTGTGTAATGTGTATCTGTCTGTATGACCTACCATGATTAATGGCTAAACCGTGATTGGCAGAAAGGATGGGTGAAATTGTAAAAAAATTAGATCAGAAATGCTCGATACCTAACTGTTCATTCTTGACTTTCCCATTTAAGATAAGAACTTCCACGACATGCTCCATTAGTACATGACAAAGAAAGATATATAGAGCAATTAAAAAATTACGTATTGATCCTATAACACTTTTTACCAAGAATATCAAGACAAATATAAATTTATAAAACAAACGAGAAAAGCACGTTTTTTTTTTAAGTCTATCTTAAAACTGGTAATTGATAACTCATTCTAGATTTCAATTGTGTTATGACTCTAAGTAATTATCAGACACTTAAGATCTTCGTTTAACTGGCCACTGTACTGTTTCGATGTTGTAACGTCTGAACCAGGTTGGTTTAGTCTTATCTCGGTGTCAGATACAGCGATCCCTGGCGGTTGCCCAGATATAACAGTTACCTGCCACAGGAGAATTAATTTACATAATTCGACTACCTCTACGTTCAGTTTCGAAACTACTTATGCAAATGGCATTTTTTTACAGAAGAACAATTTAAAGGCAAAATTTGACCTAAATTAATTAGTTAAAAGGTGTACTATGAATTTTATTAGTTTCGAAACTCAGTGAATTTTTTTTTGTTTGTTTAATTTGTTTTCCGAAAAGCTTATTAAATATTCGTTTGATTGGTAGAATGAAAAAATAATCGTGATTTTGCAGTTTTTATACTGCAAAAACTACTTTTTATATTTTTTTTTGTACTACTTTTTTAATTTTTTTTTATAATTCGAATTTACTAGCTACGTCTTGTGTTTTACCTATTGGATTGACACTTATTGCCTTGGAACTGTACATTTTATTAGGATATAAAAAGAACTATGTGTATATCAGGATACTAAATTTTTATTTTCGTTTCAGTGTGATGAAGTAACAAACATAATGTAGGTTTAATTATACTTTCACTTACAAACTTTTGCAAGTTGTTTACAATAACCGTGTTCGAACCAAAAGTGGTAACCACGAGGTGTTTTAACATACAGTTTTATTTCTATCAGTTATTTATTCTAGCCAATTAAGACTCATATGAATTGACGTCCGTCGATAAAACGAAAAACTTTCTGCTCGCGAGCCAGACTATACATTACCGGTCTACATGATGAACAAAGAGAAATATAAAAAACAATACAAACTCATGACTGATTTATAAATAAAGGCATAATTTACGTAAACCCACAATTCACTGAATCAAAAAACAACAAAGCAATGAATCCTGAATTAAAACAACGAACTTTAAAATGGGATATTTTCCGAGAAGTTAAAATGCAGCAGTAAATTTGTACGAAACAATAAATCAAAGCGGAAAAACGTACAAATCGTAGAATCAAATTGTTGAAGTAGATTTTGTTACATTGTTCAGTAACTCATTAATTGGTTGATAAATAGCTATGCCCCGCAGTCTCACCAGTATTTTCTGGAATAAAAAGTATTTTTTTTATATAATTGGTTGACGAAACGAACATATCGCTCGCCTGATGTAAAACGACACGTTTGCTCACGACAGGTCTGCGACACCCAGAATACCAATTTTCATCCAAATCTGTTCAGCTGATTTAGCGTGATTAAGCAACAAACATCTAACATCTAAACTCAAAAACATCCAAATTTTGAAATTTATAATATTAGTATGATGTTTAGTAACTTATCCTTAACGTATTCTTAAAAATATGTCACTGTGACATACGTCTATACACGGGTTAGGTGTGCAAGTTTGTAACTTACAAATAAACTTTACGTTTTCACTCAGACAACAATACTCTAAACTGTTAGAAGTTACGTGGTACAAGCATAAAAATAATCGTTCAGTTTTCTGCTGGAGAAATAACCTTTTCGATACAAACTCTATGAATGAAACCTAACGTCAATTTATAGAATAAAATATAACCTTTCAATAACAGGTTGAAAACTTAAATTAAGCATCGGAACTACTCGACTAATTTCAACGAAACAACCCGTGTTTTAGAGAATAAACTTAGAACTAAGATTAATGAAATTCGCGAAACAATAGACGCCTTCACTGCCCACCCCATTTTACAGACTACTAAAAGTTCTTTCTTAATTCGATTAACATTTTCAAGTCTTACCTCGAAATTGAGCCTGCAGAGCACACTCTAGAAACACTAGGTTTAAAACAAAACGAGCCAGCTATCGGAAAGTATTGTTTAACCAGCGGTTACTGTAAATTCTGTCTTGGATCAAGGAAATCCCAGTTGATCCTCGTGGCTCGGTCTCAAATGGTAGCCGGCATTTCTTGTAGTTTCTCTCGCCATTAAATGTTGCTATAAGTTGCACAATAAAACGACGGAATCAAATTTTGCAGATGTCCGCTTGGCACGACGTGTGGTCGTGAAATGAGGTATCGTTTCACATTTACATTGTTGCCAGCTAGCTTACTCAATCTCAATATATATAAATCTCGTGTCACAATGTTTGTCCTCAATGGACTCCTAAACCACTTAACCGATTATAATAAAATTCGCACACCATGTGCAGTTCGATCCAACTTGAGAGATAGGATAGTTTAAATCTCAAATTATAGTCGCAATTTTAATTTATTGCAAATTATATATATACTGATAATTTTTACTATAAATTGACAAGTTAGCATCAACATACTACGGTTGCTATAGTTACGCAATAGCATAACTTTTGACATTTGACATAGAATTGACGCAATGGCTTTTGACAGGACAACGTCTGTCGAGTCATCTAGTGCTTATGTATAATCATTGTGTACCTATAGCTAGCCAGTATCGTATCTTTGCTTGTAAGGGGGAGTGACTCAGCATAATTACATAATTAAAATTTGTTTATCTTCTACAAAGATAATGATGTCTCTGTACCTTTTATCATGTTTATTATTGAGCTGTCAATCTTTACTTTCGCATTACAACCGCGGAGATCTTTGCAGTATGTTGATAGAGTATGTTATTGTAGGGCTGATGACGTCAAATTAGTAAAATAATAATTATACGGTAGGTGACATTTTACCAATGTTCTCAAAAAAAATATTTTTTCATCCGCGTTTGTTTTTTCCTGAAATTGAACGCTTCAGCCAAATAATCTAATGAATATAACCGCATAACATAAACTTTTATACATTTACATAAAAATGAAATTTGTGTCAAATACTCTGCCACCAAAACAAGACAATATGCCTCCTACATCAAAACAAAATTAAAAATTCATCGCTTCATAAAAAGCAAGTGTCGAATTAACATGTTCACAACCAGGGTGTTTGCATCGCGGGCATAACACTCTAAAGCATTTTTGTTTAGTAAAGACAGTAAGAAAACTGTAACAATTGGATAGACTCTATCATTCCATTGTTTGACAGCGTTAAAATTATTGCTATCTTTTTCTCATACAATTGAGAATAAAAGAAACGCAGATAGTTTTAGCAGGTTAGTTTAGCTTACTAAGTAGTTCAACATATTGTTTTATTACCACTAATAATAATAAAATACCACTAATATCATTCTTTGTTCCTTAATTACACTCATATTTCCACGTAAACTAAAGGCCGTGGCCATCTGCAAGCGATAAACTTTAAATTTGGCAGACATGGCTTCAAATTCTATCAACGTTGACAGATACTGTTTGCTGATTGCCACGCAATCTACTCTCGTCGCATGCGTTTTGAGAACGAAAATATTTAAAATGCCAATTTTGCCCACAGTCGCTCGCATGTGTGACATATGAACATACAAACATGCTAACGATTTTGTCATTTTTACTCGTAACTGTTATTTTTCTCACCGACTACAAAGCGAACGCGAGGTCGAAAGAAACCGAATGACAGTAGCTGTCAAAAATGAAAATAGCTCATTCTAAAATGCTCATACTTTTCACACTGCGTAGGTACAGGCTTTTGTCATCGAATCAAACTTTACCAGAGAAGGACACTTTACACCGCTAATTTAATATGCCACAAAGCGCCTTCCCCCGAGACCATTTTAATTTAATAATTTAAATTGCGGCATCGCACTTGTTTGTGACAAGTTGGAGGCAAAAAAGAGCACCAGATTACAATTGCCGACACATTTTAAATTCTACCCTCGGATTTCTTGCGAAATTTTGTCGTAGTGCGCTGAAATGGAAACTATTGTTTTGTGAAATTGAATTTGTATTGCAAACTTTGTCGTACTGTAAAATTAACGGAGAAATATTCGACTATGCCAATTCATGTCGTAGTATTTAATTATGCGCAGCCGTCTGCAACTAGTCGGGTGGAAATGAAGCAGACAGTTCGGAAAATGACGGATTATGACTTAGAACCAGTGTAGAGCGATACTCAGCACAGAGTTCCTTACTAAGAAGAGGAATGTATGTCGTCACTGAATCTAAAGAGATAGTCTAGCAGTACATAAAGGAGAAAAATCTATAGAAATAGAACAAACTATCTAGAAAAATCAGAAACAATCTATTTTGTTGTGTCTTTCACCTGACATTGAATTGGCGGGACAGACGGAAAAATTCCAGTTATTAGGTTATTAGACATTATTTTGATTCAATTCCCACAGGCAGCGGCCTTTTAGATTAGTGTAGCTTAGTTTTATTGGTTTAGTTTTTAATTTATATACGTTTTAACTATTGTTGTTTAGATATATTTCTCTCAACCAAATAATTTTTTAGTCACGTAAAACCATTTTTAGTAGAAGAAAATTAAACCACAAAAATTGTAAAAATACCGACTAGAAGATAGCTGATGATTTTCAAACGGCTCATCTAATTTTCTTGATTTTAAGAAAGCTTTTGACCAACTCACCTTTCAATAATAAAATAATCGTTTGGGACTTACGGGCACCTTGTTTAAGCACCGATTTAGAGCTACGATGCCCCAGACAGACACACAGCTACACGTATTAGCTAGCTAGCTAGCTCCTTTTGCGTCGGGGTTAAAAATAAAATTGTCTACTATTAAAGACAGGAACACCGACACTTTAAGTCAATTTAGATCTGTTCAGAATTGGCTGCAATAAGCATTCGAGTCAATTTTAACATTTTGCGTCAATTTAGATATCTATACATCCACGAGTATATTTATAGAAAACACATTTTAAAATTACGTAAATTATTAAATTTTAAGCTATTGCATAGATTTTATCGCGGGCCTTGAGCGTGGAATGCAGAAATTCCGTTCCAAAAAAACCTGACACCCCCCACCGAAGTCAAAAAATAGTTCAATGGAGGCGCCACTATTGCACTTCCAAAACAAAAATGACAGTCTTTCTTAGAAAAAAATAGTTCCTCCATTTATCCACTTATGACAGAAAAGTATGCTGGCTGGAATAGTAAAAAAGTAATCTAATTTGACATTCGGTAGCTTTTTAATGGGTACTGGCTGGCAAGGTTTCAGTATATTGGGATAGGGCGGGGGCCTAACGTGTTTGCAATTAAATTTGGAATAATTTATTTAAGTATGCATGACTTTCATTATGGAACCTTCTTCATTATTGGCTCGTAAGATATTTCTTCACATAGAGAAGGCAGCGTGGTAGAGAAATCTCTAGGTTGAATTTTGCTACTTTTCAGGAGAGAAAAAATACTGTCTTACTTTTTACTCATTTGCAGTACAATCAGTATTTTTAAACTATTGCATAGCTTCTATCTTCTTCTATCTATTTGCAAAAAATATGCTATGCAATAGCTTTACCGCGGCAGTCCCCGAGTGCCACACGTCTATTTTTTTTGTGTTTGTTTTGTAATTGTTGTAATGTAATTGAGTATTTTTAAATTTATCATTAGTGTAATTCGTTTTAAACGGTGCTGATTGAATATAATAAATAAATAAATACCAAAAGATTCTTGATTATACCCGACGCGATTTGAAGGCGGAAATACACTAGAAATACATTTAAAATTAGTTATTTCAATTGAGTCAATTTAGATTTGTCAATTATGTTAGATCCGTTTATAACTGCCTGCAATACTTACCAAATTTCCTCCCCGGAAATGATTCTGCTTCGCTATCCAATCCTCAAATATATTAATATCTTGCTCAAGTCTGTAAAAAATGTAATTGCAACTTTTTCTCACATCATCCAATTGGTTCTCGTTGAACTCCAGTAACACGTTTTGCTTCAGCGATTCCATATTGGATAATGAAGAAATCGTGATATAGCACTTATGCTCCTTCTTGTAATTAAAACTAGCTGCGTACCCCGATTTCACCCGTAGTGATGAAAAATGGTGATGATGATGATGATGAAAAGTAGTCTATTAAAAAAAAAGAATGAAAAACAGGGGAAAAAATAAAGAGAAAAAAAGATCAATAGAATATTTTTTTTTGCAATACAAGTTTATCTATCTATTTCCTTTTCTGTGTCTCTCCCAATGAATATGCAAAATTTCATGATGATAGGTTGAGTAGTTAAGGAGTAAAAGCGTACCGAACAAACAAACCCACTTTTCCATTTACAATATTAGTTTGGATTGAATACAAAGTAGTTTAAAGTTGTTTAGCTAATGATTTTGATTAATGGGGTCTGCGGGTCAGCGAAGCCATAAACAATGAAATAAAAGCTTGTTGAATAAACAATGTGTTAAATAATGTCTTAGCTTATTAAAAGTTGACGCGGTTTTGATACACATTGTTGTAAATACAAGTTTGAAACTGATCATAGTTTCGATCACATCTGATAATCGTTTTCCGATTTCCCGTTGATCATCAGATGCGATCAAAACTATAGTGAAACTACCGGCTTAATGATTCGTTACTAGTCCTATACCTATATGTAGACACTATAGAGCCAAAAAAAAAAAAGAAAGAAAATATATGCTAAGACAAAAAAGCATTTATTTTTAGTATAGCACCAACCCTAAAATCGATTAAAATATAGTAAAAATTGTTCATAATCATGAGTACCTACTGTAAACCTCTTTTGGCTTAGCTTTAATAAAAGGGTATCCTTTCATTAAAACCTTGTATTTATAACTTAAATAATATGCTAAAACCAAGTAGAGCTATCGAATGCAAGAGGTAAAGGATTGTAATTCATGGCGGATTTAAGTAGCTAGCACAGAATACATAATAGTACTGCTACAATACTAAATCAGAAAGAAACCGGAACTTCATCGCACCTTTGTCAAGACACGAAGAGTAATCACATGTCAACTGAATCAAGAAATCAAGCCCTTTATTAAGGACGTTCTGGTATCCATGAATGAATGGCAACAGAATTCCGTAGACTGCTGGCACAGTATCAGCGGTAGGTAAACTTTGTACGTAAAACTTTCAATCGACTACCTAAGGCAGGAAAATTTTACTATGAAATCTAACAATGCTTACTTTATGTCAAAATTTTTGCACGTCATATATGTAGGTATCCAACTCTATAAGTTTGTCGAATATAGGTAGGTGGTAGGTGTCAATGTAATTTCTAAAATACTATAAATCTCTTACACCTCGCTGTTTCACCCGCTACTTTATGGGATCCGTTTTTTTAAGATAAAAAGTAGTTTGTGTAAAAGTTGTTTCCTCACAGATTTTCATTTAAACTTGCTGAACCGTTTATGGGTGAAAATGTATTAAACAAAACTATCAAAACGTTCCACGAGGAGCAAGCAGCGGCAGCCCGTACCCTTACGCCATATATCTACTAGTCCCAGATATACATTTACGGTACAAAATCAAGTTTCACACTGTGTCCATCTACAAACTATCTCAAGGTCACCCAACTTCCCCCACTGCTTCCCTGAGCTACAACCACAAAAAAGATCCCTTTGATTAATGCTATCAGTAAATCACGACTAATGTGTTAGATGCCAGAGTAAAGGAAGCGGTGGGTTTCTTTCATAAACATTTCGGTAAACGCCGTGTTAAGGTGTATAATAAATTAGAAGGGCTACCGTTCGGCTCGGCTATAAAGCTGTTAATGTTTCGTAAAAAAATATGTTTTGTTATCCTTTGTAATTTGGAGCTTCCATGTTGGTATCTTGTTTCGTTTAATGGGAGAAACAAGCAAAGTCGTAAAGGGAAATAAGATTTTATGTGGATACAAAAATTCTGACGGTTTCTTTTGATTGTTGTATTTCGTCATACGTCGACGTTTCTGTTCAAGGAGTTAAAAAATCTTTATAATAAAATAACAAGTAAATTTTCGTTGGCATATAAACCTTGAAATGATTGCACTAATTAGGGTAAAAAAATTATATGCAAGGCCGAATGGCAAGCTTCGGTTTTGAACCCGAAACCTGTGAGGCCGAAAGCCGAGTAGCGCCGCACTGGGTACGAAGATGCAGACATCAGCGACTACTTTATAAACGTAGGTATATCTAAAATATAGTTCGTTGCTATTGAAAATGAGCTCTTTAATAGCCTAAGTAAAACTTACCGAAGCATTAATTTGCCGTTGGTTTGACATTTAGTCTTTGCGCCCGGCGCGAGGCACTTTATGTTATTGTACAACAAGTATTAATTTTGTTAGGATCAGAAGTAACTTTCAACTTTCATGTTAATCCAGGGTAAATGTTCTCACTTCTCACTTTACGTACAACATAAGGTGTTTTAAAAAGAGTGTCTACCTTTTACTTAATACCTTTTCAAGGCTGGCAAAGCATTATCAACACCGCTATTGTTGCAGTTCATAGGCAGTGGTTTTGCCTACCAACAGGCCGATCTTTTGCCTGTTGCCGCTCTTTATAAAAAAATATATATTTCACATTATTTCGCTCATTTTTCTCATTTGTAACATCAATTCCAATCTAAAATCCGCTGGTATTCCTTTTATTTAATTTGAAATAATTGTATTCCGAAATAAATTAGCTTCAAGATTTTGCCCATTCGTGTGCAACGATGTATGAAACGGTGAATCTGTCTCTTGCAGAATTCCATCTAGATTTTGATGATAATAAACAAACAGACGGGCTAATGGTAAGCGCTCACTATCACCTGCTAGTTCTTGGAGGTCTATTTTTGAATCCTTTTCATGCGTATTTCCAGACTTTTTAACGAAATCTTCCTCTTAGCGAAGTTGCAACTCTACTCTCTACTCTGCTCTAGTTTTCTATAGCGTTTCATTATATGCATAATATGTATGTGTGTATAATATGTTATAGAAATGTCATTCCCATACTTTGTTCAAGTTTTCTAGGGTCTATATAAAATTCATTTTGAAAATCGAACAACACACAAAAATATCCGTATGAGCGATTCAAAAATGAGCCCCCGTAATGAAATTTACGACAAAATCACTCTTGCATATGAACTCCACGCAGAAACTTTGCAATTTCACGTCGAGTTGAGTCCAATATAACGTTTGCTCCATAATTCATGAACATTAGTCCCTGAGAAGGTAATGTAAGATGCTCAGATAAAATAGACGTAATATCCTGAGGGAGCTCATAGCACGAGCTCGGCACTAATAAAATTACTGGTGTATCAGGTATCGAGCGGGATTGGCGCTTAGTTTCGAGCCATCATAACTTAGAAGTTTAATAACGTACGAGTAGGTGAAGCTAGGTTTTATCTTAATCGACTGATCGAAAAGTAGGTAGTTTTTCGGTACAAAGTGGGAAAAAGTAAGTAGGTGTTTCAAGACACCATTATGCAGATATCTTTTAGATATAGGTAATATTGTAGTTTATGCATATGCATATGCATAAATATATGTCCGGTGTATGTAGATATAGGTAATGAAGATAAAGGTAATGTAGTTTTTGCATATGCATAAACATATGTCCGATGTATGTGTTCTCATTGAAGAAATTCAATGGCGCATGTGAATCCACCAACCCGCACTTGGCCAGCGTGGTGGAATACGGCCTAATCACCCTTCGAGGGTAGACCTGTATCCCAGCAGTGGGAGGATTAAAGGTTGCATATGTTATGATATGAATGTGGTTTAAAAAATAAATTACAGTTTTAAATGCAAAAGTAATTCTATCTTATTTTGGATCACGTTAGTTGAAAAACACAAGGCACAGTTATTTATATATTTATAACTATCTACATAATTTATTCATCAATTCACTTACGTTCGTATGGACATAAATGAATTTGTTAGAGCGCCTTTTTATGACTGTATCGTCACAAAAAAGACACTCTATTTCTTTGTGCCTCAAAAACAGTAGGTACAAACCAAAATTATGTTAGTGTAATTTAGTAAACTCGTAAGAAATTCAGATGATATAACTCAACTCAAATTACCAGTTCGAAAACTACCTTTAAACTTGGTCACGTGACAAAGACCTCACTGGTGTAGTTATGTACGGACAAACTTCCCGTCACCGTTGATTGATGGATGGCCATAGTTCTCTCCCATTGTACCCTTCAAAGTTTTTGTTTACAGCCGCTGGGCGCTTGTGAACTTCCCAGTTTGCCACTTTATGGTCATACATGAATTACGTCACAAGAATTTAATGATTTTATTGCTCCTCGTCACAGTTGGTTACGTTTGTGACACTGCCCCCTCCGTAGTGTGACGTCACAATTTTTGCAATTTTACATCTATAGATTATTAATTTAAATAGACATAAACAGAATAGACAAGTAATATTTATATTTTGTTAATTGATAAATCAAAAATCTTGTTTATTGAAATAAGATATTGAATATTAGATAATTATTATAATTTTAGATATTGAAATTTGACGTCACAAAACTTAAGACCCCTTGTCACATAATGTCACACTGTCGACCCCCTCCCTCCTCCTTTACGTGTGACGTAATTAGTGTATGGCCCCTTGTTAATTTTGGCAAGTTTGCTTCAACTGGGCGTTCTTTATCTCGCTTTTTCAGGCTCAAGTTGTCGGGTCAATTAATACAAGTTGTTTTACTGGATTAACTTTATGAGTGGATTTGACGTCAACTTTATGGAGTTTAGTGATTTTTCTTTTGTGTTTAATGATGTGTATTGGCTTTTTAGATTTGATGTTTTTGGGTATACGCCTGCTAAATCGATTGCTTCTACGAACAATATCAAAACTGCAAATGGCATTTTTAGGAGCAATTTAAATTTAGCAATTTAAAGTCAAAATTTGACGTAAATGATAAGTTAAAATTCGTAATATAAATTTTATTGGATTTAAAAAATTTTCAAAATATAAAATATTATTTATTTTCCTAAAAATATTCATATAATTGGTACAATGAAAAAAAAAATCGAAATTTTGTAGTTTCAATACTGTTCGCAGGGGCAGTCGAAATGTAGATTAGGTTTTGAAAGACAAAAAAAAAATGCAAACCCTGACCATGGATTACGACTCATAATTAGTTTGTTCACAAAAACCACATAACTAAATATTGAGGCGACTTTGACGACCTGTTTGGCTCAGCGGTAGTATATCCGCCTCTTAAACCAGAGGTCCCGGGTTCCATTCCCGGCCGGACAAATGATTAAATGATGAATTCAAATATCTGCTCTGGGTCTGGGCGCTAGTTATCCTTTTCTTTGTGTTTGTTCCATGGCTTCCCCGACACATGTTATCCTAGTGGAGCTAAGAGTGTGCAGTGATACGTTATTTTCATTTTGAGGCAAGAGTGTCTCGAGACTGCCTAACCTCACAACGTTGCACGTAACACAAATTTCTAACTACAACCCGGTCACAATATCTGTGCACCTCGCTGGAATGCGTATAGCCTTATATAGTCGCACTGTCGCACCGGGGAGTGCGCGGAGAGGTGACAGGGGAAGCGGGAGAGGCGGGTTATATTACTCTTTGCCTAAATGAAGGCACTAAAACCGGCTATTTACAAGACTTCTACCAGGTTTTACCCGAGTCATCATATCATATCATCATCATATGCAACCTTTAATTCTCCCACTGCTGGGATACAGGTCTACCCTCGAAGGGTGATTAGGCCGTATTCCACCACGCTGGCCAAGTGCGGGTTGGTGGATTCACATACGCCCTTGAATTTCTTCTCCGGACATATGCAGGTTTCCTCACGATGTTTTCCTTCACCGAAAAGCCAGTGGTTTATAAATTCGTACATAAGTCCCAAAGAACTCATTGGTACGAGTCGGGGTTTGAACCCGCCACCTCAAGAATACGAAGCGGCTGTTCTCCCACTGAGCTACCACGGCTTATTACCCGAGTACTAAAGAGGTATGTCTGGCTGTCACGACCTTTGACCTTACTTTGCATTTAACTCAGACGTAAATCTCCGTAATTAAATCTGTTTAGTGAAACTTAAGCTAAAAATTAAACGTAGCTTTATTACATTTTAAAGTTAGTGATGCTATTTGAATAAGATTCTGTTATCTGAGCATGTTTTAAACTACTTATTTGTTTGTCCTTTAACATTTTAAGTGCTGCTAATAATCACATGTGTTTGTATTTTACCGCACAGTTGTTTTGAAAGTGGGCTTTACGCGTCTGGCGTGTGTGGCCGCATTCGCGTTGCACAAGGAAAAACACAAGGTATGTGTTTTCTGCAGTTAAAGTGTCAACAACGACTTCCTAGCCCAATTATTGTATGATTACTAAATAAATGTGAATAATGGCGTATATGTAACCACCAATCCGCACTTGGTCAGCGTGGTGGAATATGGCCTAATCACCTTTCGAGGGTAGACCTGTATCCCGCAGTGGGAGGATTAAAGGTTGAGAATAATGATGAATGAGTCTAAATACTTACATAAATAAATAAAGCCACGCCAGGGTCTGGGTGTTAATTGCCCTCGTCTTTGAGTGTATCATGGCGTCCCCGACACAGGGAAACCTAGTGGAGAACTATAGTTCTCTAACTATGATTCTAACTTACTAATTAACTAACTAACTATTCACACTTACAGTGAGTGTGAATCATAAATACAGCTGTTTTCATCGATTTTTGAAATTGGAATCTTCAGCGAAACCAATCTTGAAACCAAAAACAAAGTAGAGTGCACACAACAAAGCTATTTGGTTCTTTGCATCGAACCAGTTAATAGGTCCCAATTAACTAAAAGTCGGTTCCTGAAGCCGGAACAAATAGCTTGTGTCACAGAGTATTTAGTGATGCAAGGCTTTTGGTTGCGACTGTACTTTCGACTCGACAGAACTTAAATGTTTGTCGTTTGAGAACTTTACCGTACTACAAATTGTTTTAACTTTAACGTTTTATCAAATTTTAACTAGGACTTTTTAGGTGAACAGAGATGAAAAGAGAAAAGGGAGGCAAAAGTCCTTCGTCCCACGCAAGTGTCCCAGTGTTAGGCAAAAGCTTAGCATGGTACTATAAATAGATATTAATAAATAATTAAATAAAAGCCTGAAAAAAGTAAGATCCTTTTAAAAATACTTAAATTAGTACAAAATTATTGAAAACTTAGAGTCCGAATTTACTAACATTTCCAAAAATATGTAGGTTTTTGCAATTTATCGTTATGAAATAATTTTTTTTTTTTTTATATAAATTAACATTTTTATAGTTATGAGTATATATTACACAAACTTAACAAACATTTTTAATTTAAAGGCAACCCAAGAAAAAAGTTTGTTGCTTTCCTCGTATTTTTTTAAAGGTTTTTAACAAAATAGTATAATAAATTATGACTTATTGCGTAGAAACCTTCACCAACATTTATAGTCAATTCCAGTAGATCACGGATAAAATAACCTATCAATACCATTCCATTATGATGTTTGACGGACAAACATCAATGAATTATTAATTTTGCAGATATTGACCGTATTATCGTAACAGTATGGGTACTAACGCCAAAACACGAGTTTGTGCCCGGGATACATGAGGCTAGTTTTTCAAGCTAAGATAGTAAGCTAGGACATTGGTATACTGTCCTGGATTGCTGAAAAGTTAAACTCTTTCTTATAAAATTTTAGCGCTGGCTTAGTAGCTTGCTATTCTGGTAACAACTAACCTCTTATATCTCAGGTTTTTTTAGCGTACCTATAGGCTGAAAACTGAAGGCCTGGCCTGGCTGTTGTTGTTATAAAAGAAACCACCAGGGTCTACAATTGGACAATATTTTTTTTGTCAATCATACTTTGTACATTGTAAATGTGACTCACGGTCTTTGGAACGATTTGATTTGGAAGTCTTTGGAAGGATTCGTTGTTCGATGATCAGCAAAACAAGTCGATTCTAGTTCTAGCCTATGAGCGCAAAAACATAATTAAAACGTTTAAAATCAAAAATTTAATTCGGTTATTGCTTACTGTTACTATAGTGTTGACGATAAAATATGGCACTCACCAAAGTTCATTTTGCGATAAATAATTGATTCATTGATTCGATATAGTTTTGAAATGTGGCCGTAGTTATTGAAAGCATTTTATTGGCAATTATTGTTGTTTTATTATGCTGAAATCGGTTTTAGCTATCAACTATAATATTGGTACGCCCAGTATGAAAAATGATTGGTTTGAAGGCTCCTCACATTTTGTAGTTTTTGCTTAATAAAAGTTCCTGGACAAACTCGACCTTGGTAATTGGGATGAAATAAATAATAAATACTGTGATTAGAGTTTTTACTATGCAATGCTATATTTTTCGTTTTCTTCTTCGGTATACCTGTTGAAAAATTTATAGCTATCTTCCTGCGTTTTGACTTCGTTATACGACTTTACCTTCACCAATCTTTTTTTGTTTTTATGAATCTTATTTTATCGTTCATTTTTTGTTTTGACCTTAAAATTATTGTCTCGATAGCTTCGAGTCCATTTTAATGTAATAACCAACATTAATTGGCAAATTTTCACCATTTTCTACATAAAACAAATTTAGGCTCAAATCCAGAATTACCCTGTCCAAGCCCGAGTTAATTGGATAGGTACGAGTAGCTTTGAAAGAGTTTTTCCCAAAATACGTACCTAAGCCCAGCGAACGACAGTCTAAATTAACTTCAGCGAATTTAAGATTTTAACCAAATTTTAAAACAAGTCACAAGAAACCTCCAACAAAGTTAGTGGACGGTCTCTTGGAGGTTAATTAGTTGGTGGTGATGTCAATTAATGAGGCACCCTTAACTAAGGGGCGGCTCCAGCAAGTTGACACCGAATAGTTAGTGCCTTAGTGCTTACTAATGTCGAACTTGCGCTGTTTACTGTCTATCACAAACGTTAGACAAACACTAAGTGTAAAACAGTTACTTACTGGATTGCGCACTGGCACATTGTTTTGTTTGTTTGATATAGGTTTGTGTATGACCGCCATCTTGCCTGATAGTGAGCAATGATACTGTATACGATAAAGCACGCTTGCCTAAAAGAATCCGCGAATTGAAGACACCCAAATCATATCGTCCAAGGAACATCCACTCAGGCAAAGCATTCCACACTCTGCTGCTTTACACAATAAAATGAACTCAAAGCGATCAACATTTATCACATCAAACAATAATAATAGTTAATCTCTCTATCAGCCTCACAGGCTGCGCTCCCACGCAAAATGCCACTTTAAACAATGAGTCAGCAAATTTCAAAAATAAACCATACCTTTTGCCTATAATTGAATTGAACTCTTGTCATTCCCACAAAACTAACAGAGGCCGTTCGAAGCCACCTCAGTATTAATCTGTCTGCGGCGGGCAAAGTTTCCTGATCCATCCCCCCCATTAAATTGATTAAGGGCAGAGATAATAGTTCAGGTTGTCTTCTGTAAATTGGGAGTGTTTTCTAAGCCGGGATTAAATGTTAATCGGGGCTGTTTTGCTTGTTGAAAGTACTGTTCCATGACAATTACAGCGGATTAGCGTCAATTAGCAAGTCATTTTGATACATTTGCGCTCAGCCGAAATTTTAACACAAGGGAATAAGGCGTGGAGGAAATCTAGTCGCGAGTGAATCGGTTCCTTCTAGGCAAGCGTGATCTATCGTAGACCACATCATTGCTTGCCATTAGGCGAGATGGCGTTCATACGAAAGCCTATCACATAATAAAAAAAGTTTATTGAATCTTGTAAGCGCCTAAAAAAACCTTATAAGCACTAGGTACTCAACTAACAGTCCTAACTGTACTGACTATTGTCGTAGGTAGTAGATTGTAGATACGAGTACCTTGTGAAGTTTTGCACCACGTTACTCGATTAACAAGCTAAATTGTAGTACCTGCCTATATCACAGGTCTTTGGATGGCTTTCGAATATAACATTAAGACCTATTTAATTTTAGAAGGCCAAAATTGCAATCATGAGACACGAAAATGTAATGCAAGACTTCATATCACGCTTGTCTTAATAAATAAATAGGAAGTAAAGCCTGGAGAATACCCCTTTCAGCGATAACGCCGCTGGTTGTTGCACTCGTGGTTAGAATTATTTATGGTTTTGCTGATTTTTCTGATCCTTTTGTTTGTAATTTATGGCGTGAACAATAAAGAGTTTATCTATCTATCTAGTTTGGTGTAAACAATAAAATGTTTAGTTAGCTTTCTGCCTTGTGTGGGGCCGCAGCAAAATAAGAATGAGGTTATTTTTTTCGTTTTCACACTTAATTTGATATATAGTTGTTTTTACTTATTAAGATTTCACTGTCGGTAATATCTTTTTGGAATTTTTTTTTTTATCTTAATCTTATCCTATCTTATGTATACCTATACTCGTATCAATAACGTTTCCAGTTAACCAACATCAAAACAATACGTATATCAGTCATCAACAGTAGCCAAACTACAAACATTTTCCTTTAAAAATTCCAACAAGCGATCGCTTCACAATCCAGGCTAGGCTCTAAATTTCCGCCTATTTTTATTTTGAAATTTCATCACAATTTATGTTGGTCGGAATCCCGGGCGAGGCCTAACTTTGTTAATTTCGTAGAAAGTTGTACACTCGAGGGTGTTATTACGGAGCCATGGAGTACGTAGCCAGTGAAGAAACTAGGCCGCTGATGGTAACGTGGACGGTATAGTCAGTGCCTAATGTAACTATTATAATGCTACTATAGTCACCGCGTTACCAACTGAGTCGTAAGGCCTTCGTCGTAGTCGTTAGTCGTGTGTTTCTATCTGATTTTATTCTTATTGATATGCGCCTATAACCATCTTACGCACATCACTATGCGGCTCCATAAGACCCACAAGTGCGAGCGAGATAGACATAGAGAAATGATTTATGGCCGCACGACTCAGTTGGTAACGCGGTTACCATAGCTGCGTTCCGCGGTTTCATCGGCGTTTTCCGAGTTAAAAAGTAGCCTATGTGTTCATCCAGACCATGAACGACCTTCATTCCAAATTTCATGAAAATCCGTTCAGCTGTTTTAGTGTTCATCGGTAACAAACATACAAACTTTCACCTTTATTAGTAAGAGTTAGCCTGTTTCGTCCCCGAAGGGTGTTCATTATTGATCATTTACTTTTTTTTCCTTTTTTTATATTTTGAACAATTTTATTTTTCACCGAACATAATGAAAAAACAAACTAGAAGAGCACGCTTGGATAGAAGGAACCAATTTACTCGCGACTTGAAGACACGCAGATTATATCTATCGGGATGCAAATAAACAAACTCACTGTTCGAGTACTGTGGTATTGGTTAACTGCAATCACTTTTCACAAGTACTTACCTAAACGAGCCGAAATGAGTCTAGATTTTTCTATAACTTGTCTGGAATCTGAAATACGAGTTTGTGTAATGAAAAGTCTGCAAAAACCTGATTCTCAGATGAAGGATTCACGTGCTTAGAAGGAATTTTCTCGTCTCTGGCCTTAGTGAAAAATTGCACCGATCTTGTCATGAAATTTATTTAATCTATTTGTGAGTTAAAGTTTATTTTAATTTGCGTTTTTTTTTACCGTAAGATCTGAAATACTTTTTTATTTAATAATTAAAAACTATTATGTATCTGTAAATAAATAAATATAATTATACATCTTAAATTAAAATACAGCTAAAAAAAATTAAAACAAAGTAATTCAAAAATAGTTAAAGTTTTTATATTATCCAGATGACAGCGAATTTTTTCTTCTTTTACTGGTATTATAGATTTTAGTTGCTAAGTTATTTCTCTTGATAGGATTCCCTTCGAATAGAAACACTGAAATCATAACTACTTAGTAAAATATTAAGTTAAATCAACAATATGCCAAACTTTGAAATGTAATAATTTAAAACTTTTGAAACTCATTTCCGAAATAATAAAATGGCAACTGTGCTTTTCACATAGTTTTCGAAGTCAATAGGGTAATATTAAACTTAGAGTATTTCTGAATGCAATGAAATGGAAGTAACTTGATCGTTTTGAAAGCTCGAGTAATAGTGTTGGGGAAAAGTGAGTACGATAAATTATAATAAAAAAAAAAGACGTGTGGCACTCGGGGACTGCCGCGGTAAAGCTATTGCATAGCATTTTTTATTTATCAACTTATGCAATTATAATTATTTCATTAACCAATGCCACCTAGAGGCGAGTTGCTGAACTAAAGAGACAAGCGTGACATTTCAAAAAGTCATTAAAAGTTCTGCTATTCATCGATAGATGGCAAAACTAAAAAGTATCACCGCTGTGTCTTAGGTTATTAAAATTTTCGTTACGGAATTTCGGGATTCAAGGCCCGCTCAAGGCCCGCGATAGAAGCTATGCAATAGCTTAAAAACTAAAAATTAAATCTATACTATCTATACTAATATTATAAAGAAGTAAAGTTTGTGTGTTTGTATATTTGTTAAATTGTAAGGGGTAATCTCGGGATCTACTGAACCGATTTTAAAAATTCTTTCACCAATAGAAAGCCACATTATTGCTGAGTGTCATAGGTTATATAAAAAACCGAAAAACAAAAAGGCTTTTACGTGGTAGTCCGTTTTGCAAAGTGAATCGGAGAAAAAACGGTCCGGACGGCGCGCGATGGCTTCGGGTTTAGTTAACATTATGCCCAACGAAGTGGGCACGGGTCAGCTAGTTGTAATATAAAATGGTCAGATTCGTCTTTGGATACAAAGAAAAATCTAACGATGTCTTGCAATTCAAAATTTGTCAAGCCATTTAAGCGGTAGATGGTCAGATGAAACGGAAAAATACACTCTCTTTGTTTACACGGAAAGTATTGGTAGATGGTCAGATGAAACGGAAAAATACACTCTCTTTGTTTACACGGAAAGTATTGGTAGATGGTCAGATGAAACGGATAAATACACTCTCTTTGTTTACACGGAAAGTATTGGTAGATGGTCAGATGAAACGGATAAATACACTCTCTTTGTTTACACGGAAAGTATTGGTAGATGGTCAGATGAAACGGATAAATACACTCTCTTTGTTTACACGGAAAGTATTGGTAGATGGTCAGATGAAACGGATAAATACACTCTCTTTGTTTACACGGAAAGTATTGGTAGATGGTCAGATGAAACGGATAAATACACTCTCTTTGTTTACACGGAAAGTATTGGTAGATGGTCAGATGAAACGGATAAATACACTCTCTTTGTTTACACGGAAAGTATTGGTAGATGGTCAGATGAAACGGATAAATACACTCTCTTTGTTTACACGGAAAGTATTGGTAGATGGTCAGATGAAACGGATAAATACACTCTCTTTGTTTACACGGAAAGTATTTTAAAATATATGCTTAAGTATGTGATTTTCGAAAGAGATAGTTAGATCAGTTCGACCGACAATTGCCCATAATAAGTCTTTAGCTGTGGAAAACATTATGAAGAATTTAAATATTATCTACAAAAACTAAGTGATTAATGATCTAAGAATTACTTTCGTTCTTACAATATCATCATAGCATATGCAACTTTTAATCCTCCCACTGCTGGGATTACAGGTCTACCCTCGAAGGGTGATTAGGCCGTATTCCACCACGCTGGCCAAGTGCGGGTTGGTGGATTCACATACGCCATTGAATTTCTTCTCCGGACATTATGCAGGTTTCCTCACGATTTATTTCCTTACAATATCAATGCAGAAAATATTTAACTAAGTAATTATTAAACAATTTAGTTTTTACAATAAACCATCCAAAACCGACTTTAGTACATCACTATTAAGTCAAATAAAACTCAAGCAGTTTTCATCTCTATTCAAATGAGATAAATACTAAAGTCGCAAAGCAAACGTCATTAAATGCAACTTGGCTGAAGAGTTAAGAACCTTGCCAACATAAATATTAAGTTGGAACTAAGTTGGGAGCTTATAGGTAACTTGGAGATTCGCATTATGAGGGAAGTCGTTGACTTAAGACGGTAGTGCTTTAATGGGCCAAATTCTGGGCCAGGCTTATCAATTTCGTTTTATTCGAAGTACGGAATAAAATATCTAATCTGATGAATAGGTGAATAGCTGAACTAATATGGGTTGATTACACGTAACGAGTTTGTAATGAGATAGTAAATGGGCAGTGGGCATTGGCCAAATAAACAAAACATGGTTCTAGTGACTGTCTCACCTCGTCAAACTATTATATTTACTCGTATACAAACCGAGTACTTGACCGAGAGAACTATCTCGCCACTGCACGCGTTACGTGTAATGAGAGCTACCTAATTGTGTGTGAAGTAAGGTTTGTCATTGGTTGAAAATTAATTGTTGTTTAGACGTAATTTTATCTGTTGGCGACTAATCTGTTGAACGCATCTTGGCTTAGTTTGGCACGAAAATATGCACTTTTTTGCATTTTGTTGTCACTAAAAATTTACCATAAAGTCTTGTGGCAAATTATAATTCCTGATAATGTAATAATAAACAGCTAACTGCGATATTCATAGATATTCTTTTATTTATTTATTTAGTGGGCCTTGTCGCTAAGCGATCACCAAGAAAATACAAATAACAAAAAATACACAATTGCTTTTTACAAAAAAATTATTAAACAAACCAAACAAGTAGGATATAATTATCTGGTAAGTTCCTTGAAAAAAATCAACCAACCTCCTTACAACTTTCTGAAACTAAACCTCTAAAACATCTTCAGAAGTTTCCTTCTTCTCATCAAAGCTGGATGCATCCCTTGTCAAATTACTTCATACTATTTACCACTTTCAGGGGTGGTTAAGTAGGTGAATTGTTACCCGTTTCCTTAAGCTCTAGCGAGGTGGGCGAGTCACGTACAGCTTCTGAGTTACAGCAGTATACAGTTATCGCAGTACCTAATGTTCAAATATGGATAACTTTTTATTGTTCACACCAGAAATTACAGAGGGATAATGACATTTACAAACTAGTGTAGAAAATGCTGGTTTATCGCTTAGATTGATTGTGCATGGTCAGAAAGTTAAAAGCAAGTGGTTGGTTACATGTGTGGTTGTTTTCATACATTTTGTACGGTGATACCAGTTGCGCCGACGTATTCCTCGTACCACTACCGAAAAGATAACTAAAAAAAAAAACGTACAGTCGAATTCAGAACCATCTTCTTTTTGAATTCGGTTAAAAATAGTAAAACTTGCGTTTGAGTTGGCGATAGCTCATCAGTGCCAGGCCTTTGTGCTCTGCGAGAAATATAGATGTGCCGGGTGCCACCGTGCTCGTCATTATTTTTTATCAGTACAGATAATAATTACAGTTCAGTATTTTACAAAATTTACGGAACGACATCTACAATGAACGTTCAAGTTTTGAAGAGATTTTTCTAGTAGGCCGTTTTAGTTCTTCAAAACGCCACCACAACTTATAAGGACATGTGGCACTGGAAGCTCAGCTACTGTTTTGTATGTATATGATTGGCGGCTTCGTTAGCGTCATGGTGAGGTAATGTCACGTTTCGTTGATAAGACATCACTTCCTTGGGTAAATTCGTTTAAATTTGGTTTAATCCCATACATAAATCAGCCATAAAAATTATTAATTAGATCCCATGTAAGCCAAAGCGAGTGGATTACTAGTTGCAGCCCGCGGTCACACTCGCTATCCTTATTTTTTTGGAACGAATGGTAAGTTTTGTGGTAAATTTTAAATAATAGTAATCAAACATGGAAAATACGCAATCGGTCTCCAGGACCGACGTCAGGTGGTTGTGTAACTAAAACAGTCGTCAGATGGCTAGGGGTTAATTCTATCTCCATCGCAAATTTCATCCAAATCTATCAGCCGTTTTACGTGATTGAGACAATCATCCAAGCATACTCGTACATATCACATTATAAGTTTTGCTCGCATTTATTATTTTTCAGTAAATTTTAAACTTCTTGTTTGCTTGAAACTGCGATCTCACGAGTCCCACATCTTTGCAATGCCTGGATTGATTTTGATTATTTTCGGACAAAAAACGAAAAAAAAATAGCATAACACAATTATCACAATTAACTTTAAATTGCCTTTGGATAGGATTCCCAAAGGCGTTCAATTTTTCAGCACAAAAATTGATCTTCAAAAAATTGTTCTTTCTAAATGCCTCAAAACGACTCCGAATAGATACTAAAATGTAATTAAACAAAATAAATTAACGTAGCTCGACCCAGATGACCTCTGAAGATCTGTCTGATTAAAATGAGCTGAAAAATAAATTATGAGCCTAAAAATCTCGACATTTAGGCTAAACACTGTTATTTATTGCTGAAATTTAAGACCTTTTGCTTTTTTGGACGGCCGCTGTTTTCAATGATAGATTTACTAGGCTTGTTTTGTAGTTCATTTGTTAGTCGATTTAGGGCGAAATGACTTCGTGGTTTTAGGTTAATCAGACCTAATGTTGTTAAACACTTTACACCAGTAGTTTAAGTATAAGTGCGAAGCCACGTGGTAGCTCAGTGGGAGAAGAGCCATTTCGCATTCTTGAGGTGGCGGGTTCGGACTCCGACTCGTACCAATGAGTTATTTCGAACTTATATACGAATTTACATACCACTGGCTTTTCGATGAGGGAAAACATCGCGAGGAAACCTGTATACGTCTGGAGAAGAAATTCAATGACGTATGTGATGCCATCAATCCGTACTTGGCCAGCGTGGTGCAATACGGCCTAATCACCCTTCGAGGGTAGACCTGTATCCCAGCAGTGGGAGGATTAAAGGTTGAGAACGATGATGAAAAGTGCGAAGGTTGTGAGTGAGTGAGCGAGCAATTTTTTTTTTTGAATGACTAAATGCTGTTGGCCACTGAGGCCTCTACAGCGTACCGGGTGTTTGGCGAGCGCAAATGGCGCTGATTGAGCGAGTAAGCAAATCGTAATCATATTTGAAATAAAACTGCCCTTAAGACGCAGAATAAGACACACCGTTAACACGCTTTTTTTTTTATTTTTTTTTTATGTAATTGAGTGACGAGACGAGCAAATCGCTCGCCTGATGTTAAACGTCACGTTTGCCCATAACAGGTCTGCGCCACCCAGAATTTTGAACTCGCAGAATTCAAGACCCTGCGCGGCACAGCACTGCGCTCGTCACCCTGAGATATATAAGTTGTTTAATCTCCCACTTGCCCTGTAATTTCACTGGAAACAATGCCCTTCCAACCGGAACACAGTAATGTTTGCACATTACTGCTTGGCGGTGGAATAACTGGCAAAGGTGTGGTACTTCCCCAGGCGGGCTCTGCAAAAGAGCCCTACCACTACAAACGCTGACTAATTTCAAAACATTTTAAGTTATAAAATCACTAAATAAAATTATGAGAAATCGCATTCGATGAAATCGCTCAGAATAATATCACAAAGCTTCAACAAAACAATCATTTTGATCAAACAAGTTTCGTTACCTAAACATGGGATTTTATGTTTTGCCCATGTTTATGTATGAAAACTTCACTTTCCTTATAACTCTGTATACTATACGAGTTTACACGTACTAATTCAGTGTTGATTACAGAGTACACACGCTCGATGCATGTCCGCCACCTCGGCGCGCCAGCCAGCCACTTACCTCACAGAATGTCCGACAAGTCCGGAATACCGGCCATATTGACCACCCGTACCATGAGTTCTTAGTGTTAACCCAAACTAAATTGCGTTAGCTTTTATCCCGCTTTTTCTTTAGCTGACAGAACGGGACCAAAGATAGGGCAGTCCAGTTTACGCTGGCGGTAAGAGTTTGCGGTAAAACCATAGGAATACGTCGATTATATTCCAGTGAAGGTTTGAGCGCGAACACGAACAAACAAAGAAATAAACATGAAAATACTAATAGAAATTCGCAATGTGTTGGGTGCTGCGACGCACCCTAAGGAAATAGTTTTGTAAGCTCAAGAGACAAACAACTGAATCCGACTGAAGCAGCGCTTACTTGTAAATTGCCTACCGAAATATAAAGTGATATAAAAAAAAAGTTGCAGTCTAAGATTTATTAGCCTAAACGTTTCTGACATAGCTTGCCGGTTGACAAGTTGCTAGTAAGAATAGGACCTACAATTTAAGGTGTCATGAGGCTTATTGTGGTAGATACTCAGCTAAAAATGCCGCATTTAAGAACCGTAATATTGTCATATTTAAAGACTGGAGGGAATGATGAAGCGATTCCTGAAGGAACTAAACAATTTGACTCATCAAAATTAATTCTATCATCGCCTATACCAATTATAAGTACCTACTCGTACTTAAGTACCTACAAAAGGACGGAATTACTTTAATTCCGTCCCGAGCTATTCCCATTGCGACTAAAGTAGAATGGGAGCAATTGGTTACGCCTGTATCAATTACCGACGGAGCCCGCAAGGGCCAGTTCTAGGACCGTTTGTGTTGACGTGTTCTTAATAAGAATTAGTAGGTATGTACTTGAAAAAAACTTGAAAACACAAAATTGAAAAACTTGACAACAAAATTCACCCAGTATGTAAGTGGAGGCCTATTATTATAAGAATGACCACAATTGATGAATAAATCAATTGGATTGGGTAATAAGATTGTCGAAAAATAATTTTGAAATTTTCACTTCCAGTTTCGTACACGTATTATATATTTTTTTTGTTTTTCAATAAATATTTTTGTTTAAAAAGGAAAGAAAATGTCCATCGAAATTGCTAAGTTACATATATTTTTGTATTTTTATTCTATTCGAAAATCGACATTCAAAACATTAGAATTTAATTTATCATTATTTTAGGCCCATAACTTGAAAAATAAACATAGAAAAAAATATTACGTCGGCGGAGAATACTGACGAACATTCAAAAAAAATGTATTGTGACATGTTCAATTGTTCACGTTACGTAAGCTGTCACAAATTGTTATCTAAACACAATACATTCTAATTATTCAGTAGGCAGAGCTGAAGTTATAGCCTGCCGCTAGCCCAAACAGTGCCCGATTAGTCCAGCACATTATATTCCAATTAGGTTTACAATTCATTACCATTAATCATAATCAAAACACTAATATTGTTGTTAAGCCCTGACGATTATCGATATGGATGATAGATGATTCATTTTCGTACGAATTTATTAGTGATTCTAATGAATATGGATACAGAAAGTTTATGCTAAGCCGAAAAAGGCTCATAAGATTATGAACAACTTTTACTATGGGACCAACCTGGAATTCGGGAAAAAAAATCAGCTGTACCATTGATTTTGTCGAGTGTTATTGACATTTTTCTATTGAACAGCTGGTTTTTACTCTTCTAATGAAAGAACCAATGAATAGACAATTTTAAAATAATATTTCGGGACCCTATTTTCAGAATACGAGGATAGGGTTTCACGAATTGTGTTGGTCATTGGTCAGTATTATCTAA
Organism: Alcis repandata; assembly: GCA_949125135.1. NCBI lineage: Eukaryota > Metazoa > Arthropoda > Insecta > Lepidoptera > Geometridae > Alcis > Alcis repandata. Next base: position 7,375,814 of record OX421241.1, read on the forward strand.
ACTCATGCTAAATAGGTTGCCGACTTTTATAGTTCTTGAGGTAATTGACTGTGACGTACAGCTAGACACCGAACTGTTTCTGCTGACTGGTCAATTGGACGAGTTTTGAACGTGGACTAGTTTCCCCCTTATCCGAGTTTTTATACTCGGACCAGCCTCTTTTGTTTTGAATATAAAATTTAATCTAACTTTACCGAATAAATAAAGAACTGAAGGTATCCTTAACCAGTCGATCTGATCAAAGGTTTGAAAGAATTCGAGTATTTGAGTTGACTTTGATTTCTGATTGGACGCTAATTGATAGACTCACAGCTGAAAGGCGAGAATAAAACGTTAAAAACGTGTACTCTAAAATATCTTCAGCTACATCTTGTGTTATTTAAAACTACCTGGTAAAGAAAGATAGATAAGGTCATTGCTTATTTTTTTATTTTAATAAATCTTAGAATCTGGGAATCAGTGGTGCGATAGTAAATGGCATACCTACTAAACCGAGCAAACAAATCATGGTTCTAGTGACTGTCTCGCCTCGTCAAACTGCTTATACAAACCAAGTACTCGGCCGGGGTACTGTCTCGCCACTGTACTCGCTACGTGTAATCAACCCATAAAAAGTCCGCCAAAGCATTCGTACACAATGTTCGGTCTTCTTGACTTTTAAACGTCTTTAGAGAGCTGTGATGACGTCACGGCTCATTATATATATACCCTAGCGTTTAAAATTTCAAGGAGGCTCGACATCCACATCCTGAAAAATATAATGCGCACCCAACTCAGACTTGCTGAGGTTTAACCGTTTTTAATTCATAATGTTTTGAAGGATGGGCTGGTTGTTCCAGAACCTTCGTTATCCGTGTCTAATACCAGAAGTAACATGGGTTATTTTAGAACTGTAGACAAAAGATTTATTCTTTACTGAAGGGTTTCACTCCCCGCATTTTTCATGATAAAAGTAGCCTATGTTAATCGAAGCTATTAGATTTCTCTCCTAGCTATTCCTATAAGAATATTAATAAATTATAAAAGATTTTAACCTTCATACTAAATGTTACACAAATAGTTTTTACGTGATGACGTAAAAACTATTCCTATTAAACCTTCATACTAAATGTTACACAAATAGAATTTACGTGACGTGAGCACCAAAAATTGGAATTTATGACATTAGTAGGACTAGGCAGGCTCTATTATTTCCCGCGCGTGGTGATGAAAAATGGAGATAAAAGTAGTATTTGTCTTTTACTGTACCTCTGACAATATGTGTGCATCATGCATCATTCATGATGATCGGTTGAGTAGTGAATGCGTGAAAGCGTAACAAACAAACTCACTTTAACAGTTATAAAATAAGTTCTCAGTGATTAAATAAATGGCTTTATACTTTGAGTTTAGATGTAGAATTTAGTCGATTTTCACTAAAATTACACAAACAAGCCATTAGACAAGGATGCCACTAGTTTTAGAAAATTTAGATCTGTCTTAAGATGCCTTCAAACTTGGGCCAATTGTATCTATAGTGATTTTATTAAAATATGTAATGTATTGTAATTTGTTCTTATTAACTGATACTGAACTCTAGATAGATAGATAGACTCTTTATTGTTCACACCATAAATTACAAACAAAAGACTAGCTATGCAGGTTCTCGCATTTTGTTTTTTTTTTTTGGCATATCTTGGTGGGAAAATTAACAGGAACATACGGAACTCTAGCGATGAGTTTGTTTTCCGAAACAATTATTTTAAGATACGTATCTACTTAAATACCCGTTTGACGTAAAAAATAAAAATTAGCATTTATAAATACTATAATAATTAATCTGAATTGCGTACTGTAAGTACATTTATTAACGTAATTCGAATTTATTAATTACTGTAGGATTGAGGTTGATCAAGATAATCGTGTACCATCTTATGTAAATACTTTTAAAACAAGTTCTCATTAAAAAATGTAGGTACTCATTTAAATTTTGATAATTGTTTGTGCATATTTTTTTTTTTTTTTTGTGTTTTTGTCTTTTTTTATTTTATTTGCTTTTGCTCTCACTCAATTGCGTAAAAAAAATAAAATCCGAGAAAACAGGGTACAGGGTTAGCTGGAAATGGTATGCTATTAAGGTAACCGCACCAGAGAAACTTTTAAAAATTCTGCACCTTTTTGAATAATGCAGACAAATTCTAAACCTTGAGAAGATTGAGAGGGTCAGAAGAGGCGCGGTTCGATAGCGGGTCTAAAGGTGCAGGCAAGACAAAAAGCGCAACAGTGGTAAATACCACGTGGTCCTAAATGCAAGGCATTCATGACGTAAATGGATACTGCATTATGTTCAATTTTTCTATCGAGTACCTACTCGCTACGTATTTTTCGATAGAATTTCATGAAAGCGTTCTCTAAAACGTGACATGATCCGCAAAACGCAGTCCGAAATGAACGAAGTAATCCGAAACGTGATATGTGTAAATATAAAACGTGATCGACGATCGATCTGCGAGTAAAAGCGTTTTTGCTTATGACTCGTTTTGAAACCACGGCGCTTTGGTTGTAGCTGCATCTTTTTTTTGCCGCGCTCCTTCGCCATGCTCCGCTTCTGACCCGTTTTCAGTGCGACCATGCCTTAACTTACCAATATTTTATGTGCCTATAAAATAAAATGAAATAAAAAAGCCTTTTTATTCCTTGCAAAAAGAGAACGTCATTTAGAAAAAAAGAAAAAAAAACTTAGTTAATCTTCTTTTGCAAGGACCCCTCCGCAGGTGAAGGCCTCCTCCAAAGAAAACCACCTTTATGTGCCTCTAGCGTTTCTTAATAACAAATGTCTTAAAGCATCCGGTAAATGTTTTAAATCCGGTTATCTTTTGACAAATTAAACGGGACAAGTAGAAAGTAAACTCAATACCATTTTAGTAATAAATACCTACCATATTTATTTCAATTGCTTGATTTGCTCAGAGTTTTTTCATACATTCTATAGGTTTTAGAACTATATATAACAGTTAACTTTTAAAACACAGATATAATAGTTAGTTCAACCAAGTACAAATACTAACAACCAGGTACATTTGTTTTTTTTTTATTTAAAAGTTATAAAAAAAATTAAATGTAATAGAATAATATATATATTATATAACTTTTTGGCCAATTGCTTCGCCTGTAGTCGTCTTTAAGAGTAATTTAAAATAATTACACATCAAAATATGCACGCCAAAAAAATCAACAATATCAACTTTAAAAATTTAAGCATGAAGGTTATGTGAATCAAAGATTAATTTAAGCATACATTTTATGACAAAAATTGATTAACATCAAGTTACAAATTTTATGAGCGGCAATCCCAAAGACTGCAAATAAATAACTCTATAACAATAAACTCGTCAAATTAGGTTTACCTAAAAGCATGCCAATATCAAGAGTTGACTGAACCGATGTTGATCAAATAAAATGGTATAAAAAAGTGTTTTTAACAATTAAATGTCAAGACGAGCACGCCTTTTTTTATTTATGACGCGCAAGTCGCTTGCTTGGAGTTTTTAAAAAAATATATTTACTACAAAAATTACAATATTTTTTTATGATAAACAGTTTCCTCAAATCAAAATCAGTAGGCGTAGCATAATATCTTCTGACGTAAAATACGTGGCGAGGCCGAGGGTTCGATAGAAAAGTGTCCGCTATTTACGTCCGTCAAGAGCGCTCTTGTTTAGGCAATCGGTTCACTTTAAACGTAACGTTTGCAAAGAGCAAGACATACCCCAGTCTGTCTTGCTTAAATTTGTTATGTAGTACCTACCTAGTAGCATCGCTGATTGTGGAGATGCAGCGCCTGGAGTGGAGTGTCCGTAAGACCAGAGTTTTGGCCAAAAAGGCTAGTATTCCGGCGTTACTGGGAGACGGTACGAGTACGAGTAATAAAGTCCCAGAAAAAAATAATTAATGTTTTATTTATGTACGTTAGTCTGTAAGGTATTTTATCTACACTAATGTTATAACATTCTAGTTATGTTTCCAATACTTGAATTATAATGACTACTGTTATAGCACAGACAACATTTAAGCAATTTCACATGATGTTATAATATCCACATCGATATCGTAAAATCTCATTATAACATCGCGCGCTCGCTCCTGATTGGCCGCCCTGCGCGCCTGCGCGCTAAGTCGCTCCTGATTGGCCGCCCTGCGCGCCTGCGCGCCAAGTTCACTGTGACAATACACGTTTTTATTAGTGAAGATAAAGTAGTGTATGCAACTGCATATAACACAGGTATTAAAGTATTGGAAACATAAGTAGAATGTAACAGCATTAGTGTAGATAAAGTAGTGTATGCAACTGCATATAACACAGGTATTAAAACACTCGTTACTATTATGAAACTCGCTGCGCTCGTTTCATAAACACACTCGTGTTTTAATACCCTTCATTATATATTATGACAGTTGCATAAACTACTATTACTTTTTATGAGCCTCTGTAACTTACATTGAATGCAAGTTATATTGCCAAAAATACGCATTATCTTTATTACTTTTAAAAACGCATTATTTATACTACCACGACTAGTTGTGCTGCGACTAGTAATAAAAATAATCGTATCGTATCTACTAGACGACTTAATTTTTTTACGTGAGTATTCCCGTGTTTAATTATAACAAAAATGCATTATTATTATTCATATTTTCATTCTTCTAAGTTTTTTATACACTTATTTATTCATAATTCTTAAATTTAAATTTTTACAATTTTTTTATAAAAAACCTAAAAACATTATAAAAACTTAAACCTAGGGTGCCGCCGGCAGCGGGGCAGGGCCCAAGCTACCGGTGGTTAAGGCTGCAGAGTAAAGAATCTCCTGACAATGCGGGCCGGGTCAAGAATCACCGCCTTTTGTTTGTATCTGACCCTTGACACAACCATCTAGCGAGAGCCTCTTCAGATGTTGGTCGAGGCTTTTAGCTATAAGCCCGTTCACCGAAACGACTATCGGGATAATGATCGTCGAATCAAATGGTAAATAAGTTAATAATCAATAAGTTTTTTTATTATTATTATAACAGGTCGGTGCCACAGAATTTTGAACTCGTGAAGTCGTAACAATTCAAGACTGAGCGGCACAGCACTGCTCGTGCTCGTCACCTTTTTTTATATAATGGAGTGACGAGACGAGCAAATCGCTCGCCTGATGTGAAACGTCACGTTTGCCCATAACAGGTAGTGTCACCTAGAATTTTGAACTCGCACAATTCAAGACCCTGCGCGGCACAGCACAGCGCTCGTCACCCTGAGATATAAGATGTTTAATCTCCCATCTGCCCTGGAAACAATGCCCTTCCAACCGGAACACAGTAATGTTACCTTGAGATATAAGATCCTGTATATAAGTGCCAAATTACCTTCCTTGCAGTTATTACTCAACATGAATTCACTAAAGCCAAACGTGTTACTGGACTTTAATAAGAACCAATTGGATGACGTGAGGAAAAATTACGGTTATGATGTCAATCGATTAGTGCAAGATATCGATATATTTGAGAATTGGATTGCAAAGCAGAATCATTTCCGAGTTAGGAAGTTTGGTAAGTTTTTGCATTTTCTGTTTAGCCTTTTGGTCATTATTCAACTATTTTATGACTAGGCTTTTTCGATTGTTTAACTTATTTTTATTGTAATAAAAAAATGTTTAAATTCGTCGGGTATTATGACGTTTGTTCAAAATAACTTCTATACAGGGCTATAAGCAAAGGGTATGCCAAGCCAAAAATGACTTATAGTACTCATCATTATGAACAACTTTTACGATGGGACCAACCTGGAATTCGCGAAAAAAATCAGCTGTTCCATACATATTGTCGAGTGTCACTGACATTTTTCTATGGAACAGCTGACTTTTTCGCGAGATCTGGATCCGCCTTCTACAGGGTTATTCATAAAGGGTATCCTAAGCCGAAAAGGGCTCATAGTACTCATCATTATGAAGAACTTTTACTGTGGGACCAACCCGAAATTGGCAAAACAAAATCAGCTGTTCCATAGAAAAATGTCAATGACACTCGACAATATGTAATGTATGGAAAAGCTGATTTTTTTCGCGAATTTCGGATTGTTCCTATAGTAAAAGTTGTTCATAATGATTAGTACTATGAGCCCTTTTCGGCTTAGCATACCCTTTATGAATAACCCTACATAACTATTTTAGCTCACCATCATGTTCCTGCATAGATTTTCGCACAGGTGAGGTGTAGTCCTCTCTCTAACTTATTCTATCTGCCTCGACTATCGCTCCAGATTCCTGTACAAAGTTCGTCGACCCATGTTTGTTTTAATTTATTTACCTGCAGATCGGGGTTATCTTGAGAGATATCTGATCTACAACAAGGGATCAATCGAGCGAGCGAAGAAGCACTTCGACAATTTGTGCACGTACAGGAATCTGATGCCGGAGTTCTTACAGAATTATGATATACGGAATGAGTTTGGACCTGTTAGAAGCTGTTGGTAAGCTTTAGAAAAATCGATACAGTTCAGCAGCCTTTTTGGCTAATTTACTCTACTATCCTACTTATATTATTTACTTATATCTCAGAGTGACGAGCACAGTGCTGTGCCGTGCAGGGTTTTGAATTCCAAGAGTTAAAATTCTGGGTGGTGCTGACCTGTTAGGGGCAAACATGACGTTTAATGCCCCGAGCATTCATTCGATAGTGAGTATCGAAGTCTCTTGCAGCGGCGTCATGTGCCGGGTCGTTCTCTTCCCTCAAATATGGTTGAGGAGGGCGATGGCTGGCATATGCGTCACACTCGTGACCGGGTGCTGCTTGCGGGTCGCTGGTCTGCTCGAGGCAAACACACAATTCTTTTGTAGTTGTAAATATTTAATTTTATAAATAACTCTTCTTGTCGCACTGCCTAAAGTAAATTAAGTTGTAAAAATTTGTAAATGTTAATAAATTCAATTGTAATAGTAAAACTCACGGACCGTGGAGTCTGTGGTGCTTAATAAACTTAATAAAAAAAAAAAAAAAATGACGTTTAACATCAGGCGAGTGATTTGCTCGTCACGTCAATAGCATAAAAAACTTTATATTTAAACTAGCTGACTCGACAGACGTTGTCCTGTCAAAAGCCATTGCGTAACTATAGCAACCGTAGTATGTTGATGCTAACTTGTCAATTTATAGTAAAAATTATCAGTATATATATAATTTGCAATAAATTAAAATTGCGACTATAATTTGAGATTTAAACTATCCTATCTCTCAAGTTGGATCGAACTGCACATGGTGTGCGAATTTTATTATAATCGGTTAAGTGGTTTAGGAGTCCATTGAGGACAAACATTGTGACACGAGATTTATATATATTAAGATGTGAAAGTTTCTATGTTTGGATACTAAGATGCTAGTTACTCAATCATGCAAAAACAGCAGAACTGAGTTTGATGAAATCTGAGCTGGAGATTGCTAATATCTTACCCTGAAAACCCAAAACTTAACTATCTTACTAGCTCGATCATTTCAATAAATATTTATTTAGGGTACTTTGTCAAGTTGATTTAATTATTTTGTTTTTATAAGTAATCCACTTTCGGGCTAAGGTTTTCGACGATCTCTTCCAAAATGGTGCAATATAAATTTTTATATTTTTTTTAGTGAAGTGGCAATAATATCAAAACCAACCGCAAACAACTACCGAGTGGGCATCGCAAATTTTCACGACAACCACGAGAAATTTGAAATTGCGATGTTCTACAAATATGCTGTTACGGTAAGAAACATTTTTTTCACGTCAGACTTAAATTTAATCATCAATAAATTTAATGTTATTTTATTAATTTAATTTAATAATTTCATTGTTGGCAGAGTAGGCATTGTTTTATATATTTTGGTTCCCAGGAATTAAATGACTTGAAAAGAACTAAAGAAACAATCAATTGTTTAAAAATTGCATAAAAAAGAAAACAAAATAAAAAGCCCCGAGCAATGATATCTGTACCTTTGACCTAAAACCGATCCCAACTCAGCATAAGCTGCATACGACCAGAAGCCATATCGCAAGCTCTTAGCGCAAGCCGAAACTGGATCGCTGGCTTTCATCTCACTCTGACAGCTAGAGAAAAATTTGACCTCGCGCAATGAGTACATGATAGGGCCCCAGCTCTGCTTGGCTTAATGAAACCTTAGCTCCGTTAGGTTCACACATTTTACGAAGAAATAAAGTATCTTTCAAAATGTATCCTATCCGACACTTATCTTGTTAATTGAAAAAGAACTCTAATGCTTGGTTTTAGATATTAGAATACACACTTCACCACGACTACTGCAATGGTTGGGAGATAATCTTCGACACGAGAAACATGCCATACTCGATGTTGACAAAACTAAATCCTATTATTATAGGAAAAGCGCTTTCTTTGATTGTTGTAAGTAAAAAACTTGGCGTCATTGGTTTCTAAATCATCTTAAGAAATTCGACGCGCTTCAGTGTAAACAAGTATAAAAAGAAATAAAGAAATATCATACACAGAGTTAAGCCAGCGACTGACCTGAGCATTTTGCCGTAACGTAGCATTCGAAGCGAGCGTGTTACGTTACGGCGTTACGGCCTTACCTGACTGACCTGTAGCCTTGCTCGTGGCGAGCATAGTGCTTGACTGCGCTCCGCCATTGGTAATCAAAAGCCGGCGACTGACCTGAGCATTTTGCCGTAACGTAGCATTCGAAGCGAGCGTGTTACGTTACGGCGTTACGGCCTTACCTGACTTACCTGTAGCCTTGCTCGTGGCGAGCATAGTGCTCGACTGCGCTCCGCCATTTGTAATCAAAAGCCGGCGACTGACCTGAGCATTTTGCCGTTAACGTAGCATTCGAAGCGAGCGTAGTGGAGTACGCGGCGCTCGCAGCGAGCGGATCGGCTCGCTGTACTGACCTGCAACATTTCGTCGTAACGTAACGTTACGTTACGACGAAAAGTTACAGGTCAGTCGCCGGTTTTATAAGGAATAAAAGGTATATTATGACTAAAAGGTTTTACATTACGCATCAGTAACAACTTTTACTATGAGACCAACCCGGAAATCGCAAAGAATCAGCAGTTCAATAGAAAAATGTCAACGACATTCGACAAAATGTATGGGTCGTGAGTTGTTGTTCATAATGAATACTAATAATACTGTACTAAGTATGTTATAATGAAGTACTAAGTATGAGCCCTTCTCAGTTTAGCATATACGCTTTCCGGATAACCCTGTACTATAACGACGCAATATTCTATGCCAATTTCGGGTACAGTGACCATTTACTGCTGCTAAGTGGTTACTGATGTGTTCATGACTGATAAATCCAATTTTAGCAGTAAACGTTTTAGAATTGTTGCTAGATGTGAATACGCCATTTACATATAGATAGACTAGCTGCGCCCCGCAGTTTCACCCGCGTTTTGCGGGATTAAAAGTAGCCTATGTGTAAATCCAGATCTTCAATCCAAATTTTATGGAAATCTGTTCAGCCGTTTTTGCGTGAAAGAGCAACAAACATACTTAAAAACTTTCGCGTTTATTATATTAGTAGGATAGTATGATTATACAGGGTTACTCATAAAGGGTATGCTAAGCCGAAAAGAGCTCATAGTACTCATCATTTTGAACAACTTTAACTATGGGACCAACTTCGCGAACAAACATTTTGTCGAGTGTCATTGACATTTTTCTATGGAACAGCAGATTTTTTATTCGCGAATTTTAGGTTGGTCCCACAGCAAAAGTTGTTCATAATGATGAGTACTATGAGCTCTTTTCGGCTTAGCATACCCTTTATGAGTAACCCTGTATAATCATACTATCCTACTAATATAATAAACGCGAAAGTTTTTAAATTAATGCTAAGCCCTATTCGGCTTAGCATACCCTTTATGAATAACCCTATTATAGACTTGATTTCCAGGAAACGATGGGCCAGCGCATAAGCGGCTTTCACTTCATGAGCGGATCGAAGTTCTTTGACACAGTCATTAGCTTATTCAAACAAGCTATGAGTCAGAAGTTGGCGAAGAGAGTCCAAGTCCACGTCTCGTTGGAGGCTCTCCACAAGTTTGTAGATAAGGACACGTTGCCTCCAGAGTATGGTGGTAGCGGAAAATCTATGCAGGAACATGATGGTGAGCTAAAATAGTTATGTAGGGTTATTCATAAAGGGTATTCCAAGCCGAAAAGGCCTCATAGTACTCATCATTATGAACAACTTTTACTATGGGACCAACTCGAAATTCGCGAAAAAAAATCAGCTGTTCCATAGAAAAATGTCAATGACACTCGACAAAACGTATGAAACAGCTGATTTTTTTTCTCGTATTCTGGGTTGGTCCCATAGTAAAAGTTGTTCATAATGATGAGTACTATCAGCCCTTTTGACCCTGTATAGGTTCTTTTCCAATTATTGCACTGAGAAAATTTTCACCTAAAGTACGGAGCATACTGACAATCACAAAAAAGTACGATGATTAGCACCAGTTTTTACGGTGATTGCTATCATAATACATATATGATTCTCACCCGAACACTGTACTAGTACTAGAACCAAAAACTGGTGCTAGTACTAGTTTTTACGGTGACAACCGATTATAGTTGTCACCGTAAAAACTGGTGCTAAACAACGTAATTTTTGGTGATTGTCAGTATGCTCCGTACTTTAATTACTTTAATGTAAATTCATCGTAATACTTTAAAGTGAATTCATCGGAATTATGTTTGCCATTTTTCTCAGTGTGTCATGAATTTGTCATACCCTAATGTGAGCATAGGTCACTCTAGGCTCAGTCTAGCCTCATTCTGTTTGTCTCTGTTTTGAGCAATAACCGGCTCAGCCCTTCTGATGTTTGTCTATGCCATTCAGCCACCACTTCCTTGGTTTGCTGCAGGTACGTTTGCGATCTGGCATACACTGTAGTTTGTGGCCCAAATTTATAATACTCTACTGCTCTTTTTGACTATATTTGTTATTTAGCTAACCCGTGTTCCTCCACGATGTTTTATCATGGATTGGATTGATTGTCCATGTGTTTTATCCTCAGCCAGGTTGGACTTTTCGTTTTTGATTTAATATGTTTCATTATCATTTCCAGATGATATATTTAGAGAAGTGAGGTCCGACGAGCACGTAGCGAGAATGAAGTTCCTGGAGTCTGCATCAACTGATGAGTCGCGCCGACTGTCGTGCAAGTTCAACGAGGAGTACAGCGGGACTGCGGGCTCCTTCAAAACGATGGTTATTGACTAAACGAACCAAATATAAAAACGCAACAAAACAAAACACACACAACGCTACGCAAATCGTCGATACACAACAATTTTTGTTTTCTAATGGGTTGGTTACACGTAACGAGTACAGTAGCGAGACTGTGCCCTCGGCAGAGTGCTCGGTTGTATAACATATTGACGAGGCGATACAGTCGTTAAAACCATGATTTATTTGCATGGCCGAGCCATTTACTGTCTCGCCACTGTGCTCCTTACGAGTAATCAACCCACCGACTAACACAATACAAAGTTATTATATATTGGTTCAATTTGGTTCGTACACAAGCAAGCGTCGCCAAAATTTTATCAATATTTTTTTTGTGTTTATTTTTTTACAAAATACTTTATTTAGTAGGTATTATGAGTTTAAAACATTAGTATCGAAGATTTGAGTAGCGTTGTGTCCGAACGAAGGGCTTTATGTATTGAGAATATTATGCCAGAGCAACGAGGTATAAAATTTTGCTATTTTTCAGGAGAGACAAAAAACTGTAACTTTTTGCTTACCTCTAGATTCATTATAGTAACATTCTTAAAAATAATAAAATGTTGTATATAAAAATTGTGTTTTTATTATTTATGCACTAACTGCGCCCTACAGTTTCAGCCGCGTTTTTCGGGATAAAAAGTAGCCTATGTGTTAATCCAGACCATGAACGACCTTCATTCCAAATTTCATGTTGATCCGTTCAGCCGTTTTAGCGTTCATTAGTAACGAACATACATACTTTTACCTTTATCTTATCTTAATATATATAAATCTCGTGTCACAATGTTTGTCCTCAATGGACTCCTAAACCACTTAACCGATTATAATAAAATTCGCACACCATGTGCAGTTCGATCCAACTTGAGAGATAGGATAGTTTAAATCTCAAATTATAGTCGCAATTTTAATTTATTGCATATTATATATATACTGATAATTTTTACTATAAATTAACAAGTTAGCATCAACATACTACGGTTGCTATAGTTACGCAATGGCTTTTGACAGGACAACGTCTGTCGAGTCAGCTAGTACATATATATAAATTACGTGTCACCTTGTTTGTCCGCTATAGACTCCTAAACTGCTTAACCGATTTCAATCAAATTTGCACACCATGTGCAGTTCGATCTAACTTAGGAGATAGGATAGCTCACATCTCAATTTATAGTAAAAAAACATGAAAAATTAGAAAATTTAAAAATACTTAAACTATAATTTAACTTTAGCGCTTTGGACAATGTAAACTTTTTTAATGTAACTTTTGACATTTGACATAGAATTGACGCAATGGCTTTTTTTACCAATTCGAATTAAATAGTCATCGTTAAGACAGGACAACGTCTGTCGAGTCAGCTAGTAATATTATATTAGTAAGTTTTATTTGTAACATTAATATTAAAAAAAAATCAACCAGGAAGATAAACAATAATTTGCATTTCCAGAGCCCTTTTTCAGACAAAGACAATTTAAAAAATTTAATCTATTTGAAAAAAAAATTACAATACTAGTTGAATAGGTGATTATTTATGAAATCGCAATCGCAATCTTAGCAATTAAAACATAAAAACGCGTTTACATATTTCCAAGTTTTCCGTAGTTCTTTGCAATACTTTCTGGATAATTACAATGGAATCATTGAAGCCAAATGCGCTGTTGAGTTTCAATGAAAACCAACTAGAAGAAGTAAGAAAATGCTACAATTATGATAATATCACGCGACTGGTTCAAGATATCGATATTTTTGAAGATTGGATCGCGAAGCAGAATCATTTTCGCGTACGAAAATTTGGTAAGTTTTTTTAAGCATTTAAGAAAATGTGTGAATCTTACATCAGGGCTCTTGTAGTGGGCTCTTTTGTAGAGCCCACCTGGGGAAGTACCACACCTTTCCCAGTTATTCTACTGCCAAGCACTATTGCGCGAACAAAACTGTGTTCCGGTTGGATGAGTAAAGTGAAATTTGAAGACAAATAGGAGATTAAACATCTTATATCTCAGGGTGACGAGCGCAGCGCTGTGCCGTGCAGGATCATGAATTCTAAGGTGACGCCTCATTCACAAAAAAATAATCAGCTGTTCCATAGAAAAATGTCAATCACAAGCGACATAATGTAAAGAACAGCTGATTTATTTTCGTGAATTCCGGGTTGGTCCCATAGTTAAAGTTGTTCATAATAAGTACTTTAGCCCTTTTCGGCTTAGCATACCCTTTCCGTATAACCCTGTATACATTTAAGAAATGCAACAAAATCTTAATCATGTTAAACTTGTGCCTGCAAATCTACAGATCGGGGTTATCTTGAGAGATATCTGATCTACAACAAGGGATCAATCGAGCGAGCGAAGAAGCACTTTGACAATTTGTGCACGTACAGGAATCTGATGCCGGAGTTCTTACAGAATTATGATATACGGAATGAGTTTGGACCCGTTAGAAGCTGTTGGTAAGGTTTTACTTAACACTTTAACTGCTGAAAACACATACCTTGTGTTTTTTCTTGTGCAACGCGAATGCGGCTACACACGCCAGGCGCGTAAAGCCCACTTTCAAAATAACTGTGCGGTAAAACACAAACGCATGTGATTATTAGTAGCAGTTAAAATTTTAAATACCAATGAAAATACTCGGCCTTACTGCTAGTGCTTAATTGTTGTCTTGTTGGTATTTCTATATCTTACTAGCGGCCCGTCCCGGCTTCGCACGGGTAGACTTTGGGATAAACGTAGAGTAAATTGAAATCGGTCCAGTCGTTCACGCGTGATGGCGTGACCAAAGGTGTTGAGAATAATTATAGGAACTCTTTGTTATAACCTCTATTCTCATGCTATTGCGTAACTATAGCAACCGTAGTTTGTTGATGCTAACTTGTCAATTTATAGTAAAAATTATCAGTATAAAACGCACACTGTTTTGATAGATGTGATTGAATTTGAACTTTGTACAGAGGTAATAAAGTGCAAATTGACTCTTGGACGTTAGGAACATACCTACATTGCTTAAACAGCAGTGCAATTCAATATGAACTTTATACAATAGCAATAAAGCTCGTTTTAGTTAGAAAACGTTTGTATGGGAAAAATAAAAGGGCTGTTTTTAGCGTTTTTCAATATTTCTGAGAGATTTTCTTAATATTTTTTCCGTAAGAACCTTCTCCTAATAATAACAAATACAACAAAAAAAGAATTAGTGAAATCGGTCCAGCCATTCACGCGTGAGGCCGTGACCAAGGAAAACGGGCTTCATTTATATATATATAGATTATATTCTTCTCTCTTCTTCTTTTTCTTCTCTTCTTTGATATTTTAATTCTTCTTTTCTTTTATTTATATGTTTTTGTTTATAATATTTTTCGTAAATGTAGGTAATTTAAGTATTAGTACATCTGTACTTTATTTGAGTGTATGTAGGTAAACGGTGCATAATTTCTTTATTTTAATTTTTTTAGTAAAGTAGCGATACTACCTAAACCAACCGCAAATAACTACCGATTGACCATCGCAAGGTTTCAGGGAAACCACGAGAATTTTGAAATTGAGAGGCTCTACAAATATGCTGTTACGGTAAGAAACTTTTTTGTTCATGTCAAACGATAAATTAACAATAAATTAAGTTTTGACAACCTGTTTGGCTCAGTGATAGTATATCCGCCTTATAAGCCAGAGGTCCCGAGTTCGATTCCCGACCGGGCATATTTAATGAAGAATTTAAATATATGTTTTTTTATACCAAGTCTATGTTTGACCACCAATTCGCCTGTTTGTAAGCGACGATGTGGCCGAAGATGAAGCACGCAGACTATCTAGAAGATAGCTATTCTAGGTTCTGAACAATACTTCTTACTATGAAAACTAATGTGGTTTTGACACATTTTGTTTTAATTACAAAATTAATTAATTAAATTATTCACTTATCAATTTCTTTTCTTAAATTTAATTTTTTACATTATTAATTAAATTATGATTATTAATTTATTAATTTTTGTAATTTTTTTAACGTTTTTTTTAAATTTTTTTGTTACAAAATACTTATTATGTTAATTATAAAATTACTTTACTGCCTTGTTTTAGATTGTAGAATATTCACTTCACCACGACTACTGTAACGGATGGGAGCTTATCTTCGACATGAGGGACATGCCGAATTCGATGATAACGAAACTGAATCCTATTGTGATAAAAAAAGCGCTGTCATTGATTTTCGTAAGTACAATTTTATTATTTAGGTAGGTACAATTTTTTTACTTATTATATTTTTTACTAACAGTTTTTTTCCCATTGTTTTGCCAAAATACATATCTTGAAATTTGATGCGCTTGAGTGTAAGACGGTATAAAAAGGAAGTTAAATATTATATATGTCGGCGCTCTGAGCCAATCTTTATTTAGAGTGGTAAAGAAACGTAACTGACAGTGACAGCTGCTGAGCTGCTGACGTTTACCACTCTGGCACAACTACGATCCGAAACGCGGGAAACGATACTTTATGAATCTCGACCAGAGCCACAAGGGTGATAGTTAAAGTTGATACGTAGAAAGCTGATTACAATAGTTGCAATTACATCTGGAATTACAGTGGCGGTCATAGAATCTTATTGTATTGTGTACCTATGCGCGTTACGTGTTCGGCGGAGTGCCTGTTTGAGTTGTATTGTGAATACTTGGAATAGCCATTGGAGATCATAGTTGAACGGATCATTGTACTGACATCATTCAAGATTATAATCTACGTGTGTTGCAAGTAATGGTTTTATTCCTCTCGCCCGATTATCCACGCCTGTTTGTCTAATAGAACCTAGCTACATGCCCACATTATGAACAGAACCGCTTGACAATACCTAACTTCTGATAATTGGCAACACCTCAACCTAAGAGTACCTTTATCAGAAGTGGGATACGAAGGGCAAAGATCAGAGGATAAAACCAGCAGCTACAAAACATCGCCATGCTAAACTTTTTGCTACATGTAAAGTCGTCGAGATTTTTGGCTAGCACTTAACCTCAAAACTACAAACAACAGAATATGAAAGGAGCAGAATATGAAAGTACAGAAGCCGATGTTTGAAAAATTTACATGGTGACGGAGATTTCAATATCAATAACTGATAAGAAGAACGATAGTAAATTTGAGATCAAGGAACTTAGCAATGTCGGCACCACCACCCTTCCAGTGATACTTCAGGAATAGTTGAACTATCAGTGAATCGTCCAGTGAACTATCAGGAGGCTGTGACGGCGTTAAGACATGTAGAACGATTCTAGGTCTCTTTCTAGATCAAATCCGGTTGAAACACACTCAGTAGTCGCCCTGATCCTGAGACAAAGAACAAACAACAATTTGATCCTAAGATGCTGGAGCAGAAGTATAAAGCGATGAGAAAATATTACTGCTACATAGAAGACATCCAACCAAACGTTGGTGTTAATGAGTTTAGATAGAGTGAGACTAACAAAGAATGCAATGCAACTGATCTTATTTGATTCTGAGATGCCGGAGCAGAAGTATAAAGATTTGAGAAGATATTACTGCTACATAGAAGACATTGAACCAAACATTGGTGTCAATGAGTCTAGATAAAGCAAGACTAATTACTGAGCTTGTGCGCAGAAAGACATGACATGTTGCAACAGTGTGTCCAGATGGACACGGAGAGATCGACCAAGCAGCGGCTTGTAAAGGTTCACTCCGTGAACTTAGACCATCCTCATGTTGCTTGAACACAATATCCGGTGAGCTTGTTCCTTTACTGTCTTTGATTGTTGGTCACATATGTGAAATTGTGAATGTAATGATCAATAGAATCATTCTAGTTTGTTCATATTAAGAGATGATGATGATGATCAGTAGAATTGTTGGAGCTGGTTCACATATGCGAGCATAATCATTAGATAATTTGTTCTACTGAATATTTGTTTTATGTGTAAACCCTTTGTACTGTCTGTGGTCATTCTCATATTAACTGCATGCTGGCCTTTTTTGGGAATTGTGACTGTGTTGTGTAGAGGCCGACAATACTGGCTGGGGAGCATCGGATGTCCCCATGTACGATATTGATGTGTGCAGCTAGTGGAAGGTCTAAGGAGCTGGCTTATGCAGGTCAATGTTCCGGATCAGACCACTAGGCTGGTTTGGGGTGGCATTTGGAGAGCTGGTCGAAGGGACGCTTATGGGTTGTCCGGTCCATGTCATCATGAGAAATGATGACTGGTCGAAAGGACGCCTGGGTCGAGTTGTCCGGTCCATGTCATCATGAGAAATGATGACTGGTCGAAAGGACGCTCATTGGTTGTCCGGTCCATGTCATCATGAGAAATGATGACTGGTCGAAGGGACGCCTGAGTACAGTTGTCCGGTCCAGTGTTTGTGGTTGTAACTTGTATGTGGAAAGGTTCTATTCGGTGGGTGACAAATAGAGATGTGTCAGTGATGGACGAGCTTCCATAGAATAGTTTACCAGGTGTGTTTTGTCTTTGCAGATCAAATGGAAGATTAACACTGGATAAGTGTTGACGAGCTTGGTGGAGTATCAGAGATGCAATGGAGAAGCAGTTGCATGAAGACTTGCTGGGTTCAGAGATGCTATGGAGAGGGATTGCTGGAAGACCACGAGAAGAAGGCGCACGAGGACGTGCGATAGTCAGGAGAGGCCGTGTCGGCGCTCTGAGCCAATCTTTATTTAGAGTGGTAAAGAAACGTAACTGACAGTGACAGCTGCTGAGCTGCTGACGTTTACCACTCTGGCACAACTACGATCCGAAACGCGGGAAACGATACTTTATGAATCTCGACCAGAGCCACAAGGGTGATAGTTAAAGTTGATACGTAGAAAGCTGATTACAATAGTTGCAATTACATCTGGAATTACAGTGGCGGTCATAGAATCTTATTGTATTGTGTACCTATGCGCGTTACGTGTTCGGCGGAGTGCCTGTTTGAGTTGTATTGTGAATACTTGGAATAGCCATTGGAGATCATAGTTGAACGGATCATTGTACTGACATCATTCAAGATTATAATCTACGTGTGTTGCAAGTAATGGTTTTATTCCTCTCGCCCGATTATCCACGCCTGTTTGTCTAATAGAACCTAGCTACATGCCCACATTATGAACAGAACCGCTTGACAATACCTAACTTCTGATAATTGGCAACACCTCAACCTAAGAGTGCCTTTATATATTATACATGGTTATACGGAAAGGGTACGAAAATGACTGATACTACTCATCAACTAACTACCAACTCAAAACTACCTATAGGACTAACGATAAATTCGTGAAAAAAATTATGAGAGTTTCTATACAATTTGTCGATTGTCATATTTGTCATTGACATTGTTCTATGGAACAGCTGTTTTTTTTTTCGATTTTAGGGTTGGCCCATAGTAAAAGTTGTTCAAACTACAACCTTATTTTAGCTTAGCATACGTTTGCCTCATAGCCCTGCATAAATACCTTAATTGATTTCTAGGAAACAATGGGCCAGCGTTTGTCCGCCTACCATTTTTTGAGCGGATCGAAGGTTTTGGACACAGTTATAAATATATTCAAACAAGCGATGAGTGAGAAGCTGAAGAAAAGACTACAAGTTCACGATTCGTTGGAGTCTATTCACAAGGCTGTGGATAAAACTTACTTGCCTGTAGAATTTGGTGGTAATGGAAAAACTATGGAGGAATACGATGGTAAGGCAATGGTACAATGAAACGGCTGAACCGATTTTTATCAAACATAGCTAAGAACACTCTTGACTAATTCACATTTGAAACAAAAAAACAATATCAAAATCGGTTTATCCGTTCGGGAGCTACGATGTCATTGACCGACACATACACATACAAATACGTCATACTTATAACTCCCCGTCGTTTTTGTGTCGGGAAATAAAAGTATTAATATCTAATTTTGAGTCCGATATACCGCAGAAATATGGGATAATACTGAAAGGTGTTCAAAATATTCATTCGTATCAGATTATGAATCACATATGTACCTGAATTTCAAAATCATATGAATAATATAAAACATACACAAAAATTAATTTTATTTATTTTGTTTACTTTTTTTGACAACCCTGACAAGCGGACAGTGACCGTTCTAATCAATTCGCACTCACTTAAACATACGATTTTGTCAGTCAAGGCCATTCATCAGCTGATAGCCCATTAGGGTTGAACCTGGTCTAGAAGTGAGACTTGTGAAGTGAGTTCGAAATATGTCAGTTTGTCACTATAAGTTTTATCACACATTTTTGTTACACGTTGTATAAATTATTTTAACGTGAATTTGGGTCCAAGTTTTGATGCTTTCGTTGACAAATCAATTTTTTTTTCTAAAGGTATTGACGTCCTCGTCTAATAAGTAGCAATGACAAAGACAGATATATTTTTAGTTTGTTAAGATCTGTCAAATAAAGCCTTCAAACTTGGGTTTTAATATAAAAAAAATATCGTTGAATTATGATGATTAATTCAACATTTCCAGATGACGTATTTAGAGAAATGAGCTCCGACGAGCACATAGCAAGAATGAAGTTCCTGGAGTCAGCATCAACTGATGAGTCATGCCGACTGTCGAGCGAGTTCAACGAGGAGTACTGCGGGACTGCGGGGTCCTTCAAAACAATGGTTCTTGACTAGACAATTATTATATATAAATTATAATACAAGTATTAAAAAAATCAATACTGACACCTGATGTCGCTAAATTTATATTTTTACTAGCAAATTAGGGTTTTGCTAGTATATTAGGATTTTACTAGTATATTAGGGTTTTACTAGTATATTAGGATTTTATTAGTACATTACGATTTTACTAGTATATTAAGGTTTTACTAGTATATTATGATTCAACTAGTATATTAGGGTTTTACTAGCATAATAAGTGGGGTCATTTTGCTAGGAATATGGTCAGTTATTGATCATGTTAGTTAATTTGGTGTTTGATTTAAAAAAGTTTAAAATGAAAATCATTAAAAATAATTTGTCATAGGATTTTAAGTAGTGACTAACTTTAAGCAGTGTTTAAGACTCTAAGTATGCATGCTACTCACACCTTTTGGTTTCATGTTGTTATAATTATAATGCACCGATGGAATGGTGCTTGTATAACTTTAAGCGGATATATTGAGAGAGATTTTCATGAAGGCAAATTAATAATTTTAATGGTAAATAAATAAGGTAATAAAATTTTTGTATTTACATTTTTCTTGCATAAAATTACCCTGTAATTATAAGGCAATTTAGTAAAACAATAAATAATGTTGCATTTAATTATAGATATTTTTTTCTTGTTTATAATATTGTTTGTTGGTCCCATGTCCCATAGTAAAAGTAGTTCAAAATTATGAGCACTATGAGCCCTTTTTAGTTTTCCATACCCTTTTTTTAACCATAAATACCATACCTATTTAGACACTGGCATATATAGGTATAAGTAAATAATGTTTTTAGAAACGTGCATTTTATATTTACTTCCTACCATGATTATAAACGCGAAAGTTTGTGAGTATGTTTGTTGCTCTTTCACGCAAAAACGGCTGAACGGATTTACATGAAACTTGGAACAAAGGTTGTTCATGGTTTGGATTAACATATAGGCTACTTTTTATCTCGGAAAACGCGGATGAAATCGCGGGGTGGAGCTAGTTTTAAATAAAATTCATATTTAATTTCTTTTTACTTTTATGTGTTGTAAACCAATTGTAAATAATATATCTATGCATTATAAAAAAATTGGATTTATCTCGAACAAAGCAAAAACATTATAAAAAACATCGTTGGCAACCTCTTTTATTTATGGTGTTCGTGTAAAGAAAAAAACAGAAAATGTTTCATTAAAAGAAACGTTGCGCGTTTGACAAGCTCTTTTATTTATGGTTTTACTTCGTCTACCACGTGTTAAGTTGCCAACTTATTATGATATTAATTCCAAACTTGGCCGTGTTTTAGACTTCGTCCAGTCGGGGTTGATGACCCTTTACTAGACCAACTTTTCTATGAAGTTGGCTAAATGAAGGAACTACGTTCCAAGCGGCGGGAGCTGTTCGATTTATTCAGAAAATTCGACGGTGGCTCCCTATTGAACTTTAACAGATGAGTTGGTCTTGTTGTAATACTCGTAGGGTACAACGTGAAGGACATTTACATCATAATGTAAAAATAAATTTTTATGTAGGCCAGACTATTAAAAACCCGGAAATGAGGAAAACTGCAATGTAAACTAAAATTTTATGTAAAACTGGACCAATGTCCTATGACACGACACGTCAACATCCAATGACACGTAGGTAAATTCTTCAAAGAATGTATGAAAGTAAATATAAAATAATTGAAATATATACTTATTTTTTCGCGTTTTAGGGTCTCATAGTGAATGTCGTTCATAAAGTACCTTACTATGAGTCTTTTCCGGCTTAGCATACCCTTTCCTTTTAACCCTGTATATTCTGCAAGTAATCACTTACCTATTGCAACGAGTAGCTGTGATGATCCTACTAATTATACAGATAGATATCAAAGTTTATATGTTTAAATGTTTTACTCTATCAAGCAAAAACAGCTGAACGGATTTGGATGAAATTTGGTATGGAGGTAGCTTATACTCTAGATTAATACATAGGCTACTTTTTATCCCGAAAAATTTAATGATTCCTTGAATCCTGAATCTGAAGCTTGTGAACCCGCGTGACGCAGCAATAAATAAAAAGAACTCGAACAAAAGCCTCGCTTCAAATAATATGCTGAGATATTACATGGTTTACCTAAGGTACCCTTTGATCAAACGCTTTATTAAAACTAAGTATTCAAGTGGAAAACGGGCATTCACCCTGACAAAGGCATTGTACTACAACATCCGCACCGCAATGATACTCGTAGAATAAGAAATTCTCAATCCAGAACTGGAGTAGGTTACCGGAATATTCTTACTACCTTGTTATTCTTGTCTTGTTTCGTGATACAAAACAATAATAATCATTATTATCTGAATGAATTATTTGCTAGTAAGATATAACTAGACTAAAACGCAGTCACAGAATGGTGGCCGTGGAACGGAAAGCGATCACCAGGCAGACCACCCGGTGGTCGGACGACCTTGTGAAGACGGCAGGAACGCAGTGGATGAGACTGGAACAGGACTGGAAAGGATGACGCGCTGAAGAGGAGACTTTTACTCAGCAGTGGGTGGAAAAAGATTGATGATGGTGATGATGAAAATATAACTTTACTTGAAATTGTAATTCGAATCACAAGTTGATGCGTGGATGCGTTTTGCTAAAGAGGTCTGGGGCTATAAAATATAGCCTATCTCTTAGTGAGTGTAGCTTTCTTTTAATTAAATATTTTTTTGAAATCTGCCTTTTAGTTCTGAAGGTTTTACCACACAACCACACAAACTTTATATTTTTTTAATTAGTATTGGAGTATAGATTTTCTTATTCTTGTTTTTTTTTCACCACGTCATTTGTTTCTGTTCTGTACCAGTCTCCGTTACCGATTTAAAAAAATAAGTTATTCGTTTCTACGATTTAGAAAACTTAACTATATGCAACCGTTGCTCGCAGTCTAGACTCCAAACCAGTTTAGCAAACAGTTCAGTCGACGATCGGAGAATCCCTTCAGTTATCCTATTCGCGGAGAGGCCTGCCATTTCCATTACACACCAGACGTTGGTAAGAAAAGTTTCTGCTTCACCCATAGAGATAAAGATTTAGACGCGGTGATTCTGACATTGCGTCAATTTACGTTTGTGCGTAATGATTTTTATGTCAGTTCATTATGTGGCTATTGAGGTCTCTACTGAATACTGACTACTCACTCTTTTTATCTATTCATTCTACAACGAAACCAATGCAAGCCTATTACTGAATTAAAAAAAAAAAAAAACATCTTTGTAGATTGAAAAGATATAAAAAGTGAATTCTTATAGGCCGAAAGTTATGTTGGTATCAAAGTTTGTAGGCCGCTTGTAAGCCGACATGGCTTAGCGGTTGTTGTTAATAGGTATATGTGTAAGATATGCTTAAATGCGTCGGTTTACCTCGATAAGAACATCGCGACAAATCTGTGAAAACGACCATAAACCGACAAAGACGAAGTGCGACTAAGTTCACAATGGTGCGAACTGCACGTACTGGTTAACATAATAGAGTCAGCACTCGGCACTATTAGAAAAGTTCATTCGCCCCGTCCTTACGAATAAGTCAATGGCTTTGCCTCTTTGCGTATCTTCCTTTTATTAGAAGTAGGTTATGATGAAACTGGCCTGGAAAAGTCTGGAAATTGAAATATTCTCTTTGAAAATGTGAGTTACCCTCGGCTTAGATTCAGCGAAGCAAGAGTATTTGCTCTTTTACACTATTTGCTAGCTCGAGTTCTGAGCTAATTAGAAGATTGCATTTTTAATTACAAAAATCTCACCAGTAGGTACCTACCCATTTCAGGACCCATTCACAAATTTTGTCATGACGGGTTGTGACAGCATTGCCATCTGATGATTTAGGGTTCCGTACCCAAAGGGTAAAACGGGACCTTATTACTAAGACTCCGCTGTCCGTGTCCGTCCGTCCGTCTTTCACCAGTCTGTATCTCATGAACGATAGTTAGACAGTTGAAATTTTCACAGATGTTGTATTTCTGTTACCGCTATAACAACAAATACTAAAGAACAGAATAAAACAAATATTCAAGATTGCTTCCATACAACAGACATGATTTTTGCCGTTTTTACAGATAATGGTACGGAACCCTTCGCGCGCGAGTCCGCCGGTTTTTTTTAACGCGAATAAGTCCGCGTTTGACCACCAACTCGCCTGATATTAAGCCACGATGTGGTATCCTGTTTACTCAATAATATTTTCCACAGCCGTCAATTTTTACCTTGTCATTTATTTATTTTCCGGATAAACCAGTTATATCCGCTTTCCAAACTTCACAGCTTTGCCCAATAAGCACAGCTCAATTCCGGATTTCGGATTTCACCTTTTCCCATGAAAAGGTCGGCGGTGGGTCTGCCTCGTCATTATTTCAATGAATGAGTCTTGGTTTTCACTTCGCTTGTTATGAAGGGAGAGTGAGCGAGCAAAACAGATGGAAAAGACTTTGATAGGTAGATAAAATGCACTTTACAATTTCAGGCGTCCTTTTGCTTTGAAGCGATTTTGCACTTTTTCTAGCGCTCGCTTTGGTTTAGGATTTTTTTGCTCGAATCTTGTTCTTATTCCCGTTGCAGGTTCTTTAATGTGTTGCAACTGTTTATTTCATTGGTTTTAATTTGCTCACCATTCTTGCTTTTTACACTTACTTACTTTATACTTACTTACTTTTTATACCTACTTGTACAGAATAAATATCTTCTCATCGATTTTTATTATTAGGTACTACCTACTCGTATATTTATAGTTCATCATAAATAAATAACCACGTAACGGAACATATTGATATCATCAAAACGTACGATATTTGGCATCAGTTTATGATAGTTGTCGCCGTAAAAACTGATGCTAATCATCGTTATTTTTGGTGATATCAGTATGTTCTGTACTTGAAGTGAATTCGTCAGAATTTAGATGGTTATTTTACTCAGTGTGAGTGCTTCTTAACTCTTTATGCTATCTCCAAGCAAAGAATCAAAACCTAATCTATCCCAAGACATAAAACGACTGGCTAATGTAAGTTATCCGGCTTTGTATCCCACTTCTGAATGCAGCATTACGTGCAAACCGATCGTAACTTCCGTACAGCGGTCTTAGTATCGCCGCCCATTGTAGTCAAAATTTAATGGAATTTTCCGTCGGTTGCATTTTCCAATTAATCGAAAATCCAATTACTGGAATAATGCGTTTAATTAACGTCCATTGGGTCTTGCTGTGTGGTCGGATTGATTTTAAACCATTTTTACTTACAGAGGGTCTTCCTTATGAACTTTCAAAACTGTACAAAGTTAGTCATTGATTGAAACGCTCTGACGACTTCTAGATGACGTGAAATGTCATATGCGAAACAATATGGAAAATCTTGAGCAGTGATTATGTTTGCAAATAAGACTGATTCCTACTTATGATTTATTTTATATTTCCTAACTTAATAAAAATAAAATGTAGTGTAACTAACTAGATACCTATATTATTATTTTTTTGGTCAGAACAGACTATTCAGCTTAGTTCAGTTTAAAACTAAAATACTTTAGATGCTGTGCTATTAATGTGAGCGTTTAGCAGCTTACCATTATTTTGGCTTGGTGCCAGTTGGTTATTTAGCCGCGTATAAAATATCTTGACTAGAAAAATTCTACTAAGAGGTTATTGCTCTCTTAATCTCTGAAATTCATCATAACTATTATATTTTATTTCTTATCAAAGTACTTACATATCATTTTATTACAAGAAATAGGAGAAGAAAACAATTATTAACATTATCATTTTCTTACCCATATCCCTTTTACGTGGGGTCGGTACAGTAGGTACAATTATTCTATTCATTTCTGTCATTCAAGAAGTAAACATAAGAACAAATATTTGAATTTTTAAGTGGTAACTAGGATTTTACCGCAGTATATTGAATAGTAAATCGAAGAAGCCACCACGTTAACACGTTGGGTGCCACGCGGCTCACTGTGTAGAAGCCAAAAATTTCCATACAGGCCGAGGTGAAAATCACTATTACTACTTGTTAATTCTTTTCGACGTGACAACGTCTAATATATCAATGAATGCCGGGTGCATGCACGAAAAAGTGTCCCGTTACGCTCATTGTGACGTCACGATCGGAGCGAGAACAGCAATCATTTCATTAATGTTTTGTTATGACGTTGTCACATTAAACTATCGTCCGTAAACCGACTTTACAGACAAACAATTTTTTTTTGTTCCAGTGAATAAAAACCTAATTCTTAGTTAACTTCCAAAAGAACTACTGAAGCAAATAACCTAGTTCTGAACCTAACAACTTTTAACCTGTAACCTCATTAGTCTGTCTGAGCGCCATTACAATTCTCGCACAGCAGAAATCGAGACGATATTTTCTCAAGTAAAACATTTCGAAGCAATTAACATTGTTTCAAAACCGCACGATTACTATTAGACTATCGCACGAATAAATGCGACAGTTTGTAAGTGTGAGTAAGAGATTTAGCTCGTGTGTTTTGTAGAGGTGGATTTATAAAACGAGGTATTCACGAAAATACTTATATTATATCTCAGGGTGACGAGCGCAATGCTGTGCCGCGCAATTTTAAGAGTTCAAATAAAAATTCTGGGTGACGCAGACCTGTTATGGGCAAACGTGACGTTTAACATCAAGTGAACAATTTGCTTGTCACTAGACATTCAATTGAATAAAAAGGGACACCTTTGGTAATGTTCTCTCGCGATCACAAACCATGTTCACGTGCTTTTTAGGAGCATAAGCATTGAACGTGCACGTAAAATGTGTGATGTGTTCACAACTATTTGAGACGCGTAGCAAGCACGGTTTGTGCACGTGCATAGAGGTTTTTCTGTCATAAAATTCATGTTCTCTGTCCTTTTGACATTAGGTACTGTTAGATTATATAACAGTTTTTTTGGAAGAACCAAGAATCTTGAAACTTTATTATTTGTACAATACCTACTATAGGTAACATAAAATTTCAAGCCAAAATAACAATAAAGCTAAAAAATAATATCTCTTTTCGAGACCACCTAACAATCCTTGTAACCATTATTGCTCCAGAAATGAACACGGTAGAAACAAGTCGGTATGCGAACAATTAGGAGTTCATTAAAATATTTGAGCAGTAAAACGCTGTTTCTAGGGTTGAATGTCTTCCTTTATGGCAGGTCAGGACATTAAACTGCAGCAAAATGACACATCCATTTTCAGGATGTATTTTAATAAACAAAATGTATTTTTTGACTGCCATTGGACAAAAAAAGATGATGCGCTGAAGAGGTCCATACTCAGCAGTACCCACTGAAAACGGTTGATTATGATGATAAAATGATGATGATGATTTTTTGCACAAAATGTTGGTTGACCTGTTAAGTGTATATTAGACGAGCGAAGCAAAGGTCTAAGAGTCTAATTGGGCAAATCAGGATTTGTATGTTTTTTTCCGACGAAAACTTTTTATCTGATCTGGATGAAATCAAGAAAGCAAATAGGTATTCATTTTCACATATTTATTTAATTCCATAATCGTCATAAAGATAATTGTTCAATCAATGGCGATTGCAAGTTCTCAGTTCCGCACGAGCAAAAAAACTTCGAATGTTCCACAAGAGGTAGGTAAAGACCTACTACTACATACTTTTCCTCTATTTTTTATGGTTTTGTGCTATTGTCATAAAATTTTTCATGTGCAGTTAGTTACCTATCCAAAGAATGGCTATTTACCATTGGTGCTTATACAAACACGTAATTAATTTATTAAATCAGGCGTTACTTCTTCAAATAATTGTTTTCAAATCAACATTCTAGAAGACAGAATACACTAGAAATACACTGAGAAAACAGTTACAAACACGTAGTATTTAACCACGCTATAAGTGCCACAACTCGTAACATGATAACATTTCAGGTAACTTCAGGTATCCTTTGTAATAGGAGTTAAGGAACGAAAAGAGACCGAACTTCTTATAAAACTTTCATGTCTTAAAACTTCTCGGTTTTTCAGCCAGCTTCTCATTACCCTAAAGCTTCGTCAAACCTGCGCGAGCTCAGCGACTGCAGTGTTTTCAACTACTTACTAAAGTAACAATACAATGAAGAAGAATATTGTAACAAATCTTCTTTTTCTTCTTTTAAATATTTAATTGTTCATATAAAGAAGTGATCTTAAAAAAAACCCGCTAAGCGCAGCTATAAAATAATAATAATATTTTAACAGTGTATTAATACCTATGGTATTGTTGTACAATTAGATGTAATTTATATCTTCAATGAACAGTGTACAGGTGAATAAAACACGGATACAACATTAAGCGATTGAGCGAATTAATCAGACCAATTTCTTTTGTTTAGTGAGTGCTTGGGTGAATGAAATTACGTCTTTTGTCAATGAAATTATTTATCTATATCTTACTGATAAATGGTTATGAGAACGACAGTAACAGCAGCAAACCACTGGTATTAAAATCTGGTACCCATTTGAAGCTAGTTCACAAAATCAAACGTTAGCTTTTTTATTTGATGATTGGCTTGCATTTGATCTCCATCTTACTTGATGATGAGCAATGATGCGGTCTCCAATGTAGAACGCTTGCCTAGAAGAAACCGATTCACTCTCAACTCGTCTCGAACTGCTAGTAGTAATGACGTAGGTTATGCGCTTACTAAAGTTTACAATAAAACACAATAAGCAATTAGCTCGCGCCGCGCACCGTTTTGTAGACGCATAGTCGCGCTGGTTTGGCCGAAATCTTACCCCTTGGGCTAACGACAGCGCCTAACGTCGACCCCCATTAAATACTGAAATGCATAGAGCTCGGAACTTGGACAATTAAATTCTCAGCGCGAGTCGTTGCGATCTAGAGACACCGGCTGAGGGTTGGGACAGGAATTAAAGCAAGACTTTAAGAAAGTCTTGCAGCCTGCAGTCTTGGTGACTGATAGATAGAAGGACCAGAATTGAAACTTAAAAAAATAGAAACATAATTTTCAACATATAAAAATTGGATAAAAGGTATAAGAAATTATAATTATTAAAGAGTTTGTCATATTAGAAATTATGAACTAAACTATAAATACCGCCTATAAATTAGTGCAACTGATGGCCTTACAAAGCAACCTACTGAAACATTGACCTTAAATTGATTAAAGTTAAGCATCCCATTTTTTTATGATGATACAATCGATAATACAATTTTGAACAAAGCCTCGATACATCTGATCTGATAGTTAATTTATTTTGAACTAGCGGCCCGTCCCGGCTTCGCACGGGTAGACTTTGGGATAAACGTAGAGTAAATTGAAATCGGTCCAGTCGTTCACGCGTGATGGCGTGACCAAAGGTGTTGAGAATAATTATAGGAACTCTTTGTTATAACCTCTATTCTCATGCTATTGCGTAACTATAGCAACCGTAGTTTGTTGATGCTAACTTGTCAATTTATAGTAAAAATTATCAGTAGGTATAAAACGCACACTGTTTTGATAGATATGATTGAATTTGAACTTTGTACAGAGGTAATAAAGTGCAAATTGACTCTTGGACGTTAGGAACATACCTACATTGCTTAAACAACAGTGAGTGCTTGCAATTCAATATGAACTTTAAACAATAGCAATAAAGCTCGTTTTAGTTAGAAAACGTTTGTATGGGAAAAAGAAAAGGGTTGTTTTTACGGTTTTTCAATATTTCTGAGAGATTTTCTTAATATTTTTTACCGTAAGAACCTTCTCCTAATAATAACAAATACGACAAAAAAAGAATTAGTGAAATCGGTCCAGCCATTCACGCGTGAGGCCGTGACCAAGGAAAACGGGTTTCATTTTTATATATATATATAGATATAGATATAGATAATAGATAGATATAGATAGAAGATATAGATAGATAGATAGATAGATAGATTATGGAAAAGCAATTACAAAACACACTTTTGTTATTACGAGTATACTTGTAATTTACCGAGTGAAACAAATAATAATTATTATCTGCACGGTTTTACGATTGACGATTCTATATTGAAGTCCTAATGAGTTTTTTTTAAATAATCATTTATGACTGTTACTTTTTTATGCAATAAAGTGACGAGACGAGCAAATCGTCCGCCTAATGTAAACGACAACAAAACGAACGATGCTGGTTGTCTTTATGAAATGGTCGAATTATCTTATCTTCTCTTCTTGAGTCCACAAAAATTTCAAGACTGTCCAAGACCATCCTTACCAAGATTCCTGCCATCACTATGACACCAGCTCAACGGGTAACGCGAAACCTGATTTACTGGCGAATGTGGATTCACGAAAACTTTGGTATTTGCATATTGACGATATTGTATCTCACACCCTTGGGTATTTGCAGGGATGGCGCTAGGATTAGATTTCAGAGGGTAAACTATACATAAAAAAATGCACCACCTCCACAAAAAAATGTTGATGTAGTCTTTTAAAAATATAGTAATCTTTTAGAGGGTAAAGTAGGGGTACTATTTTTTAAAGGACAGTGTTAATTTTTTATAAGAGAAATTCAATTCAATGAAACTTTTACATAATATTTTTTCTAGACAAGACAATAAACAACATGTTAAATCTTGCAAGCCTGTAAGTTTACGAAGTAATAAGGGTTGGAAGTGATACATAATCAAACATTGCAAATTTCGTTTCAAAAATAAGTTGTTTTGATTTTAACTATGAATCAAAATGAAATGGCGTATGTGAATCCAACTACCCGTACTTGGACAGCGTGTTGAAATACAGCTCTCAAAGGCTGATCTTTGAGAGTTGATCTGGTATCCCAACAGTGGGATGATTAAAGGTTGAGTATGATCCAAAAACCAGTTGAGAGATTTGAAAATTATAACTTGTCCGATTTTTGTAATTTTATTATTCAACACTTATTTTTCTAAAAGTAAAACTTGAGACGTAACTTGAAAACTTTTTAGGTGCCCTGAGTTCACAATCCTTTGGTCCTAGCGAAGCTGCGTTTTCCTTGAAGGCGGGTTATGTAAGTTTTTGTTTTCTCTATTGCCCAAATTTGTGTTGTCAGAGGAAATACAAACTGTAGCTGCTAACATACGAGTAGTTCAACTTATTGAACAAAAACATGATGTTCATATTTTCTGTGGGTTGAGTTTTCTATCATATAACCAAACATATATATTATAGATAATATATTATCTAAATAATTCGATCTTGTAACTTAGTAATTTATTTCTTCTTTTTACTAATTTAGCTTTTAAATGCAATGCAAGTTTGTTTTTCAAAACAAACCTTTAAAGCAAAATTATCGGAGTTCCACAGATAAACTTACAAAAGCTTAATCAGACATTGGGTCTACCCAATGTCTGATTAAGCGTTGGTTCAAAATTCAGTTGCAAATATGATCCAGAAGATTTGATAAGGCAAGTTAAATACAAGAATTTTATTTTCAAATAGTAATCTGCCCCGGCTTTGCACGCGTATTAGATATAGTTTGAAACCTTCGTTTTGAATCACTCTATCTATTTAAAAAAACCGCATCAAAATCCGTTGCGCAGTTATAAAGATCTAAGCATACATAGGGACAGAAAGACAGCGTTAAGCGACTTTTTTTTCTACTACCTCTATGTAGTGACAAGTTTGTAATAAAAAAAGGTTGAACCAATAAAGCCATCCCCCTTTGGAGTCAGCTAAAATGCTTTACCACCGGCAAACCCGCTATCCACCTAATAAACACATCATTTAGGTAATTAACATGAATTTAATGGGCAGTTCTGTTCAATTATTTCGAGTAATAATTATCTAGCTAATCAGTGTTTATAGTCACCGTAATTGGCAAGTCTAGTGTGGATTTGGTTGCAATGGAATTTTAGATGGATGCTAACAAAATAGGCGGAATAGAGTTTCAAGTAAGTAGTGTAACGTGTTTTTTTTAAATGTGGTTTGGTTTTGCCAATCTTTCTCGTACCTATTAGTTTTTATGCGTCATATGTGCTTGAAGTATACGTACGGGGTAGTTTTTTTGGCTTCACTTGGATCTTGGATCTTGGCGGGACTCTATCTGCCTTTCTACTTGATCTGAGATATTAGTATGATCATTCCCCATCCACAATCCCACCCAACCTCAACACATCAAAGCGATATTTCCAATAACAGCACAAGTGAGGAAATAACAAGCCTGAGAGAAAACGTTCTGAGTTACGTATCGCGATAAACTTCTTTACGTTCCATTATACGATTCCTTGTTGTACCATATATCTTAGCTATTGTATTATTAATAACAGTCGCGTGTACTCTCAACCTTATTACAAGGCGTTAGGGTTGAGTTTGTCTAGAATTTTGAGATGATAATTCGTGTAATTTGGTTTATAGTGTCGTAAGATTAGTAAAATTATTGCTGTTAGAGGTGCTTCTATGAAACATGTTTGTGTTAAATTAAGATTAAAGATTTGAAGCTATTCGTTTCTACAAATTTCGAAAATTATAGTCATTTATATGTAAAAGTGAGTTGGTTTGTTTGTTACGCTTTCAAGCCACTTAATAATTATCGCGAAATTTTGCACACACAATAACAAAATAAGCAGCAAAATATCAAAGCACTTTGGTTCTAAGTGACTTTCGAAAAGTCGCAAAAACAGCTGTTCTATACGTATGAAACATTTTTTTTTTCAAAAGTTGCTTGGGAAAAGAACCAAAATTGCTTGGGTCAAAAGAAAAATAGAAGAAGAAGAAGATAGAAAAAATAAAAGAAAAAAGACCCACCACCCTTTTGTCTTGCATAGAAGCTACACGCAAAAGGTCTTCAGTGTACAAGAGGTGATTCTGTACATTTCAAATTCTATTTTAAATAGCAAAAAACTATATTTACACGTGTTGTAACAAAATATTCCAGTCCAGCTCCGTTAAGTCCGGGTTTCCAGTCACAAAATAAAACCACTAAAATAAACAAAGGAGGTTCCATGTATTTGCATTATTCATATTTACTGAGACATAATAATTTTAGAGAAGCGACTGCTACAGCACTCTAGTGCAAGAGGCAGGGGCGGTGCAGTTTAAGGTAGATAGATTTACAGGGTTGGAAGAAAAGGGTATGCTAAGACAAAAATAACTTATAGTAAATATTAAGAACAACTTTTATTATGGGACCAACCCGAAAATCGAGAAAAAAATCAGCTGTTCCATAGAAAAATGCCAATGAAACTCGACAAAATGCATGGATTAGCAGATTTTTTCTTTGATTTCAATCTTGGCTTCAGTATGAACATGACTATGATGCCAACCCAGAAATTGAGAAAAAAAAACAGCTGTCCCATAGAAAAATGTCAATGTTAATAGACAAAATGTACAGAACAGGCTGATATGTTTTTCGAATTTACCTCTAGAGTTTGTCCCATTTAAAAAAAAACATGTTTAAAATGATGTCCTAATAATGATAATGGCTTAGCTCCTTCAAACCCAAAATACCTAGATAACGTTTGAAATGCTCAACAACAATGACAACAATAGTTAGATATTAGCTCTCAGTCTATTGTTGAAACATTTCATACGAGCGCCGCGATTTCATATTTTGAATTTAAAATTTATGGAAATATAAATGTTATTTTAATGATGTGACGACAAATGGTGAACTCTTTGTTCCTACTAATAAAGGTTATATTTCTAGTTACGTTTAGCAACCATAATTGGTCTTTGTTATTACGTGTTATTGGTCTCATAAGGCAAAGTATATTTCTTCGGCTTACTGAAAATCAGTGCCGGGCTGGACGCAACTCGAGCGCATTATGCTTTTTTTTATTCCTTGCAATTACTCTCGATATTTTTAAACACATGTGTTTTTTAACTTTTGTTGAAAAAATAAAATTGAAACGGAGTCTCTGAAACCCATACCTACATACAGAGAAATTTGGAATGTCATTCTAAAAAAATTCGTTGTCTGTAAAGTCGGTTTACGGACGATAGTTTAACGTGACAACGTCATAACAAAACATTGATTAAATGATTTCATATTTTTCTCGATCCGATCGTGACGTCACAATGAGCCTAACGGGACACGTAAAGGCTGGTTTACATGATGCAAGTTTCTTGTACATTCAAGTGCAATTATTGAATGCAATAAATCAAGTGCGTTAATTGCCCTTCAAGAATTGTACGCAACTGTTTACACGTGGATACAAGTAAAAAAATTGAACGCAATTATTGAATGCAAGTCTTGACAAAAAATAGTTGCAAATGTCTTCTGTTTAGACCAATACAATAATGTTTAGGAGATTATTGCTTTCAAGTTTTGACTTGTCTAAATAGAGAGGTTGTATATGCGTGTACCATATTGACGGGTTGCTTCAAGTATTGCACGTATTTGCGTTGTCAAATTTTTCAAGAAATTTTTTTTGCAAGAATTGCCTAAGAAATTTTTGTATGTGCTGTTTACACCAAGAAAATTTTGGCAAGCAAAACTTGCGCAAAAGATCAAAATGTTACGTACTGTTTAGACCATGCAGGTAATTTATTGCTTCAATTTTATTGTATGCAACAGGCAAGAAACTTGCATCATGTAAACCAGCCTTAACGAGACGCTTTTTCGTGCGAGCACCCGGCGTTCATCGATTTATTAGACGTTGTCACGTCAAAAGAAAAATTTTGGTAATCAGTCGTTTACGACCTATGGTCGAGCCCTACGAACGCTTCAATCGTAAGTGACACTGTAAAGCACTCGTGTATATCTAAAGTGAAAACTCCAATTCTTCGCGAAGAATATTACATTTTTGGTTTATTTTACTTTACTTTAAACCAAGCCAATGGTTACGGGCGACAAAATATGAGCGGTTTCGGCGACACACTTAATCCTTGTGTTTACGATGTATGAGGCCACACTGCATTGTATTGTCTTTTTGGGTGGAAGCTATACTATGTTTGAACGTTGTTTGTGCGGCCAAATTTAGAAGTAGGTAGATTTGAAACGTAAACAAGGGATTCTAAGTTTCAATTCTAATCTTTTTATAATTCATGTTGAAGTTTGAGATAGAAGGTTATAGGTATAAGTACCTACCTATTATATTATAGAGGTATACCTAAATAAGCTGATTTTTTATTGCCTCCGTCAATTTAAAATAATAAGCATTATAGCGACTTAATTGTTTTTTAGTATGTAACCTGTCAAAAATCAGTCTAGAATAAAATATTCATACCTAAGTGTAAAATAATTATCTACTTTAAAGATATCTCCAATAATTTAAAGTTAAAAAAAAATTATTAGATAGTATACATTAGATAGTTTTTCAACATCTGTTATCTAAAGACTAATAAAGGTGACTTTAGCTTTTTAAGTCAAATGAATATCTTTTCAAAATCAAAATAATTTTTTTTTTCTATAATTTAATCTATTGATATAAATAATTTTATTTCAAATTGTCGGTATTCTCATACCTATAATGTCAAAATGCGTAAAAGAGGAATTATTATCATTTGAATATAAATTCGAAGGAATTTGTTTACAGACGCCAGGGCTCACTTCTTTCTCTTGTGATAAACACGAAGCTTTTCATATCCCCGTAGAAGATAAGATTGAACTAGACATTCAATCACGATAAATTAATTCTTCTCAGATTCACTTTTTAACATACACGTGTATTGAAGTAATACAAAAGAATTTGGAGAAATGAGCATTTTCTGTGCGTAGGAATACATAGGGTTATAATACATAGGGTTATAAGGATAGGGTATGCTAAGCCGAAAAAGGCTCGTAGCACTCACCATAATGACCAACTTTTACTATGGGATCAACTCGAAAATCGCGGAAATAAAATCAGCAGTTCCATAGAAAAATGTTAACGACATTCGACAAAATGTATGAAACAGTTGATAAATTTTTGCGAATTCGGGTTTGGCCCATAGTAAAAGTTGTTTACAATGATGAGTACTATGAGGCCTTTTCGGCTTACCATACCCTTTCCTTATAACCCTTTATTAGATATTCATAAGCAGGCATAAGCGTGGCTTCACAATTTCAGAAAGGCTAATTGAGAATTTATTTTGTTTCAGGATCGTTTTGGCAGCAAAGAAAACAATAAAGGTGTGTGTTAGAGCTAATTTAAAATCATAAATAAGAAGAAGAAATTATGTTTACTAAGAGTAGGTATTAGATAAGGTGCTTTTATCAAAATATAATAAAAGGTAGTTTTATGAACGTATCCTAATAAACCTTTTCAAAAGCCTCAATCACAGAATAGTGATTCGTGCTATAGGTAAACCTCAAAAAGAAGATAAAGCGCCGTAGTCTTATCTTACTGAATCTACATTTTTTTTATACATGTGTGCTGTGGATTGTCATTGTTTTTGTTTTTGGTGCACGTTCGCTGCGCAACGTTGGTACAAAGCATGTACAAAGTGACAAGCGAGTAAAGAATTTATGTCTGTCGGCCTGTTTGGCTCAGCGGTGTGTTAGTGTATCCGCCTTATAAGCTAGAGGTAACGGGTTCGATTCCCCGCCGGGCAGATGTTTGAATGATGAATTTAAATATCTGTTCTGGGTCTGGGTGTTAGTTGTCCTTGTCTTTGTGTGTGTTCCATGGCATCCCCGACACAGGATTTATTCCTAGGAGCTATGAGTGTGAAACGTTTATTTATTTAATATGTTAATGTGTGCGTCTGGTATACGCAAAAGTAGAGCTTTCGGCGGCTTCACCCAAATCTCGCAGTGCTCCATCTTTTCCTATAAGTTATCTGAGGTAGAAAATAAACCTTTATTCGGTTTATATAAGTTTCAGGGTACGTTTTATTGCTTACCAGCCGAAAACCGAACCTGTACTTGTAATGAAATGAATAATGTATCGTCTAAACCTCATATTGGATTTGCTAAGGTTTCTCTATTGAATTTGTAAAAGAAAACAGCCTAGTTTTATCATTCAATTCGTTTCAGAGAAGACGAAAATATATTTTGGGAGTTTCGTGGTTTTGATTTGGTTCTCTTTGATCTTTGTAGGCGATGGATAATCTGAAAATAGGTAAATCTTTAAGAGGTAAAAATAGGTAAATCTTTTTTATTTATTTACTAGCTGCGCCCCGCTGTTTCACCCGCGTTTTCTGAAATGAAAATTATCCTATATGTTAATCCAGACCATGGCCAGCCTTAATTCCAAATTGCATGTAAATCCGTTCAGCCGTTTTTGCGTGAAAGAGCAACAAACATACTCACAAACTTTCGCGTTTATAATATTAGTAGAATGTGGATTATTATCAAGCCAAGAGTTCACGTCTCAAGTTGAAAAGTTTGAATAAACAGAAACGCGACTTTGGGAAATAAAAATAATTCCGAAATTCCACTTTTTTGAAAAAAATTCGTTCATGGAAAATGTAACGACGATTAAAGATGAAGTTTACTGCAGCCTATGTTTATTTGTTGTCTATCTCGAAGTGAAAGAAGTTAAAAACCTCTAAATTAACAAACCGGAAAAAAATATCGGAAAAAAATGCGATTGAAAACGAAATAAAGGTAACTTTTTTAACCGACTTCAAAAAAGGAGGAGGTTATCAATTCGTCTGTATGTTTTTAATTTTTCAATTTTTTTTATGTTTGTTACCTCATAACTTTTGACTGGGTGAATCGATTTAGATGATTCTTTTTTTATTAGAAAGCTGACGCTGCCCATTTGGTCCCATTTCAATTTAGTCCAGTTCTGATTATGGTATCCATGAGAAAACCATGTAAGTCTTAAATTTGCATTAAGTACGTGCGCGACAAATAGATGAATAACTCAATAGTCGGTCTTTTGAAGTCGGTTTTTGTTTTTTGTTTTGTAAAAATAATGTTCTTGTTTATCAAACAAAAAACGGGTCAATATCATAATTTTATTTTAAATTAAGGAGAGCATTATAGAATCGAGAGTACCATTTACCATTCTTTTGAGAGAAAACATGATATTTTCATCGCGGAAATGAGAAAAAATATCATCTCAGAGCAGAGGAAAAGAAAAACAATTTTTTCTCTTCAAAACTTTTAGATTAACTTTTTGCAAAAATACGAATGTAAATATTTTTTTTTAACTGAAAACTTTAAATTTCTTCTTATAATTACTTTACTTTAGCCAACCAGGAAGAAGTCATAGTTGCAAAACATTCAAAAGTGGACAAGCATACACTGAGAAAAATGTCCATCTAAATTCCACTAAAAGAATGATGAATTCACTTCACTTCACACAATTCATCAAAATTCCGATGAACTCACCTAAAGAACGGAGCATACTACGATGATAAGTACGTTTTCACGGTAACAACTATCATAATATACCACCACCACCAGCACCACTTTTTAGGGTGAATTCATCGGAATTTTGATGGCAATTAATACGAATAAATATCTGAATCTGAATCTGAATTATTCTCAGTGTAGCCAGCGTCGAACAACTTTTCCGCTTGGCTCAAGATAAGGAGGAGTTCACTAAGCTAAGCTAATGGCCAACCTCCAGTAGTGGACTGCCACCATATACAGGGTTTTATGGAAAAGGTATGCTAAGACGAAAAGGGCTCATAGGACTCATCATTATGATCAATTTTTACTATGAGTAACCATGAGCTATCTGAAATCAACCAGTAGGTACGAAATTTTCTCACATCTAGTCAGGCACTTATTGTTAGAAACCAAAAGTTTGTTTCTCATTAATATTTCAGGAGTCTTCCAGGAAATATTTCCATGTATGCGAAACAATACCAAAGTATAAATAACCGATAACCTCGTTACAATCTTGCGTATCGCGAGAATGGTATATGTGAAAGGGGAAAATAAATGAATATTAAAGTGGCACACCTTACCTGTACGGTCTGATCACAGACCATATAACTGGTAGACTGACCGTACCGTACCGTCGAAGCATGGCAGACTAAAACTATTTTTAAAATTTCATTACCAACAACAATTGTAAAATGTTTCGTGAATAAAATATTCGAGTTTGAATTTAACTTTTTCATTGGTGGTGGTGGTGGAAACATAGATACATGGCTTTATTATTGTTTGTAGTAAATTTAACCATCATCTGTATTTCTGAATAATAAGGCCGAACAGCGTAACTATGTCATCGATGGCTATGTAAACTATTAGGAAACCGGCCAACTCGTCCACTTCTAGTACAGATTTGTGTTGATGTAGATTCTACATTCTATTCTACAGTGTAGAAGGATTGGTTGGCCTGTCTTGTCGTTTTGCTCTTTTTACAGCCAGTTTTTGTCAAACCAGGCTCCTATCTACAGAAAATTACCGATGATTGTAAAGACTCATTCTGTGCTGTTCCTAGGCGAGTTGAATGATTGAATTTTAAAGCGCCCAATCGTATTTCATTTATTTTTATTTATAACCGTAAGCGCGATTTATTACTTCGAACCGCACCTGACGCGAGGTGCGGTTCGAGGTTTCTTAAAGATTTATTCTACAAGCGCGATCCACCGGTTTTATTATCTTTGGGTCTGATGAATGATAGAAGACGTTGCAAATGAATAAGTAAAGATAACGTATCTGTACTTCGGTTTGTACATTTTCGATTCTAATAAGTTTTTTTTATGGTTGACAGACTTCTGACTAAAACTGATGTTATGTGGTCAAAGATGATAAACATAATTATGTTATTAGCCAGGAATGGTAACAATCTCTCAAGTGCAACTGTTAATACTGCTATAACTTATTAGATTTCATTTCGTGGTATACCAGGTTATAAGGAAAGGGTATGCTATGCCGAAAATGAGTCTGTTATAGTATTTATCATTATGGAAAACTATTACTATGGAGCCAACCCAGAAATCGTAAAAAAACATTATAAATTGAATTAGCTGTTCCATAAAAATGTCAATGACGCCGGACAAAATGTATGCAACAGCTGATATTTTTTTCTCGATTTCATGGTTGGTCCCTCAGCAAATTATAATTACTATGAGCCCTTTTCGACTTAGCATACCCTTTCCTTAAACCCTGTACACGTAAAACCGCTCAATTGTTCCTTTAACCAAACTCCTCAACTTCACTTCGCTCAATCAAGCTATTTTCAAATCTCGAATGCAATTTCCGAAGGACCAAAACAAAGCCCTATTTCAGGCTAAAAGACACCTAGCCATAAAATTTAAGGGCGTTTTTTTCAGGTTCGGACATCAAATGGCCTGAGGACATTCACAAGGGACTGACCCTTTTAAGGGGCGGCCCTTTTTCTTTGACAATCGTCCTGAAGCATGGGGACTTATTAAAGCGATCGTAACGATGGGGGAAATAATGTAATAGTGGCGTAATAACGCCTAGTATACTGTACAGGGTTAGCTTTAATATAATAAAAAAAAAGTTGGTGTACAGGGTTGGTTTTAATTTATAGATAGAGGTATAATATTTTTTCAAGTAACTTTCCGTAAGCTTGAAAAGTTTGGTTTGGTTGATTATCCTAAGGTTGCCTGGAAGAGATCGCTCTTAGCGATAAGGCCGCCAGTTGTCGCACTAGTTTTATGTGTTATTTTTTTTTGTTTGTAATTTATGATGTGAACAATAAAGAGTTTATCTATCTATCTATTAGTAATTAATTAATTATTCTCATTTCTAGCAAACATAACCAATTATATATACTTATGGTAGCTTTAATTATAATACAGTTTCCCACTTGACTGTTTTGGCACGTAGTAGGTAACTATTACCTAAACTGTGTTGACAGCCTGGTTTTAGCGCCATCTCAAGGCGCCGCCACTGATTCCATTTTTAAATAAATACTAGCTGACTCGACAGACGTTGTCCTGTCAAAAGCCATTGCGTCAATTCTATGTCAAATGTCATATTGCGTAACTATAGCAACCGTAGTATGTTGATGCTAACTTGTCAATTTATAGTAAAAATTATCAGTATAAATATAATTTGCAATAAATTAAAATTGCGACTATAATTTGAGATTTAAACTATCCTATCTCTCAAGTTGGATCGAACTGCACACGGTGTGCGAATTTTATTATAATCGGTTAAGTGGTTTAGGAGTCCATTGAGGACAAACATTGTGACACGAGATTTATATATATTAAGATGTTAAAAGTTTGTCAATATAAATTCGTATTGAAGTTTGTACTTCGCATTTTATGATATGAGAGTAGATAAAGTAGTAATGAAACTGCACATAACTGGGTAAAGTAAGGGGATTGTAATACTACTTATACTTACTTACTGCTTTGGCACAGCGACCCAAAGTGAGTCTTGGCCTCCGACACCAGGAACGCCACAGATTACGATCAGAGGGAATTGTAATACTTGGTATTAATTGGGTTCTATATCTCTCTATAACTATTAATTAATTAACTATATAAGTAGGTATATGAACTGTGTGAAAGATGATATGGAAAGAAGGGAGTGTATTCAGATATGACGAGTGATAGAGATGAATGGAAGAAGTGTACATACTGTACCGACCCCACGTGGGTGGGCAGATAGATGATGATGATACCTATAAAACTATTCTTTAAATCATAGAAGTAGATTCCAGCTACCTCCACATATTAATACACGTATTGTATGTACTTAAAATATGGCGGCAGTTCTGGAGTAGGCGCAGGTTGAAATAAGTAATAACCCCTAAGTACTTAATAACACCAATACAAGCAACGCACTTAACAAACAGCATAAAAGAATAACACAAAAATATTTCTCATGACTGTATCATTAGTCGACACAATAAAAACTGCTGTTTTCGATCCTCGCAGCGTTCATTCGATACCTCGTTTAAAAAACAGAAGGCAGCCGTTTGTTTGAAAATCAAAAACCAATATCTG
Organism: Alcis repandata; assembly: GCA_949125135.1. NCBI lineage: Eukaryota > Metazoa > Arthropoda > Insecta > Lepidoptera > Geometridae > Alcis > Alcis repandata. The sequence goes on from OX421241.1 coordinate 7,417,478, forward strand.
ACTCCGATCAATACAAGCAGCTTTGACATATTTGCATAATAGGATTTCAGACAGGGCTGGGTTCAGGGCAAGAAGAGCAGGGACTTGTGACGTAATTAACTTTGTAGCTTAGCATTATTTTTACTTAAGAATTATGTTGAGTGAATTTGGATCGGGTGACACCTAAAATTGTGGGTGACAATTGTTTGTTTTAAAACATTAACTGCTAAGTAAGGCCAGATGATACCTAGGGCCAGCCACTCGGCCTATACAAGCTATTACTTAATTTATTCATTGATAGGCTAGCATTTAACCGCCATCTCGCCTGGTGGTAAGCAATGATGCGGTCTACGATGGAACACGCTTGCTTAGAAGGAACCGATTCATTCGTGACTTGAAGACACCCAGATATTTATCGGGAAACACCCACTCGAGCAGAGCATTCCACACTCTAGCGATAAGCACAACGTACAATTATAGTGGAATCAAAGCGCTTACTAACTTTTCAGTTGTCGTTGTGTGGTGAGTATTCAAAAGGATTGGTTCAAATAATACCTTAGTTTATTTCAGGTGAAATACTGTAATATCTGTCAGCTGTCATTCAAATTGACATTCCATCAGAAATATTTACCAAACACCACCACTGATGCATTTTTTTTTAATTTCTTGAACATAGTTCAGAAACAATTTCAATTGCCGTAGAATGAACCCACAGGTCACACTGCAAGTAATATGACACTTTATCACTTCTCAAGCACTACATGCGGTTGACCCATTTCCCCCCGCAATATAAATCCTTGAGTACGTCCTCAGCTCGGGACGGAGAGTTACGAATCGTCTATTTATTTATTGGACTGGGAATTGGTTCTGACAACGCTCCCTTGTATTCAGTAATAGATTTAATGCATAGAATCTGGCATAGCGCCTGAGAGCAGTTAAGTTTCATAAAGAAACTGGCAGGAATTGAAAAAAGTTTTTGTTTGTGATGAATTTAGCGATTTATATTTGGAACGGAAAAGTATGTAAGTATGTTAGTTTTCTATGTAAATCTCATTGCTTTTTGATTGTGATGAAACTTGAATTACTAATCCAATGGATAAATGTTTGAAAATGATTGTAGCAAGTGTTAGAAGTTTTAAAAGTGTTAGTAAAATATCACTAAATTGTACTTGAGAAGTTTTTTACGTTTTGCTTTATCCATTTCTTCGTAGATCACGGGTTGAAAAATAAATAAAGATATTAACTGTTGTCCAACTACATAGCCTATTTGTTAGATAGGACCATATTTTGGATTATTAATTCAGTAAAAATATATGTACCAGCCTAGTTACTTACGAACTCTGGAAATATTTTCTTCAAATAAAATATTTTTGTAACACGTGTAAGGAATCTTTGCGCCTTGTACCTACTTTATTCAGTTCAAGGCATAATATGATATTCTAAGAAATATATTATGATAATATTTCTGGGATTGTAACTGAGTGTTGGTAAAATTTGCGAAAATTGCTCAGTCGACTGGCGAGCTTACTTCGTGATTTTAGGGTTGGTAAAGCCGAAGCTCGAACGCGAAACGAGCGAGGCCATTAATGAGCCAGCTTAGCTCGCAACGATAATTTTCATAGTCAGACCGCTCCACTAGCCTCTTTCGCGATCGAGTCTCAACTATGAAAACTATCGTCGCGAGTTAAGCGGGCTCATTAATGGCCTCGCTCATTTCGCGTTCTTGCTCCGGCTTTAAAGTTATTCGTAATGATAAGTACTGTGAGTCCTTTTCGGATTATCATACCTTTTTCTTATAATCTCAGATAGCATAGCGTAAACAACTAAACAGGTACGAAAAGACCTTGAACCTTTGATTTGCCTTCTCATAGGCAAATCACGGGTTTAAACTATAAATCGGGCGGTGCCCAGCCGTGTAATCATTCGACGCTGGTCTAACATAAATCATGGCAGGCCGATTTCCCTGGGTCCCCCATCAATCACTGACCCTCGACTGGAATTATGCTTCATATCTCCAGGGTTTTATGACTCGAGAAGGCGATAAGTCAATGCTTGTTTGCGGGTGATATTTGGTGCGATTAGGTGTGTATTGGGAACGGGATATTGGTCTGTGTGGTTTGGGAGGGGAGATTCCGTTTGAGAGCGAACATTTTAAATTGTAGCATATGCAGGATGGTTGCTATTTTAACCGACTTCTAAAAAGGAGGCAGTTCTCAATTCGACTGTATATTTTGTTTTTTGTTTTACAGACAGACATATGATACAAATACATGTCTGCCTTAGAAATTAATGTCCAATTTGGTCAGTCTATTAGGCTTAGTGTATGCTGAGACGCAGGAGACGCAGCATAGCACAGATTTAGCAGGACAGAGTAAGCGAGACAGACAGGGGGCAGAGCAGGACATATACATGTATGCGTCGCACGTGCGACGTGGGTAAGCCACAGAGTAAGTATGCTGCTCTCAGTACGTTCATGCATTACAGAATCAGCTCTGCAAAATGTATTATTTTTAAGTATTTACATTTTATGTACGTTTACGTGACACAGTTTTCTACAATATTGCACACCTCGTTTTTTTAATTCATATTATGCATCCTCTCCATCCTAAAATTACCTGGAAGAGATCGCTCTTAGCGATAAGGCCGCCAGTGGTTACACTAGTTTTAAGTGTTATTATGCTTTTGTTTGCAATTTCTGGATAGATCAATAAATAGTTTGTCTACCTATCTCTACCTGTGCTGCGTGGACCTGCACCTGCATCAGCGTACGTTTCGTCTTGTTTCATTGTCTTGTCATTAGTTCTGTCATTCATTTGTTTCTGTCTTTGTCTAAACCCGGAATTTACTCACCATCGCAATCGTCGTTTATTATTCTACCCGGTCTGTTTCAGTTTAATCGTATTCGAGGCTTCCCAGCTTTGGATCCATTTCCATTTTTCATGCAGATTCGAGGATGCAACGTCATGTCGCCGGTTGAACCGTTAACCCTCGGAAAAGTTTAACCGAGTCATTTGCTTTACCAAGGTTTCTAGAAGCATCTAGATAATCTAAAAACTACGTGCAATACCTTATACTATACCGGTTATATTGTAAATACCTTTAAGAATCTTCTTATATATAAATGAATCGCTGTTCTTTTGGCTCACTATAACTCGAGAACGGCTACACCGATTTCATCTACATCAAATCAAATCGATCCATGAAAAATATTTGTCAAAAGTAGACCTAATACCACCACCTTTGCCAGATAATCCACCGCCAAGCAGTAATGTGGAAACATTACTGTGTTTCGGTTGGAAGGGCATTGTTTCCAGTGAAATTACAGGGCAAATGGGAGATTAAAGAACTTATATATCTCAGGGTGACGAGCGCAGTGCTGTGCCGCGCAGGGTCTTGAATTCTGCGAGTTCAAAATTCTGGGTGGCGCAGACCTGTTATGGGCAAACGTGACGTTTAACATCAGGCGAGCGATTTGCTCGTCTCGTCACTCAATTACATAAAAAAAAAAATAATATGAATAAAATCAAAAAACACACTACTCTTTTTTGTTGTAGTTGACAACAAAAAAGAAATAATATTATATTTAAAATGTTAGGTACCCAGTCCTTTAAAAATACTATACAAATATATTTCATAAAATATTATTCTGAACAAGTTCATATCGATAAAACCTTCACAGCGTTAAAGTCCATGAATGTTGATGCTTTTCAAATATAAAGCTGCGTTCTCACTGAAAACTCCGAATAAATTGTTCGCACTCAATTATTTTAAACATTAAATCGAGCAAAAGTGTTAATTTGATAATGATTAGCAGCACTTAGTTAACAAATACTCTATTGCATTTGCACTTTAAAAAAAGACGTGATTGAGTTTTGTTTTTATTCTGTGATAAGCTTTACTTCTTAACGCAATGATGCTGTTCATGATGGAGACATTCGATTATTTTCGATTAACAACTTGAAAAACATTCGATTATTTTCTTACCTCTTAATTATTTTTACCACTCGAGTTCTAAATATACGATAAACTATGATGCTTTTATTGGTTACCAGAAAGCTTTCTAACCTTTGCTTTTTCTTTCAAATTGATGTAATAAAAACGAAAATTGGTTATGGTTAAAAAATTCGCTCAAATGAGTGTATCGTGGCTTTGCCGATCATTTATTTAGAATTCGCTTTGACTAGGCAAACGGTAGTAGGGGCCGCAGTTGACATCCGCTTTTTTGACTCGAATTTGATCTGACGTAAGCCTATTTGATTTTCCTTCTTTTTCCGTTACGCCGATTCTGGGTAACGATAGCTTTTTAAATGATGGCAATCGATTCACGTCGGTTTTCGGTTGAAAGAATAATTCTGCTAAAGCCTTTTTTTATTCAAAAGATTTTTATTTAGTTTTGCCTTGGCTGGTCCAGCTTTGTGTGGTCTGAAAAACTTGTACTCGTATTTCTTTTAAATGGAAAAATAGAGGAAGTAATTTCTACATTGTCTACTAGATATTTCGATGTGGAAGCTGATAGAGGAGATTTGAATTTCACTGAAATACTCGTAAAATACTTGGATGCAATACACAGTTTAGACTTTAAATCCTAATGAAGTCGGTACTTTGCCAGATTCAATTAATAATAACGTTTCTGTTCATATAGAAATTATAGAATAGATGTATTAAAAATCTATTCATATACATACCTACTTATATCAGAAAATGTAACGGGATTGATTTTGAAAGTTTTTTTATACCTACTATATATATTTTTTTAATATAATCATGATAGAGAGCTACAAACTACCAGTCGTTTAGTGTGATGGTAAGCAAGCCACCGCCAATGGACACACGCAACACTAGCGGTATTGACTATGGTGTTATATGGTTATCATTTTTAAATCCGCCTCATTTATAGCTCGGTGAGAACTGAGAAGAACTGTGAAACGAATAAGTGTTAGGGAAAACTAATGACAATATTATTGTTTACCACCAGGCAGGTTAACTGTAATATAAGCTCCATCAATTTACCTGTCATCATTTTTTTTATCGGTCAAACTAAAGTCACTTAAAAAATATATATAAAAAAGTCACTAACAAAAATTAGACTTATAAAACGTCTTTAGAATTCTTTAGTATTTTAAAAACCCTTGTTAAAACTTCAATATCATTAACTAATTCAGTGAAGCGTTTTATTAAAATTACTCACGTCTGAAAAGTTTTTAAATTGGGCAATTTAATTCAATGAGTCCATGACAAAATTGACCAACTATGTAAAGAAGCTTTTGGAACTTTTAATGAAATATTTTAAATATTTCACTTATAATGCTACGCATTTAAGCGTGTCTGGTATAATTTAATAGCTGAACTTTAACTTTCAAAAAACTCTTAATTTTCCGAGCGAAGATATATGTCTAGGGGTACAAATCAACGTTTGTATGTTTGTTTACAGGATTATAAGACAAAGGTATGCTAAGTCGAAAAGAGCTCATATTACGAACTACGTTTCTTATTGGGACCAAACCTGAAATCCCGAAAAAAAAAATCAACTGTTCCATACATATTTTCGAGTGCCTTTGGCATTTTTCTATGGAACAGCTGATATTTTTTTTATTTCAGGGTTGGTCTCTGGGTTGGTTGCGCTCTCCACAAAACAAGGACGGTGTTGTTAAAAATAATCCTACTATCTTACTTCCTACTAATATTATGAACGCGAAAGTTTCTTAGAATGTATGGATGTATGTATGTTTGTTACTTTTTCACGCAAAAACGGCTAAACGGATTCACATCAATTCGAAATCATTCAATTCGTTGCTTAACATCAGGCGAGATGGCAGTCAAACGCAAGCCTATAAATTGATTAAAAAAAACATGATATTTGGAATGAAGGTTGTTCGTGGTCTGGATTAACACATAACATACTTTTTATCTCGGAAAACGGTGGTAAAACCGCGGGTCGCAACTAGTAATACAATAAACATATTATTAGTTAGTTGTAAATATTAAGAGCTTTTCTTTAGCTGACAAGGTTTTCCCTTTACTAGGTTACTAGCTCTCTACATTAGCAACGATTGACGTAGCCGCGCTAATGTGCTAGGGTCCGTCAGTTTCCTTCATAATAGTAATTACAGCAGAGTTACAGGCTACATATATTGACGCACAGGCTAGCTAAAGACATTGACACCAGGCTACATGATCTTTTTTTATTTAGTAACAGGCTTGCGTTTGACCGTCATCTTGCCTGATGTCAAGCAACGATAGATAGATAGATAAACTCTTTATTGTTCACACCATAAATTACAATGAAGAGGATAGATAAAAAATATAAAAACGGGGTGTACAATATTGAAGAATACTCATATAAACCTACATAAAAAATAATAATAATAAATACTTAGAAATACATTCAAATAAAATACATTCTAATACTAAAACTACCTACATTTCCGAAAATATAATATATTAAAACGTATAAAAAATAATAATATATAAATATATAATAATACTAATAGGGAAGAATAAAATACATAACGACGAATAACGATAACGATGCGTTCTACAATAGAGCACGATTGCTTGGAAAAAACCGAGTCACTTGCGATTTGAAGGCTCTTTTCTACCCTTAGAATATGGCATACGAGTATTTAGATAAACACGAACAGGCAAGTTTAATACCATGTCCATTAGTGGAATTTTTCAATTTTTTTTTAAATTTTGATTTCCATCCTTCAACAAGGATCGAAAACTTAATGTAGCTTCGAAAATTGAAAATAATTTGGCTTCAAAAATTCTAGATAATTTCCAAAATGCTATAAACACAAACACATACACAGTTCAATAAAACCTTGTACAAAGCGAAAACATTTTTCCTACACGCAGCAATAAAATATCTCTTGAATTACATCTTGAAGATAATCCATTAGCCGTTGGAAAAATAGTCCTTCACGAACTCATTATTTCTCTATAGCCATAATATTCTGGAACGGGCTCATTCTTCACCGCAATGATAAATGTAGCTTTTACTAGCAAATGTGACGCTCCCCGCCTAACATGTATGTGGTGCGTTTACTTAGAGAGTATTTACACTGTATTACGAGGACACACGCACTGTTATACTATACATATATATAATTACTAGCTGACACCCGGCGGTTTCACCCATTTTTTTTTGTTTACTTTTAAACCTTTCCTGAACTTTTACCGATATTTAAAGATCAAAATAAGCGAAATCGGTCCAGCCATTCTCGAGTCAAACAAAAAAACAAAAACCGACTTCAAGAGACCGACTATTGAGTTATTCATCTATTTGTCGCGCACGTACTTTATGCAAATTTAAGAGTTATATGGTTTTCTCATGGATACCATTATCAGAACTGGACTAAATTAAAATGGGACAAAATGGGAAGCGTCAGCTTTCTAATAAAAAAAGAATCATCAAAATCGATTCACTCAGTCAAAAGTTATGAGGTAACAAACATAAAAAAAAACATACAGTCGAATTGATAACCACCTCCTTTTTTGAAGTCGGTTAAAAAGTGCGCGTTTAAACCTGCGGCGGCAATGTTCTACTTGGTCTTCTTCTTTTTACTTCTAAAAGAGAATGCAGGTGTCATATGTGCAGGGAAGTAAAACCACTGGCAGAAGACTTCGAGGTCTCGAAATTACTCCACTGACCAAACCAGACCAATGAACGAATTCCAATGCTTTTCTTGTTTTTCTAAAAAAAATCTTGAAAGAAATTGCTTTTCGTTAAGACCCTACTAACACTAAACGTTTCTTTTCTAAGTTTTAAGTTTTTATTTTAAGTCTTTTTTTCCAAATAATAAATTTGTTTTTGAAATTGTTAATTTGACGACCTGTTGGGCTCAGTGGTATTATATCCGCCTTATAAACCAGAGGGGGGTTCTACTCCCGGCCGGGCTGAATGATATATTTAAATATCTGCTCTGGGTCTGGGTGTCAGTTGTCCTTGTCTTTGTGTTCCATGGCATCCCCGACAGGGTATCCTAGTGGAGAGCTATGAGTGTGAAACGTTATTTTGTGAATTTATTTTACTATTACTAAATCAACCAATTTAGATCTATGGAGAGAGTGCCACGAAGATCCTGTCGATTTGCAGATTCGGCGTCGCAAATGGGACTGGGTCGGCCATACTCTGCGCAGAGCTTCGGATCACATTGCCAGGCAAGCCTTGGACTGGAATCCACAGGGCCGGCGCAGACCTGGCCGTCCTAAGCAAACATGGCGGCGTTCGATTATCGCGGAAGCCAAAAACATCGGCCTGACTGAGGTGAAGCGAAAGGCACAAGACAGAGAGGAATGGCGTGACGTTGTGTCTACCCTCTGCCCCGATATGGGGACTTAGGACAAGAAGAAAGAGAAATCAACAGTGTATAATAGGTCGGGTAAAAAGTTCCTTCGCATTTTTTGAGAAAATTCAAAACATTTTTTAAAATAGTTTATTTACATTTAACTAAAGTATGTAGGTACCATTTTGTTCGATAACTTTTTGCCATCTTGTAGGTAGGGACATGATCTCATTGCTATAGAAATTTTGGGACTTCTGATCAAAATACCGCGACAAGTGGTTTTGGCAGTCCTCTCGTGATGTTAACCTGACACTACCTAAAGAATTCTGAAGAGACCGAAACAGGTGGAAATCTGAAGGTGCAAGGTCAGGACTATACGGCGGATGCATTAACACCTCCCAGCTAAACTCTCTTATTTTTTGCTGAGTGACTAAAGATGTGTGAGGTCTAGCGTTATCATGATGAAAATCCACACCCCTTCTGTTGATTAATTCCGGCCGGTTTCTCTCAACTTCTTGCTTTAATCTCATCAGTTGTTCGCAGTAGAGTTCAGAATCGATGGTCCTGTCTGGTGGTAACAGCTCATAATGAATAATGCCCTTCCAATCCCACCACACACACAGCATCACCTTGTTGCGAGATAACCCGGGTTTCACCACAGTCTGTGAAGCCTGACTGGCCTTTGACCACGACCTTTTTCGCACGTTCTTGTCGTACGTGATCCACTTTTCATCACCAGTTATCAGCTTCTTCAAAAATGGTTCGGTTTCATTCATAATTTGTAATAAAGAATCACAAATGAGTACACGGTTCATTAGGTTTCTTTCAGTGGGCTGAAGTGGGCTCGTGAGGTACCCAAATATCGATCTTTTTTGTGTACCCAGTTTTGTTCAAATGCGCCAAAACTGTTTTGTGGTCAATTCCCAGTTCTTCAGCTACGTCGTAACTACTGATATGCCGATCTTGCTCCACTTTTTCAAAAATGGCATCCATTTTATCCGTAATAGGGCGACCAGAGCGACGTGCATATTTGACACCAAAATTTCCGGATTGAAAACGCTTAATCCAAATTTGTGCTACTCTCACAGACACTGCACTAGGTCCATAAACATCGCAAATTTTTTTCGCGGCTTGCGTTGCATTTTTACCTTTTTTGTAGTAAAATTTTAAAATGTATCGAATTTCTTCATTAGATTCACTCATCTTGACAGTACGAAAAAAAAATGAAAATCACACATTTTCCTAATTTGAATTTGGAATGTTCTATGTTCTATAAAATTTTAACTTTCAATGATAATATAAATCATATAATATCAATAATAATAGGTATTAGGGGAGTTGCTTCTGGTTGGTTCAAAAGTTATTTGTGGAACAGGAGACAGTGCGTCAAGATTGGAGATGAGTTTAGTGGTTCACTAGCCATTGATTTCGGTGTACCACAGGGTAGCATTCTGGGGCCCACTCTATTCAATTTATATATTAATGATATCCACGATATGCAGTGTAATAATGCCGAAATCATTTGCTATGCTGACGACACAGCCATTGTTTTCCATGGCCCAACTTGGGAAAAAACTCTAGAGCTCGCTGAACTGGGCATGACTGGCATTTCTGGGTGGTTACAGAAAAATCTCCTGACGCTGAACACTAAGAAAACCGTATTTCTATGTTTTCATAAAACAGCTGCTTCAGCGCCAGTTTCTCAACTGAATCTCAAACTTCATAAAGTCTCCTGTGACAAAATATCATGTAACTGCGAATCATTAACCAGGTCCTCGACAATTAAATATCTGGGTGTTATACTGGACGAAAATCTAAGCTTCAAATACCACCTAGTTGCTCTCTCGGCTCGGGTACGAAAAGTTATTGGTATTATGAAGGATTTGCGTGACGTTGCATGCCCAGAGACTCTAATGTCCGTATATTACGCTTTGTGCCAGTCCCTCCTTAACTACTGCATCACCTGTTGGGGTAGTGCAGCTACGTCTTCTATCATCCTAGCTGAGAGGGCTCAACGCTCTGTCTTAAAAGTTATGATGAAGAAACCTCTGAGATACCCAACCGTCGATGTTTTTAAAGACAGTGGAGTCTTAAGTGTGAGACAATTATTCTTATTCAAACTCTCAATTTCTGTGCATAGATCTGTCCTCGCTGCTCCTGACTACGTTGAAATTATTAAAAAAAGATGCCAAAAACTACCTTTTCCGCAAGTTAATACCAGTTTTGCTCAACGATTCGGCCCGTTCATTAGAGTTCTTGTTTACAATGTCTTGGACAAACATTGTAACTTAATAGAAAAGACCGTCTACGAAGCCAAAAAGTCAATCTATAGCTTTTTGACTACTCTGAGTTATAAAGAGACGGAAAACTTACTAAAAATTGTATCATAAATTATCCAATATTATACCATATCTATTATATAATACCATTCCATTTATATGCACACAATTATATTCTCACATCACACATTAAATAACAATAATTATAGTAATTTATAAAAATTTACATTTATCAAACATTTATAATTTATATAATTATATTATACATTTATTTGTATATATTACATAGTATAAGTTCAAATTGATTTACCAGAGAGGTGTAAAATTCAATTTTTTTTGTGAATCTCGTACCTGATCTCTGCGATACAGGCCTAGCCTAGTGCGGGGATCGTTGTAATCATATGTACCACACTGTGTACACCTACCATAAACATAAGTTAATTAGCGACTGGTTTTTCATGTACTGTTTTTATTTGATTATGGTTTGTGCTTAATAAACTATTTTTCATTTTTTTTCATTTTTCAATGATACCAAAACCAGCCCGATACAAATAGTATAGCCAAAGATATTTTACTCGTATTACAAGTTCATACATACTATAATGCGAAAAGACTTTTTACCCGACCTAATATATTATATTTTGTACATTTGTAGTGATCCAAACAAGTTTTGTTAAAAAATGAATTTATTTTAATCGAGTTCTATTCGATGAATGAACAGATTTTATTAACATTTTTGTGGTAGAGTCAATACCTCGATGTTTAAATTAGGCACGGCACGTATATTTTCGACTGTTGAATAATTTTGAAATTTTTAAGTTTATTTTTTAAACTAACTGTGTTTCGTGATTTCTCTCGTATCTCCTATCTTATAGGTAGGTACCGTAGTTTTATAAGGTGAAAAAATATACTAGATATGTGTTTTAGGGTGGGTACACCCAATTTTTGTTTTCATTGTTTTTGCTTCCATATCAAATGTCAACCAAATCCGGTTGACAAGTACAAATATGATTACAGTATATAGGATAGGATAGTGTATCTAATTACACCAAACTTAACCGAAATGTCTTAAAATTTTCCATGTAAAATGCATAGACCAAAGACCAAATAAAGACCATACTTGAGGCAAAATAACGGAATTTCTCTTCGTTATTTTCAAGCATTATGCTAGAAATACGTGAAAATGCTCATATCTGCAAAGCAAACTATGTTCCCCGTTATGCGTCTAACGAGCACATCACGCCGGTATGTATCCACCTTAATAATGCTATTTAAAACTTTAATGTTGAATTAATGCAAAGTATTGAGGATTATAACATCTGAGTGTGTTGGATAAGCAGTATGGGAAACCAGAATATTATTTTACTATCGCCAATTTGAAAATGTGTCAAGATTTATGATATTTAATTTTAATTTACTAAGTGTTTTATAAAGATTTACTTACAATTAAACAAACCTTAATAATGTTCTATTTTAAACAGGTTTAAAATAATTTTCATTTCATACCAATACAGTAACACTTTGGGCTATTGATACTACAGGAGAAAAAAAAATGTACAAAAAAAAACGAAAAAATACACGAGTAGGTATGCGGTATTCTGATTGTGTCACAATCACAAAAGCACTTTATATTGGCTACTGTCATAAACTGTATAAACGATGTAAAATATTTAGCCTGTAAACTCCGAGTGGTTCCAGAGTTTTGGCATATTTTATGAATTCTCAAACTTCACATGCTTGGGACTGCGGCGACCATTTTAATGAAACTTTGGGAAGGTGTGCGGGTATGACAAGTTACAGCTTTTTAAACAGTAACTGCCGGGTACTGCCGCACATAACTTTACTTTGGATGTCGTTAACTTTTTTTTTAATTTTCAATATGATCTTGTCCGCTTTTGACCACCAACTCGCCTGATGGTAAGCGACGATGATTAAGAGAAAGATGGAACATTGTGTTAATTTTGGGTGAAGCCAAAAACTATTCTACTTTCATGCGCACGTATACTAGCTCTACATTGCCGTGAGTAATAATATTGATATGTCAATGTGTGCTTCATTATATTAGCGTCACCATTTATGCTATTTATTGTTTACTTATTATAGTTATCATAACCATAGTGTACTACGTAAATTTAAGAGTCTAAAGTACTCTTTCTCTACGAAATAAATAAATTTGATTTAATTGATTCTGTGCCTAAGGTAATTGATGATACAACTCGAAGGACACTATATCCGAGTTGTATATATTTTTTTTGTATCATTATTTTTTTAGTTCTGTGTCAAGGCTGACACGCTGATGAGGAGATTTATTCTTAGCAGTGGGTGGAAAATTGTTGATGATGACAAATTCTAACTTCATAAAACGTGGACAAATAGTTAAAAGCAATTAGGCCAAGCTTATCTTCTTAATAAATATATAAATTACGTGTCACGTTGTTTGTCCGCTATAGACTCCTAAACTACTTAACTTAACTTACTTAACTTAACTTTCAATCAAATTTGCACACCGGGTGCAGTTCGATCTAACTTAGGAGATAGGATAGCTCACATCTCAATGTATAGTAAAAAAAACATGAAAAATTAGAAAATTTAAAAATACTTAAACCATAATTTAACTTTAGCGCTTTGGATAATGTAAACTTTTTTAATGTAACTTTTGACATTTGACATAGAATTGACGCAATGGCTTTTTTTACCAATTCGAATTAAATAGTCATCGTTAAGACAGAACAACGTCTGTCGAGTCAGCTAGAATAATACTATATATTAATACCTATATAGCTTGAAACTTTACATCATTCACCGATAATACTAAGCTAAGCAAAGTACTAAATTTTTTTCATTCCAAACCCAAATTTTTCAACGCAAATCAAAACCAAACAATCGGGAATCCAAACGCCGATTCGCACGGCTTCCTCCCAACAACCGTCAAAGCGTATCGGGGGTAAATCGAGAGGCAACCGAACGGCCTAGTTAGGCAATTGCAGGAAATAGCGGGACGTCACGCCGAACGGAAACAGGGGAGGGCAATATCCTCGGGGCAGATAGCATGGGAATGAGATAGGAAGGAAGATTTGAAGGTCGAAGGTCATTAGTAGCGAGGCATTTGTGGCGTTCTAGGCTAAGAGACTCTTAGATCGAGCTGCGACCTGTTTGGCTCAGCAGTAGCATATCCGCCTTTTATGCCAAAGGGCCCGGGTTCGTTTTTGTCTTTGTGTGTGTTCCATGACATCCCCGACACAGGATATCTTAGGAAAGATATGAGTTTAGTTATATTTTCTTTTTTCCTTTTTTTTTTGTCGTATAGGCTGAGTGGTTAGCCCTTTAAGCGTGTTTTGGCAACCTGAAGCCCTCTACAATTCGGAGTTGATGCAGTTGTTGTTAAAGTACAAACAAACGGGACCTACAATGTAACGTGTCATCTGACCCATGGCAGTGCTTACTATGGCCAGTCTTCGGATGTGTAACCGCTAGTACGACCTACTCGTATAACTCAGAGCCACCGTGGGTTAAATAATAATACGTTATTTTATTATGTCATAGCAATCGATTAAATATGTAAATGGTCCTTGGGTCCTTTAAAAATTTTGACATATTTACCTTAGTAAGTTTGGCTGAAAGCAGTCACTGGGCAGACCATCAGCTTTTTGGTCGAATGATGTTGTGAAGGCGACTAAAAGGCAGTGGATGAGACTGACACAGGACTGAAAAAGATGTCGTAAAAACAGATCTATACTCAGCAGTGGGCATAAAATATGATGATGATGATATTGTTTATATATTACAAACCCGACTTTTAGCTAGCTTGTAAATCTTTTTGGTTTTTCTAACTTGAAATTAAAGGTGTGTACTACACCTTTAATTTCAAGTTAGAAACGAAATTACAAGTTGTACACGCAATAAGGAGCTCTTAATTATCTCAGTCAATCTAAAATATTGGTTGAGGTCTTTAGGTAGGGAAACATACGAAAATACATTATAGAGCTGGCATAGTCATTAAGCGACTCAAGCTCTCAATAAATTAGATTAAAAAAAGCAATCTATCTTATTTATTGGATAGGTGATCAATTTACTAAAGGTCCTTAAGAAATACCGGTATAATGTTGCCAAAAAGGCCGAGGATAAAGTTCCAGTCTAGGGTGGCCTATTCGAAAATAATGATACCAATCTGGACCGTCCCAGGATTAGAACCCTTTCCTCTCCTCATTATTTACATATCTTTACTCTCCCGTAAAGGGACAAAACAAAGCATAGTCGAGTAACGGTAAAAGTTTCAATAGCCGCTTCTATGGCAACACTGATGGTGTAGGCAACTTTGTACTTTAGGCTGTGTACTCGGCCAGGGATATTTCGCGTGTTTTAGATTTTTTTTAATTTACTTCATTTGGATTTGATCCAAAGAATCCCAGTAATAATAATGCTTTATTGCAGCTTAAGTAAAAGACAGAAAATGGATCAAAATGGAATGGATGAATGAGCTATTAAGTTAGAGTTAATAATGAAATTATTACTATGGAAATTAACGTGGTTTTCACACATTTAACGTGATTTTTTTTTTCATTTTTACGTGAATATTCCCGTGTTTAATTATAACAAAAATGAAATTATTTGCTAAAGAATATTAGGTATGTTTTTTAAACCTACTTAAAAAGAGACATATCTCAATTTTAATTTTTTTAGTTCCCAGTTCCAGCTTAGTTCTGCTGAAGAAAGTAATACGGTATGCAGGTCAATTGCAATTTCAGCCCAAGACCGGAAGAGCCTAAGTAACCCTCAATTCGATGCAAAGATATTCTAATGATATTCACAGGAAATTAACCGGTTTCGTTAACGATGCAGCCACTGGAAGGAATAAGATGATAGTGAATCGAGTTTGCAGTTAAAATTAATACTCTGGTACGAGAGAAGCATCTTAATATTATATGTATGTAGGTATTAATTTTTAAATGAGTCATAATTGCGAGTAGCATTATTCTGTGACAACACTAGATACTTACTACTTCTTCAATAAAAAGTAAAGTAAAAAAATTGCTTATCTATGAATTTCAAAAGTACGGATGTAATTTTGCACAGCAGATGTGTTCTAAATGATCATAATGCTCACAATAATTCTATTGGCATTATTATATTTAGAAGAAGCATTGTACAATGTACAGGAGGAACAGGCGATATGGCCATAAAGCTCTAGCCTGCTTATAGGGTAAAACAAAAAAGAAAGTCCTTAGCGAGCTATATACAAATAAATAAATCAAGGCCCTACTCTGAGTAACTAAACTACTTGTATTGGGTTGATTACACGTAACGAGTACAGTAGCGAGACAGTGCCCTCGGCCGAGTAGGTACTCGGTTTGTATAAACATACTAGCGGCCCGTCCCGGCTTCGCACGGGTAGACTTTGGGATAAACGTAGAGGAAATTGAAATCGGTCCAGTCGTTCACGCGTGATGGCGTGACCAAAGGTGTTGAGAATAATTATAGGAACTCTTTGTTATAACCTCTATTCTCATGCTATTGCGTAACTATAGCAACCTGTAGTTTGTTGATGCTAACTTGTCAATTTATAGTAAAAATTATCAGTATAAAACGCACACTGTTTTGATAGATATGATTGAATTTGAACTTTGTACAGAGGTAATAAAGTGCAAATTGACTCTTGGACGTTAGGAACATACCTACATTGCTTAAACAACAGTGAGTGCTTGCAATTCAATATGTACTTTATACAATAGCAATAAAGCTCGTTTTAGTTAGAAAACGTATGGGAAAAATAAAAGGGCTGTTTTTAGGGTTTTTCAATATTTCTGAGAGATTTTCTTAATATTTTTTTCCCTAAGAACCTTCTCCTAATAATAACAAATACAAAAAAAAAAAGAATTAGTGAAATCGGTCCAGCCATTCACGCGTGAGGCCGTGACCAAGGAAAACGGGTTTCATTTTTATATATATAGATTGACGAGGCGAGAGTCACTAGAGGCATGATTTGTTTGCTCGGCCGAGTGTGCCCATTTACTATCTCGCCACTGTACTCGTTACGTGTAATCAACCCTAAACTTTTATTTCTGGTACAATTCTGATGGCGAAAACTGGCTTTACATCAAAACATTTAAGACAACAAAATATCCACAAACAAATACAGAAAAAAACAAAGATAAATTCCCAATATAGCTGAGCGAAAGCAAAAATCCAACCACAGACCACGATTTTGCCCACAGCCGGCCTTACTTGATTAAACACGTCCAAATTGAGATGTTGCCCCGGCCCATTATTGTGATTTCGGCCTCGTTCTCTACAGGGCTGTAGTTGGGGCTCAGAAAAAAGGGGCAAAATGTGTCAGAATTTACTAAGTTTTTTTAATTTGTCTTAATTCGTTACTAGTAGAAATTAAGCTGAGGTTAATTAGGTTTTTATTGATAGTGTTGTTTTATTTAAATATAAATTTCTAAAACTTTTAAGACGTACCGAGCAAGGGAATTAATTCCAACTGAACATTATTTTTTACAGAAAGTGCTATACAGTTAAATATCATTTGAATTAATTAAATTAACTAAAATAATATTAATTGTTACATTATGTAGAAAATCGCAAAGAATACACCACTCGCCACTGTTAACCCATTT
Source organism: Alcis repandata (assembly GCA_949125135.1). Taxonomy (NCBI): domain Eukaryota; kingdom Metazoa; phylum Arthropoda; class Insecta; order Lepidoptera; family Geometridae; genus Alcis; species Alcis repandata. The sequence goes on from OX421241.1 coordinate 7,434,641, forward strand.
GTTTATAGGGTTTATATAGGTAGATACGTATCAATCGCGTCAAACCCCCACACGCCCCTCGCTACACCTCTGTTTCACCGGATGAAAATGTATGAGCCCCTGACCCCTATTCCCGTACCTACTTCGTTAGCCAAAGGTGCCTCGTAATTAATAATTTTATGACGGCATATTTTATGACATATTTTCGGGTGAAAACAAAACGACGACCAAATTTTGTGTAGATATTGGAGGTTTATTTCTGAAGTTAATTGTGATATTTTGGAAAATAAAATTAACTGGATTTACTTATTTTGCTTATAAACACCCTTAAGGGTGACAAATCAACATCGAGCTGTACTGCGCTGTGCTGTGCTGTGTTTCTTAAGCTACGTTTTTTTAACAATCAACATCAAGCTGTGCTGCGCTTTGCTTAGCTGAGTATAAAAGTAATCAGCACATAAAAATCTATAAAAAAACAGCACAGCGCGGCTCAGCACGGCGGGTAGCGCGCCTCGCTCGAGACTGCTGCGTTTTTAAATAGAGCGTAGCCTCACACAGCGCAGCACAGCATGGTTTGTTTTTATCCTCATTAAAATATTAGACGAGCGAGTTGACCAAACATGGCACAGCGCAGTACAGCGCAGCATAGCTCGATGTTGATTTGTCACCCTAACCACCTAAGCTTTATTTGTAACTAGTTTATAGAAACCTTATTCTACAGAAACCGTAATTTTTTGATATAAAATGTAGCCTATGTCTTAATCCAGGGTATAAACTATCTTCATACATCCAAACATCTAAACACACAAACTTCAACATATATAAAATTAGTAGGATTTACAATTTGTCGTATGAATGACAAAAGTTAAATTTTATTTGTCAATTTTAGCAACTACTAAGCAGCGTTAATAAGGAAGGCCCTTAATATCTATCTGTTGTGATTTACTTTTAATTGTTTAATTTTATTCGAACCTAAGTTCAAGATTACCAAAAAACGATCATACAGATCCATGAAATTTTTGTATTATAAACTCATCGGAAATTAATACGGAACCTTGCGATAAGCGAGCCATTTGCCCTCAATAATTTACCTATATTTTATCTCGTATTCGTAGCGAGTAATCCACATACTGTTTTCACCCTAGCACTATTTATCTCTACTTTACTTAATAACTTAACTTTACCTAGGAAATATGCATTGGCATTGGGCATTGTTTCCAGTAAAATTACAGGGCAATTATGGGAGATTAAACAACTTATACTCGGATCTCAGGGTGACGAGCGCAGTGCTGTGCCGCGTAGGGGTTTGAATTCTGCGAGTTCAAAATTCTGGGTGGCGCAGACCTGTTATGGGCAAACGTGACGTTTTACATCAGGCGAGCAATTTGCTCGTCTCGTCACTCAATTACATAAAAAGATAAAAAAGAAAAGGAAGCGATTAGGGGTGGGTTATTTTGTTAAGGTTTTTGACATTTTTATAGAGTTTTATTGTATTTATTTGACACATATTTTTTATTGAATAAATTTTAAATTTATAAAAAGAAATATTATCGTAAATAAATGCATTGAAGCACATAAACCTTGCTCAAATGGAATAGCACAATTATTAATTAATGTAGGTAATAGGTATGTAACGTAACGTAACGCTACTGAACACAGATCGCTACCTACGAACGCCGGCTTCCTTGTTGCCTGAGAGATATTAATCCTGGGCTTTCAAGGTGAGAGTGAATAGGTCTTCTAAGTCTGCGCGCTTCATCTTCGGCCACATCGTCGCTTACCAACAGGCGAGTTGGTGGTTAAACGTAGGCATTCACGAAAAAACCTTACTTCTGTTTGAACTGCTAAAGCAACAACGAAGGTGCATTATGACTTCGAGTTAAACTGAAAAACTTGATCGAAGCACATTAGGCCCAAGTTTGAAGGCTTTTCAAGACCGATCTAAATTTTCTAAAACTATTGGCATCCTTGTCTAATGGCTTGCAATGATAAAGTCAGATATATTTTTAGTTAGTTTAGAATTAGATCTGTCTTAAAATGCCTTCAAACTTGGGCCCAGTGTGTGGCCAAATACTTAAGATAACTGTTACTAGCTAACGTCTAATGTAATGCCTGGCTATTAGGAAAGTGCTTAGTGCTTATTGGGCCACACATTGCGGGCACATTGGGTGCAATTTGGACTATTTATTTCCTTGACCATTAAACGTATTAAGTAAAGCATTTAAGTAGTGGCGAAGCGTTGGTCATCTCGCAGGAAGATTGGTCGTGTACAAGTGCACAAGTAGAAAATAAAAAAGCAAATCATATTTGCAAATAAATAACTATTCAAAAAGCTCTAGAAATCTTCGAACGGGTAAATATATTATGTTCTTGAGTTTAACTAAGAAAAATTTGTAACAAGTATTTTTCAACAAACAAAATAGTTTAGCTGTTTGATTTGTACGATGCGCCAGATAGATATGACAAAACACCCAGTACACTTACAAAACCCCTCTGTTTGCGTTGGGAGTTATAAAACCGGATATTAAAAAGATATTCATAAAAACCGATGCATTGTCATCGGACTTACATTTATAAGCACATATTTTTTTCTCATGTCGGTGGAGTTACATAATTTATTCAAAATATGAGCTCAATTGAAAATCGTTCAGGTTGTTCTGATTTTACCCACACATACATGCACGATTTGACCCTTACTAAATAAAATTTGTGTTCAAATATAATTCAATGGAAATAAATATAAATCAGAAAGTATAGAAATTGAAAACGGCTGCCCAACCGAAATCTCTAACATTTTCAAATCAATATAAAGTCATACTCATAACCAAGCTGTTCTATTCCACTCCGCTAGGTGCGTGGCAAGCCTGTGACAGCACCAATATTGTGAGAAAAGTGTGCCTACCCTCAATTTTGGCACCTTATCACGTAGCGGCAAGGTTCAATATCGCACCATTTATGGTATACGTAGGTGTATTCTGTTAATGGAAAACCATTTTTCCCGGGCCCTAATTTTGGCAGGCGGCCATATTTACGCCGTAGATTAAGAATGGCTGTTGGATGGAAATGTTTGTCGGCTTCGCGTTTGAGTCGTGTAGTTTTTTTAGCTTTCATCGAATAGCGTGAAAAAAGTGGAGCTGATTTTTATTTAAAACTAGCTGACCCCCGGCGGTTTCACCCGCTTTTTTTTTACTTTTTAACCTTCCCTGTATTAGAGCAAACAAAACAAAAAAAAATCCAACAAAGCAGACCAAAAAGGTCGGACCAATTTCTGAACACACCTATAAATATTTGACAACCTAGTGACACTATTTTTTATTTCTCAAAAGACAAAAGAGATCGGACATCCCGAGTTAACCGTACCAAACATCAAATGTTTCAAAGGTAGGAACAGTTTGTATTGGAAAATTAAATTGTTGATTTTAATATTTTTCTTTACTTATTATTAATGTTTCTCACCGTTTAAACCTTCCCTGAACTTTTACAAATATATCAAGATCAAAATTAGCGAAACCGGTCCAGCCGTTCCAGAGTTTTAGCGAGACTAACGAACAGCGATTCATTTTTATATATAGGAGAAGAAGAAGAAAGAAGATTCGATGGAAATGTTTGACGACGGGCTTTTGGTTGGTGAAACATAACTCTGCAAGAGAGCAGGAAGCGGTAGAAAGGTCCACGTAAATTTAAATAGCAAAGATATAATAATAATTTATTGAATCAGGCGTTACCTCGCGGAAGTTCGTAGAGGTAAGTGTTCTCAAATGTATTATATTTCTAGTGTATTTCCACCTTCAAATAAAACAAAACGAAACAAAACATAGCACAAACAAACCAAAAACAAAACAAAAACCAAACAAAATTTGAATATGATTAAGTCCGTAAGCTAAAAGTTGGTCGCCTGTAGAGTGTAGCAGTTCTTACTAAACTTGTTTTTTTTGTAGATAGGTTTACGTTGATACCACCATCTCGCATGAAGGTGAGAAATGATGCTGTCTACGACGGAGAACGGTTGTCTAGAAGAAACTGATTCACTCGCGACTTGCAAAAACCCATATTAAACATATCAAGGAATACCTACTCAAGCAGAACATTCCACACACCGATGGTTTGTACTTATCATTCTATACATTTCTTTAAATTATTATGAAAAGAAATTAATATGTTTCTCTACAACACTTCGTACTTTCAGTGTGTTATCTCTTCTTATATATAAAAATGAATCGCTGTTCGTTAGTCTCGCTAAAACTCGAGAACGGCTGGACCGATTTTGCTAATTTTGATCTTGAAATATTTGTAAAAGTTCAGGGAAGGTTTAAATGGTGAGAAACATGAATAATAAGTAAAGAAAAATACTAAAATCGACAATTTAATTTTCCAATACAAACTGTTCCTACCTTTTTTTTTTTTTTTTTTTTGTTGACGGGGGGGAAATCTTAGAAAGATACCCGGCTGCTTTGGGGAGCAACCGGGTTATGTGAGGTTGCTCACTAAAACCCCCTCGGTGGCCAGCCTGTGTGCTTGACAGGGGGCACCAGGGTCTCTGACGAACTCATACTAGTGCCCCCTTAATTATCAAGTTGCCTGAGGTACCATTCGCAGGACGTTGGTCCTTTTCCGGCCCCTACAACGACACGAGCCACACCGCGCCGTTGTCTTCCCTGGGCTCGTTCGAGAAGGTAGCCAGATCCCCAAATCTGACCACCCACGAGCCCAAAGGCCCCTTTTAGTCGGCTCTTACGACAGGCAGGGGATACCGAAGCCGCATTCTAAGACCCCGGCTCCAGGGTTGAGGGGCCAGCACGTGCCGTTTGGCCGCCTCTGCGTCGTCCTCTTCGTGATGGATCAGCTTTCTCACGTTCTCGCTCGGCGAATTCCTTCTGCTTGATCACATCTTCGCAAAACTCAGTCATTGCCGTCCAGGCGGCTTTGTCTCTCAGCATGGCGGAGACCACGCTTGGCAGAGACAAATCCTGCCCCACCCTAGCCGCTAGAACTTGACGCTGCACGTCCCACGCTGTGCACTCCTCCAGAGTGTGCTGTGCAGAATCCGCATCCATCCCGCAGTGGTGACATTGCGGTGTTGACTCGCGACCGATCCGATTGAGGTACACCCCGAAGCATCCATGCCCGGTAAAAATTTGGGTCAACCGGAAGGTGACATGTTCGCCTCTACCAAGCCACTCGCTAAAGCTAGGCAAGATTGCGCTAACTGCTCGTTGGCTTGAGTTTTGCGGCTCTAGGAGTCGCTGATGCCATTTCTCGAGGGCCAGTTTGTGCTCTCTATTCCGCACTTTGGCTGCACTTGAAGGTGTGGATCCCTCACTGTGGCGCACACGCTTATATATCCGGGCATCCATATCCGCTAGGATGTCAAGTGGTGGACACCGCGCTATGAGGGTCGCCGCCTCGAACGATATCGTCCGGTATCCTCTTGCGATTCTAATGGCCATAGTCCTCTGGAGGCTGTTGAGTTTAGCTCTATTTCGCTTAATCCCCGATAGCCTTTCCGACCATACGGGAGCCCCATAGAGGGCCATTGACCTTATCACGCTCGCATAGAGGCGGCGAACCTCTTCCCTTGGTCCCCCGAGATTAGGTAGCAGTCTATGCAGTGCACCTACTACCTTTTTGATTCGGGGAACAATGCGGGTAAAGTGTTCATCGAAACGCCAGTGACAATCCAAGGTAAGTCCGAGATATTTGAGGAATTGTCCCACCTGCACTTCCTCCTCGCCCACCTTCACTAATGAGTTGGGTGGTTCTTTTCCCCGTCTCAAACTGTGAAACCACAAGGCTTCTGTCTTATGAGGTGCAGTTTTGAGGCCCAACTCGTTTATTTTAGCCACGACACGTTCTATTCCCTGTTCTGCAAGTTCTTTGGCCTTCTCGAACGTAGGTCCATTACTTAACACCAGAGTATCGTCTGCATAGCAGACAACGTTAACACCCTCGGGAAGGTCAATTTTAAGCACTACATCGTAGGAAAAATTCCACAAGATAGGACCCAGGACTGACCCTTGTGGGACCCCGCAGAACATGTCTCTGCTATGGAGTATGCCATCCTTGCCGATATATTCTACGCGTCTATCTTTGAAATAGGCTCCAGTAATGCGTTGCAGATATCCAGGCACTTCGTGATCCACTAATGCCTTCTTGACCGTATGCCAAGGTAGCGAGTTAAATGCGTTCACAATGTCCAAGCTCACTGCTAGCGTTTTTCCGCCTTGTGTTACACTTTGCTCTGACAGAGAGCGAACTCGGAGGATTGCATCTACAGTTGATCGTCCCTGTCTGAAACCAAACTGGTTTTCTGACAAATCTGGGCCGACACGCCGCAGATGCCTGTTAAGACGAGTGGCAATTACTCTTTCAAATAATTTTCCAACTTCGTCCAACAGGCAAATAGGACGGTACGCAGATGGGGAGTCCGCAGGTCTGCCGCCTTTTTTGAGTAACACCAATTTAGCCTTTTTCCAATCTGTAGGGAACACTCCGTAGCGTAAGCAATTGGTAAATAATGCTCTGAGTCTGTCTCCTAAATCAGTGGACAAAGCTAGCGCCCAGGCACGGCCTGGGATTCCATCAGGTCCAGGTGCCCTGTTACGTGTTTTGAGACGTTGAATGGCTAGGTTTAGCTCCTCCTTTGACACTTCATACTCGTCAGACCAGGCTACAGGCTCATTTGTTAACTCAGGTACTTGAGTAGTTGCCAGGACCTTGGGAAAGAGAGAATCAACCACATTTCCGACAAAAGCTGGATCCAGCGTTTCGGTCAGCGGAGGGACCCACGGGCGTAGTTTGTCCAGTACCATCTTGTACGGGCGTCCCCACGGGTCCCTATCCAAACCTTCTATAAGTTCAGCCCAAGACCGTGCTTTAGCTTCCTTGATAGCAGCCTGAAGTAGCTTAGTAGCACTTTGGTACGCCAAATACAACCGGTCTGTCTCCTCGGCTGATGTCTGCCTTCTTCTGCGAGATCTAGTGAACAGACGTCGAGATCGAAGGCAGTCCTTGCGCAACCGTGCAATGTCTTCTGACCACCAGTATGCCGCTTTGCGTTTTATAGGTCTGACGCGAGGCATCGATATATCGCAGATCTCTGTCATCGTGTTGTGGAACCAGGCTGCTTCAGTCTCAGGGTCAGTCTCATTTTCATCATAGCTTTCCGTCCAGGACACTGCTATAGCCACAGCTTCAAGTAAATCCTTGTCAAGCTTTTTGACAGACCAACGTCTAGGTAGCTCGTTTTTGTTGCGGTTAGCTCCGTGGTATTGGGAGCGAAAAGCTAAACTAAAGAGTATGTAGCGATGGTCAGAAAGTGTGACTAACTCTTCTGCTACTCTCCAACCCGATACTAGACGTGCAGCCGATGGTGTTGCCCAGGTTAAGTCCACGATTGACTCTCCCTGCCATCTCACACACGTGCTTACTGAGCCCGTATTCACCAGCCGGAGATCCATTGAAGCTGCCCATTCTGTTAGAGCGAAGCCTCGTGCGTTATCCCGTGTGCTTCCCCACTCACGCGAGTGCGCGTTGAAATCTCCTAACACAAGCGTAGGAATCTTCCATCTTCATCATCTATCTTTCCGATCTCTTTTGTCTTTTTAGAAATAAAAATAGTTTCACTTGGATGTCAAATATTTATAGGTGTGTTCAGAAATTGGTCCGATCATTTTGGTCTGCTTTGTTGGATTTTTTTTGTTTTGTTTGCTTTAATACAGGGAAGGTTAAAAAGTAAAAAAAAAGCGGGTGAAACCGCCGGGGGTCAGCTAGTTATAAATACATATTCTTTACAAGGTTAGTAAATATGAAGATTTTTTTAAAACTTTTTGTTGTGCTATTTCGCACACAAAAATTTCGCACCAGTCAGTATGTCATACAGACACACATCACATTATTCAGTTATTACATTGTTTTTTGTCAAGTCATTGGTGAAGTTAGGAAAGCTCACTTAATACCACCTCTATTTCTGTCGATTTCCTACAGCTACGTGTATAAGTAAAGTATAGACTGCCTCTGAAATCCATAACTTCGGGTTACCTCGATAATCTCTTACAGCCTCTTTGCACGGTGTGCCAAGTAAAATCGCCATCCATGATGCCTATTGGCAAACAGATGTGAGTATTATTTCTAGTGAAAGCTTGTAGTAAAGAAATCCACAAAAGTGAAGAATTTGATCTCTCACGCACACACTCATCTTTCTCGTTCACTTCCTTCATCTTTCTCACTACTCAATACATAAACTTTACACTAGTACCTCCCTACACAACATGATATGTGATTATCATTAAATCGCCTCGTACCTTACATTTTGTAGTAGTAGAGCTCTTTTGCGGAGCCCGTCTGGGGAAGTACCACACCTTTGCCAGTTATTCCACCGCCAAACAGTAATGTGCAAACATTACTGTGTTCCGGTTGGAAGGGCATTGTTTCCAGTGAAATTACAGGGCAAATGGGAGATTAAACAACTTATATCTCAGGGTGACGAGCGCAGTGCTGTGCCGCGCAGGGTCTTGAATTCTGCGAGTTCAAAATTCTGGGTGGCGCAGACCTGTTATGGGCAAACGTGACGTTTAACATCAGGCGAGCGATTTGCTCGTCTGGTCACTCGATTACATAAAAAAAAAAAAAAATAACATTCTATAATATTTTATAAATACGAGTACCTACATACGTATATCTTTAGTATGATACTGGCATTACGTAGGTTAAGTTCAACTTGGGAAGATGTTAGCATCCGAGATTCAGTTTTCTTCTTGTTCGGATGCTAACACCCACTTAAATTTACAAAAAAAAAAAAAAAATGAAGTGTCAAAACTTATAAGGCTAACGATTAAAAAACCATTCTACCATAAATAGATATATATCTATAAATATAATTATATATATCTATACGGTCGATATGTTTTCATTCAACCTTTCCAATTGAATAATCATTGGCACGGTTGTCTGGAAGAGATCGATCTTAGCGATAAGACCGACTCCTGTGCCTTTTTCTTTTATATTATACCTACTATGTTAGTAATTTCATTTCTTGTGTGTTGTCAATAAAGATTTATTATAATTTGATCTTTTTTTTTTTTTTTTTTTTTTTTTTTTTAATTTATTGGCCTTATAACAGATTGTTATAAGGCCAATAAATAATAAATAATTCATCATAAAATAAAAAATTAAAAGAAGAATTCCTAATCTGTAACGGTTGAATTATTTGAATTAAAGTTGTGAACATACACTGAAAACAGTTTGATACATACCAACATACTGAAATACATACAAATACGCTCGAAACAAAAAAATTAAATCAAAAACAACAAAAGCAAGTACTGTATTTTCATGTAGTGTTAAATTCTACAATAGAATAAACACCGTTTCGTCTATATTTTTATATTTAAGATATTTAGTAGCTCTCAAAAAATAAATTTAATATTTATGCGAATGACTAAGCAGAGCAATAAGATGGCGATAAAATAAATTGGGTATAAAAACTGAATTTGGCTCCGAGCTAACAAGATTTTTTCACATAATTTAGAAGTTGTAATAAATTATTGTTTAACGACTATTTATTAGGGTAGATAAGCTTTTTGGACAAATATAATTGTTTTGTGAAATGAAGTAAAATGTTTTCTAGACTATTTTACCTTAACATTTTTTATTCGATAAATAATAGGCTTGCGTTTGATCGCTATCGCGCCTGATGGTAAGCAATGATGCAGTCTACAATGGAGCACAATTGCCTAGAAGAAACTGATTCACTCTCGACTTGAAAATATGTACTTATCTAAATACACAAAGCAAGAGATACCAAGCATTATTCGATTTTGAATAATAATTAATTAAAATGAATTGTTTAATGTAGCACAATATCCTGTTATTAATTAACCTACTAATTAAACAATCTCGTTAAAGTAGGTAAACAAACATGTAATATAGAAAACCGCCGACCATGCCACACATAATACACAGAGCCACAGTGTAGGTACAGAAAATAAGAAGAAGCACAACATTCCAAAAAATAGAAATTTACCTAATGTCATTCTATACTTTGATGTATACAATACTAGCTGCGCCCCGCGGCTTCACCCGCGTTTTCCGGGATAAAAAGTAGCCTATGTGTTAATCCAGACCATGAACAACCTTCATTCCAAATTTCATGTAAATCCGTTCAGCCGTTTTTGCGTGAAAGAGTAACAAACATCCATACATTCTTACAAACTTTCGCGTTTATAATATTAGTAGGACTATACATACATCTCATACATGTATAATTTTTGATGTTTATTAAAAAACAGAAATTAAACTTTATCACTAGGTACTTGAATCAGGTATCTATTTGTATAAGCTTTTTATTTAACTTGCAATTTATGTTACTTTGTTTGTTAAAATGAATTTTGAACCACTTCCCGATGTCCGATTGAGCTAACATTTTAATGATCCAATAACCCGAAGACATCGTTATTTTTTCCAGAATGTAAAGCCTTTTCACCAATGTTTACTCTAATTAGTTCAGCCGTTTTTGCGTAGTTAAATCAGTAACATCTTTTACGGATATCTTTATTCTGCCGTGGTTAATGCGTAAAAATATCAAAATCAATAGACGTGCGATAGTCTTGAGTTTTACCTCTGCAAATGTTCTCTGCCAACACGAAACCACTGTAATTTAGACGACACGATCGCAAACCAAATTAAGGTACCGTAACGAACGAACAACAGTACCTACCTGTTTAATCAGGTTACATCTTACGCCTGTGTTTAAATCAATTTGTTCAATCAGGGCTTGTTGCTCAATGCTAACACTTATTGGATACTGATGAATTATAAAAAGGGTTTAAAGCAATTTTAATTGTGTTGGTAGATAATGTATTTTCAACTCGATTGCCTAAGAGAAATACCAATCAGACTGATAAATTTTGTCCAAAATACGTAGCGAAAACAATGCCTGTTTATGTTCAAATCAGTTTGTTCAATCGTGCGTTGTAATGCTCACACTTATTAGATACTGATGAATTATAAATAGGTTTAAAAAGCAATTTTGATTGTGTTGTGTGTTGATTTTGAACTCCTAACAATTCAAGACCCTTTTTTTTTTTTTGTGACCCAGGGAAAATCCTTTATGGATACCACGCCCGCCCCGGGGAGGGCAGGGTGGTTATGTGGGAGTCTCCGCTCTAGTGGCGGCATACCCACTAAAAACCCTGGGAAGTTCCTCCAGGCAATGGACGGAGCCGCGGGCCCATTGAATCACCGCAGCCCCGCCCAGCCTATGTCCGCCGTGAGGCAGACCCACCTCGGGTAGGGGGTGGCCACCCCCTCCCTCTCGTGGCGACGCGTCGGAACATCAGACGCGTCGACCACCCTGGAGGGCCCAATGCGAAGCAGCGGGTGTCCCCGCACCCGCCACTCCAGGCCCTCCTAGCGGAGACGGAGTGCGAGCCTTACTGGCCCCACTGGCCTGACTCGCCCCCGTGTCCGCTCTTCTCTCTGCGGAGCGGGTGAGAGAAAGGGTCCCTCTCTCTCTCCCGCTCTCTCCCTCTCGGGGACTCGACCGCCGCTACCCGGACTGTCCAGGACGCCGGCCGAGTCTACCCCTCTGGAGGGCACAATGTGCCCCCCGTCGTCGTCCGTAGACGACCCCGAGCCCTACCACGTTCCCTCTCCACGGAGAGGTATACGGGAGGGCTCCTAGGCCCAGACCGCCGCTTCCCGAAATGTCCAGGGCGCCGGCCCGAGCCTCCACCTTTAGGGTTCCTCTTAGTTTCACCGGGCAAGGCGGCCCGGCTACTTATCCCCCCCGCCACGGAAAGGCGGGAACCCAATTCGGAGGGGAACAATTCAAGACCCTGCGCGGCACAGCATGGCGCTCGTCACTCTGAAATATTCTAAGATGATCTCCTGTTTGCCTTGAACTTTCACTGGAAACATTGCCCTTCAATCTGGAACACAGTAATATTTGCACATTGCTTGGTGGTTGAATAATTAACAATGGACAAGGGATTATTTTATCAGTTTGCCGGCCAGCTTAGCATGTGCCGTGCACAAATTATCTTTCTACCGTTTTTATCCCGCGAGAAAGAGATTAACAATGAAAATTAATATTCCAGTCTGGTAATACCAGACTGGAATATTCCTCTGGTACTAGAAACATGAAGTTTGGGTAATATATTCTCTGTGTAATGCAGGTCTACCTACTAACAGAGTAATTTGCGATATTCAACTTTTAAGGGGGCGGATTGGGGTGAAAATGTTTGTGTGAAAAAAAGAATCGGGTAATAAAATTACATTGTTTACCTTAGGATACGCGGGCTACGCCGCAACCAAAAGCTAGTTTTTGATAAAATCTTGTGCTAATCGAATTTCGCATCTCAAGACAGCCAAGCGCCTTAAAAATACTTCCCTTAATAACAAAAGGTAGAACAAAAAATCATAATCAACGCAAAACGTTTCTAATAAAGCCAAATAAGAGCGTTTTCCTCAAACACCCTAACGTTAGGGTTGTCCCAAACCCATCGAGCACTTAACCAAATGGCGGCTAATTCCATCAGGCGCAGGTAATCAAGACGCCGTACGCCCTTATTCTTGGGAGCTCGAGACTATCTCCGTCACTTTCACTCTCTCGACAATTCCAATAAGAGCGAAAGTTACCGAGATAATATCTCTCTCGCCAGAAAAGGGCTTCAGAACGTTCATATTTCACTTGAAGTTTGATCGGGGAGTAATAACATAATTGTGATTTATTGAGGTATATTGTTGTATATAATTATGGTAAATTGTGCAATATGGATTAGGGATTGATTTTAGACCGTTCAGTACAAATTATAGTAGAGCTTGTATTTTATCAGAAATACAGAAATAAAGAAACGTCATCAACCATTTTCCACCCACTACTTCGAGTATAATAAATAGGTCTCCTCTTCTTCTGCCTGTCATCTTTTCTGGTTCTGTTCCAGTCTCATCTCCTGCCTTTATGCTGCTTTAAGGGGAGTCTTTAACATTTCACACTCATAAGGAGAAAGGGAGATAAGCCGAGTCTATCTCTTTTGCGCATATTCACAAATTTTACGAATATTTAAAATCACTGAGTTCGGAATTTAAATAAAATCATAAGCCAAGTCTATGACTAACGCCTTTTATCAGGGCTAGTGCGGCGGGTAGAAATAATCTTTCCCCCGTTTTTATCCCGCGAAGAAAACACAAACATAAGGTAGCGGTCCGACCGCCGGCGATGAACGAGAAACGAGTAAAACTAGAAACTATAAACGAGTTGGCGATCAGCGGGAAGCGAGTGTGTAGTTTCGATAGTTTTGTCGCCGGGCTATAAGCGACTGTACAAGTGCGACGAGCGATTACTCGCGCCACTCGCCCGCGGTTGCTCGGTCTGTACCTACTGTAAACAAAAGATCACTGTAAAGAAATAATCAAGCATCGCTGAACGAGTATCGCTGAGCGAGTTTATTTTTGAAAGCTCGTCGCTCAGCGACAAAACTAGTAAAGCGAATTGTCGCCGGCAGTGGGAACAGTCAGCGAGCACCTTTTAATATATGCATTTCTTTCGTTTACACTGAATGTACATTTATTGCAAGTTTCTTGAGAGAGAAAATCGCCGATGGTTAGTAGTTTACTCGCCGCCGGTTGGACGACTGCCTAATGCACATCATAGATCTTTTTATTGGAGCCCATAAGTAATTTTAGCTTTATCATATTATATCTACGCGTATATAGATAAAAATGGTGGGAAGACAATTTGTCTACGGCCGTGCTAGTTTTGTTGCTCTCTCTATTATCCATCCGTATATTGCCCAAGCACAACACTGCTGCGCTTGTATCTGGGAGCTCCTTGAAAGCTTTTTTCCCGAAGTCTTGTAACAGTTAATAACCCTTCTCTTGTTCTACGACTTAAAGTAAATTAATGTCCGAACGGTATTCCAATGTAATTTGCCGAGACATTAGAACCGCGATCGTTTTTTACGACCGCCGGGAGTTAATAGAAAGCCTTAATAGAATCGGAAACTGTTGACCTATTTAGGCAATCTTGTGGATATTTGGACAGTGTAGAAGTCGTAGTAAGAATTGGTGCGAAGGTTGAAAAGTTTGTGGGGAAATTTGGTGCGGGTTTGCAAAACTTTTGGATAGATTTTATTATAAAAAACCTTGAAAACCCTCAGAAAGGTATATACAAAACAAAATCAAGTTTTTATTGTAAATCAAAACAAATTTATTTTAGCACTAAAAGAAAGCAAAATAGTTTAAAGTATGAGAGAGGACTAATCGCTTATAGCTATCCAATTCAAATTCGAATAAAAACAATTGAAAATTGTGATTTAATTTTAATTAAAATCATATTCTTTTGCTTATTTATTTTGATTTTGGGGAGATAGGTCCAAGCTCTGGCATCTTGAAACGGGGTACGTTGTACGACCTAACTAAATAATTAATTTGACGATTTAGTATCACATTCTATTTTATTTTCATCTTCTTCTTCTGCTGCATTAGTTAAGCTTTTGGTAAAACTAATATAGTAAATAACAGCTTGACTGTGCCACATGCCGGCAAGATTTAAGTATTCTTCAGTATTCACTAAGCTAAGATAAGAACACATTACAAAAAGAACCCTTTCCTCTTTAATTGAAAGTCTATTTTATCTTCTCGCATGGTCCTGCATAAGTAAAGGAAAAACTTTATGTATCGGAGTTTCTCGCAGATATTTTAAATTCCAATGCAGTTTCGTACGAGTACTGAATACGACTTAGCGTTGTATTAAAAAACAGAACTGTTTTTTATAGTTTCGTTTCTACAAAATAAAAACAGTATGGATTGGTTCATAATCTTCAACAATCAACATCAACCGAAACAATACTCTCTCATACAGGCACTCACGCATAAAAGAGTTTATCTACACTAATGTTATAACATTCTACTTATGTTTCCAATACTGGTGTTATAATGACTACTGTTATAGCACAGACAACATTTAAGCGATGTTATAATGAGTCGATCGATGTCGTAATGAGTCATTATAACATCGCGCTCTCGCTCCTGATTGGCCGCCTGCGCGCATGCGCGGCGCTCGCTCCGCCGCCCTGCGCGCGCATGCGCGCTCGCTCCTGATTGCGCGCCAAGTTCACTGTGACAATACACGTTTTTATTAGTGAAGATAAACGTATTTTATCAAGTATTGGAAACATAAGTAGAATGTAACAGCATTAGTGTAGATAAAGTAGTGTATGCAACTGCATATAACACAGGTATTAAAACACTCGTTACTATTATGAAACTCGCTCCGCTCGTTTCATAAACACACTCGTGTTTTAATACCCTTCATTATATGACAGTTGCATAAACTACTATTACTGTTACAAGGATGCATGATTTCGTGTTGATTTCGGCGTACAGTTCCCGTCAATTTAGTTTTGCCTTTGGCTAAACTGAAATACTCCCGACATTTAAATAATTGTACTTCTTTTTATTACAAAATTTTGAAAAAAATAACATTCGATTTAGAAACTTAGTTCCCACCAGAGTCGGTAAAAAATAGTAGGTAAATTAATTATATTAAAACAATTTTTAAAGCAAAATTGGCATTTCGTTTAAATTTTTAGAGCAACTTGAGATTTGGCGGTACAACATGAATTCATTGAGTTCCCTTACTGCTTATACTATTCGCCACTTTACTGACCGATCCAGCAAAAGGAATGGACGCTTTGCTTCAACTTATATGTAGGTACACTACTACTTACAGTAAGTACTATAAATATTTTATTCTATAAATATTATAATAAAAATTTAATCAGCAGTATCGGGTTTAAGACTTAAAGCGAAGACTCGAATATCAGCTGATAATATCATAAAACGCTCGGCAACTTACCAAATTATTTATTGCTTTTTTTATTGCTTTCGTATATAATATGAGGAAACAGACCATATAAGCGGTAGACAGATTTTATCTATTTCCTGTCCACGAAAATTGTATACTCAATAAAGCGTACCTTCGTAAATTCTGTCGTCTATGATCTCAGCACGCATACCTACCTCTTTTTTATCTTGTGATAAAAAATATCTATAGGTATTATTATTCACTTAAGAAAATGTGAATAATACCTATAGAGATTTTTTATCTATCTAATTATATTATTACATCTAAAATAACAATGCGCAATAATCAAGCTTAATAAAATAAAAGTGTATCCAACGCTACGTTTTAAACAAATTTTAATAAAATTCCAACATAATTCTCGATTTATAAACAAATTACTCGCAACCTCCAATACCTGACTTGCATGAAGTTTTAATTTTATTACCAACATATTTTTGCAGTCGATACAAGATCCCGTAAAGTAAACAAGCAAGAACTTTCAAGTTTATAAAGTTATCCCACAACTTTGCGTAACATACCCGTAAATTACTGAAACCCTATCGTACACTCTCAGAAATGAGCTTAAAACCGAAGTTAAGTTATGAAAATGAAATTGATACGGTTTACAGCGCTGACAATGTTTGTAAGGTAAGGATGATTGTAGATTTAATTGATACGACTGATTTTAAGACAACATACTAGGTACTGTTAAGAAAGTACTGAGTCTAGAAATAATATGGGGCTCTACTTAACATAAAGCCGTTAATGTAAAGGCCTAAATAGATTATTAGTTAGTCACTACTTAAAAGTCTTTAGTCTAAATGTAGAGTAGTGTTTGCTGTTTAAGTCTTCGTCAACTGAAAACAGTTGTTTTCACCGAAGTCGGATGGTTGTTTTGAATAAATATTTCATTTCATATCATTTCACTAGCGGCCCGTCCCGGCTTCGCACGGGTAGACACTATAAATTGAGATGTGAGCTATCCTATCTGTTAAGTTAGATCGAACTGCACACGGTGTGCAAATTTGATTGAAATCGGTTAAGTAGTTTAGGAGTCTATAGCGGACAAACAACGTGACACGTAATTTATATATATTAAGATTTCTTCGTCTTGTTTTTCCCGTGACATTTCACGTCAGCGACAATTTGTCAAAGTATTTCAAGTAGTGACTAACTTTAAGCAGGCCATATTCCAAGACCCATATTCCTTCGGTTATGCCTTGCGCAAGTTTAGACAAACATACATTTTTCAATATTAGGCCCAAGTTTGAAGGCTTTTTAAGACAGATCTAAATTTTCTATAACTATTGGCATCCTTGTCTAATGGCTTGCAATGATAAAGACAGATATAGTTTTAGTTAGTTTAGATCTGTCTTAAAAAGCCTTCAAACTTGGCCAAAATATCTTCTTAATTCAGGCTGTCTATCTGTTTAAAAGTGTTTAAAACAACGAATTTTCATAGCATAAACGTTTTCAAAATATAAATCATTTTATAATTTATACGTACGGCAAAGTTACCCAACTCTTGGTAATTAGGCGAGAGCCAACAAACAGCACGGACCACACGTGCTGGGTTGCCTACTTTAAGGACCTATTGCGTATACAGGGTTATTCATAAAGGGTATGCTAAGCCTAAAAAGGGCTCATAGCACTCATCATTATGAACAACTTTTACTACGGGACCAACCCGAAATTCGCAAAAAAAAATCAGCTGTTCCATAGAAAGATGTCAATGACAATTGACAAAATGTATGGAACATGTGCTATAAGCCTTTTTCGGCTTAGCATACCCTTTATGAATAACCCTGTATATTATATTATTATTGCGTATGCTGAGACGCAGGTGACGCAGCACAGAACAGATTTTGCAGGGCAGAGCAAGCGAGACAGGCATAGGGCGCAGAGTAGGACAGATACATGTCTGTGACGCACATGCCTACACCGCAGTACACAGCTCTCAGTACGTTCATGCATTACAAAATCTTCTGCCCTGCGTTGCATGGACCTGCGTCAACTGCGTCTCAGTGTACACTTAGCCTTAACGGGATTAAAATTCCCCGAGTGTGGACTGGTGTTGCCAACTCGCTGTTTGTTTTTTACCAATTTACCGGGAAGCAGCAGTAATTAATGCTCGAGGCGATTTCCTGGATAATGGAATAACAATTTACGTGTAAAATTGAGTATGGATTTTAAGTTTAAGAAAAGGGTTATGGCTCTAAAGGAAAAATCTATTAAGGAAGTTGTAAACCGTCTAGTTTAAAAACTTTATTTTCCCAATAGCACCATCATTAAGTTACGCCAAGATTTTGTTCATCAACTTGTGAACAAAAGCCTTCTCTCAAGGAACTTCACATGGCCCGATGTGGAACGCCACATCTTAATATATATAAATCTCGTGTCACAATGTTTGTCCTCAATGGGCCACTTAACCGATTATAATAAAATTCGCACACCATGTGCAGTTCGATCCAACTTGAGAGATAGGATAGTTTAAATCTCAAATTATAGTTGCAATTTTAATTTATTGCAAATTATATATATACTGATAATTTTTACTATAAATTGACAAGTTAGCATCAACATACTACGGTTGCTATAGTTACGCAATGGCTTTTGACAGGACAACGTCTGTCGAGTCAGCTAGTAGCTATATAAAAACAAAAGACAGGTGTTTTATTCTTTATTGAAATATCAAATGAAACAAACCGGCCAAGTGCGAGTCAGACTCGCGCACGAAGGGTTCCGTACCGTTATCTATAAAACGGCAAAAAAATCACGTTTGTTAACCACACAATATTTGTTTTATTCTGTTTATTAGTATTTGTTGTTATAGCGGCCACAAAAATACATCATCTGTGAAGATTTCAACTGTCTAACTATCGCGGTTCATGAGATACAATCACAGAGTGACAGACGGACAGCCGAGTCTTAGTAATAAGGTCTCGTTTTACCCTTTGGGTGCGGAACCCTAAAAAAATAGGAGACTAGTTTTTTTTGTCATTTATTCTAAAGGACAAAATGCAAGATATCACAATCTGAAGAGGCCTATAGAAACTCCAGTAATTACCGCTGCTCGGAAGGGTGTTGCAACATCTTGAAGAGTAATTGGCTCGATTTGCGTTGAGTCTGTTGGGCATTTGTCATCATAGCCGAGCATTGTGGGCAAAGAGATTTGGAGAGCGGATTCTGATTGACAGGGTTATGAGGAAAGGGTTTGATTAGCCAAAAAGGGCTAGTAGGTACTCCTAATTAGAAACAACTTTTACTATAGGAATTCGTAAAATAAAATCTGCTGTCCCATAGAAAAATTTCAAAATGTATGAAACCGCTGATTTTTATTATGGTTTGACCCCATAGTAAAAGTTTGTTCATAATGATGAGTATGATGATGATGATGAGTTTTCGGTTTAGCATACCCTTTCTGTAAAACCCTGTATAGGAACCAGTATTTGCGATAATTTCTAAGTAAACAAACAACCCAACACTTTCGTTTCACCTCTGTTTTACCTCTACGACAGCGCCGAAACCTTTCTATTCGTATGATTTATATTGGAGGGAATTTTCCTCTTGTTAACCTCTGAGACGTAACGGGTGACACTTACGCCCTCATGAGTACCAATGGCCCGGAATAAGCTTTGGTTTGGACTAGATTTTTACACTTTATCGGCCCATTTTTCTTGGCGATATATTTTTTGACGTTATGATCCATTGTTTTAGTAATTGACATTTTTAGTATGAAGAAAAAAAACTAAAATAAGACAAAGTAGACATAGTCTTACATTTACCTTGCTGATTAAAGAATACAACATAAAATTATACAATAGGTTCTAAGAGGTTTTAAGGAAAACATATGCTAAGCCAAAAAGAGCTCATAGTACTCAACTCATCTTTATGAACAACTTTTACTATGAAACAAAAACGGAATTCGTAAAAAAAAAACACCTGTTCCGTAGAAAAATGTCAATGACACTCAACAAAATGTATGTAACAGCAGATTTTGTAAATTTGTGGTTGATAGGAGATAATATCTCACTCGCCAGAATAAGTCCCCGTTTCGATTTATGACTAAAATCCCTACTAATATTATAAATGTGAATGTAAGTTTGTTTGTTACGCTTTCACGCGAAAACTACTTAACCGATCATCATAAAACTTTGTACACATTCTTGGAGGTATTAGAAGAAACATCGGATATTTTTATTTAAAATAAAACAGACCTCGGGTGAAACCGCGGGGTGCAGCTAGTATTAAATAAAATTAACAACATGGACTAAGACACTAAAAATAAATAGCTCAAAGATTATGACCAGCGTAAAATAAACTTCACGATGACGTCACATCGAATATGGTCCTTTTTAGTATCGAAGACCAAAACACATTGAATCGCTGCGCCAAGAAAGTTTCATAACGAAATGGATCTAGTGTTTACTTTGTAACAAAGTATAAGAACAATACAAAGTAGAACTCGATTTCTGGGTCTGGGTGTTAGTTGTCCATGTCTTTGTGTGTGTTCCATGGCATCCCCGACACATGCTATCCTAGTGGGGAGCTGTGAGTGTGAAACGTTTATTATTTTTTTTATTTCGTGACTTATTATATTCTCCAAAAAACTGTAGAATTAAGGAATTTTCAACTAAATATTGTCATCGTCTCTTGTCGTGTGTTGAAATTGGAAATGTTGTTGCTATCCTATTTTGACATACAGAAATAAAAAGGGACGTAGATAAAATATTTGCAATCACTTCAGTTCGGTAAGTTAAAAGAACTAAATTGATACATTTGATAATTAGACACATAGGTTTAATACAATTTACCTATGCTACCTACTGTAGGGCAAAGGTTATATTTGTTGTCGATTTTTTTAAATAAATTTACCTATCCTGTCCCACTGCTGCGCAATTGGTATGGTCTCTACAAATTTCTCTTGCAGTTTTACCTAGCTTACTAACTATTTTTTTATTCTGGAAAAATTAACAGTCCTGTAGAATAATGGCATAAACCACGGGTCACACTAAAAACAAAAGGCGAACAAAGACGTAAATCCATGTTAATTCTTTACAGAAGAACTCAACATACCCTCCGAAGGCCGTGGGATCACGGATCGTGTACAGAAAGCCTTTAATGCGAGCAAATCCTGCAAAAATGAGCGCTGTTATAAGACTTCGTTAGAGGATTGTTAGAAGACTTGCCATGGCCAACTTGAGGCGGGATTTAAAAAGAAAACAAACAAATGCTGTCAACAAAAATTGTTTTATTGTTGACGTTGAATCGGACTTCCTTTTTATAAGCTTTTAGTTAACTTGCAGTGTACGTTTGTTCGGGTAGAATTGTGCAACTCAATTTTGAACCACTTCCCGATGTCCGATTGAGCTGAAATTTGGTAAACCTACGTAACTCCGTTGATGATGCAATGGAAACTGATTTTTCAAAATCTTTTTGAAATTAACTTGAACACTTTAAGTGAAGTAATGTCAACTAGCTGCGCCTCGCAGTTTCACCCACATTTCAGGGATAAAAAGAAGCCTATATGTTAATCCAAAGTATAAGCTTCTCTTGACCAAATTTTACCCAAATCCATTTAGATTTCAGCAAAAAACATCCAAACGTACAAACTTTGCCATCTACGAGTATAAGATGATGTGGTGATAACTTGAAAAATCGTCTTACACCTTGGGAAATACCGGACCGTGCAATAATATCTTTGTCGCTGTCACTCTTATGACTTTTCTAACGAGATACAGTGAGAGAGAAGACCACCTTATCGATCTACTTCCCGTTAGTTACAACCCACTTTAATTACTGAAGTAGGTTAGACTAGAATATTATTGTCACATAATCTCAGACAAGCCTATAGAGAAAGATAGAGCACCGCAATTATCAGACTGAAGACACTGTTTTATACGCTTTTTTTATGTAAATGAGTGATGTGACGAGCAAATCGCTCGCCTGATGTTAAACGTCACGTTTGCCCATAACAGGTCTGCGCCACCCAGAATTTTGAACTCGCAGAATTCAAGATCCTGCGCGGCACAGCACTGCGCTCATCACGCTGAGATATAAGATATTTAATCTCCCATTTGCCCTGTAATTTCACTGGGAACAATGCCCTTCCAACCGGAACACAGTAATGTTTGCACATTACTGCTTGGCGGTGGAATAACTGGCAAGGGTGTGATACTTTCCCAGGCGGGCTCTACCACTACTAAAAAGAGCCCTACCACTAAGTACTACGTGTCATGTGGATTGTTCTATTTCTACCCCTATCGTTGAAGCAATCGAGCTATTTGAGGAATAAATATGCAATTGTGGATTAAATGGGCGGCGCAAGACTGCAACCCGTGACGGTTCGCTGTAAATGCATGGCTCTAATACCAGAGATAATGTTGTACGTCCTGTGTCTAAACAGTTCAGAGGTCAGTTCAGCTTTTTAATGTACGTTCTCTACGTATTGTCGATCAGACATGGCGAGCGAGTAGAGTAGGATTTGATGTGTCAATGTGTGCGTCTTGTACGTACGAAAGTAGAGTAGATCTCAGCGGCTTCACCTAAATATAATGCTGTGCTCCATCTTTATCCCTAGGTTTATCTGAGGTAAGACTAGAATATTATTCTGTTACGTCACAAAGCTACCCACTTTATTGTTGAAGCCCGTGTCGCCTCATTCATTTCATTCGCTTTATTATCACGGTTATTATCGCAGTCTTGAATAAAACTATTCATAAGGCATCAAAGGAATAGAAATATTTTAAGAATAAAAGTAAAGTGATGTCTGTTTTGTTTAATTTCTAGTTGATTAGAAGTCTTGGTTAGCTTTGTAAAGCCCGTTTAGAATTATTTTAATCGGTTTTGTAAAAGGAGGAGGTTTTATGTTCGACTGCATGTACTCTTTTTTGTATATTAATTTTACCGGAAAATGTGATTAAAAAACTCTTAATTTTGTAGCATTATTTTTAAGCTGTTAAACCTCTAATATATTTGCCTTTTTGACGCATCGAAAAAAGTGTTTAATAATTTAATTGGTATCATCGCGTTAAACTTTTAATATTAGATATAATACTAATAAAAAAACTAATACAAATACAAAAACAAAAACCACCACCACTACCACTAATATGTGTGAAAGCCATCTTAGTTTCCATAGTTAAGATATAATACTGAGATTAATTATGTATAAAAACTGAAAATTATAACTTAAAAAAAGTACGGATAGTTCTCTATGATCTGGCAAAACTAGCCTCATGTTTCCAGCCCCGAGATCAGCCATAAACCACCAATAACCGCTGCCCTACAGATCGATTATCCGATACGGCTCGTCCATTATCCGACTCGATTCGTCCATTATTTGTTGCCATCCAAACCCTTTTCCATTCCATTTGTCCGTAGAACCTATTCGGGAGCGACGATACATTAAGCCAGAGATTAACTGCGCTATTTGTTTGCAGTTCTAAGGTAGTGTTGGTGGGTGGAATTAAACGACATTGTTTGTACGTGGTTTTAGTCGCCAGGTTGGGTGACAATATTGTAAAAATTGTGAGTGTGATTGTTTAAGATTGGGAGAGGATAAAGTGGCTAAGAAGAGAGGCATATGTTCAGTGGTAGGCGATTTCGGGGTGATAATGATAATTTATTTATTTATTAAACAATTTATTGGTAACTTTTATTGCAGCGATAATGATAACGATGATGAAAATAGCATAGAGTAGGATGTATGAGTAGCTTTAATGAACACCAAACAAATAACAACAAAATATTAAGACTAAATAGAATAGATGCCACAAACTTTTCAGTAGTCAAAGCCTACCTAGGTACCTGGTAGGTATGTATAAGAAAATAACGGATGTATTTTTAAACCAGCTTTTATCGAATTGTCGTCGGAGTTAAGTTACACAGGTATTTACCCATCGATCTAGTACTTCGGTGGGTATATCAAATTTCAGCTCAATCAGACATCCGAAAGTCTTTCAAAATTCACGTGCAAGATTTGACCTAATCTTGAAGTACTCTAAAAGGGTGGGTTGAATGAGCTGATGATGATGACGACGACGTCATAGCTATTCATGTCTCAAAATCTCTACTCTTATCCTATTTATGCAATAACATTATGTAATCAGAAACCATACCTAATATTATTACTCGTAATTCGAGAAATACATTCAATTGTGTTATTTGCAGAAAGTCTATTTGGAGAATGAGCCGGTTATCGTTCAGAGGTCTATTTGCCGGTTTCTAACTAGCAAACTAGCTGCGAACGAGGTGGAGTGCAAACTAGGGATGAAAAGTGACTCCGGCTAATATTTTTACATTTTTATTTATTTTTTTATTCAGTGATGGCCTTGCGTTTGACCGTCATCTCGCCTGATGGTAGGCAACGATACGGTCTACGATGGAGCGCTTGCCTGAATGAAATCAATACGAACAACGACGAATACCAATGTTTTTTAGTAAAATACTAGCTGACTCGACAGACGTTGTCCTGTCAAAAGCCATTGCGTCAATTCTATGTCAAATGTCAAAAGTTACATTAAAAAAGTTTACATTGTCCAAAGCGCTAAAGTTAAATTATGTTTTAAGTATTTTTAATTTTTCTAATTTTTCATGTTTTTTTACTATAAATTGAGATGTGAGCTATCCTATCTCCTAAGTTAGATTGAACTGCACCCGGTGTGCAAATTTGATTAAAATCGGTTAAGTAGTTTAGGAGTCTATAGCGGACAAACAACGTGACACGTAATTTATATATATTAAGATTATAAGTGCAAACAAACGACGTTTGGACCACCAAATGTTCGCGGCCGCTTATAATAGACATCTTCAATAGACAAGATCTTTGCAGTGTGTTGCCAACCTCGAGTTGTTTATTCACCCCTTTTATCTGAACTAGATGGCGTTGTAACCTGCATACAATAATATTTAACAGATAATCAAAGTCAACAGGATATTTTCAATTTTAAATTTAAGTGAGACCAATAATAATTTCCGCTGTTTGCAAGTATTTGACAAATCTAATTAGAAGTAGTAGTTACCACTATTTCATATGTGAAAATGTAAGTTAAACTGAATTTTTGAAAATTAAATATAAAATATATTCTATTCTATTTTATTTAAACTATAGGTAAATTCTACGGCCACGCATTCAAACAGAAATATCAATGAAATTATTATAATTTATGACGTCACCAGAAAAAGACGGCAACAAATTAGCTATCCGGCCAAAATATGATTGTTCACATTTCTACGTCATGCAGATTACTACGCCGTCGGAATGAGAGGGCAGCCTGTTTTGACGAGGCCGGTCGCTTTTCTCGTTTGATTTGTGCTGGCCTTATTCAATACTGAGATTTGGCTGCGGTCGGCTGCTTTGAAAGGAGAACGCCCTATTATTGGCAGGATTACAAACTTCATTGGAAGTAAGATGCGAGTTTGGGACCGGCATTTTTCTGTACGAAAGTCGAATTTTCCCAAGAGACGTTCTTATTTGAGTCTAATTTTAGTAATGCAAAAGTTTGTG